>CAKLNU010000637.1:0-744455 GCA_922788865.1 Poeciliopsis turneri | reverse complement strand
AGTTAGCTCTACTGTTAACACTTTAGCTAATTGTAACTACCACTGGCTAGAAAGCTAATAGGAACTAAAAAACAAAAACAACAAGCTTCAAATTGCGCTTTTTTAAATTTCCATGTAATGTATTTGATTTACAAACTGCTCTGAATGTATTAGTAAGTAGAAAACGGGGATTTAACAGGTGTTCAGGGCGAAGGAGTTGGTTTGTACATCCCGTGTAAAGTGACCGGGATGACAGCGGTGACTTCGGCCCGAGCTAGCTCCGTTAGCATCATGGCGTCCAGAACCAGCAAGAAGCCTGGTCTCTCTGCGCCCGGCTTCACCACCACGCTCAGCAGCACGCCTGCAGACGTCACACAGACCATTCATATACCGATTAGGGGATACTTTATTATATTAGAATTAGTTCCAGTAGACAGACTAATAGCGTCATTTTACTGGTGTAGTTTGGCTGCCATCCAGTAGATGGCGCCAATGGCCAGCGCAGCCAGCTGATACAGGCGGAAATAATGGTATTAAATAATATGAAATAATGACGCCTTTAAATCAAAGTTGAACTGAAAAATATCATTACAAGAGCATTAAATGTCAACTGTTCATTATTTGGTTAATAATTACACATTAAACTTTCTTACCTTCGTCTTCCTTCGTGGCTCCAGGTGTGGGAACAAACAGCGGCTCTGATGGGTAACAGTCTTCCTCCTGCCACACCCACGTCTCTTTGGTCTGGACGTTCAGCTTGATGATCTGAGGCAGAAACCAACAGCAGGTGACAAATCTGTGTGTGTGTGTGTGTGTGTGTGTGTGTGTGCGCGTGTGTGTGTGTGTGTGCGTGCGTGCGTCCGTGCGAGGTGGGCTCCACTCTCTCTCCTACCCTGTCAGGGATGAAGTGGTTGAGTCCAAGGCCGTATGCGAATGAGTATTTCTTTCCACAACACTTGGAGTAGTTAATCTGTGGAAACTCGAAGGCTGAAAAAGACAAAAGGGACATAAAACAAACAAAACATAAAATCATCCTTATATAAGATTTTACTTTGTTTTATGGTGTCCTGTCACTTTAAATCCTAATAAACTGATGCTGGCCACGCCCCCAACTCAATGTTTACACTCGCATGTGAAAATGGCTGCAAACAGATGCGCCACTATTCAACTGTAAATTTCTGAAAAGCAGAAGTGGGGCCTCATGCACAACGAACAAGAATGTATCAAGTGATTTCTGGATGGAAAATCAACAACAAAGCACTTTTTCTTTTCCAGCAGCCATTGTACAGGGCATACAGCGGTGAAACCAGCAATTTTTCAGCCACAACAGGAAGGTGATTTTGTGTGTGTGTGTGTGTGTGTGTGTGTGTGTGTGTGTGTGTGTGTGTGTGTGTGTTCACCCTGTCTTGGTCCAGAGAACAGAACTTCAGGTTCCAGCCAGATGGATCCGTCGCTGTGGAGGACGGCGGTTGCTGTCGTGTAGGACAGAGACACGAGGTTTCGGCCTTGTTCTTCCTGAATCAATGCAAAAAATAAAAAAAAAATTTCAACTTTTCAAACTCAGAAATATTCTAGAAAATCTTTAAAAAAAAAAGAAAGAGTGAGAACTTGAGGACAGCAAATGGAACAGCTGTGCAAATGACTTCAAAATAAAAGCATGACTATGAAAGTGTAACTGAAAAATTCTCAACGGTTGTTTTCCAAAACTTCAACACAGACGTCCGAACTTCTATCAAATGAAAGTTTACAAAACAGCCAAAGAAATTAGCGATTTACAACTTTTGGCTGGCAGGTTCCTGGTGTGTGTAGGGTGTGGGGGAAAATGTATTTAGGGGAAGCTAAAGTGCGCTAAACATTTTCATAGCTAGCTAACACACCAAGCTAAAAATAACTATTTCAAACAATACATGAACAAAATAAAAGAAGGATAAATACATTAACACATGAATATAATATTTAAGGACATTATATAAGATATGGTTAATATAAAATCTAATTTAGCATTTTAGCATCAGCCTTTGCTAAATAGTGCTTTAGCATTAGCATAACTATTGCTATGATTTATTTTATGGTTAAATAGTAAAGCTGTTTTTAACTGGATGAAATGAGATTAGGATTGGCAGCATGAAGTGATTGCATCTGCTCTCACCCTGTGAATATCCAGAGGCAGGACGTATCGCCTGACCTCCGGCTGAGGCGCACGCATCGCCGCTTTCTTCACCTCCTCCCACTCCTGCCTCAGGTTGGCCAGGTACAGGTAGTTGTACACAAAATCATGCCTGGAAATACAAATAAAATATCAGTGTTTCTATCAACAAATAGAGATATCTGGAGCTTCTCAATCACCCTTTCCACGTGCAGAGGTCGACCACGATGAATCCCTGGTCTTCGTAGGCGTTGATGTGGTGAAACAGGTTGAAGGCCGAAGTTCTGAATTTGTGGTTTGTCATGTAACCTGCAGGATCCTTAGTGGCCAAGTGGAACCACGTCTGCAGCAAATAAACACTAAATGATTCAAAGGAATGGGAAAAAAAATGTTTTGATGTTTTATAATGTAGAGCAGGGGCGTAGCCACGGGGTTGGCTGGGGGGGGCCACCAGCTCCGCTTAAAATCTGATTGGACGGCCCAATCAGAGCTCCTGATCACTTTGTTCATGTCAGACCAGACATAAGATAGCACATGTAGTCATTTAAGTATGGAAAACAATTAGGGCCACAGAAAAAAAAGAAAAAAGAATTTTGACATTTTCCCACGTTTGATCTCTGAAGATCAAAGGCAATATTGGGGGCAGGGGGGTGAGGTGGGTTCGAGGTGGGCCTAACCCTTTTCCATAGTTCTGTTACCACTATTAGGAAAAGATCATTTTATTTATATAGCACAATTTCAGCAACAAGGCAATACAAAGTGCTTCACAGGAATTAAAAGGAAATACAAACAAAGGAAAAGGCAAAAGAAGAAAAAGCTAATAATGCTGATCCAAAGTAAATAAACTAGATACTCCTATTCAGGGTTGGAAGATAAGTATAAGTAACTACTAAATTTTAGTTCAGCACTATTGTCCTGGTTGTGCCCCTGCTTGGCCCCCTAAAGGTAAAACTCTAGGGCCGCCCCTGCGTGTGTGAAGCCTGGACGCTGATATTTTGTTGTTACCCCCATGTTTTCGTTGGATTCAAAGCAGTCCATGTACGTTGCTCCTCTGACGCTCCAAGACGACAGAAACTTGAGCAGGTTGATCTTCACCGGCTGCTCCACAAACACAAAGTAGTTCTCCGTCATACCAAAACTACGGAGAGCAAAACAGACCAAAACACACCGATTTAAATGGACTAAACTGGTGAAAAGTAAAAGAAAAAAGTTTTCTGGAGGAGAAATGTGAACCTGTGGATGTAGGAAGGCTTTAATCTTTCACTGCTCGGTAGTTGGACGACAACCTGGGATTTCTCAATGGGATCTGATTTATCTAAAGACAAAAAACAGATTTCTCGGATAATTATTTTTGCTTCATTTTATTTTCTACTTTATTTCTACTCAATTTTTCAAAAAATAGAGTTTTTGACAGAAGAGATTGACCTGCAGACCAGAACTTGCAAAACACTTAAAAGTCCAGAACAAATGAACACTTTAGAAAATAAATTAACATTTTAGAAAGGAAATTAACAATTCATAAAACACTTAAGTCAAAATTGTAAATTTGTTTTGGGACTTGTGTTTTGCGTGTTAATTAGTTTTTTACCATCTAAATAGGTTTTCCAAAATGTAAATTTGTTTTCTAAAACATAAGTTTGTTCTCCAAAACAGCACTGTTTGTTTTTGTTTGTTTTTTTACAAAATGTTGATTTGTTTTCTGAAATATGAATTTCTTTTGAAAGTTGTAAAAATGTCAAATCTTTCTACGACACAAACATGACATGAGAACCTGTAGCAGAAGGTTTTTCAGGTTTCTCAGCGTTTCCCACCTGGCTGCGCCGGCGGGATCTTGACGATGTTGTACGCCAGACTCATGTTTTTGCCGAAGCAGTTTCCGATGTTGTAGAGCGAACCGTCTGCGTCAACGTGGGGATGCGCTGTGACGCCGTTAATGGACAGGTATTTACACAGATCCACCTGGGAAACAAATTAGAAAGAAATCACAAAAAAAACACCTGGAATCAGTTTCCCCAAATTTATATGAGGTGGAAAGTTACACAGTAAAAAACGAACAGCAATAGTTTGGTGTATTTAGTCTGTCATCGGGGGAAAGTAGAGGTTTAATTTTCTAAATTATATTTTACCATGCTATTCACACATTTTTAAATGTTGTAGTTCCAAACTAAATACTTTAATTTGCTCATTAAATATACAGTTAGTTAGGAAGCTAGATATTTATCTTGTAATCAAGCTAGCTAAATGTTTAGCTATGTAGCTAAATATTTGGCAAGCAAAATAAATATTCAGCTTAAAATTAAATATATGATTAAGAAGCTAAATATTTAGCAAGCAAACAGTCTTCAGTCAGAGGTGTCTTCAGATTCGTTGGAAGACTGACTGCTTCTGGAGATCTTTCCTGCCTCCAGCATCTCCATCCACAGCGACTCTTTCAAGATACTTGGATGAAATTATTTCTGACATTTAATTTTCCTCTGGAATAAATAAAGTATTTGTGAATTGAACTGAATGATTTCACCTTTTTCAGTGTCTCCAGTGAATCTGGATCCACTTTGGTGATGAAGTTTGTCTCTGTGACGGCGTAAAAATCCTCGCCGATGGGATAAACGTTTACTAAGCAGTTATCTGTCACTTCAATGCCTCTGAAGTACGTAAAGAACCTGAACAGACGCAAGCACAACAAGAAACTGATTCCAACACTGAGCCTAACATGCTGTTCATTAAATTAATTGTTTGTGTTTTCAGGCAGGTAAACATTAACTGTCAGTTTCACCTGGAGAAAATGTTTTTGCAGGGGTCTGGATAGGCAGCGGTGCCGAACTCTGTGATGACGACCCGGTTTTCCGTCATGGCCCGAACATATGCATCCGTCCTGATGAACCTGAAACAGCAATTACAGACTTACCTGCAGAAATATGCAGCAATGCTGCTTTTTCCTGCCCACAAACATCAATTCTGCAGAAAAACAACTCAAAAGCTTCACTTGGACGGAAAAAGAAGCTTTTTATTTGCAGAGATTCTTTGAGTTGTTGTGGTTTATTGTTTTAGTCAGAATCAGATTTATTGGTCGAGATTCTGGAAACAAACCAGCGTAAAGAAACTTTAGAGGAAATACAATATAATAAGTATAACGGCATGAGGCTTTTAAAGATGAAAAATGGGACAAGTTCAACAAAACAAATATGAAACTTTGAAAATTATGTCAGAAATTTTCTAGACATGAAAATTTAAGTTTTAACAAAACTTGCAAGAAAAAATCCAAAATCTTTAGATTAATCTGAAAATTTCCTAGAATGAACATGGAAATAAATGAAGTTGAAAAGTCATAAAATTTGCAGGAAATAAATTTGAAAATAATCTCAGAAATTTTCTGGAGAAAAAACAAGAAAGTTACTTAGTTGGGAAAGTTTAAAAAAATTGCTAGAATTTTCTCGCAAAACTTGGACATTTCTGAGCTTAAAATGTCAAAAATAATTTCTGAAACTCATAAATCTGCTCATTATTCTGGAAAATTTCAGAGCTTAATTTCAAAATTTCTGTTTTTTTGTGCAAATTTTCTACTTTTCAAGCTCATAAATGTGAAAGTATTTTGATTCATTTCAAAATCTCAGAGGTTTATTTCAAGAAAATTATAAACTTTTGAAACTCAGAAATTTTCAAGTTTTTCTAGAAAAGTTTTGGCAGGAATTTTGTCCCACAGTGACCCAAACATGCAGCCATATGTGCGCAGCAGCTGAACATTTTTAAATTTGCGATGCGTCCTTACTTCCTGAAGTACGTCACCTGATCGCCCTTCAGGTCAAACTTGTGGATCAGAGCTTGTCCATCAAACAAATGGTGGAACGGTTCGTCCCCGATCTCGAAAAGACCCGGACCCATCCGGAGGACGCTTCCCCTGAGCCACGACGGGAAAACACCTGAGGGGACAGTTCATCAAAATCATCTGATAAAACACACCTTACTCCATGGTTTATCGTCCTCATATCGACTCTTCTGATCTTCCATACTGCCTCCTGTTGGATTGAATGTTGTACGGCAAGTCGATTTAACATAAAATTGGTTACAATCCAGATATCTGAAAGTGGTTTATGACTAGACATATTAGTAAATTAAGATATTACATTCTGTCAGATTCACTTTAAATTTGTGAGATTTAATTCAAGACATAATGAATTACTGAATGCCTGAAACTGAGATTTCAAAAATCAACAATTTTTACATATCTGGACTATAATTACAGATCATCAGACAAAACCCATTTTATGATGAAACAGTTTTCTACATATTTCAGCAATGGATATTTCTGTAAAAGCGGCAACAATCCAACAGTTGCCAGTGATGCATAAAGTCCAATTTAACAACTTTTTGAATAGTTGAAGTTTGTAAAGTTTGTTTTTATTTTTATAGTTGTTAATAAATAAATCTCCCATCTGTTTTTCTGTGTTGTTTTTACCAGTTATTTCTGCAGAAATCGGCTCATTTACTTCCTCCACCGTCTCAAAGATCTTCCGGTAACCTGCAGCAGGATGTTCCACTCTGACAACAAAGTTGAAACCACATTGAAAACATCAAACCTCAAATATAAGTAAAGCTTTAAATCGTGTGAATTTATGTAAGTGGGATTACTTTGATTTTCTACTTTTAATCATATTACAAAACATTCAAACTTTATATGATCAAAGTGTGTAGTTTTGTAGAAAGAGTTTAAGATTTTATCATAACAAAATGTGCAAAAAGTGAATAGTTTTAAACAGGATGTATTTTTATGTGTAAATGGTATTGAGTAACACTTTTGGCCATTGAATTGATTCAAATCATAACTGTTTATGGTTCCCAGAACTGGCAGCTTCACAACACCAGCTTTCAATTTGTGCTTCGACGCCCATTTTACATTCCTTTGTTAGTCTGGACTTTCCATCTGAACTTTCCCTTTAATCTTCCTTTTAAAGTCTTAAATCTTCTTTTCTTCTCATCTCGTCTGCAGGTCGATCTCTTCTGTGGTTTTCAGCATCAAAAACAGCTTTTTAAAAGTTTTCTTTATTATCTTTGGAGCTGTAGAAGCTGCAATGGTTTGGCTGTTTTTCCAAACCTGGGAAACTTTCCATCTCATCTGAACACTGTGAAAACAAAACCTGGATTTTTGCTCCAGTTTCTAGAACAAATATCTTTGTGCATTTGAAATGAGACAAAACTAACCTAAAAGTAACTTTTCAGCTACAAACAGGAACTGGTTTTAAGTCAATAATCCCTTAGTATTGATAAAAAAAAGTTCTAGTTCCACTGGCAAATGACAGGCGTTGTGCCGTTACCTAGCAACCACAGCCAAGCCCAGCTGGTTACCTAGCAACCCAGTTCTAGTTCCACCAGCAGATTATTTCACTTTATTCAATTTACTCATTTTATAAGTGAAATAATTTGCAGAGCTTTTTATTAATACCAAGGAAAAACAGGCTTAAGTTTCTACATGTTGCTGAAAAATTACCTGTAAGTTTGTTTAATCTTATTTGAAGACATTTGTACTGGAAACTAGAAGATACTGAAGATTTTGTGTTTTTTCAGTAAAATGTCTCTGGTTTCATTTCAGAAAACCAAAAAATTTCCATTCCAGAATTTAATCTGGTATGAAAAACACAAAATCTTGCAAAGCTTTTATTTAGTTTCTAGTATCTTACTACAGCGGAAAAAGGACAAACTAACTCAGAAGTAACTTTTTCTTCCACTGGCAGATTATTTCACTTTTAACGAGATTTCAGACATAATCTGCCAGTGGAACTAGTTTGTTAATCATATGAAGTACTTTTTTACTTAAAACAAGCTTCTTCTGGCTGAAAACATTTTTTTAAGTTACTTTAGTTTTATAAGACACTTGGTAAGATTTGGTGTTTCCTTTCAGTAAAACTCAAAAAGCCGAAACATTTCAGCATCAGAACGGACTCCAGAGTCTCGTCTCCATTTTCAGAGTAAATAATGGAAATGTTTCCTCACCTGCTGACCATGTTGTTGCTGAAGCTCCGACTGCTTTCAGAAGAGACTCTGGTTCAGATTTAAACCACACAAACATTTCCTGCTGCTCCCCCATCCTTCCTCACTCCTCCTCCTCCTGCTCAGACTTTCACCCCCGCCTCCCCCCGCTCCCCCTGGGCTGAACAGACCAGCTTTGTCTCGGCTCCTTTCAGACGCCAGAACCTCGCCTCCATGTTGGATTTTCTCTCGACCTGGAAACACGACCACTCTCCCCTCCTCACGATGTGGGTCGCACCAGCAACGCTGAATTTTAAAACCCGCCGTCCTTTGTAGTTGCATGAACATGCAGAAGCAATTAGAGCTTATTAGTTCCTGATGGTTTTCAGCAAACATTTGGAAAACTTTGTTTTTTACTTTTGAAGAAAGGAGAGCGAGTCTGAACAACATCTTAATTCTCTAACTTTTATAGAAAATATATATTTTTAGATACTTGGTGAGACTTTAACTATGTTGAGACAATCTGTGAAAAATAAAATGGTTTTAATTAGAATCAACCAATCAGGGGCAGGAGGCAGATCTTAGTGCTGTCAATCATCCAGTTGTGAATGCTAAGTCTAGTTAGCATGGCCACCAATGACAGCAGATAGACGGATCCCCTGTAGTTGTTTCTCTGCCATTACATTTAGCAGCAACTACATGAGTGTGATTGCCAGTGCTAAGCCCCGCCTCCTGGCTCTGATTGGTTGTTTTTGATGCATTTCCTCTCAAGCGCAGGTGAAGGACATCGATCTTTTCAAGGATTATCTGCCTCATAAACTATCAGGACAAGTTGACAGTTTCAACAAATATGTAAAAATCTTTTTCTTTTTCTAAAATAAAAGTTACAGAGTATGACCCTAGAGCAATAGGGCTGAAGCTAAAAGTGCAACAAATTACATTTTAATTGTAAAAATAAAACTAAAGGTAAAAAAAAAAATGAAGCCAGTCCAAAAGACCAGTTAGCTTTAATTTTATTTTATCTTCTGTACCGGGGCCCTGGCCCCCCGCTGGCCCCCGACTAGAACCACCCATGCTGTTAAACTTTCATAAGCAAGCAGTTCATTTTAAGAAAATAAAGAGTTTTTTCTTTCACCACCCTGTAAAGGAACTGATAATATAAACTGAGAAGGATTATATATAAACAGGTTTATTTCCCAACATTTGCATAGTAAACATTTATAGGTGCATTTTCACTCCTATGTTCAGGTTTTGACACAAAGTATTTCTGTGGTCACAACTTCATTTCAGGTATAAACAAACTTCATAAAGTCAAATACGCATTTAGAACAAAAGAGAGGAAACTAAAAGTAGGAGTTAGTTTTTATGTCTGAAGTACCTCTGAGCATGAAAAGTAACAATTTAGGAGTTTTAATTTGCATTTAGTAAATTAAAGGCCCAATTTATAACCAAAAATACTGAGTTAAGCCTCAACTAAGAGTCTTTATAAGATAAACATTGTAAACGGCGAATGAAGGTTTTATTCTGAAGCGCTGAAAAACATTTTTAACCTGCATATAAAGCAGGAATATGAGACGCCGCATTTCAGCCAATGCAGAAAAAACTAACTCAATGAGTACATTTCTAAAAAAAAAATCATTTTCAGAATAATTTGAGAAATTTTCTAGAAAAAATGAAAAACTTGAAAGTTTTGAGTTTCAAAATGGGAAAATTAACTTTTCAACTTCCAAGTTTTTTCTCTAGAAAATCTCAGATTTCTGGTTTTCTTTACAATCTTTGACTTTTCAAATTCAAATTTACTAAATTTTCTATAAAATTTGAGATTTTTCAAACTCAGAAATGTCCAAGTTTTTTCTATAAAACGTCTTATATTCATATAATTTGTTGCCAGAAATAAACTGTCTTCTCTCTGCAATGCGGCGCTACAGAAATAAAAATCCCAGCTTTACTTGAATTATTGCAGTTAAATCTGGAAACCTAAAACAAAAACCTCCATTCAAACAAAACGTCCTCAAAAACATTAAAATAAAAGCAAAAAGTATCCTAGCAGATTTAAAGCTCCTCTCAATGTAATCATTTATATAAGTTAAATTTAGGCTCGATTGTTGAACATTTCTCCCAGATTTGCTGTAAATGCTGTTTGCAGAGAATCTGAAAACAAAAAGTGAACTTTAAACTATTCAGCTGCCTGAATGAGCGTCGCTCTTCATCTACACAATAACAGAACCGGGTATCAGTGGAGTTTCCTGCAGTGATGTAACAGTTTGACCGTGATGCAGCGCCGTGCCGTCAGTTCCTCATGCTGAACGTCTTCCTGATGCTCAGCAGCGGCGGTTTGATCTTTGGCTTGCTGTCGGTTTTGCTCGCTGGGCCGCAGGAAGGGAAGCGGCGGCTGTAGATGTCGGGGTACTGCTTCTGAAACTGAACCACAGACGGTAAAGGCGGCGTTTCCACGACAACGGTCAGCAAATGTCAGTCGCTGTTTCACTAATGTTGGGGAAAAAAAACATTTGGTAATTATTTCTATTAAATACTAAATTAAAAATCACGAATGGATAAATTTGAACACGTCGCTAAAAAGCAGCTCCATGATGTTCATAATTCATCCTCAGAAACAAAATCTGACCAGCATTTTGTCCAGTTTCTACTGAAAATATCAGCTTCAGTTAATTGGCTGATTATGAGTTTCTAACATTTAATTTTCTAATATTTAATTTTCTCTCAGCCTTCAGTCCAAAAGCTGCTGTGGAAACTGAAGTTGAACCCTGAGGTAAAGCAGAATCATTTTGGGTTCTAGCCAGACCCGGTTCTGGTTCTGTGAGCTGACCTGCTTTAGCTTCTTGCGCCGGTCCTTCTCGGGGAGGTTCTGGTCCGTCAGCAGGATCTCCAGTAGCTCCTCCATGGCTTTCTGGGACGACTCCGCTTTCTGCTGCTCGAACTCGGCGCCGCTGATCCGTTTGCAGAACGCGTACATCGGCATGGGAACGCAAACCGGGTCGGCGCCGTCGCTTGGACCCGGGTCGACAGGAACCTGGAGTTAGGGCGGTCCAACAGAACAAATGATAAATTGTAGAAAATGTTATTTACTTGAAAATGGTCTCAACATTATTGTTGTTCATCGCAGCAGCAGAAACTTCTGGGACAATTTATTGCTAAACTTTTGTTATTGTGTGGATGAAACTTTTTGGCTTCAACTGTAAAAAACATTTTTCCAAATTTAGACTTTTAATCAAATGCTGGACGACATTTTATTACAGAACTGAGAGGTTAAAACATCAAGCACTTTTCAAATCTTGAAAAAAGTGAATATAAACTGAAGCGCCGTTGGGGATTTCTGCGGTTTCTCCGTCTCCGTGGTAACGGCGTACCTGTACGGTGCGCAGGTAGTGGACGTGGTCCCTGATGGCGCTGCGCAGGTATTCGGGGACGGAGAGGACGCTCTGCTGGTGGTCCATCAGAAAGGAGACGAGGCGCGTGGCCAGCAGCTCGTCCAGGTCGCCGTCCTCAGCGCTGCTCAGGACGCAGCCGGAAAACGTGTGGACCATCTGGAAAACACCGACAACTCCTCACTTCACTCCAAATACGCCCAAATTTAGTCATAACTAGTTTGTTCTGTCTGCAATAATGTCTGAGACATTATGACATCATTACCAAATAATCCAATTTTTCATCACAATCCCTCTTTTGATTCCAGGTAAATATGGAATATTTTATATTATTCACGCTTAATGCTGATTTGTTCTCATGTTTGTCCTTCATGTCAGACACATTTCCATTTCTAACTAGAGCAGCAAAGATCTAAATTAAGTATTTTAACAAATTTTACATTTTAAAAATGATTAGAAACAAAAATCCTGACAATTAAAATTAAATGTTTTTTGTTTTTATTTCCTCCTCATCTTCCTTCCAACTGTCTGGGACCTGAGAGCTGCAGTGAAACGCTGCGGCTTTATTTCCCCATTGCTAACTTGAAAAAAAACAATCAGAATCTTTATTCAGTGATCAAACATTCGCTGCATTTTGTTGCTCTGTGACATAAAATCTCAACAAAAGAATTGAACTTTATCGTTTGGTGTTTGCGCCTCACCAGCGTCCGGGTGCCGATGGCCGGATGGAGGCGCGGCATGTCCACGTTCTGGCTGATGCGGGACGCCATCCTCATGAGGAGCTGCAGCTTCCTGCGGGACGGCGGCGGCAGCAGCAGCGTGCAGAGCTGCAGCGCCTCGATGGCGACGTGCTCGCACTGCGGCTGCAGGACGCCTGCAAGAAGGACGACATCAGCACCGAGACGACATGGAGGCAAAACTGGACTAAATTATGGATCACATCTATTCATGGTGATTACAGAACTCAGATGAATAGATGGGTGATATTAATAAACTACATCTACGATGCAGAGGGAGCTGAGTGACACTCAGGTCTGGATTTTCTCCAAAATAAGAAAAACATTTCAGAGTTTTTCCCATTTTATAATGGAAATAATCTCCCAGCAGAACCAGAAGCTTTTTTAAATGAATATTTTAACATGTTTACCTTAAACAAGCTCAGATATTGATGAAAGTCATTTCTATGGATCAACATCAGTAGATTTTTTTTGGTCTTTAGTTTATTTTGTTTGTTTCCTTTTTCTTTATGTAAATCACTTTGAAATGTGCAAAATAAATAAAATGACCTTGAAAGTCAGAAAACTTGAAATGAGGCAAAACTAAAGAAAAAACACCAGGTAAGATTTGAGTTTTTATCGTGTTAGTTGCTTTTGAACCATAATAACTGGATCATTGACCAACAGATTTGATGTAATTTTATATAACTGGGAACTGAATCATGTTTTTAGGATGTAAAGCATTTCAAACTGCCTTATTGCTGAAAATCCTGCACAAATAAAGTTACTGTTAGGTTGAAGTTAAGAAGCATTAGCTGTTAAAAACATGCAGATAAAACAGAAGCAGCACAAAACTATCCACACTGCATTCAGACAGACACGTTAGCAGGCTGCGTTTGAGATCATTTCAGAGAAAAGTTGTTCGGTGAGATCAGGCGCCGCAGGCGGGAGAAGCTCTTACTGTGCTCAGCTGTGGGTTGGGGGAGCTGGAAGTGTCTGGCAGCCACGCGGACGGGCAGATTGAGCTGCGACGCAGACCGATGCGGCGGCGGGTTGGACACGTCCAGCGAGCTGAGGCAGCGGCGGACGGCGGGCGCCGGGAGCGCCCAGAGGTTAGAGGAACTGGAGGCGGGGCCGTGAGCTAAGGGTGGGCGATACGGACTTATCACGCTGCTACGGCATCAATCTGGTTTAGGCAACTGATTCATGTGATTATATGTCACTAAATATCTGCAATCATATGTTCAAATGAACTAGTTTTTATTCATGAAAAATGATCAAACTTACAGAAAGTTTTGAAACATCATTAACTGGGAATCATGACTAGACCTGCTGCAGCAACAATAAGCCAATTTATGGCACGATAAATTAAAATGGATCAATAATTTCTGTCAGCATGATTTATTGATTATCTTCTACAAAAATTGCATGATGAAAGTTTTCAGTTTGGTGTTTTGGTCTCACTAATCCTTTTTTTAAAAGAATATTTGTTTTTATGTGTTGTTTTGATTATTTAAAGCATCTTTCAGTTATTGATTTCTAGAATGTGATCTTGCTTTATTATGCTGTTATTTGCTCAAAACAACCATATTATTGTTTATTGCAACAACTTTCAGGAGAATTTATCATCCAGGAAAATGATTTATTGTGTCAGGCCTAATCATGACAATGATAAAGTTTAACGATTTGTATTTGATTAGTTTCATCAGGATAGTTGACGAATGATGCGATGAACGCCCCCCCCTACCTGGAGCTGGGAGAGAGAGAAGATGTTGGGAGCAAGATGGAGGATACTGGTTCACATTGAGGCAGCTGAACCATTTCGTCCCTCCATGTTCTTCATCTTTGGTTTCCATGACGATGTCCAGGCAGCTGCTGGCGCTGCGAGGCCGGACCGACGCCTGAGCGTCTAACGGTCTGATCCTGGAGCCAGCGCAGCGTTTCCTCCGGGTCACACCTCCTGCTGCGTTTTCGTGAACAAAACTGTCTGCTTTGGTCGTAAACGTTGTGTTCAAGTGCCCTTCCTGAGGTGGGAAAACGGGATTTTCGTCGCTGGACGGAAACGGCTGCAGGCCGCGCAGAGGAGGAGAGCGGTCCAGGATGGTTTCCAGGGAGCAGCTTCTTGTGCGAAGCCTAACCGGTTTCAGATTCGTGCCGCCGGATTCTTTGCGCGCCTGGATCGTCCCGCTGAGGACGTCCCTCATGGGCGACTCGGCCTCGTCGCAGGAGCCCTGCCTGAGCAGCGACAGGAGGAGACACTCTGTGGAGAGAAACGACGACTTGGCCGGCGGCGGCGCAACCAACGGCGGCTCCGAACTCTTCCGCTTCCCGCGCTGGAGCGTAGGGGGCGCTGCGACATATCCACACAACACTGGAAGCAGATGCAAACAGGGACACAGGCGGACAGGCAAGCAGCACAGGGTTAGGGTTAAAGGTCAGAGGTCAGCACAAACAGAAGGGGAAGGGAGAGGGTGCAGTTAATTCACACTTTTACATCAGTAGCTGCGTTTCCATGACACAGAAAACAACAACAACCAGGAGCTGTTAGCATTCAGAGACAGTTAGTGACATCAGCAGGCTGGTTGCTGGGATTCCCCAGCAGCTGAGCGGGTCGGGGTGAAAATCGTTGCCTACCCAGAACGTTGATGAACAGTTCGTACAGTTCGTATGTGAGCAGCGGCTGAGCGAGGCTGTAGAAATAATCGGACACCGTTTTGAAGACGTCTCTTTCGAAGCCGGGGTAGGACGGCTGGTCGCTGTCGTACTTCGGCCCTGCGGACCGACAGAACTTGGTCACCGGCTGGTTCTGGTTTCACACCTTTTCCACTGAAAACTCCTGCATCATTAAGGCCACATTTTCCTCCCACTTCAAATGAAACTATCTTATTTGTTGAAGTAATTTTCACATTTTCTTGATGAAAAACGTTTGTCATGCACTTCAGAAAACAACCTTGGATGACAGGAACCCCTCCGCCCCAAATATCACTCTCTGTACCCACAATCCATTGCTGTACTTCTACAGTAAACAGTTGACTAAACCCACACTTCCTGAAACCATGATGCTGTGATCTGCTGTACTTACAGTTCGCCAGGCTCTTCATGGCGGATAAAACCCAATGAGGAAGATCATCTGCAAAGACAAACAGGTGAGACTGAGCCAGGAACTCATCACTGCTGTTCCCTTCATTTGAACCAAGTAAAACTGAAACTACGACTCCAGTGGAACATATTTACAGTTAAAACAATTTTATTCATAAACTATTATATTTATGATAGAGTTTGGGTTTAATTACGGCTCTGAGTGTTTTGCTCTTTCACCAAATGGTCTTTTTTGAATCTGTATATTCAGTATTACTAAATTCATTGATGATTATTTTAATAATTGTTTTTGTTTCTTTGAATCTAGATCTACCAGGGGTGTGAATAATGAACTGGTTACGGTCCGTCACTCACTGCTCTTGTCCTCCAGCGTGACGACTCCGTGTTTGTTGACCTTGGTCATGTTGTGGATGATATTCTGAGGGTTTACATGCTGCTGGTCCAAAACCTCATCCAGAGAAGAGACGCCCAGAATCCTCTGCAGGCTGCAGAAACACAACAAACGTTTCCATCGCATGAAAATGTGGATTTCTGCGCTCTGATGCAACATTACGTCTGTGAGTCTGGTTGTTCAGTGTTTGTGTTTTTACTGTGTCAGGGTGACGTCTCTCCAGATTTCCAGCTCATCCTGCAGCGTCAGCTCTCGTCTCTGCTGCTGCTCTTCTGCCGGCGGATTTGATTCGTCTTGCGGCGTGTGGAGCGCAGGATCTACGTTCTCCTAAAAACAAGTTGGAATAAAGTATTTATATCTCTGGAGTTATGCTGCTTGGGCTGTCAGACTGTTTTCTACTAAAAACTAGAGGACAAAAATTTTCATTCTGGTGCTTTTCTTATTTTGAAGAACAATTTTGTTTATAGAAACGTTAGAATTCATTTTATTTGTTTTGTTTATTCATTTTAGATATTTAAGATGTTTTCCGGTTCCAGTGTTAAATGTTCAAGAGAATTTAAAGTTTATTGATCTTTGAGGATGTGTTCTTGCATTATTACATCACAAGGTTATCCCTGATACTGACCAAATGATCTGATTTCAGAAGGTGAGAATAAAAACGTGTTTGTGTTTTTATTCAGTTTCTATAGACAGCTGGTTTGTCCTCACCATGGAGTCTTTGTCCTGCTTCTTGAGGTTCCTCAGTCTGAAGAAACCTTCCCGGTCCCGGAGCGACGGCCGCTTCTTTATGGACCTGGAGCCTGGCGCCGGCGCTGGACACGGGATCGGTTTCAGAGGAGAAGTGGATGGGAATCTGAAAAGAAAAAAAAACACATGAGCAACTTAACTTTGATTAAATCCTAGTTTAGGTCACATATGTTTTTAAAATATGACATTAAAGTCACCTGAAGAGCATGTGGTTGTCCTCCAGGTCCTCCGTTCCCCAGCGGCCCTTCACGTCTTCGATCACATGGTTCTTCAGGAACTTCTTGAGCAGCTGAACGGTTTGCTGTCTGGTGACTTCGGGGCCGAAGTTGCTGTTGCTCTGGAGCAGCTGGTGCAGCCAGTCCACGGCGGCGGCGGCCGTGAAGCAGGAAGCGTGGTGCCTGAAGTTCTGCCAGTGCTTCTGGACGGGCATGCCGGCCCGAAACAAACGTGTCACTTCATTCCACTGAAAGAAAAACACAGACAGATGAGTATTGATGCACCGATTGCAGTCGTCTGGCCGATCACCAATGACCGATCTTTAAAAAGACAGAAACCAGAATAGCAACAATTATTCCTACTGATGCAAAAATAGTCAAACACAATAAGTATTCCAGTTATTTTGAACAACAGGCACAAGCAGAAATGTTACATAAACACTGTGCACCTGACAAGGGTGAAAAAAATGGTAACGTTTCTGTCAGTTGGTTATTTCTTGATTTTTTTAAATTTCTTTAACACAACTATGAGTACCGTCCTGTGAATTGTAAAGTCAGATGTTTTTTCCTGCTTACTTGTCGTCGGACACAGATTAAATGTAGCTATTGAGTAATTGCTGCATATTTACATCGCCATAAAAACAATTAATTGTGGTAATGTTGAATGATGTGCAATGTCCTAATCAAATAAATTTAAATTCAATATAGTTGCACAGTATTATTTTTCCTATGCACACTTCCAATTCATATTTTCCTATTCAAGCTTCAATTTGCCTGTTAATTTGCTGCCAATATACCTGAACGTTCCCACTTTGAAACAAAACGTTTTTCTTTCTTTACTTTAAATGCATTTAAACACTGTATTATAAGACATCCTTGCATGTTTTAATCAAGAAAGTTTGAAACTTAAGTAAATGAAAATGAACAAAGTTAACCAAGCACAATAAGCATTTAGTAAGCTAACTGCCAAAGTGTTGGCTTTTCCTCTCTCTGACTGCTATGTTATTAGTTTCAATTCCTTTTTAAATGAGGTGTACGCAACTGTTACTGCTTGTTTGAAACGAAAACACCCCAAACTTTTCCGTTAATAGCATAATTAGCTAGGTCTCATTCTGCTCCATAAACAACAAAAACTCACCAACTTTGTAGCTCGATAGGGTCCAGGAGTGATAATATGAGTGTCCATGTTTAATAATAACAACACAAAGTTGTTTCCACCTTATCCAGAGTAGAGAAACAGCGTAAAGTCCATTCTTTGGAGAAATATCTGTCGATGTTTTGCGACTAGCTAACAAGCAGCAGCGCTCATCGCTGGCTGCTCCCCGTCTGTTCAAAATTACGAGCCGTCCGCTTCTGGCAGCTGATTGGACAGCGCTCAAATCACGTGACACGCATTCGCTTCCGGAAGCTGGAAATCTACAAAAGCTTCACAAAGCAGGTGATTAATAGACAATTATGGCTGCTTTTCATTGTAACTATGGACAATTATTGACAATAATTAAATGTAATGAGTTGGATTTTATTTTGTAGTACTTTAGTTACCTCCATATTTATCTTATATATAAAAAACCTTGTTTAAAGGCTGTTTTAAATATGTTGCACTTTAAAATGATAACATTTGGTGGCAGGTTATAGAATGTTAATTACACATTATATACATTATTTTACTATCTAGCAAAAACCAGTCAAACCAGGTCCAATTACGAACCAAAAAACAAATAAACTACTAAATCATCTCTCTGACTGCTATGTTATTTTTCTTGACATATATTTGTTTTATTAGTGTTAGTATTTCATATGTAGACTTAGACTTAGACTTGTACTATATTAATCCCTTGGGAAGACTCCCTCAGGAAATTGAAGTTACCAGCAGCTTACAGGCAAAAAAAACAAAAACAAAGATAGCACACAGTGAGCAAAAGAATACAAAAATACAAATTAAATACTAAGGTATACACTAAATGTGAGTAACCAAAACCTTAAATTATGTTCTAAGCTTTATGTAATTTCATATATCACCAATTCATATTAAAAAAAAAAACTTTGCAAAAAAATAAAAAATTCAATTCAATCAAAGATTCTGCTTTTAAATTACTGACAACCAGGTTTTCTTGTCTTTGGTCTTCATTATGTTGTTTGCTGGAGTTCTCCAGCAAATCTCCAGTAAATGCTTTGGAGGATTTTAGGTGCTCTAATTGATTTTATTTATGGTTTTTAGAATATTAGAGGGTTTTTTACACTTTTAATTTTTTTATTATGGTGGTATCACAGAATATTGACAAGTTTAAGTCAATATTTTTTGCAAAAGTTCCTCTCCTTCATAATAATGTATTCATTTAGTGTGTGTACTCTCTACTTAGGGAGATTGGAAGTAGCAAATGGTCAAGCAGAAGGCAAAATTTTATTGTAAATACAATAATTATCTGCTTTCAAACATGTTTTAAACAGGATCTCAACATAAAAAACACAACCAGCTTCTCTTGCCGTGACCCGGATTCGAACCGGGGTTGCTGCGGCCACAACGCAGAGTACTAACCACTATACGATCACGGCGAGCTATTTAGCTTGGTGGGTGAGCGGTGGTCCAACGAGAAATACTTCCCTCTGTTCAACGAAATGATTTTGAAGCGATTTGGGTGGTGATGAAGCTGAAGTGAGACTTATTTAGTTAGCTTTTAAACGACTAAATTGGCTTGTGCAATGACAGGCTTCGAATTAGGACAAAGATTGTGGAAATAGCATGTGTCACGTATTTTAAAATTTAGGGTTAGCAAGTAAAATAGAAATTTTTTAAAATAAAATTCCTGTCCTCGTCAGAATAATGTATGCATTTAAACACATGTACTAATGTTTACAATTGCGTTTGTCTTGGATAATAGGTATTCAAAACAAACAGTAAATAACTCGTTTGCGTTGAGTTGAAAAAATTATTCAAGTGGCTCCTCTTCTTTTACCGTTAATCTCTGAATGTAGGCGTGGACTATGGTTGTTTAAACATGTATTCGGGCACTGATTGGTTCTCAACAGTGCGTCCTTGTTTTCTCTCTCCTCATTGGGCATGACGCAAAAGCAGCTGGCTTGCCATTGGCTGACTTTCCTTTTGACAGAATTTGAAACGATGCTGCGCTTTAACGTTTGTTAGCTGGCGTGTCTCAGACCCGAACACGTACAAACTGGATTTGCTTTGCATAAAACGTTGATTAGAATTTTGTAATGTAGTTTTAATTTTAACATGTAGTTTGCCTCGAATCGCGTTTTTATTGTCTTAAAAATGGCTGAAGTGGTAACTTCAGCACAACGGGGACTTCTGGAAATCAGTCCGGGGAGGAAAGTGGATGCTAATAAGGAGAACGACGTTCCAGTTTTGAGTCTGATTCAGTTTTCAAAGCCACCTTTTGTGTCTTTCGGCTCTGTAAAGCTGGGCACCTCGAAGTCCGCTGTTTTGCAAATTGAGAACCCGATTGAGGATGTGGAAGCGGAGGTTGCGATCGAAAAGATCCCGTCAAATAAAGGTTTTTCTGTGGAGCAGAACACCTTTACGATCCAGGTAACTGTTTCACTTCATCGGCATTCATGCCACTGGCTCCGAGCGTATGCTTTTCAACCTACATTTTCATCAGAAACACCGTTATTTCTATTGTGGATTTGCAATGCATCAACTGTTCCTGATTTGTCTCCGTGTTTTGTGTTTCCAGCCTCTGAGCTCATTCAGTTTGAGAATAAGCTGGACCCCAACAGAAGAAGGTGGCATCAGGGAGGTGATCTCGTTCAATGCCAATGGAGTCCTGAAGCATCAAGCTGTTCTGCTGGGGAGAGCAGAAACAACAAAAAAGAAAAAGGTATCTGCACACTGAAACTGCCCTGCAGGTGTTGCATGCATCTCTGCTCCTGAACACCTGATTCAAATGACAGCATTGGCCTCTTCATCACCCATTTATTTAAGCCAGAGACGGAAAAACACTGGAATAAACCTGTAGTTTCACAACTGCAGAAATAAACACCAAGGTGCTTTAAGGTTACGTCTCATCTTGAATGCAAAACTTGGCACTTGGGGTAAGATTCATAGCACTGAACTCCCATTATGTCACAGACATTAGCGATTGGGTAAAATTTAAACAGATTCCACGCCTCTAAGTCATAAGCAATTGTTTTGTGTAAATTTATTCAAGTGAGGAGGTATTTCACTTTTTAAAATATTGTTTTAAACATAATTTTTTTTGTGATGTGTAAGAGTTATGTCACAACAAACAGTTTAAAATACAAAGTCTTTGAAAAACATAATGATTGTTTCCGGCCCTGCGTGAACAGGGCCGGATTCAGAAGTATGTGGGGCCCCTGGGCTTGATCCAGTTTTGGTACCCGATCCACCATAAATGTATTTTTACGTTTGATAGGTAGAAAATGTTGCTGGACATGAATTAATGGACTCTTGGTTTAAAAAGTCTGGCAGATGGCTGATATTTTTTATTTTTTTGTGTGTGGAAATACAGCTTTGTCCAAAATGTCATGATAATGACGTCACAATTTACAGACACATCCTGTTACCTGGCAAACCTCATTATTTCAAGACAGGCACATTTATAGGCGAACCTGCAACGTATTCATTTTTCTTATTGTTGAATTAGCAAAAAGTAGGTCGGCTAAGATGCAGCAGAATAAACGTAGAATTGCCTGGAGCTTTTCTTCAGTGTTTGGTGACAATGTAACTTACCTCTAACTGTTTCTGTTCTTACAGAAGAGCTTATGGGATTCGATCAAACACAAGAGAGGGATGGAAAAAACACAAAAGCCATCAACGAGAACGGCGTGTCCACGGAAGATGGCAGGAAACAAAACCTTCCAGGTGTCGCGGCAGTCGCAGTATAAGCGGGAAAAGGTGCGCAGCCCGCTTGCTTCGCTCAACAAGGGCAACGGCGACATGAAGGAAAACCTCCTTCAGCATCGCTGCTTTGAACCAGTGGACAAGAACACATCGAATCCGGGTCGACAGTCCATTGTCTTGTCGGATCAGGGGAACGTTTCTCCAGAAAGGAAGAAGTCGCCCGTCGTTCTGCTTGTCCCAACTACAAAGGTCGTCCACTCCGACCCTGATGGCGTCACAGAAAATCCTAAAAACAACCAACTGACTAAATTGTTTGACAGGACTCTGTCTCCAATTGGAACGCCAGAGATGTTCAAGAAACTGATGCCTCGTATTGAGTCCGGCAGCCCGCTTCCTGCTTCTGACAGCGACTCAACCGGATCCTCTCTTCCATCTTTGAAGGATGCTCTGGTTCTGATAGACTCTGAACTCGGGCATCTCGACACCAGTCCAAGAAATACAAGTTCCAGCTGCGAGTTTTCCGATTCTCTGGAGTATAAGAGCGAAAACACACAGCCTCACGAGCCGAGACTCACGTTTTTCATCAGCAAAAAGATTACTTCTAAGGTGGAGAAGGTTGTAGAAAAGGAAAAGGTGAAGTTTTCTTTCACATCTGCCACCGTGACCAAAGGCAAAGCGTCTGTGGAGGCCGGCAGTCCTGGAGGGAGAAAAATCAGGAAGTCACGCCGAAAGCTACTGGAGAAAACCCTTGAACTCTCTGACGGTGGTAGCCAGAGCGACTCCGGTCCGGGAACTCCGAGCCTTCCCATCATAGACGCTGAGAAGGGAGCTGAACAGTGTGATGCTGGACATGAATTCCTGGATTTCACCTCCTCCAGCCCCAGTCAAAGGTCTTCCCCTCCAGACACGGCGCTGTCTCAGTTCTCAGCCACCTCTTCGCCGCTTCATGCTCCTCCTGCTACTAGCTCGTCGTCCTCATCTGACTTGTCCCCTGCTGGTTCTGCTCAGGAAGACTTGTTCCCTGTCCAGTTGGCAGCGAAAAGCAAGAAGAGGAAGAGTGAAGAATTCTCGAGAGCCGATTCCACCAAGAGCGAAGACTCAGGAAAGCTGGAGCGAGTGAAGAGGAGTCGGGTTGTGGTCAGGAAAATTGAGCCGCCAGAGTTTGTCCAGAGCAGGAACGCAACTCAGCGGGTGAAAGTCACAAGTGAGTATTATCAACTTTTTTGAGCTTCTTATTTGCATGACTCTTTCATGGATGTTTGAGAAATCTTAATCTCCATGACAAGCTGTGCAAAACGCCTGGGTGGACCTGGCTCCGCCTTTGAGGCACAGCTCCTCCCCCATTCAGCTCCTTCAGACTAGCCAGCAGCAATTAGCAAACACCTGGTGGAACTGAATCAGCTGAGCTCATTACAGGAGCTGCTGCTCAAAGCAACGCTGGTAAAAACATTGTTAAAGGGTTAATAGAGGAGCCATATTGGAAAGACTTCCTGGAGGCAGAGTTTCTTAAAGAGACAGAGGCCCAAGATGTTAAATCAGGAAGTAAAATTCCTTTCAAGCCATTTGATATATGTAGACTTTTCATAACTAAAGGTAACATCATGGATTGTGTAATAAAATGGCTCAATGTGCCTGGAAAACACAACACTCTTTCATCTTTTTTTCCAATTTTCTAAAAAACAAATTACAAATTCAAAACAATTTTAAAAACTTGCTTTTATTTCAATCATCTGTTCTGCTTGTTGCATAACAAGAATTTAGTCATAATATTAGCAGAATACAGGCACAATTTTACTAGAACATCAAAAGTCATTTCTGTAAGAAATAAGTTTGGATATTTATTTTTATTTTTTTTTGTGCTGGAATTCTGAAAATTAGTACTTCAATGTCCTAAAATTATGACTTCATTCTGACTTACCCAACAGTAACGGTTTTAATAAATATGGTTGATTAATCCATCTTTGTTTCCTGCCCAGATCTGACCCAGTCTGTGAGGACGGCAAAGTCTGCAGCTGCTTCCAAGGCTAAACGTTCGAGCGCCAAAGTCTCCAGCAAAAGTATAAATCTGTACATCCTAATGTCATCTGTGGTTTTTGATCCGTTTTCTTTCTGCAGTTTACTGAAGTTTTTCCCTTGTTTTCTTTTTCTCTAGGTGCGTCTCAGTCTATGAAGATCTCCAAGGTGGTTGCTGTAGCTCAATCGAAGCTAACGTTCATCAAGCCAAAACAGATGGGTGTGTACGGAAGAGGATTAGGGCCACAGTTAAAAAAAACAAACAATAAATTATTTTTTTATCACAGAATTATGTCGATGAATGTTGACCTCCTTTCACACTTTTTCACAAAATTTAGACTTTTTCACGTAGAATTAAATTGTTATTGCTCTGAACTTTAAATGCTGGTTTTCCCTCTGAATTTTGACTTTAATGTTTTCATTTTAACTTTTTTCTGGGAATCTTTCTTGAATTTCTGACTTTATTTTCATAAATCAGATTTTGATCTCAGATTGTCTCCTGGCAGCAGGTCATGCAGGAGAATTTACTTTTCTAAAAATTGACTTGGTGTCATTGTTTGGTTTTCTTTTCCTGTCTTTCATGGCGGATTAGTCAAAATATTGAAGAAAAATATAAAATGTTCTTTTTAGCGGCTCTAATCTGCATTAGACATATAATGTAGTTTATTTTCTCCTCATCTTGGAGATTTATTTAGTTTCTGTGCCGTTTTTAGCTTTGCCGAGACACCCGATGCCGTTCGCAGCCAAGAACATGTTCTATGACGAGCGCTGGGTGGAGAAGCAGGAGAGAGGATTCACCTGGTGGCTCAACCACGTCCTGACCCCCGACGACTTCAAGGTCAACACCGAAGTGGCTAAAGGTAGCGCGGCGCTGCAACACTTAGCCATAGAGGAGCTAAGTTTTAGGTTGCAGATGAATAATAAAATGTTTTTTCCTGTCAGTGAGCGCCGTCTCGCTCGCGCTGGGCGGCGGCGATGACCTCAGTGTTCCCAAAGCGCCCACCAAGGAGGAGATGTCCTTCAGCACCTACACAGCCAAGCGGAAGCTGAACCGCCTGCGCCGCGCCGCCTGCCAGCTGTTCACCTCGGAGGCCATGGTCAAGGCCATCCAGAGGCTGGAGCTGGAGGTGGAGGCCCGCCGCCTGCTGGTCCGCAAAGACCGCCACCTCTGGAAGGACGTGGGTACGACGCCATGACGGCCATTTTTAAACGTTCATTCAGTCTGAAGTGCAACTGGAAGACGATCACGATAATAATTGATTAGTTTTTAAATATCTGAGCCAAACTGGAGGCACCACATTTCCTAGCTTAGCTCGCTGTGAGAGGTTGAGCGGCTAACGCCTTCCCTCTGCCTACATCCCCCAGAATGCCTTGCGGGTCTGGATTGAAGTTCAGTTAATAATCTATAGATGATCTATTTATATTGATTACGTGTTTGTAGCAGTAAACGTTATTGTTGTCCAGCTCTGAGTCTGGGATGTTTTTTGTTGTTTGTAATCAGGTGAACGTAAGAAAGTCCTGAACTGGCTGCTGTCATACAATCCGCTGTGGTTACGGATCGGCCTGGAGGTAAATCGCTTCTCAACCATTAAAAGGAGATATTAAATGCACCAAAGTGCTGAACAGTATTAAAAATTATTCTTTACAGATTTATTTCATTGTGACTTTTTGTCAAATTCAGCCTTAATTAGTTTTTAGTGGGTTTTAGTTTTATTAGTTACTATCAGCTCAGTATTGTTTAGTTTCACTTGAGGTTTTATTATTTATAGTAGTTTTAGTTTTTTCATACTTTTTGTTTTTAATTTTGCACCTAAACTAAAACAGGGCCGGCACAAATGTTTTTTGGGCCCAGAGCAGATTTTTAATGTGGGCCCCCAAATACCTCAGATATCTATGGAAGAGGATTGGGGCCAATGTTTAGAAAACAAATGGACTTCTGTTTTTTTTTTTTTTTTCTTTTCCACAAATTTTGACTTTATGTCCACAGAATTCTGCACTAATTTTCCGTTTGTAGAAGCTTTTAGCTTGTATCATCCAGTGTTATTTTAGATTTATATTTCATCATGCTAACTTTCTTGAGGCTTTCTTTAAGCTAACGTTGTGCGTCCTCAGACTATTTTCGGGGAGCTGATCTCCCTGGAGAGCAACAGCGACGTTTTGGGTCTGGCCATGTTCATCCTGCAGCGCCTCCTCTGGAACCCGGACATCGCCGCGGCCTTCAGACACGCCCGGGTGCCTCACCTCTACAAAGACGGTAAAATCGGAGCGGCGCTCTGATGTACTTTAGAGGCGATCCATTCACCCTGATCAAATTGATTAGCAGCATAGCGACGGTCTGTTGGAGAACGGATGCATTAAGATTTTATAAAGTTTTTCTTTGGTTTGTTTTTGTTTGAATATTGTATGAAAGTACCATGAAAGAAAAAATAAAAGCCCAACAGGAAGTCTTAATTATTTTTTATTTCAAAGTCAATTTTCAGAAATTAAGGTAAAGAAAAAAGGTTTTGACTTAAAAAATCGATTTATTAAAACTTTAAATCTCATAATTATGACTTTCTGTTGAGCTTTTATTTTTAATTCATGGCAGAGATCTTATTCCATACCTGTTTGTGGTTGCCATGACGACCTCATTTCCGCTGCAGGCCATGAGGAGGCGCTGTCCCGCTTCACGCTGAAGAAGCTTCTGCTGCTCGTCTGCTTCCTGGACAGAGCCAAAGAATCCCGTCTGATCGAACACGACCCGTGTTTGTTCTGCGTCGACGCCGAGTTCAAGGTGAGCCAAGGTCACGTCTCTGCAGTATGAAGCCTAAAGGTCACAGGGGGATCATATTGTGGAAACTCTGATTAGGTTCCTCTCACTAGTTCCCAAGGTTCTCTGGTTTAGATCTGTGTTTTGTGTCTGCCAGGCGAGTAAGGACCTGCTGCTGGCCTTTTCCAGAGACTTCCTGAGCGGAGAGGGCATCCTGCCGCGCCACCTGGCCTACCTGGGCCTCCCCGTCTGCCACGCCCAGACGCCGCTCGACGAGTTCAACTTTGCTGTGAAAAATCTGGCCGTCGATTTGAAATGCGGCGTTCGCTTAGTGTGAGCGGGACGTCTTAAATTTCAGTGTTTTCTTTTTGGTCGCTTTTGAATAGCTGGTCTTTAGATTCACTCATGTAGGCTGATAAAATGCTTGTTTCATAGATATAGATAAGTATTGATTAGTTTAAGTATCTGAAGAATTGCCAAACTGCTGCCAGGATCTTTCCAGTTTTTTCTCCACGATGGTATTTTTTATTTTTATTTCATGGCATCGTGAGTCAAGGTGGGGGAACTTGAAACCGCACCTGGCAGGTTGTTGCTAGGCAACCGAAGAATGAGGGCACTAGTTGATTCCACCACCTTAGCTTAGCTTAGCTTAGCTAGCTGTGAGACGTGGAGCAGTTGCGTTTCCCTTTGTCTCCCACAGTTAATTGAATCTGACATATATTAAATATTCAATAAGAAGCATTATCTACGTTTATTGATCACACGTCTGTTGTGATATAGATTATTGATTTATTGTCCAGCCCTGCTCTCGTGGGGCATGAATTGGTTTCATCGGTTAATTTTTTGGAAAATCTGTTATCAAAAATGATTTTCAGTTTTTCAACCCGCCCAGGGCGGCCATCTTGTTTCACAAGTGTGTTTGACAGCTTCTGTTAATGTGGGCTTTGAATTTACGTAAACTGACAAAGTTTAGCTACAATTTCTAAATGATTTAATTATATCTCAAATTGAAACAAGCTCAAAAATTTTAATTTGCATGATTTATCATTTTTCTTTCTGAAATTTGATCCTGTGTTAAAAGTAAAAATAAAAAAATTAAGTAAGAAATATTGTAATGTGATAAAATGTAATGTTTTTCCTGTTTTGTTTCCTGTCCAGTCGCGTGATGGAGCTTCTCGTTCAGGACTGGAGTCTCTCGGCGAAGCTGCGTCTGCCGGCCATCAGCCGACTGCAGAAGGTTCACAACGTGGACGTGGCGCTGCAGCTGCTGCGAGGCAGAGGCATCGAGCTGCAGGACGACGGCGGTAACGAGCCGCTGCAGCACACACAAACTTCATACACATCACTAAACACACGTTTTCTTTTCACTGTCTGAACTTAAATCAGTAAATTTATGAACCTTAAGATTGTTAATTTGTTGTTCCAAAATAATGAATATTTATTATTCCTAATGACTCAGTGACCTACAGATCGGTAACAGTAATAAATTACATTGTATCTTAGCAGATTAAGTCTATTTTTTAGTTAATTTTTATTGTTCTTATCTCCAAAGTTTGTTGTTGGAAAAGTTTTAAAACTTGCCTTGAAATGCCTGAACATTTTCAGTGGAGAATTAAACTTGATGTTTTCTTAATATTTTTGTCGTCAGGCTCCGTCATCGACTCCAGAGATATCGTTGACGGCCACAGAGAGAAAACGCTGAGCCTCCTGTGGAAAATCATCTTTGCCTTTCAGGTGAGAATCTCGTTCAGATGCCAGTAACAGGCGGGAGAATCGCCGTTTACATGAATGTTTATTGAGACGTGTGCCGGCTGCAGGTGGAGGTGATCCTGGATGAGGCTCAGCTCAGGGAGGAGGTCGACTTCCTGAAGCGAACTCTGAGGACCAAACGCAGACTGGCCCTGGTCCGGGCCGACCGGGCCGGTCAGCCGAGCCCGGCGAAGACCAGGCCGCCGTTCCAACACACCAGCACCAAGATTACACTGCTGATGGACTGGGTCTGCGCCGTGTGCGACTTCTACCACATAAAGGTGAAAATGCTCTTCTTTATGGACGCGTTGCAGCAAAGAACTGTTGGCAACCAAGGCTACGACTGCAATATTTTCCCTTTGCTCTGGTGCTCTGCACTGAATTAACAATCCCTACGACTCCAGGTTTGTTATTCCACCGCAGCAGCGCCGCTACGGCTAGCCTGTGAAAGAACCGTCCTTTTGCCCCCCAACGTGGTTTACATACACCAAACATTTTGAGAGAAAAGAAATATTGAAGAAATATTAACAGTTGTAAAGTATCTGTAAACAGTCGAGATTAAACATGTGAAGTGAGGGTTTTGTGTGATTCTCATATTTATTTGTGATTCTTGCCTAATAAACCAACCCGTGTTTCTGTGTGCAGGTGGAGAACTTCACCGTGTCGTTCTCTGACGGCCGCGTCCTCTGCTACCTGCTGCACCACTACCACCCCGCTCTCCTTCAGGAAGCCTCCATCAGCCACAGAACCACGCAGACCCTGGAGTGCGCCACCAGGGGGCGCCTGGAGCTAAACTGCTCCGCCAGCGACTCCGATGGATCCTTCGACTCGCCGCCAGCGGAAATGGATGGTAAAGATCTGATCTGTGCAGAAACGCAGCAAAAACAGAAATAATTAACAAGTATTTTGGTTTAAATCAAGGGTCCTGGGGCCATTTTGGCTGCCGGATGATGGAAGGGAGCAAAACATTTGAAAATAAAATCTGACTTTAAAATATTAACTAAAATAAAAAACATACTGCTGTTAACCAGGCTTCGGCTTTAACCTGGTTTTGTTTTCTGTGAGCAGGACTGGGTTCTCCGACTCCCGGCTTCAAAGAGCTGCTGGAAAACGAGAAGAACAACTTCAGACTGGTGAACGGCGCGGTGGCGTCGCTGGGCGGCGTGCCGGCCATGATCAACCCGGCCGACATGTCCAACACCATCCCCAACGAGAAGGTGAGGCCAGAACCAAAACCACAAACTGGGTTTGGTTCCTCCAGGCTTCAACGGGCTGGAAATGTGTGGAGAAATTACCAAATTATTTTTATTGAATAATCCAAAGGAACTCTAAGAACTTCTCAACAGGAATTTATATTTAAAGCTGCTATTTGTTAAACCGCATCATCAGGTAATCTGTGAATATTGTCGTCTCAAGAAATGCACCAAAAAGAGCCAATCAGAGCCAGGAGGCGGGGTTTAGCGCTGTCAATCAACTAATATGTTCCAAATATTTGCTCCAATGAACTGTTTTCGTTACAAAAACACATTTCCTACTTTGTATAAACTGGGGATTCATTTGTTCAGGCCATAGTACCAATTAAGCTGTTCTCCGTTGCCATGGTTTCCCTGCAGGTTGTGATGTCATACGTGTCGTTTCTTTGCGCCCGGCTCCTGGA
Source organism: Poeciliopsis turneri (assembly GCA_922788865.1). Classification (NCBI taxonomy): domain Eukaryota; kingdom Metazoa; phylum Chordata; class Actinopteri; order Cyprinodontiformes; family Poeciliidae; genus Poeciliopsis; species Poeciliopsis turneri. The sequence continues at coordinate 714,825 of CAKLNU010000637.1, read as the reverse complement.
CCTGCGGATCGAAACCAGAGCGGCTCGGCTCATCCAGGCCGCCTGGAGGAAACACAAGCTGAGGAAAAACCTTCGGCTCTTCCAGGTTCCTCCTTCTTCTCTGCTATTGGTTTTCAGTTTCTCAGTGAATTATGGGATGTATGTTTCTACACGTCTCCAGCCGTTTAAAAGAGCTGCACCTTGTATTTATACATTTATACGACTGTCATTAATATTACGTTTTTGTATTTTTTTACAACTTTCTGGCATTTTGGCTTTATTCTTATGTTTTTGCAATTATTTGTTCTACAATTTTATTCTCTATTATAATAATTTTATTCTCTTATTTTTACAACTTTCTTCTATTATTATTATTATTATTATAACTTCATTCTACCATTTTTACATATTTATTTTTTCTTATTAAATGTAACCTGGTTTTTCTTTGCCATTATAATCATCTGATGCCTCAGTTTTTCCCAGGATCTCAGTAAAAGTAAAGTTTCTCTTTTTGGGGTTGATCTTCCTTTTCACTCTGAAGTATAAACTGACTTCATGTTTGTGAGATGGTGAAATATTTTTTATCAAATCAATTATAAAACTCTGGATATTGGTAATTAACTCAACTTAAAATCTCCAATTTTCTTTTTTTTGAAGCTTTTGGGCATTTTGAGTTTAATAAAATGTGATGAATTTGGACAGAAATGTGATCCAAAGAAAAGTTTATGCTGCAAATCAAGTCAGTCGCTAACTTGTTTCCACTAAGCCAAAATAGAAAAATACCATCCTAAAGGTTATTTATTGTTTTTATTCAGGAGCGAAACAAGGCGGCCATTAAACTCCAGGCGGCGGTTCGATGTTTCCTCCTGCGGCGTCGAGCTGAGAGGCAGAATCGCGCCGCCGCCGCGATCCAGTTGGTCTGGAGACGTTATGCAGCTCGGAACCGGCTGAGGATCCAGGAAGAGGCTCGGCTTCGGGCTTTACAGCATAAAGCAGCGACTGTCATCCAGGTAGGCGGCGAGTTTTTTACCTGCTTTAAGTGCTTTAGTTTATAATTGGGCAGTTAAAGCTGTAGCATGTAAATTAAAAAATGTTTTTTCCATATTTGTTAAAACTGCCACCATGTTGTGACTGATAATCTGTAAAAAAATCAAACTCCTCCCTGAGCTGCTATGAAGAAGTGCACCAGAAACAACCAATCAGAGCCAGGAGGCGGGGCTTAGCGCTGTCAATCAACCTAATGTACACCAGGGGTATTATACTTCTAGTTCTTATAATTCAGTTGCATTTCGTTGTGATTTTTGTCTAATTCAGAGTTTTTATTGTTGGGTAAATATTGTTTAGTTTTAGTTTTCATCAGGAACAGTAGTTTGTTTTTTCATACTTTAATTTTTAGGTGCAGAATTCAAAAATTGTGATTTATGTTGACTGGGTGTTGAATACTCAACAGAAGATGCCATTTAATGTTTTATCAGTTTCAGTTTTAGTTAACTGTACTAACCTTGGTGAGCACAAGATTGATTGGCAGCGCTAAGACCCTCCCCTTGGCTCTGATTGGTTGTTTCTGAGTGGTGCATTACCACAGAGGGGTTTGATTTCCATTGATTTTTTTTTTTTACTACTTTTCACAGATCATCTCTTGTCACTACATGGTTTTAACAAATACATAAACATATTTGTACTAAAAGTACTTTAGTTCACAATTATTCATTTCAGCTGCAGTTTCATGCAACATTTTTCTCGTTTCGTCTCTTCAGGCTCACTGGAGGAAGTTTTGGGCCTTGAGGGCTTATCAGCGCCTCCAGTATTACACCATCATAGTTCAGGCTCAGTGGCGAATGAAGAGGGCCGCCAACACTTATGCAAGGATCTGCTGGGCGGCCACAGTCCTTCAGAGATGCGTCCGAGCTCGGGTCGCCTCCAAAAGAGACCGGGAGCGATATTTCCTCATACGGAAAGCGGCGCTCAGCCTCCAGAGAGCGTTCAGGAAATGGAAACATCGGAAAACTCTGGAGGAAAACCGTGCGGCCAGAGTTATCCAAGCTGCTTTTAGGAAATTTACGGTGTTAAAGCTGCAGAACCGCTCCGCCACCGTCATCCAGGCGGCCTTCAGAGGATACGCCGTCAGAAAGAAGTTTGTGGAGAGGAGATGCGCCGCAGTGACAATCCAGCTCAGATTTCAGGCCTCTTTAAAGAGAGACTTTGACAGAGCCAGGTTTGTAAGGATGAGACGTGCAGCTGTTTTGATCCAGGCAGCCTACCGTGGAAAAGTGGCGAGAGAGTCGCTGCAGAAGCAGCACAGGGCAGCAGCGGTGATCCAAGCTACGTTTAGGAAACACGCTGCCCAAAAGAAATACGGTCTGTTGAGAAAAGCTGCAGTTGTGATTCAACAGAAATACAGAGCGACGGTTTTAGCTCAACAGATGAAGCAGGAATATGAAGCTCTTCGGAGCGCTGCGCTCATTATCCAAGCTACATGGAGAGGCAGAGCAGAGAGGAGCCGGATTAAATCTCTGCATCATGGTGCAACTCTGATACAAGCTCACTATCGTCGGCATAAAGCCCAAACGGACTTCAGATCCCTGAGATCAGCAGCTGTGGTGATACAACTTCACTGTAAGGCATTTTTACTGGGGAACAAGATGAGGAACCAATATCTTGAGAAGAAAATGGCATGCATCACGCTCCAAGCTGCATTCAGAGGTTTGAGACTCAGGACAGAGCTGAGGGAGAAGCACCAGGCTGCAGCAGTCATTCAGTCTGCGGTTAGGATGTTCTTATGCAAGAAACAATATATTCTCCTTCAAAGTGCAGCGATGGTCATCCAGAGCAGATACCGAGCCGTTCTCCTCTGCAGAGAGCAGCACAGACAGTTCAGAAGCATGAAGCAGGCCAGCGTGAAGATACAAGCCGCCTTCAGGGGGTTCGCAGCCAGAAGAGACCTGAAGAAGAAAGCTGCAGCAGCAGTCCAAGCTCAGTTCAGGATGCACAGAGTTCGAATGGCTTACCTGGCAACAAAGTGTGCAGCCATTATCATTCAGGATCGCTACAGAGCCAAAATACTCCGTGATGAGCAGATGAGGAGATACCGAGCAACGAGACGAGCCGCCGTGGTCATCCAAGCGGCGTTCCGCGGATACAGAGCCAGGAAGACGATACTGGAGTTGCATCAAGCAGCAGGAATCATCCAGAGGAGATTTCTGACGAGCAGAGCCAGGAAGCGGTTCTTGGCAATCAAGGCAGCCGTATTGGCGTGTCAGCAGAGATACAGAGCAGCCACTCTGGCAAGGAGACTCCACCTGGAGTACCATCAAGCGCAGGGCAGCGGTTTGCATACAGGCCGTCTACAGAGGATACGCTGTCAGGAAGCAGCTGCAGGTGGAGCATAAAGCAGCTGTAATTATTCAGTCTCAGATCAGAAAGTACCAGCAGAGAAGCTGCTACAAAAAGCTCATCTGGGCTTGTAAAGTGTTGCAGGAACGCTACAGAGCTGTTAAGCTAATGAGGGCTAAGAAACGCGCCGCCGTTGTTTTGCAAGCCGCTTTCCGTGGGATGAAAACGCGGCAAATCCTAAAACGAAGACATGAATCTGCCGGAGTCATCCAGAGAGCTTTCAGGACCTACCGGGAGCATCAGCACTACCTTTCCTTAAAAGTTCACGTCGTTAAAGTCCAGCGCAGATATCGGGCTAATGTTGCAGCTAAGGAGCAAAGAAAGCAATACGAGCGCATCCAGAGGGCGGCAATCCTCCTTCAAGCAGCTTCAAAAGGAAAACGAGTCCGAGAAGAGGTTGCTCGCCGGCACCAGGCTGCAGTGATGATCCAGGCTGCATTCAGGAGGCACAGAGCAAGAGTCAGGTTTCAGGCAATGCAGCTGTCCGCCATCATCATCCAGAGGCGCTACCGAGCTCTTCTTGTCCAAAGAACAGACAGAGAAAGTTACCTGACAATGAGGCGTTCTGCAGTTTGTGTCCAGGCTGCATTCAGAGGACATAAAGTGAGGAAGGAAGTTGCTCTTTGAATCGGGCTGCGACTCTGATCCAGTCTGCATTCAGGAAGCACAGAGAACAAGTCAAGTTTCAGGCGATGCGGCTGTCCGCCATCATCATCCAGAGGCGCTACCGAGCTCTTCTTGTCCAAAGGACAGACAGAGAAAGCTTCCTTAAAACAAAACGAGCCGTTCTCACTCTTCAAACTGCTTTCAGAGGATTCCTTGTCCGGACTCAGATGGCAAAGATGCACAAGGCAGCTACTATCATCCAATCAAACTTCAGACGACACCAACAGCATCTGGCCTTGGAGAGACGACGCAGGGCGGCCTGCGTTGTGCAGCGGAGATTTAGGGCCTATAGGCAGAAACAACTGGATGCAAAACATTTCCAACGGGTCAGAAGAGCCGCCATCTTTCTACAGGCTGCGTATCGAGGAATGAAATCTAGACAAATATTGAGGCAAAGGCAAGAGGCTGCAAAGGTGATTCAGAGAGTTTACCGAGTCCACTGTGAACGCAGGCAGTTTGTGACCCTAAGGAAGTCGGTTGTGAATGTTCAGCGCAGATATCGAGCTGCTGTTGCAGCCAAAGAGCAAAGAAAACAATATGAACAATTAAGAAGGGCAGCAATAAGCCTTCAAGCTGCATACAGAGGACTTTATGTCAGAAAGGAAGTCACTCGTTGGCATCAGGCTGCCGGTTTGATCCAGAGAGTTTACCGAGCCCACTGTGAACGCCAGGAATATCTGGCCTTCAAGACCTCCGTCATCTTGGTTCAGCGCCGATACCGAGCCGCAGTGGCAGCAACGCAACAAAGACGACAATATGAACAAATGAGAAGAGCGACCATTGGTCTACAAGCAGCATTCAGAGGACTTCAAGTCAGATACAAAGTTGCTCATTGGCAAAAGTCTGCAACTGTGATCCAGTCTGCATTCAGAAAGCACAGAGAGCGAGTCAAGTTCCAGGCTCTGCATCTGGCGGCCATCATCATCCAGAGACGCTATCGGGGTCTTCTTCTCCAACAGCGAGACAGAGAACATTTCCTGAATGTTAGACGCTCTGCTGTCGTTCTGCAGGCGGCCTTCAGAGGCCATCATGCACGGACTCAAATTGCAAAAATGCACAAAGCCGCTTCTATCATTCAAGCTAATTTCAGGAGACTCAAACAGCAAACGGCCTTTAAGAGACGACGCTGGGCGGTGACTGTCATACAGCAGAGGTTTAGATCCCAGAAACTTAAGGAGATTCAAGCAAAGCATTGCCAGAAGGTCAGAAGAGCCGCCATCGTTCTTCAGGCTGCATATCGAGGAATGAAGTCCAGACAGAATTTAAGGCAGATGCATCAGGCTGCAAGTGTGATCCAGAGAGTTTACCGTACCAAGAGAGAACGCAAGGAGTACCTGGCCTTCAAGACCTCTGTCGTCTTGGTTCAGCGCCGATACCGAGCCGCAGTGGCAGCAACGCAACAAAGACGACAATATGAACAAATGAGAAGAGCGACCATTGGTCTGCAGGCAGCCTTTAGGGGACTTCAAGTCAGATACAAAGTTGCTCATTGGCAAAAGTCTGCAACTGTGATCCAGTCTGCATTCAGAAAGCACAGAGAGCGAGTCAAGTTCCAGGCTCTGCGTCTGGCGGCCATCATCATTCAGAGACGCTATCGGGGTCTTCTTCTCCAACGGCGAGACAGAGAACATTTCCTGAACGTTAGACGCTCTGCTGTCGTCCTGCAGGCGGCCTTCAGAGGCCATCATGTCCGGAGCGAAGTGGTGAAAATGCACAGAGCCGCGACTGTCATTCAAGCTAACTTTAGGAGACACAAACAGCAAACTGACTATAAGAGACGATGCTGGGCGGTGACTGTCATACAGCAGAGGTTCAGAGCGCAGAAATGTAAAGAACTTCAGGAAAAGCGCTACCAAGACATTAGAGGAGCCGTCATTGTTCTTCAGGCTGCATATCGAGGAATGAAGTCCAGACGAAAGATCGGAAAAATGCGAGAGGCTGCAAGCGTCATCCAGAGCGCCTTCAGGGTCCACCGTGAACGGCAACGGTACCTGAAACTGAAATCATCTGCTCTCACTATTCAGAGGAAATATCGAGCCACTAAAGAAGCCGAAGTGATGAAGAACAGATACTTACTGATGAGGAAGGCTGTCATCACTCTTCAGAGATGCTGCCGCGCCTGGAAGGAAAAACGACAGGTAGCCATGAACCAAGTCGGGTCTAGATTTTATTATCTTGGAGGAATCTAACCAAATTCTGTGATTTCTCCATTGAATTCATGCTGGTTGGTTTCAGGTCCTGGAAGCAGCTCAGGCGGAGCAGAGACTCCATTTCACAGCTGCGGTTTTCCATCACCTCAACGCCATAAAGATCCAACGAGCCCTGAGAGCCCACTGGGCTCTGGAATCGGCGAAAAGGCAGATCCAGTCTGTCGTTACCATACAGGTAAACCCGGAAACCAGAACCAGAGATGTTCTGTTGGGTTTTGCAGCGCAGCACCAACTGTAAACGGTTCTCTGGGCTTTTCTCAGCGTTGGGTTCGAGCGAGGCTGCAGAGGAGACGATACCTGGAGGACAGGAGGAAGGTGGTGACGGTCCAGAGAGCAGTCAGGCGTTGGTTAGCGCGCCGCCACAGAGCCGCCGCCGTCATCCAGGAAGTGACCCGAAAATTCCTCCTGGACAGGCGACAGAAGAGGGCTCAACGAGGAATCGTCAAAGCTCAGGTGAGGCGACGCTAAAGCTAACGCTGCCTGTGCCATTAGCTAACGCTACCACTAGCTAAGTCTGTACATGAGCTCAACTTTGAAGAGCAAATTTATTTGGTCATTTTGGAAACTTTTAGTTGAATAAATTTTGAAATTTGTGAAATTTAGTTTATCGGCTGATACGAACCCTGCAGGTGGTTTGTTTATATTCATGCTCTTATTTTAAAGTTTAACGTTTTGAGTTTTTTAAAAAACTGTGTAGAACAAGCAAATACTAAAAAAATAACTAAATTACTATAAAACAAAACTTAAACTGGGTTTTGCACAATTTCCTTACTGAAAGAAGAAACTCTTTCAGTGCATTGACTCTTGGTTTCTGAATGGGTTTCTAACTAGCATCATAGCATTAGCTTCCACTAAATACTGTTTTGGTATCGCACTTTAGCATTAGCCAAGCTAATGTTTTGATTTTGCTTTAAGGTTTAACATAACTAACTTATTCAGGTAGCGGTGCCCACCTCAGTTATTTTGAAATATTTTTGTAGTCAGTGTGTTTAGGATAAAGTAACTTTATGTTAAATATTTTGTGAATAATTAAAAACTCAAATTAGATAATGAACTAATTTGGGTTAGTTCAAACCCAAGACCAGTTTCTGCTCAGAAACTGGTCTAAGTTTCTGAGCTGCTCGGTCCGGTCGCCGTATCAGAGGCTCCATCCTGTGTCCCTGCAGGCTCTGTGGAGAGGACACCGCTCCCGCATGCTGAGCGACAACCCCAAACTCGTCAAGCTGAGGTGCCGCTTGCGCGAAATCTCGACTGAAGTCCGAGAGGAAGACAAACTCTGCAACAAAACCTCTGCTGCGCTGGAGTATCTCCTCCGATACAAACACTTCTCCTTCATCCTGGAGGCCCTGAAGAACCTCGGTAAGACCAGGACTGGCTTGTTTTCGCTGGCTGCTGTCGGTCGGTTGGGTGCTGATGGAAACGTTTGTTGTGGTGAGCAGAAGCCGCCACCAGGCTGTCGCCAGAGTGCTGCGAGCGGCTGGTGGGAAGCGGCGCCACCAGCATCATCTTCACGCTGATACGCAGCTGCAACCGGAGCGGACCCTGCATGGAGGTCATCACCTTCTCCGTCCAGATCCTCCTCAACCTCTCCAAGGTACAACAGACGTCTCCGGTTCATTGCATCGATGCTTTTCTGACTGTTAATATCTTTTCATTTTTATCCAGAAACTCTGTTTACAAAAACTGATTGAAATTTACAAACTTAAATTTCAGGCTTTTTCCCTTAATTTGATTGTTTTTACAAAAACAGACTCTAGTTGTATTTATCAGAAAGCCCTCCTCGAACTGCGCCCTCTGGTGGAAGATGCTGGTAGTACATGTGGACAATGCAAATTAAAGACCAACAAGGCTAAAATAAAGTATTTTTGATACTTAGAAAAATCTCTAATAGTTATACATTAAGTAATAATTAAACTATTATAAGCTGTTTTTATTAGTGTATCTGTTTCAGGCCTTAAAAAGACGATAAATTGTCCCAGAAGTTTTTGCGATAAACGATAATATTGTTTTAAAGCTGCATAATCAATATAATCACAATATATCAGCACCAACATCAGTATCGGCTGTTATTAATTCTTTTTTAACATGTGGTATTGGTCTGATAAATCCAATGATCATAAACAGACATTTTGTTTGATTGTTTTTTCAAAGGTGTCAGAAAAGTAGAGAAATGTATCACAGCAATATTAATATCTGATATAGGTGCATCCCTGAATATAATGGTCTCACAAATCAATAAACTTTCAATTCTGATGAACATTTAAAACAGGAACTGGAAGATTTTTTAAGATATCAAAAACAAACAAAACAGAAACAACAAGTAATATGAATTATGAAACAAAAACGCCCTTCAGACTGAAAACTTGTGTCATCCTGTTTTTGGTAGAAAGAGGAAAAAAATATAAATTATTTAGCTTGTTTTAATTTGCCATGTGATCAATTGATTTATTTCATAATTTGTATTTGCCCTCAGTACCACCTGACCATAGAAGCGGTGTATTTGGTGGAAAACTCCCTGGAAACGCTGCTGGATTTACTGCAGAAATACCGGGAGAAAGCCGGGGACAAAGTGGCCGAAAAGGGCGGCAGCATCTTCACCAAAGCCTGCTTCCTTCTCGCTCTGCTGCTGCAGGACGAGCGCCGCGCTCAGGTCTGAAGCAGACTCAGAAATAATATCAGAAATCTCTCCCGCTGATGCTCACAGAAACATTTACATTTAATCCATTTCCCCTCAGGAGGTGGTGAAGCTGCCTAAAGTTTTGGACCGGATACGCAGCATCTACCGGCTCACCGCGCGGAAACACAAAATGGACGAAGAGCGCAGCATCACCAGGCAGCGAATCAACGCCTCCATCAACGGCAGCTTCTTTGTTCCGCCAACGCCGCGCAAATCCAAACCGCCACCAAAGTAGGCAGCATCTGATCTGTAAAACCCAAACAGGACTTTTGGTTCTGTGGAAACTAAAATGTTTTCTGTGGAGCTAAATTAGTGTCAGAAAGATTAACAGAGCGAACAGTAAAATCTGCATGTGTGTAAATGTACGACATGATTCCCTGTTCTGTGCAACACGATGCAAATCTCGCTGTGAATCTTGGGACTAATGTAGCTCCATATTTTTGTGTCGTTCAGGTTTGCACCGGATTGGGTTCTGAGGAAGGACAAACTGAAAGACGTCGTCGATCCCCTGCGGGCGATCCAGATGGTGGCGGAAACGCTCGCCATCGTTTTATAGACAGAAAACCTTCAAGAGTCTTTTTGTTTTCACAGAAAACCTCATTTTAATGTTTTTTGTTTTGTTTTTTAATCAAATTATTTGTTTGTAAATACTGAATTTGATCTTTTTTGATAATAAAATTGATCTTGTTTAATGGTTTTCCTTTTTTTTTATCTTTTCTTCCTGTTCCAGGAATCTAAAAAATGCCTAAAAACTCATCTTCAAATCTTCTTACTCTTGCTGTCTGTATCCTGTTTGTGCAGGTTCTTTGTTTATAAAAGTGCTTTTAAATAAAATGTATTAACACTGAGTCATTGACATACGGTTGTATATGTACAGCTAAAATCATCTTCACATTTTAGGTGTTAATTTTTCAAATAATTTTTTAGTTTGCAGATTTAGAAACTTTCAGTTTCAGATGATTTTAGTTTGAAGAATTTTTTTCACTGTAGAAACTTTTTTCTGATTTAAATCATTTTTTTAGTTTGTTAGCAGATTCACTTTTGGCACAGAGATAAATGTCACATCTGTGTTAGAAGGACACACAATTTAATTGTGTGTTAAATTAGACATTTAATGTGATGCGACGCGCAATAAACCAACAGGAAAACAAACATAAATGAGAAAACATGTCAACAGCTATAAGATGTTTTTAGTTTAAAAGTTTTTTTTTTTTTTACTTTTTGACCCCAATTTTGCTCCATACCTGCTGATAAGCAAACAACCACAGTCCAGTTTACTTTAATTGCATTGTTTTTCAACTTCATGTTTAGAAAATATAAATAAAGGGATATGTTTGAGCTACACTGCAAAAACAAAATCTTACCAAGTATTTTTGGTCATCTTGCAAATATTAGTCCACTTGAAATGGAAATTAATGAGCTGCGACAGCATTTAATTTCCCAGTGGGATTATTAAAGTATTTTAAATAAGAAAACCACAAGTAACTTCATCAAGTTACTGGTTTTTAGGTTGATATTTTCTTAATATTGATAAAGTACTTACTCCATTGGCAGATTAATTTCACTTATAACAAGACATTTAGTCCCATCTCATAAGTGAAATAATCTGCCAGTGGAACAAGTACTTTATCAATATGAAATATCGACTTAAAATAAGTTCATAACTTGATTTGGTCTTATTAGAAATATAGAAAGATTTCTGCACTAGAAAATAGATCAAATTGGTGATGAATTGCACTGTAAATGTTCAGTTTGTTTAGCAGTTTCCACACCTTTTTCAGTGATTTATAAATGTCCAGAGATGAAGCACAAACGACACTGAACAGGAATATTTCATAACATCAGGCATCAGCAGCATGTTTTGGTCAGTGCTTCAGAAAATCTGCATGTTTCAAATGTGAGTAACGATACAAGACAAGAGAAAATCCTTCCAACACAACCCTGACCCTGACCTTTACCCTGACCCTGACCTTTACCCTGACCCTATCTTTACCCTGACCTTTACCCTCACCGTAGGCAAAAACATTTCTAATGCACCTTTAAATGTAACAAAAAGGAAATCAAAACCTTTTACAGGCAAACGGTGAATCGGCTTTGATTTAAAAACAAAATATAACGTATATTTGTTATTTGTTCTAGTTCTCAGTTTATTTAAACTCATCCTTCTCCTCTAGCTCAATAACACTCATGCTAACAGCAGAGCTAATCTTTAGCTTAACGCTTCTGCGTTTTTGCTAACTTTAACCAAACTTTCCTTCAATTATTTTTTTCTGAAAAGATTCCAAAGTGCAAATTTACTTGGCTTTTTTGTAAACTTTCAGCTGAATGAAGTTTGAAATGTGTTTTGAAGTTTATCAACTGTTAATTATTATTCAAGTAGTTGGACGGTTTTATGCTCTTATTTTGAAGTCTGTTGACGCAGCAATTCTATTTCCTTTCATCACATTTTATCTCTTTTTCACACTAAATTTATTTAAATAAAGAAACATAAGACAGCCAAGTAAATGGAGAGTAGAGAACTAAATATAAAAATATCTAATGGGATTATTGAATATGTAAATTATGTTGTCAAAATTCAGTTAGTGCAACTTTTTAGCTTTGCTCACCACTCTTCCTCCGGTTCAATAAATGTTATTTTTCAGACTTAATCTGACTCAAAGACATGTTTTTCAAACTCCATATGCATCTTGCATTAAAGAAATGTTTGTCTTTTGACTCTAAAAAGAGAAATGCAACTTATGTAAAATATGTTGACATTGTGATTTTAAAAAAGTCCTTCTTAATGCCCATAATCTGTTTAACAACAAAACTATCTGTAGCATTAAGTCAAACAACAAAACCAGTGACAGGTACAGAATCTGCACCTTTTTATATTTATAATTGATTGTTTACGCCCTGCACTGCAAAACACACAATCTTACCAAGCATTTTCAGTTTCTACACTTGAAATAAGACAAAACTAACTTATATGAAAGATATAGGAGCTTGTTTTAAGTTAATAATTCATTCATTTTGATGAAAAAGGATTAGTTCCATTGGCAGATCATTTTGGGGAAAATGTGTTGCTTTAAGTAAAATAATCTGCCAACTTTAATCGATCCTGGGGAAATATTAAACTACAACAAGCTCTAATTTCTTGCTGAAAAGTTAGTTTTTTCAAGTGTAGTAGAAACTGGATCAAAGTTACTTGGAAATGTTTGTTTTTGCAGTAAACAAGCCTGGAAATTATATTCACCCTGTTTGTTTCTTTAGACTGTTGGTGTCCCTTTATGCTGATGACATCATTAAACATCTTTTGCACATAATTAAAAGAAGAAAAAACAAACATTTTTTCAATGTTATAAGTGGAATAATCTGTGTGTGTGACTAGAGCTTTTTAAATCAATATTAAAGAATAATTCATTTAAAACAAGCTCCCATTTGTTGCAGAAAAGTTAGTTTTTTTCAAGTGTAGATATTTATTTACAGTAGAAACTGGATCAAAGAAAACTTGGTCCTATTTTTGCAGTGCAAAACAAACAGGAACAGCGTAAAGGCTCAGTTTTGTGCTCATGTTTCAGCTAATAAATAATATCTGCCAGGCCTGTTGCCATGGAGATTTGTGCAGTTTCTCTCTGCCTCCCTGCAGCAAACATCATCGGTGCTTCAAGCCTGGCACAGGAAGTCGGAGCTGAAGGCCGGGAACCGCACGGAGGCGGGCAGCTGCGTGATGATGTTGGCGTTGCACATCAGCTGAGCGAACACGTGGTTCTCCCGGGAGAGCTCGGGGCACAGCGGGGGGTCGCTGTGAGGCGACGGCAGGGAGGCGCAGGCGGGGCTGTCGCAGCGCCCGGTCCGGCTGAGCAGGCGGCGGAACAGGGAGCGCCGCAGCAGGATGTAGATCCAGGGATCCAGGATGGGATTCAGGGAGGCGATCCGGATCGCCCGCAGGTCCGCCTTCTGGTCGCTCTGGAAACGGTTGGCGAAAATACGGACCTGAAACGCAGGAGCAGGTTGGTGTCACTCTGATGACGAGGCGTTTCAGCACGGCCAGTTTAAAACACTTTATGAATCAGGAAGATCTCCTGTAGCAGTCTGTGCTACAGCGAATCTGGAGGAGCCTCTGACTGAAGATGCTCTGTTTTCAAAAAATAATCTCATGCCAGGTTTGTCCATAATTTTCTTGTTTTTATAAATAAATCATCTCAAAATGTGCCATAGTCATAAAGAAATACAAATAAATGTTTGTTATGAAAAAAAATCTGAAATTTTGAAATTGATCGAAAATCTTCTAGAAAAAATCTTTCTGAGTTTCAAAAGTCAAAACTTTTCACCATTTGAAAATTGTAGAGTTTTGGAGCTCAGAATTTTATTGTTTTTTTATTTTAATGAAATTTTAGATTAAAACTAAAATTTCTGTTCATAACAAATTTTTCACTTTTCAGTTTATTTCTAGAAACTTTTTGCATAACTTTTCTGCAAATGTTTTTAAAGCTCAGAAAATGTCTCGAAGAAAATTGTAGAATTTTCTGTTAGGAAATTGGTTTTTATGTTAATCTAAAAATTTTGTAGAAAAAAAAACTTTGAAATTTTTGTCTGTCTGTCTGTTTGCTGTTTGTCTGTTTGTCTGTTTGCTGTCTGTTTGTCTGTTTGGCTGTTTGTCTGTCTGTCTGTCTGTCTGTTTGTCTGTCTGTCTGTCTGTCTGTCTGTCTGTCTGTCTGTCTGTTTGTCTTTTGTCTGTCTGTCTGTTTGTCTGTTCTGTCTGTCTGTTTGTCTGTTTGTCTGTCTGTCTGTCTGTCTGTCTGTCTGTTGTCTGTCTGTCTGTTTGCTGTTGCTTCTCCACTCACCACCAGCGGGGCCGAACAGGCCAGAACCACCGCGGACGTCATCAGCAGCACCGCCATCATCTGCGTCTCCGCGGCCGAGGACAGCGCCCTCCACCGCTGCCTGACGCTGGCTCTGGCTGCGGGCCGGTGCGCGGTTCTGCGGCGCATCAGCAGCAGCGACCCGCACACCGCCAGGTTCAGCACGATGGTTCCGAGGATCAACATCAGGCTCACGGCCCCGTACAGCACGGGGTAGGTGGCGGCCAGCGGCTCCGAGGTCTTCCAGTCGATGAAGCACCAGGTGCCGGGCGGCTGCAGCTCGCTCCTGGACGCCCCCATCATGGGGAGGCAGCAGAAGAGAATGTGGCTGATGTAGATGAAGAGCAGGAACTTCTGCGCCGAGCGGCGGTTCACCCCCCAGCGCTGGTACCGGTAGGGCCAGCAGATGGCCAGGTACCGCTCCGCCGCCATGGCGCCGATGATGCTGAGTCCGGTCAGGCCGAAGAACAGCAGCAGGAAGGAGTCAAACTCGCAGACTTTGGGGTCCAGCAGCACCTGGTGGTCCAGGTAGTTGGCGATGGTGAGCGGGCTGGCCATGCAGGTGCCCAGCAGGTCCGTCACCGCGAGGCCGCGCACCAGCGAGAAGAAAGCGGACGACTTCTTCTCCTGCCGGGACACGGACAGCACCAGGATGGCGATCAGGTTCCCGATGGCTCCGCCGGCGAACATGAAGATCGGCAACGCGATTTCCGTCGAGTTTCCTGACCGCTGCTGGCGCAGCGACGCGTTGACGGGCGCGGATCCGTGCGTAAAGTTTGGAGTCTCCATAACCAAAACGGGCCAGAAGCTGCCCGGGTTCTGGGAGCGCATTTCCTCTTTTCCTCCCGGAGGATGAAGATGTGCGCAGTCCGAGTCGCTCTGCTGCCCAGTAACCCGCAAAGGGAGCGCTAATATCGGGGCTGACAGAGCGGGATGTCCCGGATGTTTGGGGCTGAGCCAACCAGCAGCCGGACGCGCATGATGGATAAAAGTCTCAGTGTTTCCGCTCCAACTTTCATCAGGGACGTGTGGTATTTCGAGGGAGGTTTTTCTGACAGACGCAACATTTCTCTCCTCACGCAGAAGGAAATTCTGAGGAACTTTAATCTGCAACCCTTTCCAGATGATGTTTCACCCCCAGGCCAGGAGGATAAAACCCGTTTATGTTGTTTCACAGCCTGAATGATGAGAGACATCATCAGGTCCAGTTCTGGTACAGGTCTGCCAGGAAAACATCCCAAAATTAGAGTTTTTTCTAGCAAATTTTGACTTTAGAAACTCTGAAATTCCCCCTAAAATTTGAGATAATTTCTAAGACTTACTTTAATTAATTCTGTCGTTTCTAAAGTTTAATTTTTATGTTTTCTGGAAAATTTGAACCTGTTTAATCCCAAATTTTTTCCTGCAAAATAAATGCATGCATTTCAATACTAGGAGTTTGATATCACATAATATTTATGAATTTTATATTTTCTGAACATTTTTGACTCAATATTTCTCAATATTTCTGACCTTTTTTGGCAGGAATTTTCTCCCTTGTTGTGTTCTGTCTGCTGTTGCATCTATTAGTGATCAGGATTTAACCTGAATCAAACTAATCCCGTCTGAATCGGTTCCAGTGTCGATGTTTTCTGCCTCTTTTCTCTCTGGTTCGTTTTGAACAATCATCCTGGAACTTTAATCGAGGTAAACATTCCTGCTCCAGCTTCTTCTTGTGTTTGGTGTTTCCAAAACTCAGAGCAAAGCGCTCAGATCTGAAAAGTTCCTGAGTGTAAACGGTCGTCAGGAACGTCAGGGACATTCGGGACGTCAGCAGGTTCTGGTACCGTTGGACATTCATTACAGCTGGACTTGTGTTTACACTGAGCAGCGGAGAGGGGGTCTCTGTCTGCAGCCGACCTTAAAAGACAAAGCAAAACACCGGAGTGATGCCAGGCCTGGGAAACTCCAAACTGCCTGGAATATTGTTCTATTCGCTATGAATCATGGGAGTTTATAGCTCTGACCGCCGCCTGCGTTCCTGAAGCGCATTTTCTGTGCCTGCTGTGTGACGAACCAGCCCAGAATGACATCTTGCCCTGTCCCTAAAAGTAAATTAGTAAAAAATGTTCCTGGCTGTAAACATGTCTGACGGAACCAAAAGCAAATACAGACGTTTCGTTTGGGTCTCGTTGTTTATAGCAACAATATACAGAATTAAGTGGCCATCTGGGTTGAGCTAAGCAAGTCAGCATGGGGGCCTTTTACAGCGTTACACCGTAAGAAACTAACAGCAGCATTTAGGTTTACTGACCTGGCAGAGAAATAAAATACATTTTCAGACATGTTTTCACTTATAAATACCAGAGTTTCATACTAAATATTTAATTCACAGTTAAATATTTAGCTTACAAACTAAATATTACAAGCAAAATATTTAGTTTAAAAATAAAAGATTTAATATTTGTCAATAAAATTAAATATTTTGAAGGGATCTAAATATTTAGTTTGCAAATTATAAATGTTTAAACTAAATGTTTAAGTTTGAGATTAATGTTCAGTTAGCAAAATAAATCTTTCATTTGGAATCAGATATTTAGTTTGAGAAAAAAAAACTAATAGTTTGAGAGCTGAATATCTTACCTCAGATTTAAACAGTTTGTTTTTTTAGTTTTCAAACTAAATATTTGGCTCTAAATTAAGTATTTCATTTGCTAACTAAATGTTTAAGTTTGAGCTTTATATTTAGTTTTCAAACTAAATACTTAGTTTACCAAATATTTACTTCAGAACTAAATGTGAAACTTTGAGCTAAATATTTAGTTCTATACAAAATATTTTTTTCCAAAAATAAACATAATTTGTGTCTAATTATTTAATTTGGATCTAAATTTTTACCTTTCTAACTAAATATTAAGCTTGAAAATTAACTATGTAGTATGTAAAGTAAGTACGTGTTTGATTTGTCTGGGGGATTTGAGAGTTAGGAGGAAAAACTAAACTAATGAACTCCTCTGTTTCCTGGAAGTGAGTCAAGAAAATCTCTCTTGGGTCTTGAAATGAGGAGGCAGGAATCCAGAGCGGAGGTTATGCAAAACTGGACCAGGAGAAAACAGGAAGACATTTATTGGAACAATTTAGTTTAAGCAGCTCGAAACAATAATCAACCAACAAACTTTCATGCAAATCTGTTCAATCTAACTGAAATTAAGTGTCTGTAATTGCATGTAAACCCGATTAAAACTAAATCTGGATCAAACTGAATGTCTAAATGGATCTGAAATGAATCTGTTTGTCTTGAGATTTCTAGAGAATGGGCTTTATGAACAGAAGTGCATTACGTAAAGATGGTAACGTAAAGATGGTAAGATGGTAAGATGTGAAGACTACATATTTCATATATAAAGAAATATGAAGTCTTAAAGTGCGATGGGGAAAAATCCCCACATGATGCTGGAAGAGGAGCAGAAACTAAAATCACTTCTAGTCCTGGGAATTCTGTTGTGATATATCGGATCCACTCGGTCACATTATGATTGTAAATCAAACTTTAACGTTTTGCTTTTTAAGGAAAAGCCAAGCAGCAAAGAAAACCTAGTAAATAATAATATAATGAGTAAATAAATAGTAAACCAGAGTAATTTAAAGTAGGAAAACATAGTTCTCACATGACGTCAGACTCCTGTGAACTTTGTTAGGGACAATCAACTTGGCAGGCAGTTGCTATGGAGTTACTATGACAACAAGCCACAAGCTAGCTTCCCCATCGTTTACACTATAACGACATCACAGCTGTTACTAGATCATCCTTTTGGAGAACTCTGCCCCCGTTGTATACTGAATCAGTGATATTTACTGTAGTAAGTACTGAACTACTGTCACGCTAACAAAATTAGCACAGCTAATGTAGCTTTTATCCCCAAGCTAACATGGATACGTGGCCTACATGTGTGTTGTATTGAGAATATAACTTTAGTTAGCATAATTATAGAGACAGGTAATATTAGATGTAGCATAAATTTTTAGGAGTAGCCTTGTACTCTCGGCGAACTTGGATAAAATCCAAACTGGGGCACCTGGTGACTCTCTGAACTTGCATACATTGCTAGGGAGGAGGCGGCCTTGTACTCTCGGTAAACTTAGATAAAACATTAAAGGTATAAGAAAAGTCTTCTCCAAAGTATAATCAAACATATTAAGCTATTTCCTTAAGCATTAAACAGCATGTTTTGAATTAGTTAGTTTTAAATCATATTACTTGCATGCAAAGTATATTACTAAGATACAATAGGATTATTAAACCATTATTTTTACTCTTAAAATATTTCAGAGGCTACATGTGTTGCTACATGTAGCCTATATGTGTGTTGCTACATGTAGGCTACATGTGTTGCTACATGTAGCCTACATGTGTTGCTACATGTAGGCTACATGTGTTGCTACATGTAGGCTACATGTGTTGCTACATGTAGGCTACATGTGTTGCTACATGTAGCCTACATGTGTTGCTACATGTAGGCTACATGTGTTGCTACATGTAGGCTACATGTGTTGCTACATGTAGCCTACATGTGTTGCTACATGTAGGCTACATGTGTTGCTACATGTAGCTCCTGTGAAGGCCACCAGAACCTTGTTATTCGAACGTCCTTTATAAATCTGTTGAAGCAATGATTGAATGTTTCTGTGGATTTCAAGAAATGGTATGACTGGTTTACTGCATTTGGGAAAACAACATTTACTTGTCACTCCAGTTTCTGTGGATCTGAAACTTTAATTAAATCCGAGGGTGAACAAATCGAGTTGGACCAGTGGCAATGCGGTGTTGTAAAGTCGTTTAAGAGAATTATAAGACATCTGACCTCTCATTGCTTCAAAACATTTAAAATCCTTTTTAATTAGCCCTGCAAATGTAGAAATGTATAATCAAAATGTATCTACATTGAAAGTAAAATGGAATCAAAGTGAATTTTTGTTTTTGTGTAAACAAGAAAACTCTGATTCTTCATATTTTTTAAAACAGATTTTAGTACTTTTTCCAGCTATGAATAAAAAAAATCTGCCAAAGGAGCCTCTGAAACATAAACTTACTTTGATTTTTGATATACAAGTTGTGCTTTTGCATCAAATAAACCCATTTAATCAAATCTGTAACTCACTCCTTTCTATGTAAGAATGAAAAATAAGATTTGGATGAATAGCTTCTTGTTTTCTGACTGGTAATATTTACAGCTTTGGTTTTGGTGGTGTGATAAGTCTTTATGATTTTCTGTGGAACTGAGGAAAAAATCTGTATATTAGATGCCAAACACATTAGATGTAAAGTGTGAAACAGGCGTTATTGGGACAAATGGCTTCAAAGCATGACTTCATAATTCTCCGATGGCTCCGCAGCTGAAAGTGACTCTGGACGTTCATTACTCATCATGTTGCTGTTCTGTTCTACAGAAAACCACCAAAAAGCCCCATTGGGGTGTTGAAAAACACAATCTGATTTATGTGCTTATTAACCTCAAAGTGATGCTGAATAATGAACTGTGTTGTGCAACAGTGGTTTGGTTTTAAATGACAAATAGTCCGAAGCAATTGTTTACCAGAGTTCTCAGGGCTCTATGTGATTATCAGGAAATAGTTTTAGAGTCAGTTTTGTTACATAAATGCCTGACGGCAAAGATTGATAATAAACAGCAACAGAAGAAGAATTACATGCTGCACTGATGTTGTCAAAGAGCAAAGAAAATATAAACTTCTCACCAAAACATATAAATGTATTAATATAAATACCTCAACGTCCAGTTGAAACCAACTGGTAACACTCAACTAAACTAAAACTAAAGGATAAAAGAGCTAATAGCTGCAGCAGTGAAAAGGACCAATAAAAATGATGCAAATGTGTTTGAATATAAATGTTTGAAAACCAAAGCTTGATTGAGACCAAACTGGTTTTAAACTGATAACAATAGGAATGTGTTCAAAACAACCAGTTCACGAACAGAAACGGAAAATGTACGACGTAAACACACAGAAACAGAAATGGCTACTTTAGCTTTAGCAATAGCAGTTTAGTTTTTACCAATAGCAGACACAATGTAGCATGTTTTAAAGATTGTTGGTGAGAGGAAAGAGGATCTAAGAGTTTCCATGATGTCACATCGTCACAGTGCATTCTGGGATTCAGAGTTTTTGTTTTTTGTTCTCTTCACACAGTTCAGTCCTTCATGGTTTGGTCTGGATGTTGCCTGGTTACTGTTGTAATTTATTGTTTTACTGTCCAAGCAGCTTCAGGTGTTTGTGCCAACAGTAACTGATTACCTGCAGCTGCCAAACAGCTGGATTCAGATACCGACACCTGCACTGCACATCACTGCGTATTTATTATAGTAAGACTTTCCCACTAAACTTGATATATTGTGTTGCAGAGGAACTCTATGAACTCAAACACAAGAGTTGCAAATGATAAAACTCACAGCAGTTCCTGTGTTTCTGCAAGAGCCTTTACGTGTCTTTATACTGAAGGTGCTAAAGGTTGATTTATGCAATATATTTAAAATTATGTCATACTGAGGGTAAGCAGAGCAGCAGCCTGTTATCTGCAGTGTTTTAGGACTCTAAATGTTTTGTACAGTAAAAAGAAAACATTCTAAAAATGAATAGCATCTTATTTGTGTTTATGCTAATTAAGAAACAATAAAATAATCCAGACAAAAATAATCCTGTCCAGCTCAGCAGTTTCCTGACATCAATCTGAGCTTCTTCTTCTTCTGCTCTTTGTGAGTCTGTCTCTCCAAACGGAGCAAATTACATAACTTAATTATAATAATTAATATTCTTTATTCATTTGAATATTTTATGTAGAGAAATTTCTCTATTGGAGTTAAACTTGGATTCTTTGCTTTATTTATTATTTTCTGCTTTAAACTCATAAATTCAGTGGATTCCTTATTAATAACTGTCAGTTAAAAAAGCTGCTGAAATATTTTGACATTTTGCTGTGAAAAAATAAACCGGCATATCTGGTGTGGGATTTAACATTTTTCAGCTTTTTAATTGCAGGGTCAGTAATTCATAAATTACATTTTGATTTAAGATCAACAAAATAAGGAACATTTTAAATTCAAAAACGTTTTTTGCTTCTACATTGCTGAATGAACGTGTGTCTGATAGAAACCAGAACCAGCCTGAACCTTTTATAGTTGTTAGTTGTGTAAAAATGACCTAATGGGTCAAAATATATGCAGTTAATTACTCAAAATGAACTTGTTAAAGTCCCGGCTGTAGATGAATCAAAGTGCGTTACAGACAGAGGAAACAGGCGAAATCTGTTGTCTGGATTGTTAAATTAAACATTTAGTCTGAAAATCTTCGCCAGCTAACATTTGGTTTCCAGCATCATCAGGCCGGCGTTTCAGCAGCGCCTGCAGAGTGAAGCTCTCCAGTCGGCTTTCATGTTGCTGTTTCCCTGCTGGGTCTTCAGTTGTTGGAGCTGCAGAGCCTGAAGTTTTACGTTACTTTAGGGACCAATTAGAGAAGCGCTGGTTGTTTAATTTAGAACAGATCTCACATGACGTTCGGCCATCAGTTTACATCTGACAGATTCTGGACACAACTCAAAAATAACACTTTTAGTCATGCATTTTCCTTCATGCTCATGATTTTCACATATTGTTCCAATGATGCAAATAATCTGAAGAAATAAGATGTTAACTGTGAGTTAAGTTGTGTAACATTTTGCACAGGGAGTCAGATAACTGGTGATGAAATGACCTGCAGCTCCTGAACAACAGGCCATCTGTCCTTTTAGAGATTAGCTCCTTAATGCATGTTTTTATTTCCTCAATATTGTTGTCGGTGCTGGGAAATCTTCCTCTTACCGCCACCCTTCACTGTTGAAAGGAAACTCGAAACCTCGTGAACGCTGTGATGACAGCAATCCCTGACCCTCTTCTGACCTCCTTTTCAGTTGATTAAATCTCCTGTTTAATTTTCCCGGGATACTAAAGTCTCTGCTGCTGCACCAGATCTGCTGCCCTGACCTGATATTCTGGTTTTTTGTGTATTATTTTAACTTTATTAGATTCCCTCCAATTTAAAGAGATCTGAGAAAAGCTGCTCCTAATCTGAGATGAAACGTTTCCCGTTGCACCAAGTGAGCCGCAGAGCTTGAGAACATTTTTCCTGCAAACAGAAAGTTCTTTGCTGCGCTAAACTCCATGTCACAAGAAACCTGGTATGCAAATATTTATTGGTGAAAATGCATCATTTGCGCGTTGCAGCCTTTTCAGACGAACACGGTGGAGGAATCATGTTTTCATGTTTTCTCCACTAGAAACTGTGATTAAAGGAAAATAGACTTAATATTTGCTGGTTTTTAAATGTTATTATTGAGGGAAACAAAAAATAAAACATGAAATATTTCAGAATAAATACTGGCTGTAAAGAATCCGTCACTTTAAGGCCACAGGTGTGTAAATCAGAGTCAGAGTCGTGTGTGAGCAAACAAAGATTGTTCTTTTGTTTTGAAGTACTGCAGAGCAGCAGGGTGTCCAAAGTGTGGCGTGGGGGCCATTTGTGGCCCTTGAAATGATTTTGTTTGGCCCCTGACTTCAAGTCAAGACGGATAAAAATTTGGCAAACAAAAGTGATGCCACGAATCAGTTTGAAATTGTCTGTTTTTCTTTTAAGGAGGCATTTTATCTTTAATAACTGGAAAAAATAAAAAAATCACAAACTAATTTTTACATTTTTAGGCAAACAGCTGGACACCAAAGCTTTAGTGGGAATAAAATAAGGATGCATTTGCAGGCATTTAAAAGAAAGATAAAGAAAGAATGAAAGTTGTGACAGCACAAAAATCTGAATGTTAAAGTCTGAACGGTTTGTGTCCAGAATGTGTGGGGTCTGCAGAGGAGTTCAAGCTGTTTGGTCATTTTAAACCGTTTGGATTGAGAACAAAATATGATTTTAGTTCATTTATCTGTGAAAGAATGAAACACACATACTTTGGACATTATAATGTTTTTAACTTTATCATTAATTCTGTTTTAACGCAGCAACTCGGCGCTGAAACAAGCTGTAAATAAAATGGCTGCCAATCATGACTGGATTCATTTAAAGGGGGCGGGGCCAATATCGAGGTCATGTGACCTCATGCCAGATTCAAATACAAACTGATACTTCACAATCCAAAATGGCGGACCTCAGGGATGAAAACACACTGTGAGGTAAGAGATGCTTTTTTCATAAAAATATTGATATGAGGATTTAATTCAGTAAAAATCTGATTTAATAGTGATTTAATGTATATTTGTGGAAAAAAAATGAATTGCATTTAAATTGCTTATATATAGCATTTTAGGTTATAAAATAAAACAGTTTCAATCAGATTTATTTTATTTTAATTCATTTAATTTATAGATGTCACTATTAAAATAGTAATTAAACTTATTTAAGATTAGTTACATTAATTTAATACATTTCTGTATTCACTGAATTTCAGTGCAGCTCAGAGAAAAGCAGTGATGAAGATGCTCTAAAATGTGTTCATAACTTATTACAAATATCCAAAAAGTAGAGCTTTTTTTTTTAAACTACAAACCCAAAATTGAAAAATAATAGTTTGTATTAAAAAAGATTTAACGGTTAAACTAAGAGACGACAAGAATTTAATCAAATATAAAAGAAAAACAGTTCAATTCAGACGACGAAGTTTTGATTTGAAACTTTATTTTATTTTTATCAGCCTGATGAACAAACCTTGTAAGTTTTAATTGATTATTGTGTTAATTGATTATTGTTTTAAGTGATTATTGTTTTAAGTGATTATTGTTTTAAGTGATTATTGTTTTAAGTGATTTTTGTTTTAAGTGATTATTGTTTTAAGTGATTATTGTCTCCTCATGGTGAGTCACGGCGCTGTGCTCTGGATGCCGTCGCATCATTTCCCTCCTGAAAGTTTCATCATTTCTGAGAAAAAGCGGCAGCTGCCTGCTGGATGCTATCAGGATCTACTTGACCTGGTTTCTCCATTAGTTTCAGCATAATAGCAACGCTGCAGTTTACTAAAACAAAACGTTTTGGACTGAAACCAGACTTCCTTCTGTTTTCCCACAGGAACTTTGACCATCGAGTAGCAGCCGAACAAAAGTCCTGATTATTCTGACAGGAGAGCGATGAGTTTGACATGTGGATTTCAGAATAACTCAAGGGTCAGATGTAAATATATGGTCGATTGTCTCAGAGGGTCATAATTAAATGGTTTTGAAGGTGCTGGGTGTCGTAGAACTGAGCCAGGATGAGGCCCGGTGACGTGTCTGTATGACGGACTGCAGCTGCTGGGTTTCTATGCCAACATAAAGAGTCTTGCTGGTTTTTGGTTGGACAGAAAAATGGGAAAATCAAAGAGAAATGTAGATTTACGCAGGTTTGTAAAGTCTTTAGGGGTTTTTTCTAAACAACCAAACAATCAGCACAACAATTCTTCATCTCTACAAGTTTTTCATATGTGTCTCAACTTTGCTGTAGTTGGAAGACGACCTGAACTCGTCTGATCTGATCAGGCTGAGCCTGAAAAATGTCTCCTACAAACATGTTTTTGTGCTCAGAAAAGACATAATGAACCGTTTGGCCTCAGCAAATGAACATTTATCTAGAAGGCGGGTTTCACCAGACGACTGGACCCAGAAGACCAGTCCGGTCACATTCAGGCTACATGTCCGTCTTAGCTAGCAGCTTCGCTCCGGGCGAGAGGCGGGGTCACCTGCACAGGTCACTGCAAGGCCACAGAGCTACCAGCTGCGCCGCTGCAGCCTCCAAACTTTTCATGGTTCCAGGAATGATTGATAATTTGATCAGTTACTTCAGGAGTCGTTTCTACTTTTCACTGAGGAACGACGTGTTGATGTAGTTCTGCTCTCACTTGATTTATGGCGACTATCAGTTAGAAAGGAACCAGATCAGAAATAGCTGTAAGCTTGTTTGTTGTTGTTATAGCAACTCCATGGCCCATGCCTACCAAGATGGCTGCCTGCTGGAAAGTTCCCAGTAGAGTGACGTCACATGAGAAGTATGTATAGCAACAAGTGTGATTTAAAAAAAACTTCTTGAAGATGTAAAAATGACACAGAGTTTCAATGTCAGACCATTTTAAACTGTTTTAATTGCTTTGGTTTATCTAAGACACTGAATTACATCATAAAATGTTTATTATATATGAACCTCAATGTTCACCTTACATAACTTGACGTCATAAAGAAAATAAGACTGTGTAGATGTGGGGTTTTTAATTATTGTTGTCAGTGTTTTGCAGACGCTCTGATCGTTCTGGTTTGTTTTCTCTGGTTGTAATTGGTTTATTTTAGGAGATGCCGCCGCAGAGCCGGCCGTCGAGGGAAATGCGTGACCTTAGGTGCACCACTGAGGGAGATCCTCCCTGTTGCTGCCTCTTCGTTCTGCTGAAAACGTTCCCATGCATGCGGGCCTCCCAGCGGATGTTAATATATCACCAGTGAGTCTGCAGCCTGACCTTTGACCCCCGGCGGCTTTGTCAGTGGGACAGGCCAAGCAGCTGGGTCAAAGTGAAGATGGATTCCCTGCAGGTGAGTCAAAGCAGGAACTCTCCTCTGCATCCGCAAACATTTTCAGGTTTTTCTTGCATCTTGATGGTGAGAAGTTTCTATTTTGGGCAGGAAAAACATCTGAGAGCCTCCAGGATTCTGCAGAATCTTAAGGAAACAAAGGCTGAGGCCGAGGCGGTGCAAACGGCTGGGAGCTGTCTCACACAGGGCCAGGAGGCTGTCAGGAGCTGGCCACCATATTTGACGAGAGGTATGAGAGTTTAGTTTGAAGTTTAGTCTCAGGAGAACATCAGACCAGGCAAACGGCGAGCTGTTAAAGGGACGGGCGCCGCGCAGATTCAGGATGGAAACCAGGCCAGAAAAGTTACGTTTTCATCACCGTTTAGTTTTATTTTGTCATGACTTTTTATCTGTCAGTTAGTTTTAATC
Organism: Poeciliopsis turneri; assembly: GCA_922788865.1. Taxonomy (NCBI): domain Eukaryota; kingdom Metazoa; phylum Chordata; class Actinopteri; order Cyprinodontiformes; family Poeciliidae; genus Poeciliopsis; species Poeciliopsis turneri. The sequence continues at coordinate 689,075 of CAKLNU010000637.1, read as the reverse complement.
ATTTTTAGAGCATCTTTGCTGGTTTCCATCAGGTTTTATGAGCAGTTTGAGCAGCAACTAGTTTCTCTACCACTGAATGAAACGTTTAATTCACCAGACGCAGACATGCAGTTTGTTCAAGTTTTATACGTTTTTACAGAGAAACTGTAAAAACTTTTGTTATTAATATGAATTATTGTCATTTTGCTCTTTAAAATACCAAAATTTTCACTTAACATTATATTTTGGTCCATCTGATGATGTCATTTTTAAATATTAAATGATTGATAATTTGATTGGTTACTCTGTTCTTGAGTCGACTTTTTACCAAATGAGTTTTTACTCTTCAGTAACTTCTGAACTTTTTGCTTTTAGTTATGGAAAGAAATGTTGAACTATTGCTGCTTCTCTTACTTGAGTTGGGTTTTCTGCTCTCCTGATTAGTTAAATATTGTTTAGTTTTTATTAGTTGTGTTTGTAGTTTTTGGTTCATTATAAGAGCAGAACTGCAGAAACGACCTGGTGATGAATCCTCAACAGAAAACAGAAGCTGAACAACCTGCTGACCATCAGTTCAAAATAAATATATTAATATTACATCCATGGTTTCAGTCTGTTTTATAAAGGCTTGATATGGTTCCAGTCAGCTGCCATTTTATCCATTAATTGCAGCTTTAATTTGTCTCATTTTTATGCTGTTAGTTTCAGCTGAAATAAGTTTGATGGTTTTAACGTCCTGAACATGGAAACATGGTTTTCTTCTTCTCCTCCTTCCCTCTGTGAACCTCTGGAAATCCTCCAGCTGTTTTAGGAACATCACAAACAGGCTGGAAACAATTTGAACTATTTTTTAACTAGAGGAAGCTTCTTTTAACGTGGAGCTGATGAATGTCTGTTTATGTGGCGAGTGAGTCGTCCTGCTAAGCCTGGAACATCCTCAGCTTTCGGTCAGCAAAGGGAAAGAAAATCTGCTGCTGATGTGTTAACCATTACAAGGAAATTATGTTTTTATGAGAATATAAAAAAGTGCACCTGAAGTAGTCACATGCTGAGGTAAGCACTGTGAAAAGTTAATGAGAATCTGATGATCTGACATTTTTTTACTAAATTGAGCAACAAATGTGTGGAAAACTGAAAACGATGTTTATATTTCATATTAATAAATTAAAAAACTCACATTTGAGGTTAGATTTTAATGCACTTTTCAAAGCTGGAAAACTTTTGCTGCTTGTTCTCGGTTCTGCTGACGGTTCTGTGTTGCTGTGTGATTCTCAGGCCCGGTTCTGGACTCCAGGGCCCGGCTGGAAGGGGACGGGGTCCGTTACAAGGCCAAGCTGATCGGCCTGGACCCGGTACCAGAACCGCAGGGAGAGAAGCTGCTGCTGGACTCCATGATGAAACTGAAGGTAATCTGTTAAAATCACTAAATGAATCTTTTATTTCTCTCACAGTTTAAATAAACATCAGAAAATGACATTGAAAATGTAGATTCATAATTAGTACTTTTTATTTCACTTTGTGCTAAAAAACTGGTTTTAATGTTGAGTCAGCGGCTGCACTGTCATTAGAGCTTCCTGAATCTAGGGGGCGCTAGAGAGACACAAACATATAGTATAATATAATATAATATAATATAATATAATATAATATAATATAATATAATATAATATAAATTAATAGCTGGAACCCTAAATAACCCAGTTATTCAGTTTATCAGCAGAAATATTATATTTGGGTTTTTGCACTTTTAATGAATTGAGGAACATGAAATATTTAATTAAATCATCCAGAATGATATGAAGTTATATCTGCACAGAAACATTAACACAAATCCTTCACATCATGGCTTTGCTGCGGTTTCCTGTGTTTCTGATCCCAGTTTTCCTTTGCCGTTATTTTCCTGTTTGCATTGAAGGGATTTGAAGTTTCAGCAAGGAAACAGGGAAAACACAAAATGAGGATCTGGCTGAAAATTTCCTGCAGCGGTTTGAAGATCTTGGATGAGCGAACCGGGGTGAGTCTGCCGGCGCTGATCCGGCAACGACGGGACACATGTTCTGCTTTTCCTCCTCACAGTTTGACCCAAACGTCTCACAGGCCAGAAAAATACAAATAAAAACTAAAATTAAGCAAAAATTGACAAAGAAGTCAATTTATTTATAAATATGTCAAAAGATGATTAATATCAGAAAATAATATATGGTGCCGATATACCGTGCATTCTTATGTATTCTGATTAGTACATGAAAATCTCCATCTGCATCATTTGTATTGGAATTTCTATGATTCTTGCAGGCCACACAAAATCATTCCAAGTACCACAAATGGCCCACGAGCCGCACTTTGGACACCCCTGGTGAAACATTTGATGCAGATCAGACAGATGGCCCACAGAAGCTCTGGAGAGTAAAATGACATCAGTCCCATGAACATTTTTCAGTGTTTTTCAGGCCTGTGTTAATATTCAGACTGCAGTGAACAAAGATCTGCTTTCATTGCATTTATTGGATTTTCTCCTTCCTGTTAGATTCATTCCCACAATAAGTGATCAAGTAAAGAGACTCAAACCGAGCTTTTGACCCGCGCTGCAAAAACTCAAAATTAGCTTTGGTGTAGCTTCTAGTGCAAATATATGCATCGGTAACGTTTTGTGTTTTTGCAGTGCAGCTAAAGTTCAACCAGTGACTCGTTTTATCAGCTCTGATGTTTTTATGAACTGGAACTTCCTGCTCTCTGGAAGAAGTTTTGAAGCCGAACTTGTTTCCAATGTTCTGTCTTTGTTTTGTTTCCAGAATGTTCTCCACAACCACGACAGATCCAGGATCAGTTCGGTGACCAAAGACAAGTCGGACCCCCGAGCGCTGGCCTACGTCTACAGACAGGAAGACGCCAACGTCCTGTTCTACATCAAGGCGGGGCATCAGGTGACGACGCACGGGCGACGCACGGCGACGCACGGGCGACGCACGGCGACATGTGACCAAGTTCTATCACTTTCCCACAAAACCAGGATCCAGGATGCCGTTTCAGGAGCATTTTCATATAAAACAGTTTGACTCCATTCAGTATTTGAATTGACAATTCCAGCAAATCATAACTAATAGCATTTTAATTGACAAAAAAAGAAACATTTTCTATTCAAAAACCTCTTTTTGCTGCTAAATTATTGAATAAACAGATATAATATAATATAATATAATATAATATAATATAATATAATATAATATAATATAATATATTTTAAACAAAATTTAATACCAACTTAAAAGCACAATTCCAATTCAAAATCCAATTTCTGCTCATTTTTTACACAAATAGACATATAAAGATATTTATTATTTTTAATCATTTATTTAGTTTTTAAACCAGTTATAGCTCTGGCTCCAGTTATTTGCTAATTTCCTGCAAATCATTCTTGATTTTTGTACTTAAACCATATAATTTATTATACAGTATAATCTATTTGAAATAATTATATCGGACATAATTATTTTTCTAATTGGGTTAATTGCAGGGTGTGTAATTAGTTATTAACATTTTAAACAAAAACTCTATTAAAAAACAAATTAGGCTCGGAATAATCTGAATAATCTGAATAATCTGAATAATCTGAACTGGGAGGTGAAAGGTCAGAATGAGTCGATGGTTCTGGGTCTTGCATTGATTTTATCTGCTTCATCGGTTGCAGGCGGATCCAATCATTTTGGACATCCTGGATGTTTGTGAGCAACAGGAAACGCCTCATCAACACCAGGCTACGGCAAGCCAAGTCAGACATAATGCACCTCACATCGTTCATCTCTCATCCGTCTGACTCTGATTGTTGGTTTATTCCCGGATGTCTTTGTGTTTTCAGAAAAGCTCTTTAGTGACGCTGACTGATGATCCGGCTTCTCCAGAAACAGTAAATAAGCATTTTAAGAATTGATCAATGTGCCAATTAGTCTGATTAATCCATAAATCAGATACAAATAAAACTCTCTTTCTGCACGTTTCATTTAACCATTCGAGTCTTTTTATACAATAGTAGAAATATATTAAAAGATTCAGATGGCAAATAATTCAATTACTTTTTAAAATAAAAACATAAAAATGTTATTTCCAGAAACACAATGACATCATTCCTTCAGCAAATGCCTGATCATCTGAAAAATACCGTTTACTAATATGTTGATCAATAATTTGTTTTGGTTTGTTTTATGGAAACCAGGTGAAGCCAAAAATGTCAACTGAGGATTTCTGATTATATTGAAAGATAAAGGAGATTTCTCATCTTAAATGCAAAATGTGTATAATTTTGTACAGTTTTGGTTTAATTACTGCTGAGAGTTTGTTGCAAATCCTTTAATTGAGTTTATTCTACACTTGATGATTAATCGATTAATCAACCATCCAGTAATCGTGATTGATTTGATGAATCGTTGCAGGAAGCAGGTCTGGAGAATCTGCTGAGTCCTGCAGCGGCGCCATCATCAGGACAAATACAGCAGGTGCACAAAACACACAAAATACACAACACACACAAAACACAATACACACAACACACACAAAACACAACGTGACGTTCAGGGAATCATCAAAAAAACACCTTTAACAAAAAATGAACTTATTTCCAGCTTTCCTGAGTTTCTGCAGAAATAAAATCTCTATAAACTGAGAAACTGAAATCTTTTCATGCAAAGAAACTAAAACTTCCTGAATCTCAGTGAAGGAAATCAAGTTGTTCTTGTTTTTCTTCCAGTCGTCTTCCAGTGATGAACTGATGGAGACATTTTCTCCTCCACTGACGGATCCCAATGACATCCCACCTGTCAGCCAGCCAGGTGAGTCAGAACCCCGGGGGTCCAACCTGAGGCTCAGGGGCCATTTGTTGCCCCAGGAGCATTTTTTTGTGGCCCCAACTGCAGTTGAATAATGGAACTGCATTTAGAAACAACCTCGTTATGTAAAATGAAAAGCAGAATCTGTTTGTCATGTCGGCTGTTTTGACTTAAACACAGGAGGAAACACAGTTTGCCGTCCACTGCTTTATATTTAGATCAAGTTCCTGTAAGCTACTGGGTTATCAATAAAGAAAAACAGGCCTCAGATTATTGGGCTGCACAGTGGCGCAGTGGGTAGCGCTGTTGCCTTGCAGCAAGAAGGTCCTGGGGTCGATTCCCGGCCCGGGGTCTTTCTGCACGGAGTTTGCATGTTCTCCCTGTGCATGGGTGGGTTCTCTCCGGGTTCTCCGGCTTCCTCCCACAGTCCAAAAACATGACTGTCGGGTTAATTGGCCTTCCCAAATTCTCCCTAGGTGTGAGTGTGTGTGTGGTTGTTTGTCCTGTTTGTCTCTCTGTGTTGCCCTGCGACAGACTGGCGACCTGTCCAGGTGACCCCGCCTCTCGCCCGGAACGCAGCTGGAGAGGAACCAGCAACTCCCGACCCCGTTAGGGAGAAGGGTGACGGAAAATGGATGGATGGATGGATGGATGGGATTATTTATAGTTATAGATTATTGTGTTGTTAGAAACAGTTTTTATTTATGAGACACCAAAAGTTTAAGTTAAGTGGAAATTTTGGTATTTTAAGGATCAAAATGACAAAAATTCATATAAATAAGAAAAAACATTTGAAAATCAGGCAAAATCTAATTTTTCCAATCAGTTTCTTTCAATAAGAAAAACATATAAAACTTGAACAGAAAGTGCAGCTGTGAGTCTTTCTGCTGAATCTTTGGTTAAAATGTTTGATTTTCATTCAGTGGGTTGAAAATCCAGAGATGCTTCATAATAAAACGACTGAAGTGAAAGAAAACAGTGAAAATGATCCTAAAAAGTTACTCAAGGAAATGTAACTAGTTGTGTAAATCTCAATATTATTATTTTCTGTTGTTGGAAAAAAATCACTAAAACTTTTGTAAAAACTTATTTCACTGCCAATAAACCAAATGCTGAAGTTTTTCTGCTTCCAGCGGTTTTGCAGAGTAACGTTCAGATCTTTTCTTCTCCATCAGAGTCTCCGCATCCCGTCCTCTCCACCGCGCAGATCCTCTCCATGTTCCCCACCCAGCCACCAGGGGGCTCTCCCTTCATCTCCCCTCCTCTGTCTCCAAGTTCAATGCCCTGGAATCAGCAGGGGCTCACTGGAAACCAGTGGCCCTTGGGCCCCGCCGGGCCACCAGCAGCGGTTACAGCGCCCCCTGCTGCTGTCCTGCCTCCAACCAGTTTCATGCTGACGATGAACCCGGCCTTCGCCCCGCTGGTGAACCAGAACGGCTCCCAGCCCGGGGTCCCGCCGGGTCCCACACTGGGCCCCACTCCCACACTGGGCCCCACACTGGGCCCCCTCCCACACTGGGCCCCACTCCCACACTGGGCCCTGCATTGGGCCCCACCCCCACACTGGGCCCCTGCACTGGGCCCCACCCCCACACTGGGCCCGCACTGGGCCCCACTCCCACACTGGGCCCCACTCCCACACTGGGCCCCTCCCCACTGGGCCCTGCATTGGGCCCCACTCCCACACTGGGCCCCAACTCGCTGCTCTGATGAACCGGCTGGCCTCAATTTATGTCTCCAGATATTTAGTTTGATTAATAAACGAGGATTCGGCACTTTAATGAACTAAATTAACACTTTCCATCTGGAAAACACAATTCCTTATAAAATACTGAAAGATCATTTAATACAAACCACATTTGGTTATTCTGCTTATTTTCTGTTCTTGCTGATTTTAAAACTCTTCATCTCTGACATGTTGTTTTGTTCATTTGGGATCAGAAAATGTTTTGTTTTTCTGTTGCACAAACTTCAAACTCCCTGTAAGTGAATTAGATCCTTCATTGAATTAAATGACGCCTGAGAAAACAGAGTTTCGCTGCTTTATCTTTAATTTATGATTCTTTGTTTCTGCTGAGAAAAAATACAAGAGTTGCAACTGATTATTCAGACGATTAATCGATTATGATAACGAATAATTGATTAATCGGATAGAAATTTTGCACTAAACTGCCTCTGAAGAGTTCTGGGCAAAAAAGGGTTTTGGATCTGGAATAACAAAAGTTTTGTGAATTTTTGGGTCAGTTACTGATGTCAATGAGTCAGTAATTATCTGACTATTATTCCAATAATGGCTGCCACAGCGCTAATAAACATGCTAACATGTAGAACCTTTCATATCGTTTACTTCTCTGAGTAGTTTGTTTTTGTAGCGAATGAAATTTTTTAGACTGTATCAGTTAACGATTAATCAGCGACTAAATTAGCTGACCGTTCGTTCATTATGATGAAAGCGATTAATCGTTTCAGCGCTAATAAATACAGAGTGAAATGAACCAGTTGCTTGACTTGAGCGTTTGGTTTGAGAGGTTCTGGTTGTTTTCGGGTCGGCAGGAAAGAAACCCCCCGGCTGACATCATTTCGCGTCGCTTGCAGCCGCTGCCCACGCTGACATGCTCAGCATTTCCTCCTTCAGGTTCAGTCTCACAGGTCATATGGCTGTTTGAGCAGCAGCAGCAGCAGCCGGGAAAACAAGGAATTACTGCCAGACATGGAAAACTTCACACACTAACACATCAACCCAGACGACAAAATGGTAAGAAACTCATTTTTATTGGTATATTTTTTAAAATCCAAGCGGTTTGTTGGTTAGTCCAGAGTTACACCTTCACTCTTCTTGTCTGGTCACTTCCTCCATGACACTGAGTCCAATTTTAGTCTGAAGATGAGGATATTCTCACCTCTTGTTGGTCTAACCTCAGTTTCCTCAGTTTCCTTCTCTGAACTAAGAAAACTGCGCCGTAAAACTTGTTTGTTTTCCAGACTATTGAAAAGGGAAGTTTGAGCTTTTAAAAAGGGAGAAATGTTGTCACTGCAGCTTCATTAAACCGATGTCACCGGTTAATTATTTACAGTGATGCTTCCCTTCTGTGTTATCTGTTGAGATACAAAATATCCTGGATTTCAAATTTTACACCTCGACTTTTACAGCTTTATAAAGTCATTAGCTCTTAAATTTTAATGACTTCTTATGCCGGCTGCTGCTGTTTGAAGTATTTTCTGTCCCACTTATTTAGCTTTACTAAGAACTTCCATCATTAAAGAAAAGCCTAATTTTAACACATCAAACATGTTGAAACCTTCCAGCTACATGCAAGTTTTCACCGCAATTGAGTCATTTTCTCTTTTGTTGTTGCTCTGGTCTGTGGATCTAATTTCTGCGCGCGTTCTCTTCGCACCTGCACAGCTAGTCTGTGGTGAGGCCGTTGTCTGCACACACACACACACACACACACACACACACACACACACACACACACACACACGCTTCCACCGGTCCTTTTCTGCTCTGACTCGGTGCTTCGCTCGTTTGTGGTGCAGAAACATTTTAATGCTTCCTTTGCTCCCTGTGATTATAAAAGTCAGCGGCGCTGAATAAAGTCGGCAGTGAGCAGAGCTTGCAGCTTATTGGTGCAGAGGGGGCGTTCCCATGGCAACCAGCGCAGGATGCAGGCTGAGGTAGAGGCGTGCGGTTGCAGCACTTCCTGTTCTTCATCCTCCGTTTGACATTGGACAAAATATCGATTCCCTGCGTTGGATTCTTATTTACAGCAAAACTTTTGTTTTGTTGTTGAAATTCAACCAGATTTAAAATAATTTATTTACACGACAACTTTCAGAAAATAAGCTTACGGATGTAAGAACAGCTGATAAAAACAATACAATTATTGGCTTCATTATTGTGTTGCTCTTTCAGCAAATGGCCTTTTCTGAGTCTGTATGTTGATGAATAATTGACGACTAAATCGTTATTTCAATACGATTAATTGATTAAACTGATTAATTGTTTCGCACCTTTCATGGATAAAATCACAAAATTGTTAACAGAGACACAGATTTACGCAGAACAGCTGATGAAAACAGGAAGTTAGGGCTGCAGCTGTAATCAATTATTCTCACAATTAATTGATTAAAAAACTGGTAAACTGTGCCGATGTTTCATTTATTTTATACATTTGAAATATATAAAAATATGGGAATAAGAGTATTAAGAAACTGTAAATAAAATATTAATAACCTTTAAATTTAACAACCTTTACTGAATCTCTGAGTTCAGACCAACATAAATTCTGCCTATTGATCAATAATTGGAAAGAAAAATGCTCAATACATGTTTTATTGTTTTTTGCGAAATTTGAGCAGGAGAAGTTAAAACTGCCAAATGAAAAGTTCTGCGTAGAAAATATTTCCATCTTAAATGCAAAAGGTAAATACATTTTTCAGTTTTGGTTCGACTGTCGCTCTGGGAGAAACGACTCAAATTAACTGATTACTAATCAGCTGATGATTATTTCAATAATGATTAATCAGAATTAATCTGATTAATTGTTTCAGCCCGACATTAATTAGAACAATCCAGTTGTTTTTTCATGTTTTGTTCAATTAAACCAAAAAGATTTTTGCTTCTCCGACCATTTAAACAACTCAAAGTGAAACAATCTGCCAGTGGAAGTAAATGTTGTGGAAATAAAAGCTATAAAAAGATGGACTTTAGCTTTGGGGGAAATGATGCAAGTCTAAAGTCAAATATTTAAGTTATAATTGTTGTATTTGTGAATCTGATTGTTGTGGATTTTGTCTCAGGCAGGAAAACCACATCAACACATGCAAACAATAAAGAGACGTAATTAATGGATGTTGTGCTTTCAGAATAACGTTAAGCTCAAAATATGTGAGCTGAGGGTTTTACTTTTGTTTTCAATCGGGTCCTTCAGTCACAGAACCAGACGGTTGGTTTATGTAGATATTAAAAGGGTTGCTCTATGTTGCTCTATGTTGCTCTATGTTGGGCGCCGAAGACGGCGACGTTTCCAGCCTCGAAGTCGAGACCACAGAGTCATCAGGGTCACGCCGCCATCGATGTGATCAACGCTCTGGCTGCAGACGTGACCCGACTGCAGCTGGGCTTCAAGCTGCAGGCTGCAGCCGAGGCTCAGTTACCGAAAGCAAACGACGAACACGAAGGAACCTGCACTTTTTAAAAATCTATGTTGTTTTATATGAGGGTCCCAAATGCTTCTAAACACAAACTTAAAAAATAGAAGGGCCGTTGGGGTTACCTAGCAACCCCAGTGGAGCCCAGCCCCGTTACCTAGCAACCCAGGCGAACTCCAGAAGGTTTGGTCAGCTGGTTTTACCGCTTTATGCTGCTGGAAAAGGCAAAGTGTTCATTGTTAACGTATCATCCTAGATCTGGGTTATCATATCTAACATTTATGAAAACATTTTCATTAAGTGAAATACATAAAAACGGTAATTAATGGGAAAAATCTATAACTGGAGCTACATTGTGTTTATAAAATGAACTAAAACACTAAAATTATATAAAATCCTTCACCTTTGTGTTTATGAATCCACTGATTAAAATCCACATATTTTGTGTTTTTCAATCAATAAACTTTTACTTTCTTACTTATCTTTATTTTTATAACAGAAATCTTTACCTTCGTCTGTAAAAATGATTTACTGCCAAAAGTCTTATAAAGTATTTCTGGTTTAGTTTCTAGTTAAAATATTTTAGAAAGTGTAAAATGAGATGAAACTCACTCAGTAGCGACTTTTCAGGAAGAAATATGAGCTTTTTAGGTAAATAATTTCTTAACATTGATGAAAAATACTAGATTATTTAACTAAAACAAAACTTTGGTCCCAAATTATTTTTGCCCTACAGGAATCAGATTCGGCTGTTTTGTAGTTTTAGTTCCAGATTCGTGGCGTCGAAAGCTGAATGTGTGGATCTTTAACGGGTCGAGTTGCTGAGCCGTTCAGTGATTCTGAGCTTCAGGGACGATTTTCCCCTTCCTGCCTCAGTCTGTGTCAGTGCAGACGGGCACAGAGCTGGTTTCCATGGAGGAACGACGGGATTACCTGGGATTACAGAAACACATCCAACATCAGCAGTTTGGCTGTTTCAGCTGCTCAAAAGTCTCAGAAACAAGCAGAGACGTTTGGAGTTTCATTATTATTATAATATTGTTATTAATATGATGTCACTCTGAGGTGGCTTCATTTTAACTGAACATAAACGCAGATCAGTGGTGCATGCGTTCAGTGTTATTTCAGCTTTAATCTTTACAGTTTTGCTCAAAAATTGCATTTCTGTTGTTTTCTGAATGTCCAGTGGACCTGATCTGAGCTCAACTCTGGGTTAAACAACTCTGGGTTAAACAACTCTGGGTTAAAATAATCATCACTTGAGTCGTCTGACACTCACTGCACTAACGTTACTGATTCTGGTGTATGGAACACCAACACGGGCAAAAAAGTGTGAAATTTCACATCTTTCACATGTTAACAAGCAAAATGACACTTTCCGGCTCCAGAGACGCATAAATGCATAACAGTCGTGTGTTTAAATATAATTTCATCAATCAAATCAAAGCAGTTTTTATCTGCATTCTGGTAAATGACATGAATCAGTTGAGATCCTGTAAATTCAGCAGATCCCTGGACTTTTTCATACAGTCTTTGTTCAAATGGACATGTGAAGCGCACAGAAGACCCTGCAAAAGCAGGAAGTGGACTTCAGCCCAGAGCATTCTGGGTAAATGCAACCAAAATGACGTGCTAGCCGAGCGCTAGCAGGAGAAACGGCTCATGGTCACAAAAACAGTAAAAACTGATGGCAATAAATTTTGGTTTGCTTTACATCCATTCATGCTGATGTTGGTGTTTTTACACATTTTCTGTGCTTCATTATGAAAACAAGACATTTTAATCTGATCACTAAATTGAAACACGCCAAAATCTAAAAAATAAACAGCATGAATATAAGGCACCAAATCTAGTCCATATATCTTTGTTCACTTCAGTTTCTTGTGTTTTATTTTATCAGCAACATGCAGGAGCTTCTTTAAGTCAACAAACCTTTAATATTGATTAAAAAAAGTTCTAGCTGGACTGGCAAATTATTTCTTTCATAATCTGGGACAAATGTATTAGAAGTGAAATAATCTGACAATGAAACTTTAACTTTTCATCAAAACAAAGGAATTATTGACTACAATAAAGTCTAAAATGTTACTTGTAAGACAGTTTTGTCTTATTTCAGGTGAGATATTTGCTCTGGAATCTGGACATAAATTTCTTGGTGATATTTCATTCAGTGGAACCTGAATGAAGTGATTTCTTCTTGGGATTTATTGCTCCCTTGCAGTTCAGAGAACAAACAAAGGTTTTTGCTCTGCAAAGAAACTTCTCACCTCTGAGAGAATCAGACCAGGAAGCGCTGCAGCTTGTGAAAGCGTCGTGTGGGAGTTTGCAGAGTGAGTTTGTGCATGGGGGTTATGCCCTGCTCCGTGCTGCGCTGCTGACTTCCTGCTGCAGACGCAGAGCAGCAGATCAACCGGCGCCGCTGTGTTTCTCTGCAGGAGGACGGCATCGACGTGAAGGCTCTGCGGGCCCGATTCAACAGCCAGGCCCGGGCCTCCGACACCAGCAGCCGGGACAGCGGCTCGCCCAAATCTCCACGGCCGGGATCAGGGAGGCCGGACAACGACAAAATACCAGCAGCGATTCCTCCGCGACCTTACCAAGGCCTGGCCAGGCCCCCGAAGGAAGAGTCACCCCCACCTGTTGCTGCTTCCTCGCACCGACCTTCCAACTGGGCGTCCGTTCAGTCCGGAGACGCCAACAAGGTGAAGCAGACCGGAGAGATGCTGCAGAAGATGATGCTGATGCACCAGAGGGCCCCGGGGCCGTCGCTGTCTCCGGCCAGGTCTCCGGTCCTGGGTCCGTCTCCGGCCACCACGCCGCTGATGCTGCGCCATCAGGCCCGGCAGAAGAGCTCCGGCGAGGTGACCCCGCTCCGCAGGCCGCTGCCCCCCGAGGGCCCGCTGCCCCTGAAGCCCAAACGGCCCCCGAACGTCAACCTGGAGCCGTTCAGGAAGAGCCGCAGAGCCGGAGGAGGCGTCCCGGCCGACCAGAGGAGATGTAGGTTCATAACGATGTTTATTTATTGATTCTGTCGTTTTTTTCACTTTTCCACACAGAAGTCAGAGAAAAAACAAAACAGTTTCATTCAATAAATATCATTTTGCTGAAATATTCATAGAAAAATGAGGAAAATAGTTAAATGCATGGCACCATGTCTGTCACAATAATTAATCTTATTGAGGTCATTAACTTTAATATTTGGTCTTCATGTTTAATAATCTATTAAATGTTTTGGGTTTTATTTCTATTTTGTTTATTTTTGATCTTTTTGTTGTTATTTTTTTGGGTCATTTAAAATCTTTTCCAGCTCCAGTGTGAAGTTTTTGATACAAAATTAAAGTTTATTTATCTTTGAGAGACACAAACATGCATTATTATGCAAATATGAAAAATCACCAAAACAAAATCACATTTAGAAAAAACGGCCATTATTCCAGGAAGGCGATGATATGTTGCTTTAAAACAGACAATATCTGAATCTCACAACAACAATATCATCGTTTATCGATACAATTTACTGTCCAGCAAATCATGTCATTGTGAAGATCAGGCCAACATGGCAGCAGGTGCAAAAACATTAAACCTCCACAAGAAACTGGACCAACTGGGTCAGGTTTTGTGTTTTTTGCAGTAAGTTTCTAAAAGCCGAGACAAACTGAATTGTATTTCTGAAGGAACTGAATGAGTTTATGTGTTTTGTTCCATGTTTTCTGCGGTCCAGACTCCTCAGATGTAAGGATGCCGGTTCCGGCGGTGATGAGTCCGCCCAAACCGCCGCAGCGCTCCAGCAAACCCACCAGGCTGCCGCGGCAGATGGCCTCTGTGTGAGAACCCGTTTTTACATCCAGCCTTCAGAGCCAGTTTTATTCATGACGCGCGTGGAATACATCGATATCATCAGAAGACGCTTAATCTTAGAAAACAGCATCACAAACAGCCAGCGCTGCAAACATGATCAAAGCTTTCAGACCAAAACTTATGAAGCGCGATTAGAAGATAAATAATGAAAGAGATGCGTTCGCTGCTCACAGGAAATCAGAGACTCTTCATGTTTAAAAATATTAAAGTCTGATTGTGACTTTGTTTTCTTTCTGTTTAGTTTGTGTTTCAGGATGAAAATAGAAAATTTAAAAAAGACTCTAAACATATTTGATTATAAATTTAGCTGTTTTTTTTTTTCACTTTCACTTTCTTCTGATTCGGCATTGTTTCGATCATCGTTAAAGTTTAATTTTTACACATTTAATTCCTGATTTCAGAGACTTTGAAGATGAGCAGGAGACCTATGACGACATTGGAAGTTTTGAAAAGAACGGTGCGGAAAAAAACTAACAATAAAAACATCATTTACGTTTCAACACACAATTAACAGAAGTTTTCTTTGTGTCTTTGCAGAATCCTGCAGCGATAATAATTCCCACTGCATGGACGCAGTAAGTACAGGTTCTTAAAACTGTGAAATACTTTTGAATCATATTTTCCTGCATAACTAAACAACTAAAGAAATAGATATAAACAGTATTTAGACTTTCCGGACAATAATTTATTTAAATCAGATTGGATCTGATTAGCATGACTTCAGTTTTCATTGCATAAATTTCCAAACATTTAGCCTCTCTTAGGTTTCAGATCATTAAATCATATCAACACTGATTATTTTTGTGCGTTTGCCTTATAAATACCAAAAGGGCAAAAGTTATAATTTGAGAGCAAATCGAAATAAAACATTTTTTGAGGTAGAGTGAAGAAACGATGATGCAAAAATGAAACTAGATTAATATTTTTCTGGAATTGATTTTATTTAGAAGCAGTTAGAACTTTTCCACTAAACTGCAGTTAAAAATAAGACTGTCACCGATTTCTCAGACCAAAACAAGATCATGTAGAACGAAACGAATAAATAAATAGGAGCTTCAGTTTGACTGACGATCATTTTTAAAAGTAGAAATGAAGCCATTCTTTCTTGCAGGATAACGATGATGATGAGGATGATGATGTGTACGAGTTTATCGATGAGTAAGTATAAACTTTCTGTCTCCATGTTGTTTTTTTAATCTCTCTAATGTCCAAAAGTAGATCATGGTTTCAGCTGCAGGAGCCTCAGAGCCATTTGTCACCAAACTTATTTATATCATCTGCCTCTTGTGATGCTGCAGCAGATAAAGCTCTATCTTTATGCTGCTTACATGTTCATTCAACCAGTAAAACTGCAGCAAGTTCAATCGATGAACTAGAAAAGCAACATCATCCGATGCATTTTAAAGCGTAATTTTAACATAAAGGCAGGCAGTAGCAAACCATGCTTATGAAATTAATTTTAAAACTTTTTTTTTTTTTTCATTTTTAAGGGAACAAATGTCGGCAAACCATTCAGTTCCTGAAACTACCAACAAGAAGGAGGAGAAAAGACAACAGGAGCAGGAAATGAAGGAGCAGCTGGAGCGTCAGAAGAAACTGGCCGAGCTGAAGAGAAACTTCCAGGTAAAGAGGAGAAACTGACGCCAAGTCACATTTCACTGGGAGAGTCCGACTTCCCAGTAAAACATCAACTGGGCCTGAAGCCGAAACTAGGAGAAAATCCCATTCTCAGGATTAGAAATGTGGATTTAGGGTTTAAATGTGGATTTAGGGTTTCAATATGGCCGCTCCTCGCATCAACAGAAAGATGAGGCGGAAACGTTTATTTTACCGGAAACGCATGAAAGAGAGTTTAACTCTTTAATGCGTTAGACATGAAAGAGTAACTCTAAGATTAAAAGCGATGCTGCTAATAGACAATAAAGCTTAACTTTATGTTAGAGAAGCTACGGTCAATGTTTACAGCAGCGTTCTACAGCGCAGGGCATTCTGGGTAAATGCCACCATAGTTAACGTGTTAGCCTAGCGCCAGCTGCTAGCGAGAGAAATGGTTCGTGGTCTTCAGCCAAAAACAAAAGAGAAATCGTCTTACCGATCAAATCTGACGCTGCGCCATGTTTGTTTACATTTCGTGGATAAGGAAGTTTAGCTCAGTGTCTTCTTCAGAGGTTTGTGTGTCATTTCTTTCAGTAGTTTATGGTGCAGCGCCCCCACAGGTGACGAGGGGAACAGCTTTTTAAAATAATTTGGTTTGTTTGACACGCTGCAGTGCGCAAGTAGATTTTTTTCCATTTGCGTTATCTAATAAAAGTACTGCATTCCTTCACAATAAATTACCGAATACACCCTGATCTACTTTGTACAATCAGAGTGATAACAAATATCAATTTAAAGAGCCTCAGTGAAAAGGTGTTTATGCATTCTTACATCTTTGGTGGAAAAAGCTGATTGAAAATTGATCGATTGTTGCATGTTTATGTTTATTGGTGTAAGTTTGAGATGGGACTGCGCACTAACCAGAATCTCAACAAAAGTGATGCAACCAAAACTATCAAATGAGTTTATTGTATCATAAAAATAACTCAAAAGTATAGTTGGAATGTATTTTTTCTTCCTTTCCTTCTAATGGAAAGTTTTTTTCTGTCTTAGAAGGAACGTATACTCCATATTTGACCCTTTTATGTTTTTGCATTTTGTACATAATTTTGTGCTGTATTTGAATCTTAAAGAAAAAGAAGGAAAACTGCAGATATCACAGCACAGAAATGGAAAAACTTTACAAAAACCTTATGTTGTAGCAGAAAGACTAATAATTCAAGATGTTGCATGAGCTGAAAGGACATTACTGCTCCGTACTACAGAGAACCAGACCAGCTGAAAATGGAACAAATGCTGCAAGTTTGTGTGTAAAACTCCATAATTCACCAGTTTGGATCCGCTCAGCTTTCTTTCTGTTCTTCCCTCTGTAGCTACAAGGTGAGGTGAGCGTTCTGCATACGGCCCGGGTTCGGCACGACTGGCAGGCCGAAGGGAAGCTGGACCTCAGCGTTCGACAGGGAGACAGCGTGGAGATCATTCGCGTGGAGAATAACCCCAGGGGCAAATGGTTGGCCCGTTCGCTCAGCGGACAATGTGAGTCTCAGACTGAAACTTGGTAAAAAACCCACAAAAGTTTCAAGTTTTCCAATCCAAGTCTCTTTGTTTGACGAGGAGAAGCAGACAAATGTTATTTTTGCGGTTTTTCTTTACCACTTTGTGAAGTATTTTGTGTTATTCTTGTTTTTGTACTGCTTTACAATGACTACAGAATGCAGCAGTTTGTTTGTATGCAGATGACACTAAACTCTATATGTAGGTTATAAAAATTTGGAATTGCATCTCTGCTTGTTTGCCTTCTGCAGTGCAGCAAGGATAGAAAGCTGAAATGAACCTTAACCAACTTATAGGCTTCAGCTGTCGACTTTGAAAGTGTTGGTTTCAGACAGGGTGGCAAACAAAGAGCTACTGTGGTTACTGGTGTCTGCAGCAGCAAAAGTCTCTAGTGATCCATTATTTCTTTATGCTTTTCTACCCAGGCTTTTAAATAGTGTATATCATCATTACTTACAAATGTTGCCAATAACAAAGTGAAAAGTTGCCAAAGATCGATGAAGTTATATTTGGAAAACAACCTAAAACAAAAGTAACGACAGAAAATTTTCCAGCTTGAGTTTCAGACCTTCAAGTGAAGATTTGTGTGGTGATTTAACACTGAGAACATTATTTTGAAATGGGATTTAAAAGCACTCTGTTGTGAACCCAGTCTGTCTGTCTGTCTGTCTGTCTGTCTGTCTGTCTGTCATTCACTGCTGTGATAAATGGTTAACCAAAAAGTCTGGCAAATTGTGGCAGCAGTTTCATAGATGTTGTGACTTCTGCTCCAGTTGTGACCAGCATTGTTCCCACGGTGCGAACAATCATGAAACTGTCATTTGTTCTTTCTGTGAACAAATGTGTCAACAGAATAGACAATTTTATTTATATTTTTAATTATTTGACCTTTATTTCACGAGGAAGTCCCCACTGAGATTGTGAATTTCTTTTTCAAGTGAGGCCTGTTAATAATTAGCATGTTTTTGCTAGCATGATCAGCTTTTTATTTGTGTTAGCTCAACCTGAGCAGTCCCTCTGCAGCTAGCTTACCCAGAGTAATAGCATGTTGTTTGTCCCTAGAAAGTTACTCAAAGAAAATACGACACACAGGTTGGTTTGAATGAAAGTTAAGCCAAATGCATTCATTCATTCGGCCCAAACACTAAGAATGAAGAGCAGAAATGATGCTAATCATTGTGGCTAATAATCCAGAAGGATCGTTTGGACAGAACTCAGATTACTTTAACTCCATCTGCTTACGCCAACAGATGTTTTGCATCGATAGCAAACAAATAAAAAGTCAGAACCATTGGACCATTTCTTAACTTTATGCTCACAAACAACAGTAGCAGTCCTCTCTGGCTGTTTAGTCCTGCTCAACCTGCATGGACTTGTCGTTGGATACAAAACATTTTATCGTCTTCCTTCAGGTTTGGTTCGTTACTTCTCTTAAATCCAAAATTTGATCGTAGAACCCAATCGTAAAAAAATGTTGTAAATATAAAGAATGTAAGTAATGAGTGAGGACTAAATCATCACATTTCTTGTGTATATGAATCAAAATGCCTCATTTATTCCAATTTTATTGTTGTCAATATGTGGCAATGCTTCTGTTTGATGTTTGCATGTGACGAAATTAAATTCATCCTTATATGGTCGTCACTTCCTGTTGGTTAAAGACTGACTGGTTTTATGGCTCTAAAACGTCACATTTGCCATTTAAAATGGTTCTTAAATCTCTGGAAAATGTGTCATGCAGTCACCAAACCACTGAACATTAATACGTCTCATTTTTTTAATGTTTGCCAAGGTAATTAGGGGAAGTAAAAATTCTCTTTTGCATTTTTTTCTGGAATTTGCAGTACAATAACTCTGCAGCAAACAATATTTATGAAATATGTTTCATCCATCCGTTTTCTCCAACAGGTTTTTGAGAAATAAAATCAAACATTTTCCAAAAAACAGCAAAAATAATCTCCTAGATGAATACTGATCATCGCTCAGTGTCTCATCTGTCACGCTAACGCCTCGTTGTTTTTGGTTTATTTCCAGACGGATACATCAGCAACTCGTGCGTTGATATCGACTATGAAGCGGTTAAAAAGTACAGAATGCCACCGCTGAGAAAAACGGATACGTTTGATTTACCGCCGCCGCCGCCGGACCCGCCCATGATGCCAAACATGGAGTCCAACAGCAGGGACAGGTAACCAACCAGATGGACTATCTGCACATCCACATGGGAAGCTGCAGCTGCTGATTTAACAACAATCTGTTTTTTCTTTCATTTGTAGCTTCATTGAAGACGATGGTGAGTTTCATCATAACTAGTTACATTTGCTTGAGTAACTTTTTGGAAAAAATTGAACTTTTAGGAGTATTTGCTGTATTTTTCACTGTTACTTGAGTAAAATTCCTGGATTCTGACAATCTGTAGTTTTGTTAATTCAACTTTACTTGAAAAATGTTTCAGTAGTTCTGCAGTGATTCTATGATCCATATCCAGCTGCTTCATTAGTTTCCAATAAACCCTTTAAACTACTGCAGATTTTCATGTTTTCCCCATAATTCACATTTCATTATTTGTTTGTTTTCACTGGATGACGTTTTCAACCAGTGATTATAAACGATCAGAGGGATTTTATTTGGGCTTTCTTCCCAGAATCTATCCTATTGAACGTGTAAAAGTTGATGCTTTTGAACTGTTTTCATTAAATTAAACTAATAAGTTATATTATTTTTCTGCTCCTAGACGAATATGACGATGTTCAACCGCTGCCTGAGGATTTCCCTCCTCCTCCACCTGAGATCAGGTAACCTTGTTGCATCTTAACAGTCTAACTGAAAAACATGTCACCAGGTAAACATATCAGTTGATATTGATAAATATTGATTAGTTTTTGGATTTAAATATCTGAAATCCCACCAGAGAGGAGACATGTCCAGTTTCCTCTCCACACTGCTGCTGCTTTTTATTTTTATGCGGTTAAGAGACAAAACCTTAAACTGTTGCAGCACAAGTTACTCCACATGCTGTTGCTAGGCAACCCAACTTGGGGTGGGCGGGACATGAAGCTGCTGTTTGCCCAGGAGGTTGTTGCTAGGTAACCAAAAAGTGAGCGGGTTAGTTGATTCCTCTGTACGCAGAAGAAATTCTTTCGGATTATTCTTAAATTGTACAAAGTGTAACATCCATCCATCCATCCATTTTCCGTCACCCTTCTCCCTAACGGGGTCGGGAGTTGCTGGTTCCTCTCCAGCTGCGTTCCGGGCGAGAGGCGGGGTCACCCGGGACAGGTCGCCAGTCTGTCGCAGCAAAGTGTAACATATTTATTTATTTTAATAAAAATACTCATTGTTATAAAATGACCGGTTTTCCTACACTATGTTGTAATTCTATTAATGAATACTAATTGTTATAATTTAATTGAAAGATTATGATTTAGTAGAACATTGTACCCAGAGGACTGTTAGCTAGTAACGCCCTCTGGTGGCCACACAGACAAAAAAATACCTTTATTTTTATAATAATCGCATGTTTTTTGAGATTAAGTAAATGTGTTATGGACTCGACAAGACAGTATACCACCTACTCATTGACAACTATAATTTATTACTTCATAACCCTTTGATTTTTGTTTTTATTGCTGGCAGAGTAAGTACATGTAGTAACAAACACATGTCCAGCTAAAAGCTACATTAGCTAAACTAATGCTGCTAGTTTGGCAGTAAATACTACAATAAATATCACTGATATTTATCTGCATCATAAAGAGGCAGGTAGCGTGGTCAATAACTGTGATCTATTGTACTTATATTGTTTTTAAGTTAGAAATGAGGGAAGAGCTTGTAGCTTTATTGTTGTCATAGCAACTCCATAGCAACTGCCTACCAAGATGGCTGTCAGCTACAAAGTTCAGAGGTGTGATGCCATATGAAAACTTTGTTTTTAAACATTGTTTGCATATTGTGCAAACAATATGTTATTAATTTATTGCCCCACCCTAATACTTTGATTAATTCTGATTATTTATCTTTCAGCATAAACCCCAAAGAGGAAAAAGAGCTGCGAAAAAAATTTAAGGTGAAACATTTTTCCTTCACTTTTGTAGATTTTGTTTTCGGCTTCGTATGGGTCTGGATTATGTCTTGATAAAAGCGACTGTTTCCTCCAGTTTAACGGGCCTGTGCGGGTGCTGCACACCATGATGGTGGATCCCACCTGCGTCATCAAGAAGCCGGGAGGGAAGGACCTGCAGGTGACTCAGGGAGAAGTCGTTGATGTCATCGAAGAGACAAACGGCAAGAAGTTTCTGTGTCGAAACCAGTTTGGAAAATGTACGTAAAACGTCTGACTTCCCTGTTTGTTTTTGAACAGCGAGCGAGAAGCGATCAGAGACATTCATCACATGATAAAATCTGAATTAAAAGCTGCAGAAACTATTTTATTACTGTTCAAATGTGCCATAACCTTTAACTTGAGAGGATTTTATAAGTAGCTAAATAATTACGCTGTCTCAGGGTGAATTTGGTTCTGTTGTTCATTTATTTGTTTTTTATCTTGTTTTTCAGATGGATATGTCTCAAAATCTATTCTTCTCACAATGTGAGTAAATCTCAGCTTCTGTAAATAAAGTTCAGTTTTAAAATTATTTAGGTTTAAAAATAATGGCTTGTAATTTTCTTTAAAAAAAAACAAAGAAAACAAATTATTGTCAAAAATGAATTTGTTTTCATTTTTGAAAATAAATTCAAAAATTTATTTTCAAAAATAAATTTTTGAAATTTTTTAAAGAAATGTCTTATGTTTGAGACGTGGGCTACATGCTACCTAAGCTAGCAGCTAAAAGCTACCTTAGCTCAGCTAATTTTGCTAGTTAGACAGAAACTATTACAGAAAATATGCTGGTTCTTATTTCAGTGCTGCACAGAGGTGGCAGAGAACTCAGAATGTAATCCATTAATATCTGTAATGTACTTATATTGTTTATGAGTTAAGAAGGAGGAGAGATCTTGTTCTAAGCTTGGGTCTTGTTGCTATGGAGTCGTCAAGGCAACTCCATAGCAACTGCCTACCAGAGCTGTTATAAAGTGACGAAGTTCAGGGAAGTGAGCTGGAGTTTTTCCAACTGCATCATAAATTTATTGCTGATGTTTTCGTTTAATTTAATAATGACAAAATTATTGTTTGAATGATTAAAAGAGTTAAAACTAACGTTGCTGAATAATTGTTTTTCTTCAGGGAAGGAGACATTTATGATGATGTGGATTATCCTGACGGTGAGTTACATTTTTTTTCCTAATATTTCCAGATTTTGTATTAAATTTTAACAACAAAATTATTGTTAAATTAATAAATGATTAATTTATTCATTCTGTTGCCTTTTTTTAAATATAGATGTTTACGACAACGACAATCTAAACATGGATCACTGAAACGTTTCAAACTAACTCTGCACTTCAACAAACTATCCAGAACAAAAACAAAAAACTTAAGGAGTTTCAAACTATAACAGCATCCAGCTCTGACAGAGATCCACATGGGAACAGACGCCTCACTTGGTTCAGAAAAACGATGCATTTTCTACAAGTTTTGTTATTTTAAGCTTTGCTGGACAGAAAAAGACAGATTTTCTGTCTGGCTCTTACAAACAAACAAACTGTGATGTAAACAAGTCAAACTAATCAGTTACGGTAAAAACAAACTCAAACTATATGTATAACCAAACTGTCCCCACTGAATAAACTAAGCCGGACATATTTTCTGATAAAAGCAACATATCAACACCCACACTGAGAAATAGAAACTGATTATTGCACTGTTTGTCAAAATGCTTGTATAGAAATTTAATACACTATTTCTGTTGCTTTGTGTGTTTCTCAGCATCCAGGATAATTTAAAATAAATATAAAGCTGTTTCTTATTGAAGTGTGTGTGTTTTTGTTTTACAAAACCAGCAGTAAAACCAGCTGACCAAACATGCTGGAACTCTGCTGGGGTTGCTAGGTAACAGCGCACTCTGACTTAATCACAAGGTTTTTGAAATGGTAAATTAGTCAAACACCAAAAAACTTTTAACTCACTGACAAAAACATCTGGATGATTTGTTTTTTTAAGTTCTTGAATTGTTTTCAGAAGCAATTGAGACTCAAATTAAAGTACAAAAACATGCAAAATGTTAATTTTGTGTAGTTTTTTACCATAAAGTATCAGTTTATTACCCCTCTTGTATTTAGAAAGTCAATTGATCACTTTGGTTTACAAAGGGAGTCAAATAACATCTGAAAACTCTAGGAATAGTTATTTTTATTAAGCATAAGGACCTTTACAATATAGTGTATTTACAGCATTTTCTTCTTACAAGTCACATGAGCTGATTATTATTATTTTTTAAAATATTTTAATTTTTTATTTGGAAAGAAATAATAATTGGAAATAAATTTTAAAGAAAGATGTTTAAATCTGATACTTTTCACAGAATATCTGAAGAATAAAACTAGGAATATGTCATGTCTGTCAAATGTAAACAAGAAGTGAAATTCCTAATGAAGGTGAGAATTTTTTATATTCATTTTCAATCTGAAGTACACAGATGACGTTATAGTTCAAGCTAAAAATAAAAACTATACATTGTTTGAAATTAAATAAATATGATTCGTGTTATCTGACTGAGCCTGAAATACAGTGAAATTTGGGGGAATTTAAACATTATTGCGATTTTAAAAGGGTAAAAGGGGCAAACGTGTCCAGCCATGGAGACGTTTGTAGCATCTGTCTGAAACGTTTACATCCTGGATGTGCAATTCAGCCGATCACGATCCAAAGAGTCTGGAAAAAAAAGATTTACAACAGTAGCAGAATGTAAGTGGTGTAAAAATGGAAACAATCATAAACCTCATTCTAACACTGCAATGCAGAGTATCAGGTGGGAAACGTTGTTAACCCCTTGTTGACCAGTCTTGTGAAGTCATTTAAAATGTTTACCATGAATGCCTGTTGTTGCCCTTTCAACACATAAAGAATTATACTGAAAGCATATTGTTACCATTTCCTGGTTCGCATTACAGATGATTACTCACAGAATCATGCAAAACATCATGAAGACGTTCCAGAGAGCGATGAAGATCCGGAAGTACCGCAGGCTGAGGAGGAACTCTCTGATGTTTTCACCTATTAGAATTTATGCAGAAATGATTCTTCAGTAAACAGACATTGTTAACTAAAACCTAACTCCCTCTTAAACATACCCGTTGTTGGAGCTCCGGATTCATCTGCAAATCCATGGGACTCCTTCCTCTTTCTGGGAGAAAACAAACAAACCATCAGCTGCTAGCCTGAAGCTAACCGCTTGTTAAATTAGCTTAAAGTAGTTAAAGGGGTGGCTATACTCACAGCTTGAAATTCAGCACAGCTCCCGCATTCACCAGCAGCGTCCTAAAGAGAACAGAAAGACACAGAAATGTTGTTGTTAACCAGAAGCTAAGCCAGCGTTAGCTGCTCTGCTGGCAGTAACGCTTCACAATGTTCATTTATGTTTTCCCGCGAAACTGGGAAACGGCAACACGCTCAAAACAAATTAAGTAGAAACTTTTCTTCTTTCTAAACCAAAAGTAAAAACATTTACAAATTACCCGAATATTAACAGATCCCCGAGCATTTTCTCCACATCACAGAAACACTTTACTTCCTGGTTTCTTGACGTACGCGGAAACGTAACCAATAAGATTTTAGAAAGCTATTATGGTGGGTAATTATTTTATGTGCCCTGGATTTAGACTGCAAGGCACAGAAGGCCTTTTACAATTCGCAAACAGTTGCAAAAACGCGAGGCATACCTCTACTAATTTGATTTGAGTAATTTGAGTATCATCTGTTGTCAGTGTAAAGACAGAAGCAGATGAAACATAGCAAAAAACGTTAACTTGTCCCTGTAAGACATGCTGTAGGGAACAAAATGCAGAAGAACGGGCTGTGAATGACGTCAGCATCTTAACTAGACTATTTTATCCTTAAGGAATCATGTTGTCAAACTGAATCAAATCCCATCTTTAAAATCAGTATCTAAATCATTTGAACAGTATAATAAAAGAATGCTTTATCATTTTTCTCTCACATTTTACCATCTTTTATTGGGATGTTTCTGTTTTCAGCTGCAGATAAAATGGAAAAATTGTTACAATGCAAGAAACATGCGTTAAACATAAGCTTTTATTATGCTTATGTTCAATTATATGAAAAGGTAATAATCATCAATAAATGACAGTGATGTGAAAATTGTAGTACTTTTGCATCTTGATATCACAGAACTGAAAAAATACGTAATAAAATAGTTGCTTAATAAAAGAAAAAATGAATAAAACAAGACAAATAAAATAGTATGCTTTTAACATTTAACACTAGAAATGTTCATTTTATTGAAATATTATGAAATGTAATTATTTAATACGGAATTGGAACATCATAATTATGCGATGTATTTACACTTTAATTGAGTCACTTTTCGGCCTCGGTAGAAACGAGAAATGTTTTGACGCCCTCTGGTGGAGAACAGCTATTATTGCTATTTTCTTTTTCCTACAAAAACAGGATAAACAACCAAAATGAATTAATTTTAAGATAATATCAATTGGAATAGATGAGTTGTATTTTACTGTTTCTGTGCCTTTGACTAGATTATCATCTTCCGGAATCACATAAACACCGTCGGTTTGGATTATTCTGGATCTGTTAATGCTGGTCAGAAGAGAATCACCTGATCCGGATTTGGGATTTTTTCAGATTATTTTTTGCTCTATGAATAAAACCTTCTTCCATGTTCAGCTCGGCCACGTGTGTCGGTGTTTTGTTGTGATGCTCGCGGGTTTAACCCTTTAAACGACCCAGTTTTTCTGCAAACCTCCCGTCACCCGCAGCAGCTGCGGGATGGAGGATGAAGATGCGGCGCCTGTGGAGCCTGTGGATGTTCGGGTGTATTAATAGGAGCGCTTGAGTTTCGCAGGCGTTACTTTCGAGACTGGGGGGCTTGGTGGAGGCGCGGCGAGCTGCTCATCCAGACTGCGCGGCCGGAATTCAAAGAAATAACAACAAAAACAAGGAGATAAAAGGAATTTTTCACCTGGCAACATGGAAAACGTGCTCGCGGTTCTGAATTTGGGCGATTTTGCCCAGGCTTTTTCCAAAATGGGAATGTTTCCGGTGTTTGATGTCGCCTATTACATCGTTTCCATCCTCTACCTCAAGTACGAGCCAGGTGAGTGTTTTCACTAGTAACAAGCAATCAAACGCAGAGTCAGTCTCGCTGCAGAAATGTGCCTGAATGCTGCATTTTGGAGTCATTTAAATGATTCACTCAGTTATTTTAGTCCAGAGTCACATTGTGACCTTTCCTTATAAAGCCTGACCTGTTATATAAACTGCAGCTGTGGCTCTACAGCTGAATTCTGTCAGACTGAGTTAAACCGGGTTGGTTTTCTCCACAATTCGGCTCATTTAGCAAGAAAGCCTGCAGAAGGATGAAACCTGAGAGAAGAGAAGGCCTGTGCATGCCAGCAATAAATAGAAGAGCCTGAAATAGATGGAGTCAGTGGCCTCTGAAGTGTTGCACTTTTTCAGGCCTCAGTTTTCTCTCCACTAATCGCAGTGAAAGTCATGACATTGTCTGCTTTTTTTGTGCTTCATTTTACACTAATGAAACATGCAGAGCAGTTGTCTGTAGCCTCTGTTCCCAGCAGCCTGCTCAGTTTGCATGTATTAGCATGATGCGTAATCGTTTAGTCCAGTGGGGAAACGTTCTCTCTGTGTTTTGGTTTCGTTTCTGGGGTAAAATTTCAGTTCATTTGAATTTTTGCAAACCTTTTACAACCCAAATAATCAATAAAAGCTGCAAAATTTTTCTGTTGCTATTGCTGTATGAAGAAATGCACCAAAACCAACCAATCAGAGTTAGGAGGCGGGTCTTAGCGCTGTCGATCAACCCTGTCTACAAGCTGCTAAATGTGTTAATGGCAGAGAAAGAATTTATCATCACAGGAAAACAGTTTGTCTGCCGCCTTCAGTTGCTATGCAAACTAGCTTTAGCATGACAGGCTATAATAGCTGCAGTAGCAGACAGCAAGGAAGTTGTGATTGACAGCGCTAAGACCCGCCTCCTGACTCTGATTGGCTGTTTCTATTCTGCACTGGGAGAAGCCAGAGGAGCCAAATCTTTCCACAGATTATCTGTCTCAGACCAAACAGGACATGGTGACAGTTTCAATAAATATCTTAAACAAAACTAGAATACAAACTCTCCTTAACAAGCCAGGAGGCATAAAATAATAAAGAAATGAATGTTAAAACTGAGTAGCAAAATCATACAATTACAGACTTAAAACAAAAAGTTTTTAGCTAGTTTAGAGTTAGCAGTTCCACTACAGTTAGTTATCTTCCTGAAAGCTAAGCTATCTTTAGAGTTAGCTGCCCTGTAGAGATGCTACATGTAGCCGCTACGCTAACCGTAGCCCCAAAACAAAGTTACTCCAGTGAATTCCTGTTTCATTAATTAATTTAAAATTTGTTAGCTAGCTGCCTGTAGGTTTCACTTTGACATATTATAAGGAAAGAAATGCTGTGAAAATGTCAGAAACAGAGTGAATGTTGGTCATTTAAAGAGTTTTTATTGAGTTGCAGGTTTAACTCCAGCATGCGGCTGATTTCTGTCCTGAACATGAGCTCATTTTCATACCAATAATTTGACAGTCAAATTTCTTCTGCTGCCAACCCGGGGCGTGTGAGATCATGAATGAGTCTTTCAGGCTGAAGGAAGAGAAGACCGTGGGGTCAGAGGTCAGAGGTCAGGCCCAACAGTTGCGAGGAAGTCTAGTTTCACTTCTGTGGGTCTCAACAGGTAGTTTACTGAGAAAAACACTTTAGTCATTCATTGTTACTTACTAGTCATTTTTATAGTGCAGTTTGAACACAGAGAAAAATTTAAACCACATTTTACTTTGCTGACCCAAAAATGACTCTGAAAATTGTCCCTGTTTCTGGTCTCCCCCAATAATGAGATGGATTTGCGCCCTTGGCTGGATGTATTTATAGGCAGGGCAGCATTTTCAAAGATCAGATTCCTCTCGCGCTGAGCAGCAGTCGGACCATGACCCCCCCACCCACCTGTTGCTGGAGATTTGCTCCTGCAGCTCAGCTTTAATGTCGGCGCTCCAACAAATCTATAATTATTATCCGCACTGTAATTATAAAGTTATCCCATTAAGATGTGGTTCCACCTGCAGGTTCATGTTCATCCAGGTTTATTTCTAATCATGGTGCAATTTCCAATAAACATTTGTCTGTCTGATATTATTTTGCGAAATAACATTATTTAGTATACCAGGGGTGTCCAAAGTGTGGCTTGGGGGCCATTTGCGGCCCTCTGGAGGGTTTTTGGTGATCTGCTAATCTGGTCTGCGAGCATAGGTGGTTGACGCAGGTGAACCCTTTTTCAATAACTTAAAAAATATTAGGTACACAAAATATTTCCCCCTTTATTAACAAGGTTTTTTGCATCCTTATTAATTTTGGACCCACTTTTTCTCAAAAGAAAAACTTTTCATATAAGAAAACAATCAATCCAAAAATGATATAAAATCTGTTTTCAACATAAATGAAACTATTTTCAATTTAATGAAATTGTAATTGTTTAGTTTGCTTTTGAGCAGCTAAAATAATAATAAAAAGTACAGAAAGTGTGTTTCGGTACTTAAAAAAATACCAAATTTTTTAAAGTATTAAAATATCAAATTTTTGTGGCTCCATTTGCTTCCAACTTAATGATTTGGATAAGCGCAAGTATCGCAACATTTCTGGCAATTATTTATAATTACTATGACAAAATCAACAATTTTGACTGCAAAAGAAATAAAAACAATCATAAAACCCTGGAGGAGCTGATATGAAAAGATGTTCAGTTTTATTTAACTTCAAGTTGCAATTAATAGTTATTAATATTTTAACAGTTTGTTCATGGATTTTATTAATACATTAAAGGTCTCATGTGACGTCACACTTTCGGTAACTTTGTAACTCCGTATATAACTGCCAGGGCTGTTGCTATGGAGTTGCTATGACAACAATAAAAAAGCTCCAAGCTCATCTCTCGCCTCGTTCCTACCTAATTTATAAACAATATAATTACAATCCACCCTAAAACCAATTGGGGATAATCGATTATTTATTGGGACGTAAATGAAAAGAACATTAGATTGTGACTCTTTGTGATTTTACAAAGTAACATTGAAAAGCTCATTAATTATTAAGTTATAAATAATTGAAAAATTCAGTCAAATGTAATAATAATCTGACCGTCAGGAAACAAAGAAAGTTTTTACTTTTTCTAACTCTTTTACTCCAGAAGCAAAGTTCTGTTTTTGTGTTAGATATGAATTTGACATGTTTTACTTTCCCTTTTGTTGCCTTTATAAACCTGCTTTTGTTCCGCGTTGCTTAGTTTTTATAAACCACACCAGGAAACACTTTGGAAATTGTTTTTCCATACGAGTGAAAACTTTTAACATCTACTTGGTGCTGAAACAGCATCACTGCAGCGACAATAGAAACAAACGGAGGTAAAATGGCTGGAATGACAAAAACGAACAAACAAAATGCACTGCAGCTAAAAATACCCTCCTTTAAACAAGTTAAATAAAAACTACATGATGCTTTAGCTTTGTTTTAAATCTGCCGATCGATCCAGTACGTTTTATTCATATTAAGGAACTGTCGATTGAAAACAACCTCCAATATTTTGCTGAAATATTATTTTTAAGCTAATCTTTTGTGTATAAAAAGATTTTGTGTTTCTGTTGTGTAAGATTTAAAAACTTTAAAGATCAGAAAAGTAAGAAAAAAAAGCAGTTTTAGTTCTGCACCTTAAACATTGTTTCCTCACTGACTGAAGTTAAATCAGACCAAACTTTCTTGCAGATGATAGTTTATTTTATTGCAGGTTTTCCATTTATTCTGTTAGTTTTCGGCTGTAATTCTGTATTTTTACTCGGCTGAAGGAAACTTTACTCCAGGATCTTGAGCTGCTTTATCAAGGCGTGACGTGAAACACGAGGCTGGGTGTAGACAAAGACACGCCCCACATGAGGAAACCTCTGATAATATGATTTTACTGTTTTTAGTAACAATATGGCCGTTGGATGCTGACAAGAACTTCATGATTAAAAACCTTTTTACTGCAATTTAAAATAAAACTCATTTATAAACACAAGCTGTCTTTATATTAGATGTGTAAAACCTGCAGAAAAAGGAACTAATTACTAACTGAGTTATTAATATGCAATTATTAAGACTGAATGCTATTTATATTTAACGAGTGGTTCTCAAAGTGGGGGTTGTGTAACCTGAGAGGGCGCAGGACACCCAGTGTGTGGGTCAAATATGATCATTATTTTCATCATGATCTTTATAGAGGAACAAAATATAAAAACACCAAATGAATGACTGTCATTAGACAGATCAATGTAAATGCACAACAAATTTAAAAAGTGCCAATACATTTTATATTTGATAACTGAATATACTTTTTAAATCATCAAATTAAGCTTTAGAATGTAATTTTTAAAAATAATTTAAAAAATGCATGTATAATTTATAAGTGAGAAACTAAATAAAGAGCAACATGATTATATATATTTTCCAGAGGTCAAATGAACAACTTGTGAAGTTTAGGAACCTCTGAACCGGTTTGGACTTTGGGCTGTCATGTCGTCATGTCACCACTAGGAGTCACCAAAGTAAAGCCTTTTAGATCCCTGCACTTTTGTCCCTCCATTTATTTGCTTTCTTAGTTAAAATGAATTAAATGAGGTTTTAAAACCGTGTTTTATGTTTTTTCTCAGTGTTGTGAAGCGTTTTGACATGTTTTTGCTCTGCAGGCTCGGTTGAGGTTTCCCGCCGGAGTCCTGTGGCCTCCTGGCTCTGCGCCATGCTGTACTGTTTCAGTAGTTACATCCTGGCAGACATCATGCTCGGGAGCAGCCCACTCGACTATTTCCAATACAACAGCCACATCCTGCTGGCCTCAGCCGTCTGGTGAGAGCATACTCACACTCTACAGATGATAGATGACACAAGATGGACCAGTTAATGTTCTGGACTTTAAGGGTGCGTTCACACCAGCCGCTGAATTTGAACTCCAGTCCGATTCTCCAATTTGGACCAAAAAAGCGAATTCTAGTCTGCATAAAAACTTCACTATCAGTTTGGTTGACGTGAACTCTGACGCAGCTTGAATGCATACATGAATGCAAGTGCTCCAAAAGCAGGAAGTGGACTACAGAGCAGGGCATTCTGGGTAAACATAATCAAAACAGACATGCCAGTCTGCCGCTGGCAGGAGAAGTGGCTTATGGACAAAGGAGAAATACTACAACAAATAAAATCTGATGCCACTATATTTTTGTTTACATTTTGTGACGAAAGAAGTTATCCTCAACGCAAGGCATTCTGGGTAAAAACAACCGAAACGTCTCGTTAGAAGAGAAATAACCTGCTGAGTTTTGTCTTACTTAAAGTGAACCAAGATATTTTCTCCAGAAACTCGACCAGAACTACTTGGTAATATTTAGTTTTTTCAGTGCTGGCGCCGTTGATGAGTCTCCTGTGTTAAACCTGAACAGGTACCTCATCTTCTACTGCCCCCTGAACCTCTTCTATAAGTGCGTGGCCTTCCTGCCGGTCAAGCTGGTGTTGGTGGCTCTGAAGGAGGTCGTCCGCACCCGTAAGATCGCCGCCGGCGTCCACCACGCCCACCACGCCTACCACCACGGATACTTCATCATGGTGATCGTTGGATATGTCAAAGGTCGGCCAACGGCAATCTAACAGATCATACAGTGTTTAAATGACATTTCAGCAGCTCCTCAGATCCAGATTAAAACAGGATTAGCTCATAATTTACAGCTTAAATATTATAAAGTTGAACAATCAAGTGTACATGTTTAGTGGATACTTTAGTGCAAATAAAATGCTTGAATTTCAATCAGGAAAGTGCTTAATGTCTTTATAAAGTCTTTAAAACTGCTTGATATTTAAACTGAAATAAACCCAAAATTTGGAAAATGTTATTTACTGTTGAAACATGGCAGATTAAAAGAAACTTTTGAAATTAACATTTTTCAAATTTCTGGTAAAAACTATTCATTTTTATTGCTCTGATGTAATATTATTATTATTATTTAAATGACATGTTTTTATTTGCTATGTGTGGAAATTCATTGGAAACATCACACTGTGATGAGTTTCAGTAATGGGTCCAAATATGAAGCATGATGTCACAGTTCTTCACTTCTCTGACTAGATTCACCATTTTCACATATTTTCCAGTTAGTTTTATATGAAAGCAGAAAAACAAAAGATATATTTATTGTGATTTTTACCTTTCATGCTCGTCTGGCCTTTCTTTCTTGTCAATAACAAGAAGTGTTAAGTATTTATTTCATCTGTCTCTGCTGTCCAGGCCCATGATAAAGAGGACAACAGACCTTTTCTCTCTTGTTCTCATTTTTTCCTGCTATTTTTATCTTCAGGTTCTGGAGTGGCTCTGATTTCCAATTTTGAGCAGCTGCTGCGCGGCGTGTGGAGGCCCGACACCAACGAGATCCTCAACATGTCATTGTAAGAGGAGAATGTGAAAACTTCTGCTGCCTTTTTTATTTTGAATAGTGTGTAAAAATAGCTTTCACTCACCTCAAACTGTTTTAACGAAAAGCAAGAAGCATTTTTAAATTAGTTTTGTTTCATATTTGGGTCTCATCTGCTCCTAAAAATCTACCCGTCTGTTTTCCTAGCAATAAGTTCATGTTTTCTGGTGTCTGGAAATAGTTTCAAAAATAGTTTAGAAATCACCAGTCAATTAGTTGTTCAACAGTATTCATTACCCAAACACTGTATACATAATCACAATACTTCTGAACCTAAAACTGAACCAAAGTATGAAAAAACTAAAACTACTACTATAAGTAATATAAACTGAATATTTAACTAATAAGTTGTACAAAATGGCAAACGCTAAACTCAATTTGGAAAACCGAAAACTATTAGAACCTGGCCAGAAACCATCTGCTGCATCCTTGTTGGTTGTGCAGGAGGCTCCACTTCTGCTTTTCAAATTTGTACGGTTGTATGATTGTTCAAGGAAGTATAATAATTCACCTTTAAATTTTTGTAGGTTGATGAAACATTTTCTCAGGTACATCACAGCTTTTCTTTCTCTCGGCAGCCCGACTAAAGCCAGCTTGTACGGAGCGATTCTGTTCACCCTGCAAGAGTCCCACTGGCTGCCCGTGTCCAAGAGCGTCCTCATCCTCATCTTCACCCTCTTCATGGCCACGACGAAGGTCAAACCCTCACTGGAAACAGGGCGTCGTATCAGTTAGACATGGTTAAAACATGTTTGTTTTTCACTCAGTGGGCGAAATGCAGAAATTTTACTCAAGTAAGAGTCAAAATACTTCATAATAAAATGAAGTAAAAGCAAAAAGTACAGCGTAGTAAAAAAGTATATTTTTAAAAAGTAATTCAAGTGACTGTAATTGAGTAAAGGTAACTGGGTGAGTAGATGAACAGTCTGTGATAAGTGGCAGGAAGCTGCTGTGCAGTTTGACCCCAAACTGAAGCCAGAGTTCAGATGAAACTGAGGTTTCTGGGCCTTCTCGCCCTGCAGGTGGTGATGACGGCCCGCCACTCCCACGGCTCCCCCTTCAGCCTCATCGAGTCCTGGACCTGCCACCTGCTGTTCGGCTCTCCTCTGGGCGGCGGCGAGGAGGACAACCATCATCCTCCGGCCGGCGCCGCTCCGTCTTCGCCGCTCAAAAGCAAAGAGGAGCTGAGCGAAGGCGCTCGCAAGAGGAAGGCCAAGAAAGCCGAGTAAGACGTCGCTCTGGTGAAACTGCATCGGACTTGATGCCGTCCGACTTCCACAAGGACAAGAGCAGTTCGATCTGTCCCCGGACGAAACCCTTTCTATTGGAGCGACATGGTGCTTTTTGCATTTTACAAAGCTGGAGGACTGTAAATACCAAGGCAAACGTTTCACACAGCAGCCAAACCTGGACATCCGAAACCCGAGAGTCTGGGAGAATCTGCAGCTCGGCCCAGCGCTGCTCGGTGACCCGGCGGCGGTTCCAGGGCCGCATGGCGACAAGGCCACGGCGCCGCATCAATACTTTTATTCCTTAGAATAATGGAGCAAAATTGGACCATAAATTTGTTCAAAAGAAAAACAAAATTAACTGGAAAAAAAGCTTGAAACAAAAATATATATTTAAACCGAAAAATTATTTGAAACTGAAAAAACTGAAACTCAAAAACATTAAATATGAAAAATAGATTTGATTCTTCAGTTTCACATGCTTCATTTTCAGTTTGAAATCTTTGTTTTCAGTTTCAATCTATTTTCCAATTTCAAATCGTTTTTTTATTTTCATTTATCTTCAGTTTCAAAGTTTTTTTTATTTTCAAAATCATTTCAGTTTCAATTATTTTTCTTTTTAGCAAAATTTTACGGACCCATTTTAGCTCCAGAAAATTGGTCAACTTTTGTTATTCAGAAAAACAAAAAAGGACAAATTTATTCAACTCTCCATCAGAAATTAAAGGTGTTATGGACGTTAACATCCTTCCTGTTTACTGAGATGAAACCAAATTTCTATGAATAAATGAAATCAAGAGAAATATTGTGTTATGGTGTTTTCTGTTTGCGAGGGAGAAAATGACTATTACTGGCTGATTAATATGTGTCAGTGTGATATTTTGAATTTTCAGCCAGAGGTTTAACTTTTGGAGATCGTCCATCTTTCATTAAGGTGACTCCTTACTGACTCCATGATTTTTGGTAATTACAGTGCTTGTATTGAAAACCATTCATTCACACCAGCAGGTTTAGTCACTTTCATCCAGCTGTAGTTTGTTTGCCTATAAGTCTGGTTGGTTTGGGAAGGTGTGAATGTGTGTGCTTCCTGCTGTGGAACAGCCTCAGGTTTGCTTGTATTCAGATTGAAACCACACTAAGGTTGACTTCAACCAAACCAAGACAGAGTTTTCACTTTAGAGTCCGATTTGCGTTCACACCTCCCAAACAAACCAGACTTTCTGCGCAAACGGACTGGAGCTGGATTAGAGCGGACTAAACAAGGTTTCTCTTTTCTCTTCAGCTAAAGAGAAAAGAAATTCTCCTAAAATTAAGTTTTGATAGTCTGCCAGACTATCAGGTGTGAAAACACCCTTAGACTGGGGAAACTGGGATTTTCCCAGTCTGTATTTGGGTTGTGGATTTAATACAAAAGGGTAAAATCGGGACAAAAATCAGCATAAAAAAGTCTTTTTGTGTAAACTGGACCTTCTTCTTTGTTGACTAATTTAGTTTTTTATCACGGTCTACAAAACTGTAACATTTAAATGTTATTTTTGTCCGTAAAGTTTAATCAGTCAAACGGCGTCATTGTAACCTTATTTACTTGTGTTGTGCAGAATCAGTTGTTTTCGCTCCATCTCCTGGAGCTTTAGAGGAAGGGCTGGAGGTTTAGGAGCGGAGGAAGGGGCCAGAGAACAGGGAGGGACATAAAGTCAGGCTGGCAGGAGGAGCGCCGAGTCCAGGGCAGGACAGCGAAGGCGAAGCTGCTCCCATCATGCTGCGGTTTGTGGCGCTGACCTGCGTCCTCTGCCTGGGAGGAAACCTGGTAACGGGACAGAGGGGTAAACCCATCCTGCTTCATGTTTAATACTCACTTTGTAGCTTATTGTTTTTATAATATTAGAGATGGTCATTTAAAAGTCAACAAACTTTGATGAAGCTAAATAAATAAGCTAAATCTTCATGTCTTATTGAAAGTGTTGCATTATTATCATGTAAGAATTCGTTGTGATAAAGATTATAGCATGTGGGTATTTCCTAAAAGTTTCAAGTTCTCTCAATAATTAGCTGGAAATATTTCCTGAGGCTCCAGGTTTTTAAAGAAACAGAGATTTACTCGCGTCTCTTTCTGCTGTGGGATCCAAACCGAGCCGCTGCTGATGAGAGGAACATGTTTCCTGTTCTTCGCTCTCATGAGGGTCCAGCTTTCATCCCGATCATCTGCTGGTCAGGCAGGGAAACGCGAAACACGGGATGCAACAACCACTGCACTCCTTACAACCTAGCGTTCGCCACAACACAGCGCATTAAATAAATTAGCTCAACTGAAACACGGCAATTTTGAAAAATATTTCTTGATAAGTGTTTTTATCTTGCGCTGGGATGGGTTTTTTAGGCGTATCTAAATTGCTTTATTGTGGGGTATCAAAATTGCAAACACTCTTTTGAATCACAATTCACATGATCAACAACCGGATGTTACTTCTGCTGGAGACGAAGAAAGAGACAACAGGAAGTGGCAGGAGGAGGATTCATATTACGTTTTAATGACTTATTTTGCGATTTCTGACTTATACAAAAAAATAACTAACTTCTCATATTACAATGTAATTAATTAATTACACTTAATATAAAATATAATTTTTCAATAAAATGTCACAAAATCAAATTAAGATTATATAAAATAGCATTTACACTTTTCAATTAAACACTTTTTAAGAAGAGTTTTGAATTCGTTCATGGGAATAAATGGTCAGAGTTCTAATGTTACTGTTCTCAACTTAAAAATCCTCTGTATTTTAATGTTTCACACATTTATTATAACTTTTATTTCACTAAGTGGTACTGTAAGCTACTGGGTTATCAATAAAGAAAAACAGGCCTCAGATTTTTGGGCTGCACAGTGGCGCAGTGGGTAGCACTGTTGCCTTGCAGCAAGAAGGTCCTGGGTTCGATTCCCGGCCCGGGGTCTTTCTGCACGGAGTTTGCATGTTCTCCCTGTGCATGCTGGGTTCTCTCCGGGTTCTCCGGCTTCCTCCCACAGTCCAAAAACATGACTGTCAGGTTAATTGGCCTTCCCAAATTCTCCCTAGGTGTGAGTGTGTGTGTGCATGGTTGTTTGTCCTGTTTGTTTCTGTGTTGCTCGGCGACAGACTGGCGACCTGTCCAGGTGACCCCGCCTCTCGCCCGGAACGCAGCTGGAGACGAACCAGCAACTCCCGACCCCGTTAGGGAGAAGGGTGACGGAAAATGGATGGATGGATGGAGGCCTCAGATTTTTTGGCAGTCATAAAAAATATTTTTGTGAACAAAAGCATTGCTGCAAACTGAAACATGAACTTTAATGTCTTCTTTTTAGCAGTTTCATTTGGAATAAACCAGGACACATGAAAAACCAGAGTCTTTCTGCACAGAACCACAGTTTGCTGAAACCTTCGGACTCCCACTGCTTTTCATTCCTGTATCTGCGGCTTGGCTGGGAAATGCGATTTCCAGAAAATCTTCTATCTTCTCCATATCTGGAAAATCATTTTTGGAGCCGGAGACAAAACATTTCAGACTTCAGTGGATGAATGAGCTGTTTAAAAAAAAAGATCTGTGGGCTTCAAAATCATGTTTTAAAACCACTACAGATTGTTAGTCCCAGACTAACAAAGTGTCTCTTTGAAAAAGAAAAACTGGAAAGTGAACTCAAAATATTTTCAATTTAAAAGTCCTCCTTTGTTTTTAACATTTTGCACATTTCTGATGACTTTATAACCAATGGAGAATCAAACGTTACAAAAACTTAAGGGATGTAAGCAAACATAATTCAAGGAGAATTTGTTTTGTTTTGTAATTTCTGTCACTTCCTGAAGTATTTTAACCTGGTTGTGATCTGATTGGATGAAAACAATCTGTCATTTTTTCGGTTGTGTGGTTCAGTTACATATTTGCTTTGCTGTTTCTTGCACAGTTTTGGCATTCTTTGGGTTCCATAGACGAAGAGCAGAAACATCGGATGTTAATTTAGCGTGTGTGAGATATAAACGCTCAAAACCACAAACTGTCTGTTTACATAGAAATATTCGCTCACATCAGTTTCACTCATAATCTGACAAAAGCCACAAAAATGCAGATTTCTAAGCAAAGCTGTATAAAAGTGACTTTTAACCATTTCACCATATTATTACATTGAATGTTAGCAAAATATTCTGAGAAAACATGTTTTCCATTTGTTAAAGGCCAGGCTGATTTGATATAAAGTCCTGATTAGATCCCAGTGAAGTTTTGTTTGAGAAAAACAACAAAGCGTAACAGAAATGTGAAATGTTTGCCCAGAGCTGCTTTGTAAGCCGTTTTGATGTTTGTGTAGGACTGAATAGACGCTGCCTGAGAAATTTCAGGCTTACATGACTGAATTCTCAGGCGACCAGAGTTAATCTGTCAAGCAGAGCTTCCTGACTGTTAACACCAGGAGAAACGTACACAGCCGGGACCGCAGAGGCAGTAAATCTGAAAAAACTGGCCGTTTTTAGATGCTCCACCATTTGTTAACAGAGAGCTGTGATGTTGACACAGTTGATGCCTCAGAAGGTAAAATCCGCCCCCTCAGGTTCCCGTTTGCACAGCAGGACGTCAGCCCATCCCACTGGCAGAGCCAGAGATATTT
Source organism: Poeciliopsis turneri (assembly GCA_922788865.1). NCBI lineage: Eukaryota > Metazoa > Chordata > Actinopteri > Cyprinodontiformes > Poeciliidae > Poeciliopsis > Poeciliopsis turneri. The sequence goes on along the minus strand of CAKLNU010000637.1, from coordinate 650,583 downwards.
CTAGGAACCGACGATACAAAAAGTCACTTTGTAACTGCAGGGATTTTAAAAAAACATGTTTTACTGTCCAATAAATTGAGATTTGGACACAAACTGATGATTAGACTTTTAGTTTCAGTTTTTTGTCTTGATTGTTGATTTACATCTTGTTTTTTTGTATTTCAGATTGATCTTGTTTAATTGTTGTTTCTATTTTCTGTTAATTAACATTTTCTGCTTACTACTAAATATCTCAGCTTGAAAACTCAAAACTTTGCTAGAAAAAAAAAATTATATATACATTTATATATAATTTTAATTTATAAATGTAAATTATATATACATTTATATATAATTTTTTTTTTCAGGACATTTCTGAGATTGATCTCAAAACTTCAGTGTTTTGAGATCCATGTTTTTCTACCCATAATTACCCCAGTTTGCTGTCATAACTATGTGTTAATAGAAGATCTGAAAGTTTAAATGAAGGGGTGTTAATATGTTTGTGGCCTGCAGCTGATGTGTTTTCTGTCTGGACCAGATGGAGAAATTATCAGTCAGATTAAAATGACAAACCTCGCTTTGGCCGAGATTAAAGAGCTGCTGAAGCAACAGGTAAACCTCCAGAAAATGTTGCATTAATTTACTGTTGATGACTGAAGGTGGGCTCATTAACCCTGAATTGGAGCTAAATTAGAGCCATAAAGTTTGTTCAAAAGAAAAATAATTAAAACTGAAAAAAGTTTTGAAACTGTAAAATAAAATGCAAAATGAAATATTTGAAACTGAAAATTATATGAAATGTTCAAAACAACTTTTCAGATTCAAGTGTTTTTTTCAGTTTTGAACAAACTTTATGGCCCCAATTTAGTTCCACACATAAACTGGGTCTGTTGTTTCCATTAAAGGAGCAGCTGATGTTTATTTAATCAGCCGATTCGTTGTTTATTACAGGTCAGAGAAATAGTGTTCCTAAAGAACACAGTCATGGAATGTGAAGCCTGTGGTGAGTTAGTCAAATTAATTAATAAGGATGTTTATACTAAAATATTCAACGTTCAGATTAGAGTCAACATGTTTGCATGTAATTTGATAAATGGAAGAAAGAATGGATGGATGAACAGAGTCAAATAGATGAATGGACGGACAGCTGTTGGTTGCATGTTTGGTTGTATGTTTGGTTGGTTGGTTGGTTGGTTGGTTGGTTGGTTTGGTTGTATGTTGGTTGGTTGGTTGGTTGGTTGTTGTTTGGTTGGTTGGTTGGTTGTGGTTTGGTTGGTTGGTTGGTTTGGTTGGTTGGTTGGTTGTGTGTTTGGTTGGTTGTATGTTTGGTTGGTTGGTTGGTTGTATGTTGGGCTCTCCTCCCAGCAGTAATGTTTACATCATGGCGTCTCTCCCAGGAATGGGGGGCATCCAGCCCGTCTCTCCCTGTGAGCCCAACCCCTGCCATCCAGGGGTGAGGTGCTCAGAGTCCCCTGAGGGCCCGCAGTGTGGAGCCTGTCCTGATGGCATGGAGGGCAACGGGACGCGCTGCACGGACGTGGACGAGGTAAAGGTCCTAAAGATTAGGAAAATACATTGTTTTTATTGCTAGGTAACCAAGAGTGAGCGAGTGAGTTAGTTGACTCCACCAACCCTGCAGACATATCATCTATGGATATTGATCACATGTCTATTGCAATATACATTGTAATTGATTTATTGCCCAGCCTTTGGATGGAGAGTTAAATTGGTGGACAGGATGAATGAATGAAGAGCTTAAAGTATCAGAATACATGAATATTGAGGAAAGAGACCAAAACCAGCCATCATCTTATCCTCTTCCGGCGCCTTGAGTTATGTGTTTATTGATCTGTGCCGTTTCCAGTGTAAGGTGATGCCGTGCCACATGGGGGTCCGCTGCATCAACATGTCCCCCGGTTTCCGCTGCGGTTCCTGTCCTGCCGGATACACCGGACCTCAGGTCCAGGGGGTTGGACTCGCTTACGCCACAGCCAACAAACAGGTCAGGATCAGCTAAGTCCACAGCTTTCATACCCAATTCAGTGTTTCGGTCCTGTTAGAATATTTTTAAAAAGGCGATCCACACACCAACTCTGACAGAAAATCAATAATCGGGTAAATTAGCCACCACTTTGTTCAGATGATCACTTTTTAATTAAAACTGTAACCGACTGAATATTGAATTCTTTGTGTGGGAATTGTTTCCATGTTTTTTCAGTGTTGTATCCTGATATACTAGTGGAGCTGGCGTTAGTCAGTTGCTATGGCAACGAGTCTGACCTACTGTAGCGTCACGGAGAACGAGAAAAAAAAGAATACAAGTGTTTTGAGTTTTTCTTCAATGGTTTTTAAGTGTCATTTTTCCATTTGTCTAATTTTCCCTTTGAACTGCATTAAATTAATAATTAAATTAATTCAATTAATAAAACCTCCATCTCCAGGTTGCATTTAGTTAACAGAGTCGTTCTACCGCAGCGGCGCGGCTACGAGTGAATCGTGTTTTTGCCTTCCAGCGTTGTTCACATGGGTGAAATTTACGAATGTAAACCATAACAGACAATGTGTCCATCTGAATATTCTTCTGTTTTTCTGCTCCAGGTGTGCAAGGACATAGATGAGTGTGAAGGTTCCAGCAATGGCGGCTGTGTGGAAAACTCTGTCTGTCTGAACACTCCTGTGAGTAGAAATGACATTTCATATCAGTTTCCTGCAAACATACAAAGTAGATAATTAAAGGAGAGGATTTAAGATTTACTTTAACTCAAACATAGGTTTTGTTATCATTTTTGTATGTCTTATTTTTATTTATTATATTGTCTTAATGTTATTTTTGTATGCTGCATTTGTTTTAGTGACTGTGGATGGAAATTAGAGTCTTGCTGAATGAGGTGTAGAAATATTATATTATATCTTCATTGATTTGCATTGTTCCATTCAAATAAAATTAAAGCAGTTTAAAAAAAATACTGAAATCTGAAATGTACCGGACTGTCACGCGTATAAACACCCTTGTTTATTTTTCACATTTTTCTCTCAACTCAAAAGACTAATTAGAGGCCATGTATGTTTCTTTAGAAGAGACAGTGAAAAGTTACAGCATCCATAGCAGTCCATGTCTCACTATCAGGGATGTGCATTATTTTTGTTAAAGCATTTGTTTTCTGGGGGTTTCCATACAGAAATAGTTAGATTTTTGTTTCCTTCTCTGACCGTTCAGGAGGACTGGACGTTTGGTTTTTAAGTTTCTGAATGTGCTTAGGGCTCGTTCAGATGCGGTCCCTGCAAGCCCGGCTATGTTGGGGACCAACGACTCGGCTGTAAGCCTGAGCGAGCCTGTGGGAACGGCCAGCCCAATCCCTGCCACGCCAGCGCCGAGTGCATCGTCCACCGAGAGGGTACAATCGAATGTCAGGTGACGCAGCCTAGCTTGTACTTTGGATGGCTGATAAGTTTATGAAACAACTAAATAATCTCTAAACTTCACAGTGCGGAGTGGGATGGGCAGGTAATGGATACCTGTGTGGAACGGACACAGACATCGATGGTTTCCCTGACGAGAAGCTGAACTGTCCTGATCTGATCTGTAACAAGGTGAGTTTCCAAGATCACTACTTTTCAGTAAATATGTCTCCCATATTAGTTTAGTTAATGCAAGAAACTGTAACAAGAGTTTATGTTTGCAGGATAACTGCCTCACCGTGCCAAACTCCGGCCAGGAGGACGCCGACAACGATGGGATTGGAGACGCCTGTGATGACGATGCAGATGGGGATGGGATCCCAAACACACAGGTTCACACAAGCAGAAAGACCTGCAGGTTTTCTACTGGTTTGCTAAGAAAGAGACTAAATTTTAGCGTCTGCAGGATAATTGCAAGCTGGTGCTCAACGTTGATCAGAGAAACATTGACGAGGACGACTTTGGAGATGCGTGCGACAACTGCAGAGCGGTGAAAAACAACGACCAGAAAGACACGGATGTGGACACACTCGGTGATGAATGCGACGAAGATATGGACGGAGATGGTGAGAATCTCCACCTCCAATAACAGAAATGTAAAACTCATAAATGGAAACCGTAATTTGTTTGGGTGACATTTGGAAAGTTATAGTTTCAGAAAAATAACAGCAATAAAAAGTCATATTGATGTTACTCATTTATGAAAGTCTGGGCATCAAACTAAATATTTAACTAGCAAGCTAAATACTTAACTATCGCAGAGATAAATATTTGTTTGGAACTAAATACTCAGTTAGTGCAATAAATATTTGTGCAACTAAATATTTAACTGGCCAACAAAATATTTAGCTAAAATGTAAATATTTACTTAGAAAGCTAAATATTTTATTTAGTTGAAGCTAAATATTTCGCCTCAAGATAAATATTTACTTCACAAACAAAATATTTATTTCCAATTTGAATATTTAGGTCCAAACTAAATGTTAGTTAGAAAATTAAATATTTAGTAAGCAAGTTAACTAATATTTAATTTGAAATAGACATTTATTAATGATTGAAAATGGTGAAAATATGGCTTTGAAAAATTACTTCCTGATCCTCAGAGAGGCTAATAACCCAATTTATTGATACTTTTGAATGTGTGACTTTACAAAAAGCACCTAAAAGTCATAAATATTCAGTCAACTTATAATTTCATTTTGTTTCATATTTACTGGTATTATTAAAATTGCCAGGAATCATAAATGTCCTGGACAACTGCAAAAGGGTTCCCAATGTTGACCAGAAAGACAGAGATGGAGACAAAGTTGGAGACGCCTGCGACAGCTGTCCCTACGTTCCCAACCCGGACCAGGTGAAAAACGGCTTTTCCTCCATGTTTCATGACCTGCGTATCAACTGCACTCTAAAATGAAACACTGCCACTTCTGGAGTGCGTTTCTGTCATGGTTGGGTAGTTATGGGCTCCTACAGGGCCGCAGACAGGTAGATAGCTCACTACTCTTATTAATTATGCAACACACTGTGCTGCATACGCCAGATGTCCAAAAGCATAAACCTGAAAATGCAGCGGAGTGCTGTTCCAACAAGAGCTGACATGAAACTAAAGGATCTGGCAAAACAGGAAATCCTCAGATTTGGAAAGACTTAGTTGTTGAACTGACATCAGTACTACAATAAATAAATAAATAAAATAAAAGCCTTTTAGTGCCACAAAGCTCTTCTTGTCAGCACCACTGTGGAAATGTTAGAATAATGTGTGCACACAGCTTCAATCACTACAGCTGGAAACTGGAGACTGAAATCTGGCTGTAGTGATGAACTCTGACCTGAACCTTCAGTGCCGGCTCGAGTTCTCCAATGGACAACATCATCATACTAAGTTGTCTCCCAACAAGCCAGTCAGCCTGGTGGGATCCCTTCCAATGGGTTTCCAGAACCTCCCAAAGGGCAAATGAAACCAAAGCTTTAAGATTTTCCTGCTGCAGTCTCAGAAGACATGGTCCTTCTTCCCTCCTGGTACCTGATCAGCAGTTTCAGGATATAACCAGATCTGTTTGTCCACCAATGGATGATCTGGTTGCTGTCACAACAGACCCTTACCCAGTTCTGCCTCACTAACAACTCATGCCGCGTTTCTCAGATGGACGCAGACAATGACTTGATTGGAGATCCATGTGACACCAACAAGGACAGGTAAGGCTCGTGACCATCAACCATATACATTTCAGTGCGAGTTTCAGATTTTTAACTCGTCTGCAGTGATGGCGACGGACACCAAGACTCCCGGGACAACTGCCCGGCCGTCATCAACAGCTCTCAGCTGGACACAGACAAAGACGGAAAGGGGGACGAGTGTGATGACGACGACGATGATGACGGGATCCCTGACCTGCTGCCGCCTGGTCCTGATAACTGCCGTCTGGTGCCCAACCCTCTGCAGGAGGACTTGGACGGTGCGCAAGAAAACTCTGAAATCAATTAGCATTTCACTAGCAAGCTAATAAAGAAGCTACAGTCCCAGAGCTACTATTGGTGTTGGATGAAATGCATCGCTCCAGATTCATCAATCTCATGCACTCACTGCTAAATGTGTTAACAGGGAAAATGTTAATGCTGTCAATGGTGGCTCTGCTAACTAGCTTGAGCATTCATGACATGCTATGCTAACTGCAGCTTAGAATAGAGCAAGGAAGGAGGGAGGATAGTGTGAGCACTGCCACACAGATACGTGACTGACAGCACTAAGCCCCACCTCCTGCCTCTGATTGGTTGTTTCTTAGCACTGGGAGAATTCAGAGAAGCTAGATTTTTTTCTGATTATCCGTCTTGTGTCATACCGTTACAACATAGGGACAGTTCCAACAAATATGTAAAAAAAAATGTTTTTTTTCCTAATAGTTACATACTGCAGCTTCAAGGAAGCCATGCATGGATTGATGTCCATAAATTTGAGGCAGAGTGGGACCGATAGTCCATCGCATTGGCGCGGAAGATTGAATGTTACTGCTGCTGAAAAGAGTTTACATTCTTTTCTGAGCATAACTTTTACATTTTGTATTATAAATATTAATGAAAGAGGGTGTACTTTCTTTTCTTAGGACCCTCTCTGTTCCTCGTTGCAGGAGATGGTGTCGGTGATGTATGTGAGAAGGACTTTGATAACGACACCATCATCGATCCCATTGATGCCTGTCCTGAAAATGCAGAAGTCACTCTTACCGACTTCCGGGAGTACCAGACGGTCGTTCTGGACCCGGAAGGAGACGCACAGATAGACCCCAACTGGGTGGTGCTGAACCAGGTCAGGGGACTTTTCAACTGCTTTCTTATTTACCAAACGATCTGTGGAGCTAAAATCCATTTTCCTGTGAGCAGGGAAGAGAAATTGTCCAGACGATGAACAGTGACCCTGGATTGGCTGTTGGTAAGAACAGAAAGTAGCTATTGCGCTACTAGCAAACCTAATGTTTCCATTCCATTTGTTTAGGGGAAGCTAAATTCATGTTTAGCTTCCCCTAAATTTATGTTTCTGGATAAAACCTAAGTGCTATTTTACGTGGTTGTTTTGTAAACTTTAGCCGATGCTAAAGCAATAAGGATTTGACGCTTTAGCATCCAGTTGAATAGAGTGTGAATATCAAATGTGTAATGAGAACACAGCTTGTTTCAGCATTAGCTTCCACTCAACACAATGTTGTTGTAGCGCTTTAGCTTTAGCAGCAACATTGTTTCTGATTAGTGCTTTAGGGTTAGCACAACTAGCTTTTCGGTTAGCTGTGCCCACCGCTGATTTAACATGTCATTTGAATAAAAAGAGTGCAGGGTTGGGTTTGGGTCATTCTGTCTGGAAGATCCTTTTCTAAACTTTCTCACAAATGTCTCCAGGCTACACTGCGTTCAGCGGCGTGGATTTTGAAGGGACGTTTCATGTAAACACAGTAACGGACGACGACTACGCTGGGTTTATCTTCGGCTACCAGGACAGCTCCAGCTTCTACGTGGTGATGTGGAAGCAGGTGGAGCAGATCTACTGGCAGGCGAACCCATTCAGAGCCGTGGCGCAGCAAGGCATCCAGCTCAAGGTACGCAGTTCCTCCATCACCTGAAGAACTTTTCTGATTGAAAGCCTAAAATCTCAGCTAGAGAAACTCATCCATGCATTTATCTTTAGTCGCATTAATTACTGCAACAATGTCAGCGAATACACGTTCACCAACTTCTCAAATCACTGAACGGCTTAGATATAGGAGATATATGAGAAAGACAGAGGAGCTTGTTTTAAGTAAATAATTCCTTAATATTGATGAAAAGGTTCTAGTTCCACTGGAAGATTATTTCACATATTCTGGCATTTTCCCATGTTACACTCATGTTTTCAAGATTTTGTGTGAAGAGAATCATTTTTGTTGCTCAAACAGATTAAATAAAGAAAGGGTTTGTTTCCTCTTGCTGTTTGCGGTCAGGCAGTGAAGTCGAGCACAGGTCCGGGTGAGAACCTGAGGAACGCCCTGTGGCACACCGGAGACACCGGAGACCAGGTGAAGCTCCTGTGGAAAGATCCTCGCAACGTGGGCTGGAAAGACAAAACTTCGTATCGCTGGTTCCTGCAGCACCGACCCGCTGATGGCTACATCAGGTACAGGCTGGGCTCAACGTGGGAAATTTTTCACTGTTTAGATGGTTCTAACATAAAAACAACAAAATCACAGAGCATATCGCCCTCTTCTGCGGAGTCCAATCTGAACACCTTTCCGTACGTTTTGTGCATTAGGAAGTGATTCACTCATGGATTCAGTTTTTATTTGTTGAGTTTTGTACAGTCTTTCCTTGATATTTGCTGATGAGAAATTTTATTTCATGTAAATTCAAGGAAAACAAATCAACCTTTTTTATGTTGCCTACATTGTGTGATTAATCTCCACTGAGGTTATTTTACCTCTGCTGTTGCTGCAGAGTCCGTTTCTATGAGGGCCCTCAGATGGTGGCAGACACCGGCGTCATCATAGACGCCACGATGAGAGGAGGCCGGCTCGGCGTCTTCTGCTTCTCCCAGGAGAACATCATCTGGGCCAACCTGCGGTACCGCTGCAACGGTGAGCGCAAACTGGAGAGTTTTCCACCTTTTCCATCTGCATTTTCCAAAAACAACTAAATCTGACTCACTAAAAATTCCCTTCAAAATGCTCAAAACTTCTGCAGGGACAGTTGTTCAATAGACAGTTCACATGTAAAGCCAAACTGAGCGTCAACCTTGGTTCTGATTGGCTAGCTGAGTTTCCTGGATAATTTGAGGTTTAAAGTTTTTATGGGTTATTTTTCTGTGTGTTTCTAGATAGTTAATATAGTGAAAGACGAAAAAGAAGCGAAAGCTGTAAAGAAAATCCATCTGTGCAAGCAGTTGCTATGACAACAACAAACAAACCAAAAGCTCAGGAAAATCTAGTTCTAGCCTCGTTCCTAAGTTATAAACAATAAGTACATTACAACTCTTCCTCGATCACAATTTTTGAACACTCTCTGTGTATAATGCTAATTTATACAGGGATATTTACTGTAGTACTTACTGCAGAACTAGCAGAACTAGCTGAGCTAATGTAGCTTCTGTCTGCTAGCTAAAACGGACATGTAGCCTATAAATCAGTGCCGAGCTGATTCGTAGGCACGACACTTAATTAAATCTGACTGAATCAAATCATCAGAGAACCGTCATGTTAATGTTTACAGACGGAAATTTCGCGCTTGCGGAAAACATTGAAGGGCAAAAAGACTTTACCGTCACATGCTATCCGTAGCCGCGCTGCCTATGTAGAATAATTCCGTTAACTCAATAAAACCTTGAAATATAATATTATTAATTTAGTGCTGCGCAGCAAAGGGAAACCTTTTCTCGCTCTCTGAATCAGCCAAGCTACGCGCAGACTCGCTGCGTTTAGCTTCACTTATTTACTGCAAGGCTAGCGCGCTGTCTCTTACTCTGCAGTTTGGAGTCACAATGTCTGGGATCAGGAGCGCCCCCTGCCAGGAGGCCAGAGAACTGCCTTCCTCCCCTCCAATCTGTTCTCTTTATGAAACACACAGCTGCTGACAACAAACACGGAACATTATGTACATAAGCTAAATGATGGAAAATCAGTTCATATATTAAATGTTTTTATTGGCGACGTGCAGACAGGACCAGCATGCTGGCAGCCAGTGCAGTTACACACCTGGACCAGCCAGGTGAGGCTCAGCTCCTCCCTGCTGCCTCACCTGCTTCACTTCAGAGCATTTGAATGGGAAAATGAGAAAATTCACTGATTTTGAAGAAAAAATAATCAAAGTTGGTTAAACTATGAAAAATAAATGCTTTATAGTACAAAAGCATTTATATACGGGGTGAAAATACCAATATAATTTATCTTATCATTATATTATTCTTCCATGATGGCAGGTGTGGCTCCGATATACATGTAGTATTCTACTACGTGTACTAACTCTACCAGTCACCAGAACCTTGTAATTCACCTAAAGAGTTCATACGTCCTTTTAAAAAGCCGTTAAGACGCTGTTTGCTCCTCCATGTTTGCAGACTCTTTGTGTTCAGTGGTGAAGTATAATAATACGAGATCAGAGGCAGCTTGTCCACATTGTCTGACATATTTTCCTTCTTCGTCTCAAAGGGGTGGATCCCAACCGCAGCCATTTTGTTCATCTTTCTGAACAAAAAAGACATTGAACTAGAATGTCCATATAATTTATTTTTGTTGGGCTTGGAGCGATGGGTTGATCTGCATTTCACATGTCTACTAAGGTTCACTTCTGGTTCAGTCCATGTATTTGCAGTTAGATCTAGTTAACGCCTTAAAATAATCAAAATGATCATCTCACCTTGACCTGACATTGTCTTTTGAATCTTTCAGACACTCTTCCTGGGGACTTTGATACCTACAGAACCCAGCAGGTCCAGCTGGTGGCCTGAGGACTGAAAACAAACACTTTCAGGAAACATCAGTAATAAACAGACAGAACCTGATGAGATGTGTTCGAATTGTTGAATCCGAAAATAAATCTATCCTAAATGATGCCGTTGCAAAGTCAATAAATAAATGATGATTTAAGTAATTTATAGATGTGGAGAAAGTTGCTGCATCATGAAAACGCAATTGTAGTTTGAAATGTATATCAGTAAACATTTATATTAAGATGCATAAGGCTGTAAAATTGACAACAAAAAAAATATGGTTGCTAGCTACCTATGTAAATATTGAGTTATATAGCTGTCTACCTAACTATGTTGAAGCTTTAACACAGTTAGCATAGCCAGTGACTGAGACATAGAGTGATAGCTGTCCATCTGTTTTACCCACAACACTCGATTTCCTTCTTTTGTCCTGTAAGTGGTTTGTATGACAAATGCTAACACCAACATACTGCAAGGTGATAGGAGGATGTACAAATGAACATTTGACACAATGACAGAAGAGATTCTGGCTCTTATTTTGGCAGCATTCATTTATTAGTGTGAATTTATTGGACCTACAAATGTACTATAACTGGAGGAAGTCCAGACTGGCCTGGTTAAAGAATGTTAAACACGCTTTATCCTTCCAACCACTGTCTTCAGGGTCCCTGGGGAGGTGGTGTACACCCTGGACAGGTCACACAGATAGCCTTATTTTAAATTTTAAACACGTGTGATCTGCAGGCTCTGCTCATTTGCATTGTCACTGCGTCCTCGGAGGACAGCAGCAGCTGGTCAGAGTTACTGGGGCGCTGTGGCACCGATCAACTCGTATCAAGGCCTTAGTCCTCGATTCCTGGCAACATTTGACGCATGTCTTCCCTCTTTCTCATCACCCTGTTTCCTGTCGAACTACTTTCAAATAAAGGCTGCTAGAGCCAATAAAACCTTAACAAAACAAAAAAAAAGCTGGTCAGTTACAAGATACCAAAGTTGTCAATGAATGGTTGGGTGTATAAAACCTATACTGATGCACACAGGGTCAAAATCCTCAAGCTATCTGTGTTTATATTTAGCTACATACCTAGCTAGTCATCCATGTAGCTATCAAGTTAACTATGTAGCTATAAGGTGTCTAGCGAGCTATGTATCTAGATAGCTAGTTACATTGAGAGCTAAACAAAAGCTGCTCCTGTCTCTCTCTCTTTGTAGCTAGATACATAGATAGCTGTTTATGTCACTAGCTTGATAGCAACATAGATTGATAGCTATCTTTCTACCTACAGATAGTTATGCAGCTAGCTACATAGATAGTTAAATATTTATACACCAAAAAATTCATTGTAGCTAGTGTGCTAGCTTCAATGCTAGCTCTATGTAACTGGCTGACTATGATGTAATTATTTAGGTAGTTGCATAGATAGGTATGCTGCTGGCTAGGTAGCAACATAGATTGATAGCTATCTATCTCGACAGGTAGCTAGCTACATAGCTAGCTAGATAAACAGGTGATTAAAGCTAGCTGTTCATAGCTAGCTAGTAAGCTAGCTACAAGGCTATTTATCTAGACAAATATCATGGGACCTTTTTAAACAAACACATCTCATCTACAACTTTATTGATTTATAAATCTGAAAAGGTTACAGTGTCTGACAGCTTCAAGTAAAAAACATATTTTTTCAGGGTTTTTTGTTCACTGGGTGTTACAGGAAACAGTGGAAACAGTATTTCTATAACATTTTACCTTACAGCTGCTGCATGTGCTTGAGAGGAGGATCACAGTTTGCACAGGTTATGGGGTTTTTGTGTCAGCAGAAGCATGCAGCCCTTAAAAGTGGGTAAAACCGTCGCCTAAGCTTTTCTGTTTTTTTGCATTTGGGTGGAACAAAGCTCAGAGGTGACTTAGCACTATTTTACATCAAACTAACAGCATGACGTTACAAAAAGGCTTTTCAAGGTGGATAGTTTTTGCCTCAGTAATTACAACGTTGTGCACAGAAAGACAAGTCTGATGCAAACTTAACGCTAATTTACTGAGCGACTGAGGTGCTTATTTCAGGTGATAAATGTGAATACAGAGTGTAATACATTAAAGCTTGGTACTGAAAAGGTCATGATGACAGGGATGAAACATGGGGGCCGGCGGGACCGTCCATCTGTAACCCAAATGAATCTGGTGCTGCTTCTCTTCTGATCCTGACATGAAGGAGTCCCTTTAAAACAAACACCAGCATCTGGCGACGTGGCCCAACGTCAACTGCTGTCCTGCAGCCGATGCCGCAAAGGATTAAAGCTTCCACCCACAACCAGCTGGTGATTCCACCCCAAACAGGAAGAACGCTGCTTTGTTTCTCTCAGGACAACAACAGGAAGTCACGCTTAAGTCCCGGACTGAGAGTCGGGAAGACGGCGCTGGAGGGTTTCGTCCACGGTGAAGACGGTTTCCTCCGGCCGGCTGGGGTTCAGGCAGCTGCTGTGGTTCAGCGATACGTAACCCATCTCCAGCAGCCGCGGCCGCTCGGCCAGGTCGCTCATCTCATGCATGTTGCTGGTGATGCAGCTGATCTCCATCTTGTTGCGATTGACGGATCGAGGTGGGTCAAACACCCAATCTGAAGAGACATGAAGAAATGGAAGATCAGGATTAGAACTAAAGTTTAGGATTAGTATTTCAGGGTTAGCATAACTAACTGTTTAGCTAATAACAATAATAATAATAATAATAATAATAATAATAATAATAATAATAATAATAATGTAGTTGTTTACAAGTTAGCAGACATTTTAACGTCAAGGACCCAAACCGCAAATAAAAAACATTTTCAGCATAAAGTTTTGTGGGTTCAGCTTCTGTGGTTCCATTAGAGGCAAAGCGGCATAAAATTGTTTCTGCGAGCGACGCCATGATGGAGGCTTTCTGAAGAGAGACGCATCAATCACTGCCCATCAGACGGGAAGCTGAGATTAACGCCGACAGCTGAGGGTGACAAAAAGATGGAGAGCGGGGTCCCTCCGACCCAAACGGATCCGTCCGGTCCCTCCGACCCACACGGATCCGTCTGGTCCCTCCGACCCAAACGGATCCGTCCGGTCCCTCCGACCCACACGGTTCTATGATTTGAGTTTGATTTATCAAATTTCCGACATTTAGATGCTTTTGTACAACGTTGTGTTAGAAAATAAAAACATTTAACGATGAGAATAAAGTTATAATATTATGAGAATAAATTTGTATGCGATTGTTTGTTTCTGATTGAATGTTTTTCTGTATGACAGTCTGTGAATACGATTTATTCGATTTATTGTTAATCTGTGAATTTATTGTTAGTATTGTAAAATACTAACAATAAAACTGTTATGATGAAGACCTAAAACTGAACAGAGCAAAAGTTGGTTTTAATGTGATTATTTAATGAAATAAATAAATGTTTTGTCTTTGCATGCATGAAAAGAGAAAAGCATTTGGTTTTGGTTTGACAGCCTGTGTGTTTTTTAACCTTCCTCTGGTGTGAGGAAACACAGACGCTGCACATTTACACGTCCACCAAAAGCCCAGGAGCCGAGCAGCTTCTCCTCCGAGTGTTTGTGTGAAATGCAGGTGAGGAAGGAGGAGGACAAGCTCTTAAAGCCGAGCAGGGGACGGCGGCGTCTCTGTGGCAAAGCTAAGTGCTGCAGACCGTGACCCGCCTCAGCTCGCCGTTTTACCTGGCCCTCTGGCTTCGCCGCCGTCGCCGTCAGCAACAATCGACCGGCCTCCACCTGCGGGCAGCAGAATGGACACGTTTCAGTCGGACAGATTTTCAGCATTTTTGGATTAGAAATCATTTAAAAAGGAAAGTTTTATTAAAGATTTTTGACATATTTGTTCCTCCGTATCACTACTAAAGTGAGTCTCTTTAAACAATCTTTTCCTAAAGTGACCATGTTCTGATTATTCAATAATTATAGACGAGGGTTGGTCAGTAAATCAATAATCATATATATTGAGATGTGATCAATATCAATGGATAACACAGCTGACAGAATATGAATATATAAAATATTCAATGAACTATAATCAACCTCTCACAGGTTAGTCGCTTTAATTAGCTCACTCACTCTATGGTTACCTAGCAACTCATTCACTCTTTGGTTACCTAGCAACAGACTGCTCAGTAACTGGCGCAGCAGCAGTTTCAGGTTTCGCCTCCGAGCCTCAAAACTGCTTAAAAATAAAAACAACAGCATGGAGTCGACTCGGGTCGCCGCATATTGATCTGTTAGCATGACAGCCTGTCGCAATGAGGATCAATCAGTCAATCACATGATAGATTGAAAGGGGGTCGGCCATTTTCATGATGACAGGAGTCATTATCTCGACTAGTTATCAAAAAACTGCAACATTATTAAATGTAACAACTTCTTGGCATGTTGAGCAAACGCATCAACTTTATAAGAAAGAGTTGATTCTCCAGGAGTGGTCATAATGTTCTGCCTGGACATCCGGAGCTTTTGGGTCCTGATCGGCTCACAAATGAACCACTGAGTCAAACATTCAACTTAAACCTCGTCGGCTCGGCAACCCGGCCGTATCAAACACCGCCGCTCTAAAAATAGACCATTTCATCGTCTCTCATTCATTATGCATTTCTAACAGGAAGTTCCTTAAAAATACACTAACAGCTCCTCTGTTATAGCTGCACTTTGACAGCAGGGGTCACTCACAAGGTCATCCGCTGCACGTCTGAATCACTCAGGTTCCACTGAGAGGAACCTGAGTTTCCATCTGCATGTTGGATGGAAACGTCGTCCATTAGGCTGCAGGGAGCCGCCAAGCAGCTCCACTCATTAAATTAGGATTAAAAGTGTTAAGAAGAGCTTTTTATTCCCTCTGACTCTGGAGAAAAGGAGGTTTAGCTCTGAGAGGCTTTTGGCACAAGCTGCTGAAACTTCACTGAGCTTCTCTGTTAATTAGAATATCATCAAATCCTTCATTTAAAAAACCAAAATACTGCAGGTTACATGCAGGGAGATTCATCTGACGTGTTTATTTCAGATGGAGGCTGAAATCTACTGAAAACACAAAGCTTAAGAAAATCAGCACCGCGAGTCGTTTTTTATAAAGTTACTCAGGTAAAAATGAACAGCAATAAATTTATTTTATTAGTTTAAGAGAAAAAAATGGAGATTAATTTCTAAAACTCATCTTATTCATTTATAAATGTCACATATTATTTAACTCTAATATTTAATGTTTGGCTTCATTCAGCTTGATAACTAAATATGTAGTAAATATATATTTAGCTTCAAGCTGTTTGATTTAGTTTGGACATAAAAACTTAGATTCAAGCTACATATTTACTTAAAAACTAAATATTTAGTTAACTAAATATTTAACCAACAAACCAAATATGTAGTTAGCAAGCTGATTATTTCATTCAGTTTTAATATTTAATTGTATTCATTTATTTTTAGTTGCCATCTAAATATTTGCATTTTTAAGTGAACCTGAATTTCCATCAATCAGATTTTATTGTTTTAGCATGAAGGAGATTCAAAGTGATGAATAAAAACACAGCATCAGTTTGGCACATTATTATAGTGGTTTGATAAACAATAATAAACTAACAGAAATGTCCAGAATGTTTGGATGATTCACATGTGCATCTCATGTGAATCCATCATGTCGCTTTGCGCTCCGGGACTCCATGTCCTCAGCGCGCGCCGGTCACCGGTCAGAGGTCACCTACCAACAAAGTCGTTCACCACATCCTTGACCAGATGGCCGACGATCGCGTACGCCACCGCCACCACCACCAGCGCGGCCATCAGCAGGTACAGCACCGCCCGGGGCAGCGGGATGGAGTCCCGGTTCGGCGTCCGGTAGTCGGTCAGCAGCAGGTCGTTCTCCGAGTAGGAGTACTGGAGGATGTGCTCCATCCCGGAGGTCTGGTTGGAGTTCGGCGGCGGGTTGCTGATGGCCCGGTCCGGCTGCAGAGACGTCACCACCGCGGCGGTCACCGTCTCCGGTTCGTCCAGGTTCACCAAGCCGCTGGTTTTATTCACCAGAGGCAAAATCTTGGACAGGAAGTAGCTCCAGTCCTTTATGGCACTGGCGTTGCATAAAAACATGTTGTCCTCCATGAGGAAATCCACTAAACCCAACTGCGCGAACAGGTTCGGTTCTGGTGACCCAACTGGTCCGAGCAGGAGACGGAACCAAGTCGGAAATGCGCCTGCAAAACGTTTCCCTACTTTCTGTGAGTGCGCGTCATGCGGCGGGGAGCGCGCCGCTTTTACGCACAGACGGTTTCATCTCCAAATGAAACCAGAACAGAAACTCTGAGGAGTCTGGGAAACGATCCCATCATCACTATGGAAACGATCCCATCATCACTCTGGAGGAGGGATGAACAGATCATCAAGGTTTAGATTCATGAGAAATAGCTGAGAAAAAATATGAGTTTCAAAATGGAAAAGATTTACTAGAAAAAAATCCGAAAATTTGAGATCAACCTCAGAAACATTCAAGAAAAAACTAGAAAATTTATTAAGAGCCAAAAATTCAAAAAAAAAAAGTGAATTTAATTTGAGAATTTTTCTAGAAATAAAATATACATTTCTGTCATGGAAAAGACAAAAAAATGCAAATTTTGAATTTAATCAGGGAATAATTCAATCAAATAAATAAATAAATAAATACATCTCAGTTTACAAAGTTAAAAAAAAACACCAACATTTTTAAATCCCAAAAAATTTTAGAAAAATAAAATAAAATTTTTTAAGTTTCAAAAGTCAAAAAGTTGCAAGAAAAAAATTTTAAATTTCTGAGTTTGAAAAGTTGAAAATTTTCTAAAAGAAACAAAAATGTGAGGTCAGTCTGATGTTTCAAGCTTTAGCTTTTTATCTGAATGATTATGACCAACCTGGCAATCTGTACGTTTTGACCACATTTTTTTCTTCCACTCAACTTTTTGGGATGAAGCACTAAGTGAACTGTTTTGTTTTAGCAGCAATTACACACAGCAAAGGGGGATTGGATATCTTGTCCTCGGTCTTGACCTGCAGTTCCAGGACAGAAACTGACAGCAATAATTTGTGTCATTTAGTTTGTCAGAGGAAAAAACTAACTACTTAGTGAGCATGCTAAAGATTTAGCTTCAAACTAAATACTTAGCTAGCAAGCTAAATATCTAGCTACATGCTAAGTGCTTAGTTTGAAGTTACATATTTAGAAAGTAAACTAAATATTTAGTTTTTGGGCCCAGTAAATATTTAGTTTTTGGGCCCAGTAAATATTTAGTTTTTGGACCCAGTAAATATTTAGTTTTTGGACCCAGTAAATATTTAGTTTTTGGACCCAGTAAATATTTAGTTTTTGGACCCAGTAAATATTTAGTTTTTGGGCCCAGTCTCTCCTACCTGACAGTTCCTTTGGTCCGTTTTCCGCTGCCTGGTTGCTCTGCAGCTAAATGGGTCGTTATAGATTTTCCTCCAAACAAATGAAATCGGCTCCGGAGGTTTTGGGATCCTGCAGATCCCAGAGAAAATGAAGCAGAAACTTCCTGTGTATCGATGTGGGTTCTGCTAAAGCAGAAACTGATCAGAGTGATGTAGCTCTGCTCTGAGCTGTAGATGTTTGTGACAGATTATTTGTCTGTTAGGTAAAATGTGCAGGATATTCGTCACGTTGAAGAGGGAAGTTGCTCTTCATGATTTGCAGGTTTCCTGACATTTTGACAGGTATCAGTCATCAGTGATCCGTCTTATTTACTGGAGAGTTGGATCCATTTTGGCTGCATCCTGATTCTGATCTGAGCGACAGGTGACACTAAATCTGGATTTAACCCCTCGATCCTGTGGAACCGCAGCAGAACCGTCCACAGCTTTAATCACATCAGACGGATCAGATGGAGATTAATTTATAAAATGGACTTTACTGTTACGTTCTGATCTTAATATCCACAATGGAAACAAGGGAAAGCAGTGGATATATTCAGTGCAGCCATTTGTGACCAGAACATCTCGTGTTTTTACTCCACTAGATGAGATTTAAAAAACCAACGAAACATGGAGCCTAAAACCAGTTACTTCCTGTTGGGCAGTGACCTCCGTTTCTATGCAACAGCATCAGCAATGGGGGGGGAGGGGCTAAAATCCTATGCATAGTTTTCTAGACAATAGAAACACAGAAAACCAAATTACTAAAGTTTTCTTGAGCTAGTAACCAGTAAACAATAATGATGATGATGCAATTCATCATCAGAAGGATCAAGACAATGTTGCTGCTGCCAGGGAGTTTTTATCAACTGCAATAATTGCAGGAGCTTTAAAATATTCTCCTATTTTCAGGATTATCATCTAACCTTCGCAGAGCAGCGAGGAGCAGGAGGAGAGCCGGGCAGGAGGAGAACCGGGCAGGAGGAGAACCGGGCAGGAGGAGAACCGGGCAGCGCGATGTCAGGAGCCACAAAATGAAGCTCAGAATGAAGATTTACTGCCAGCGATCAGATCAGATCCATCAGATGTAACGTTGTTATATGATGGAAACAACCGGGACGGGACCGACGCTGACCTCGCAGCCTGCAGTGGAAACGGGACGACTTGAATGGAGATCACTCATCCTGCAGCCATTAGCATCTTAATGCTGCCTGGCCGCCGGGTTCCTAAACTCTCTGAGGTCGGAAAGTTATGAAAGTCAAATCACTCTGACCTGGAAGTGAGGAGCTTTTTCTGAAAGGATCGAAACAGAAAACACAAAGTCATCCGACGACCTTTCCATGGTCGGGGTCATGGTCGGGGTCATGGTCGGGGTCATTCTGCACAAACACAGGAGAGACTCAGAAACGTTCCAGAGAAAAACTTTCAGACTGTTAAAAAAATTCATCTCAGAAATTTCCAAAAATCTGGAAAGTTTGAAAAGTGAAAGGTGTCCAGAAAAAACTCTGAAAATTAAACTTTTTAACATTTCAGAATCACAAATTTCAAACTTTATTCTAAAGTTCTTCTCTACCAGATTTTTTATTTTTGAAAATTTCTGAGAAAAATCTGAACACATTTTTAAACTTTCGAATCTCAAAACTTTTCCAGTTTTTTTCTGAGGAAAAATCTGAACAGTTTTGATTTTTCTATCAATTATTTTTACTTTTCAACTCAGAAAGTTTCGTACTTTTCTAGAGAAGAAGGTAATTCTCTGGAAGAGGCAACAGAAAATGACGAGTTTCTGATTCTGGATTGTTGAAGCAAAAATGTTTCTCACAGAACTTTGGGCCTGTTGGTGCTGAGACTGATGTTGGTTGGTTGGTCTGGACCTGGTTCTGGTTCTGGATCTGGTCTGGTTCTGGATCTGGATCTGGTCTGGTTCTGGTTCTGGTTCTGGACCTGGTTCTGGTTCTGGTTCTGGCTCCCTGCCGCCGCCTCCAGCCTGCAGAGCCGTTGTGTTGAGTTATTACGGTTCTGGAGGATTCCTCCTGTCCGCCTCGCTGCCTCTCTCCTCCAGCGGCGCCATAAAATTCTCTTCCAAAGACATAAATCACTGGATCTGAGATCCTGCAGAAGTCAGGAAAACTTTATGAATGAACGATTTTATCGCAGGATATTTTCTGCTTCCTACTTTAGGAAACATGAGATCTCAGTGAGTGAATGGAAAACAAACACTGAGCTGAACTGGATCCTTTTGGGTTTTTATGGTTCTGTTGTGACATTTAAGTCAATAAATACAGACGTTTAATGTTGCAGCAGCTGGTTTACAGGAAGCTCCTTTAAACTTACATTCATAAATAAATACATTTCAGACACGTTGGGTCAGTAGAGTAACCGACTCCAGCAGCAACTTGATCACAGTGTCATCAATTCATTCCAACTCACTGATCCAGTTAATAAATACAAGACATGAGATCAGATCAGCCTGACAAAGACAGGAAGGCAGCAGGATGGATGAGCAGCAGGATGGATGAGGAGCAGGATGGATGAGCAGCAGGATGGATGAGCAGCAGGATGGATGAGGAGCAGGATGGATGAGGAGCAGGATGGATGAGCAGCAGGATGGATGAGGAGCAGGATGGATGAGGAGCAGGATGGATGAGCAGCAGGATGGATGAGGAGCAGGATGGATGAGGAGCAGGATGGATGAGGAGCAGGATGGATGAGGAGCAGGATGGATGAGGAGCAGGATGGATGAGGAGCATCCGGCCTTTTCGCGCCTCATTGACTTGATGGAAACTAATAAACGCCACATGAAGACAGAATACTAAGCGAGTAATTATTATTCAAAACTATTCCGGCGCTGCAGGGGGCAGAAACCCTGCAGGAAGGAGAGCTGAAGGCAGAAACACGTCCTGATTAACCTTTAACCGGAGCGGAGCAGGCAGAGTTCAGGCCCGGTCCGGTCCGGTCCGGTCCGGTCCGGTCCAGTGTCCCGCAGCCTGACAGCAGATAAATAACAAGACACAAGAATAACAGAACAGCAGAGAGACTGGAAGGGAAACACTTCCTGTTTACATGGATGGATGCAGGTGAAATGCTGACTCAGCATAAAGTCGGTTCTGTTGGATCTCGGTTGTGAATGTTTCATTTAATAACTGGATTTTCTACGAATCAAACGTGGAGGATCTGCTCTCCTTTGGCTCCTTGTGATCCTTCACCTCCTGCTTCAGACTGAAGAGCTGCTGACGTCATGGACTCCGGCTTCTCCTTCAGGTGTTCAGTGCAATTAGGAAGTTAATCTCAAGCTGCTCCTTATCACTGCTGCAGATTTAATTAGCAGATTCTTTCTAATTAAAGCAACAGATGATTCTCTGAGATGCTGTTTGAGTTGAGAACATAATGAGCTTTAAGCAGCTAAAGTATGTAAGTGTGTCGTGAAAATTATGCTAATTATTAATTATATATCAGCTCAACAACATTCTCAGAAGATAAGGTGTTTAAAAGCTCAGTAGTTCGGCTGTAGCAGCAGGAATTGTTTCATTTTTTGGTGATTTATCTGCTTGTCATTGGATAATCAGGTTTCATAAATTTGCAGTGATGTTTTAGGTTTCCGATGAGGTCCTGCTCATCTGATGCACGAGATTTTCAGCTAAATATTTTCATGAAGACTCCATATCTCCTAAAAACACAGATGTTGCTATTTAAGAGTTTTCAACCTGATCGTCCAGTAATTTGGGTTTAATTGGCGACCAAAGCTGAAATATTTGTCCCACTTTCAGCTGCTGCGGTTCTCTTTTACACTGAGCCAAACGAACTGAAAAACCTGTTCCCCTCCCCGCCTGTGGGGGCGCCGCACCGAGAACTACTGAAGGAAACAACGCAAAAACGTCAGAGGAAGATACAGAGCACAACTTCCTTCTTCACAAATCGTAAATAAAATGGAGTAATGCTGGTTTGTCTTTGGCTAAAAACCAAAAGCCTTTTCTCTTGCTAGCGCTAGATTAGCATGTTTGGTTGTATTTACCCAGAATTCTCTGCTCTGAAGTCCACTTCAATCACATATCTGTGCTCCAGATTCTGCTATCAAGTGTTTATTCATCATTAAACTGTATTTTATCAACTGCTCTAAGCTTTTTGATGATATTAATCTGCGTTTGCAAATACCTGAATAACAAACTATGGGACTTTGATCAGATTTGGAAATTTGATCAGAGCAAATGGATCTAAACTTTAAGATTTCTCTAAATTAAGGTAAGTTTCTGGGGGTTCCAGGTTTTCTCCTGAACCAGTGATTTTAAACCCACGTTAATCCTGTTACAAATGGTTTCAGATATTCTTCTTAAACTTCATTACACAAATATCACCACTTTTTGTCTGATAGTTTTACTATCAGCACATTGATTGAGTCAAATAATGCAGAAAATATTTAAAAAGTGACCAATTTCCCTTTGAGAATGTTGATATTAAGATGAAAATGGAGGGCATTCACTGCTGGGGCTCCCTCTGGTGGTGGACAGCGGTACGACAGGATATTCATTCAATACATGGTTTAATTAGTTCATAACTGATAATTGTCACCAAAATGATTACTGAACATAAACACATAAAAACAGAGAACTACAGTATTTACTGAGGCCACATTCGAAATGTAATAAACATTTGCTAAATATTCAATTTGATCAATAAATATTACTAAAATTTAGTATTTAAGCTAAATAACTACATTAATTTGTAGCCAAGTATTTTATTTCTAAACTATATTTAGTTTGCTGTAAAGCTAAACCTTTAGGTCTAATTAAATATTTAGTTTGAAACTGTGACATTTATAATTGAATAACAATCTGTAATTGAAGGCTAAATAAACCGCATTCCTGCTGTTCATTTTTTATCTATCTTTATCTATGCTGCATTGTTTCATTTGTGATACAGATTTATACCTCAGCAGTTAGCTGGACATGGTGGATTTTAACCTTGTCTTCTGTTTCTCCCTGTTTTTCCAGGAAAGTCGTCCTGAGGCAGAAATCTGATCCTGTCTGAGCCTGTCTGGCAGCTCACCAACCAGAGGTCACCCAGAAGTCACCGCAGGTCGAAGCTGATCCTCCATCCTGCGGATATTAAGCCACTCTGAGGTCATTTACCCAGACTTTGTGGTTTCCTCTCAAAACTTAAAGTTTCTCACCATGTAGAAAAAAACCTTAAGTTTTTATAGACTAAAATTCCCTGAGCTGAAGCTTGTAAGTATAACTATTAGCACAAATCTTTTGTATTTTTTTTATTTCATTATTACTACAGGATCCATTTCAGGTGGAAAAATGATTTTAATTCACTTTGCATGTGAAATATAAAAAAGGTCTTAAACTTTGTCCTTTTTAAAGGAAAATTATGGATTTTTCACATTGTTGAGCCAATTATCATTGGCTAATCTCAGCAGCAACTGAGGAACAGTTTGGACCCTCCTGGTACCGATTTACCAGGAGCATCAAGTCAAACATGAAAACCAGTGATGAGCAACAACGCTGAAGAGAGACACCAGCAGACAATGATTAACGGAAGCTAGCTAGCGCTAACGGGTTCGCTAACGGCAGCTAGCTAGCTAACGCGTTAGCCAACGGCAGCTAGCTAACGCATTAGCTTCCGTTAAGTAACGCGTTAGCTTCCATTCAAGTATCTACAACTACTTCCATGTTCTACAGCCTTAGCTAATGTATTTATGTTTTCATCTTATTTTCAACTGCCCGTGTTGCATTTAGTTTCTATGTTTCTCGTTTTGAAGGAAAAAAAGAGGGAAAACGCGAATACAGGAAACGGAAGTGATGCACCAACAGGTTTCACCCACTTCAAAGTAAGAGCATGAATATAACCATGTGGCCACTGGCAGATTTATTAACATCAAAACTCAGGACGTTCATTTGAACCTTATTCAAATAATAGTTTACACCCCGAAATATTAATTTAGGGGAAACTGTGTGTGCTAATGCTGGCAAAGGTTTTTGCTAAAGGTTAGCATCCACTTAGCATTTTCAGATCCTGAACTAAACACCATTTCTAATTATTACCTCATTTTTAAAACTGTTTCAGCTTTTCTTGACTGATTATAAGTAATATAGAGCAACACCAGAGTTGTTTGGTTTTTTCTTTATTTTTTTGCAGCTTTTTCTTTGTATTTTCCTTTTTTTTCCCCTTTTTCTTGCTTTTGGCACTACATACTGACACGTTAGGTTGTTTTAAAAACAAACATCTATTCGAAGCCTTCATCTTTCAGCAAGCAAAGTATGAATACAGCTAATAAAAATAAAGGTTTACAATTTATCCTCCTTACTTTACACGTAAAATAAAAAGACTTTTTTTTCAGACCCCCTCAAAAACGGGGGCATTAAAATATTTAACATTTGTATCACAAATCAATGTAATGAGACCCAAAAACTAAACCATAAAAACTGTACAAAAATGATAAAATTCATTTTTTTTTCTTCTTAAAATTGTCCATGTGATCAATTGATGCAAAGAGTACATTATTTTGCTCTATTACTGACCAAGAAATCTAATTAAAATCATTTCTTCTGCTGGATGTAATTCATGTTGACTGGATGCCGAACGTGAGGAACCAGTGGGAAGTTCGGATTGGGATGCACCACAGAACCTTTAAAATAGGAGAACAGAATCAGTGAAACAGCTCGTTTCCCCTCCAGACCATTGATGTGAGCCCGATCCCGAGGTCCAACCTGGAGCCATGAAGGTTTTCCCGGGCTGGAAGTCGCCGTTGCCCTGCTGGATGAAGTTCTGCGGCATCCTGTAGGGCCAGGATGGGGACAGGCTGAACTGGGGCGGTTTGTTGTGCTCCCACAGCCGCGACCCTTGGCTCACACCTTCGAACTGGACTTGGTGGCCCGGTTCTGTGCAGAAAAACATTTAAAATATGTTGACTTTTTATTTCTCAGACATTCCTGTAATCTTCTGCAGTGAACATCTGGATAATTCAGGAATTAAAGGAACAGTTTTATGTTTCCTTGATGTTTGCTTTAATTACTACACTGTAAAAAATCTAAATCTTACCCGGTATTTTTATTGAGTTTCTGGTGTAAATATCTTAGTACCGTTGAAATAACAAAACTTTTTAGGAAGATGTAGGAACTTGTTTTCAGTAAATAATTCCTTAATATTGATGAAAATGTTCTTGTTACACCGTCAAATTATTTCACTTATGAGAAAAACGTTTTCTTATAGAAGCTGTAAAACGTGATCCTCAAACAAGATGGCCGCCCTCGGCGATGCAGCCTGACGTCACACAAAGCTGATGATCAGTAGAGCAGGAGCTTTAATTTTCCCTTTGCTGCACTGAATTATTAACACCTTCATCTCCAGGTTTCATTTCGTTGACAGTCGTTCTCCTGCGGCGGCGCAGTTAAAGAAATCGTCTTTTCGCCTCCAGTGTTGTGTGCAAACAACAACATGCAGCAGCGCAGAGTCTACAGAAACTCCAGGACTAAAAATCCTGATTTTACAAAAATTAAACCTTCAAATACTAAAAATCTGATGAATTGATAAAACTGATTCAAACAAACCAGACTTTCTAGGATTAAACCGGATTAAACCGGGCTGGTGTGAACGCGCCGTTAGCATAACGGATGTTGGATTAGTATGAAGCTGCTGCTGAGTCAGCAAACAGGAAGTACCTGACTTCACCACCGTGCCGTTTCCCATCAGCGACCCCTGGCTGCGCCATGTGGTTGTGCCACTGCCCGTCCCGACCCGCCGCCGCCGCCATGCCCATCTGCCGCCCCGCCGCCGGCTGGGCGAAGATGATGCTCGGGTCGTTCAGGTTCACGGAGCCGCCGGCCGTTCCCGTGGGGCTGCCGTTCCCCGACACGGAGCGCAGGGCAAAGGTCAGGCCGGGCGGCGACGGGCCGCCGGCGGAGGACGAGGCGAGGACGGGGCCGTGGATGGGCCAGGAGGAGGAGGCGATGTGGGACTGATGGGAGGGCAGCAGACCCAGGGCGCCGAGCGCGGCGGGGTGGAACTGACCCGGGTGGGAGGAGGGGAAGCTGAAGAGGGACAGCGGGACGCAGCCGGGTTTACTGTGGGACGTCTGGGGCGAGCCGGAGGACAGCGGGGAGCCGTGAGGGACGGCGGCGGGCTGCGGGGAGTAGGGCGGAGTCTGACGACTGTCCGACTGAAAGAACCGAAACAGAGGCGTGATGAATAAATGATCAAATAAACATTAATGTGAAGGAGGGAGGAAGGAAAACGGAGCCAATTTCTGACAAAAAACTCAAAACTATCAAGAAAAAACTTTACTGAGTTTGAAAAGTCCAAAATTTTGCCAAAAAAGTTGCATTTTTCTGAGTTTCAACAGTTTAAATTTTTAACTTTTCAAACTCAGAAAATGTCCAAAGATTTTCTACAAAATTTGTGATTAATTTCAAAATCTTTCTAGCAAGTTTTCAACCTTTTAAAAGCATAAATTCCAAGTTTTTCTATAAAATTTCTGAGATTACTCTAAAAGTTTAAGTTTCTCTTTTTATATAACTTTTTAAATAAAAAATAAGACAAGAAGAAATCCAAACAAATCTAGATAAATAACCATCCTGCTCAAATTAAATCCTTAAACACAAAAAAGCCACTAAGAAATTCCTTAAAAATGTTTTCTGGTAAAACATAAAAACAAGAAAAGTTTAATCTGATTAAATTTCAGACAACAAGAATATTTTTATTAGGTGTATGTAAATATCTGGTTTCAACTTTAAATACAGTTTTCCAATTTTAGGTTTTTAATTAAATGTTTAAATTGCATTTTATTACAAAACTCTCCAAAACGTGGAAAACAAAACATCCACCTGAGGCACTGGATGAAGCCGTTTTCAGGCTGTGAAGCAGTCGAACTGAAACACTCACACATTCAGAAGGTTGCCTGGTTCTTCCCGGAGAGCCGGCCGCCGTCTGAGGGATCGGGATGGACTGGGAGTTCGCCACGCTCCGCACCATCAGAGGAGCTGCAGCAAGATAAAGAAAAGCAGAAATAAAAGCTTTCAGATACAGACAGAGGCCCGCAGCATCACAGGTCCTACACCTCATCCATCAGTTAGGATGAGGAACCTTTCCAGATATTCTGCTTTTATCGCAGATTGCTTTTGCACCTGATAATTTGATAAACTCAGTTTGATTTTGGACCAAACTTGTAACATTTGTTTCATTTTCAGCTGCCGTGGTTGTCTGGTGTTCCCCTCCTGGCCTGTGGGGGCGCTGCAACAAGAACCACAGAAGGAAACGACACAGAAACCTCTGAAGACACTGAGAGCAACTTCCTTCTTCAGAAAATGGAGACACTGATTTTAGCGTTTGTCTTTGGCTAAAAACCTTCAGTTATTTCTCCCACTAGCGCGTTTGGTTTTACCCAGGATGGAAGGATTTGGAATCCATTTCATTAATGTAAGTTGATTGACACCAAGTTGGTCTGACTGACCCTTTGACCTTTAGCTTCCACAAACAGCTCCTAAACAAAGCAGCACAAAGGGAACAACTTGACCTGGAGTGTTGTTGTGCTTACTGGGCGCGGCGGCGTTCCTCTGTTTGAGGTGGCGGTTCTCGGGACAGTCCCGCCGTACGTGTCCCATGTCCCCGCACTGGAAGCACCGTCTGTCCTTCGGCTCCCGCTCGTCCTCCTTGGCGTCCTCGTCCTTCTCGTTTTCCTTCTTCTTCACTCTGAAGGACAAAACGGGAAAAACAAGGACACCAATAAAAAGCTGCAGCGTGAAGGACGGCGTCCAAAACTCCTCATCCTGGGGCCAAACGCTGCTTTACTGCAGAGAGACGTCGAGTTCTCATTACTTCTGGCTCGACTGAACCAATTTATTCTCAGAGTAACGACAGGGTTTGGGTCACTGTCTTACAAAGCGTTTGCTTGAAAAGCTATTTAATTAGAAAAAGCTGATTTTGGTGCATGAAAGGAAAAAGGAAAAATAAAATGAGTTTGAAATGTCAGGAATTCAAGAAAAAAAAAAACATTTTTCATTATTGGAGCTTGTAAAATTAAATATTTTTGAATTTTGTAAATTTTCATAAATTTCAACGTTTCAATTTCACAAACTCCCAAGAAAATTTTCAGAGATTTTTTGGCAGAAATGTTTCATTTCCTACCCAGAATTGGCCCTAAAACACAATTGCACAAAATTAACTTGCAAGGCCCCTGGACCACATTTTGGACCTCCTTCTGCTTTAGCTGACCTGCGTCTCTTTGGGCAGTCCTTCATGTAATGTCCGATCTTCCCGCAGATCCGGCAGCAGCGGTCGTTGGGCGCCAGCTCGCCGTCGGTCAGAACCTTCGAGTCGAAGAAGTATTCCTGCAGAGGAAGGCGGCGCAGGTTTAACCCAGCGGTTCATCGGGACGCCTGGAGGAAAAGCCTGGAGGAACGTACCACTTCAGTGCCGGGGATGGGAATGAACGGCGTTCCAAACAGCTTCCGCCCGTTGATGAACGCCTTCATGATGAAGTTCGTCACTGAGGAGCGGAAAAAAATCAGCTTAAAATCTGAAGATGCTGAGCAAAACATTTTTGTAATAAGAACTACAGTATTAATTAAAACACATCTGATGAATCTGAATTGGTTCAAATTTCATGTGTTTGGAAATGATTGTGGGGTTCCTCAGGGCTCAGTCCTCAGTCCACTGAGGCACAACAAATAAAATCTGTTTTTTACAACCCAGCACAGATTAAACCCAGATTACCAAACTCCAAATGCAGAAACGTTGAATAAAACACTGAACTTTATGACTCTTTGACAACTAGAATTAGTTCTATGCTGGAAAGAATCAAAATAAAGTTTTTCTTTTTGTTTAAAGCTTTTCTAGGATCATCTTGTACATGGTGATAAACTTCGCTTTTCTCCACTGTAATGAAGATGAAATACTAGAAAATATAAACAAATAATATATAAAAATTGTTAAATATGAACCATATATTCAGTCAAAAACAATAAAAAAGGAAAATGTGCTGCTAAAAATCCGTGAGAACAAATTGGAACCATTAAAACTGCAAAGTGTAACTTTTATAAAAATATGGTTTTAAGTATTTGCTCCATGTGGCGACAGCTTGATAAGAGACAGATAATCTCCCAGCACTAACTAGAAACAACCAATCAGAGCCAGGAGGCGGGGCTTAACGCTGTCAATCATCCTCCTGTCGCGAATGCTAAGGCTAGTTAGCATAGCCACTGACGACAGTAGATATATGGTTTTTCATTATCCGCCATTAGCATTTTTAGAAGTGCAGTTTAATAAACTTGAGTCCCGTATTTTTGTTTTTCAGACTTACTTTTACGCGACACTCCAGCACCAAGATTATGATTCAAGTCAAAGGGATCTGGGAACAGAGAACATGGGAAGGTAAACGCTGGCAGATCAGCAGCAGGTGAAAGTAAAGCTGCCTGATCACCTTCGATAGCGATGCATTTGCTAGTCCACTGTTTTTCAAACGTGGTGAGGCGTTTGTGCTGCCGGATGCTGATGACGTGCTCCTTGAAGTCGAACTCTTCGGTGTAGAAGCGAAGCAGGCCGAGCCACAGCTCCCCCACCGACTCGGTGTTAGGCTGCCGGTCGGCCAGCCGCTGACGCTGCGCAACAAGAACAAGTTAGCATCACAGCAACAACGCAGGGCTGGAAACCTGCCGCCATGTCAGCGTTTCACATCAGCCGACATCGGCAATTATCGATGAGTGTTTTTGTGTTAAATATCTGAATGCAGTCAAACTGGTGAAATGTCTTTCCTCTTTTATCCAGTTCTCACTTTATGCTGCTGTTTTTATTTTTAAGCAGCTCCAGGCGACACAGAGGAAACCTGAAACTGCTGCTGCACAAGTAACCCGCAGGCCGTTGCTAGGCAACCGGAGTTGGAGGGGAACTTGAAACTGCTTTTTGCCCTGCAGGTTGTTGCTAGGCAACCAAAGAGCGAGCGAGTGAGTTAGTGGACTCCACCAACCCAGCTTAGCTAGCTGCCAGAGCTAAAGTCTGTCCTCTGCCTACATCTCCCAGAATGCAGTGCGGTTCCGGCTGGAAGCTCAGTGGATCTTCTACCCGATGTTGTTACTGATTTATTGTCCAGTCCTACATCAGACCGGATGTCAGACAATCCTCACCAGTTTGTCCAGGTCGTCAAAGAAGAAAGCGTTCCAGCCGTCCACCATCCGCTGGGGAACCGTCTGGCCGTCGAAGATCTGGAAAAGGATGGTTGGAGGTCAAAGGTCAGCTCACGTTTCAGACCCACAGCCACTGATCAGAGGGTTTTACCTCCTGCAGGACGGGGATGACGGGCGGCTGCCTCTGCTGCAGGAAGTAGAGAACCATCAGGATGTAGGCGTAAGACGAGAGGCTTCCTCTGGAGGCGTCGCCGATGTCGCAGCGCTGAGGAGGCAAAACCCAAAAACTCTGAGAAACGACTGAAGTTACGCAGAAAAACCGGAGGAACGTCTGAATTTCACGTTCTGAAGAGAGCGGCTGTCTGCACTGATCTGCACTGATCCGTTTTTACAGAAATAAACGATACAGACACCTGAGGTCCAGGATCAGCTGATATAATGCAACATAAACAGCTGAACAGAGTTAAAATGTTTGTTATTCAAGCTTTTTTTAATGCAACTTTACATTAAAAGTTTAATTATTTACCAATAATGCAGAAATATTCACTAAATAATGACACTATTAAGCAAAGTTGCATTAAACTTACATTAAGTGTCATTATATAGAGAATACTTTGAATTATTTGGTAATTAATGACACTTTTAAAGCCAAGTTGCATTAAACGTGACATTATTTAGTGACAGATATAAATTGTTATCTTTGTTTCTGAATTGAAACAGTGAAGCGTCTCTTAACAAACCTTTGCGAACACCTTGATGGTGTATCCCAGGAATTGAACCCGGGGGTCCAGCGCTGCGTACGTCGCCAGCATCCTGGTGTTGTGTTGAGCCTAAACAAACAGTTCAAAATGGAGACGTTTGAAGAGGAAGGAAGTTCCTGCAGAGGATGCTGGGAAAGTCACTGACCAGCGTGTTGTAGAGGCTGATGTCTCCCTCCAAGCCGCTCTGTCTGTGTTCAAACTTCACTATAGGCACTTTGGCTGTGGTGATGGGCAGGATGTTCCTCAGACCTGAGCAGGAAGGGAAATACGGAACAGCATCAGTGGAAAACGTAATAAAAACCAACCGTCCAATCAGCTGAACTCACCTGCGTGCTTCTTCAGCACCTTGGCAAGGCCTTCGATGATTTCCTTACAGTTCAGCTTCTGTTCGGGAATGAAAGTTAGAACCAGGTTACGACACGCGGTCGGCTCCTTCTATAAAACGTCTGCTCTGAACCTGCCCACCTCCGCCGTCTCGTGACCCTCCAGGGTCATGCAGATGTCGAGGTCGCTGTCACGGAAACCAAAGCCGTTCTTGGAAGAGCCGAATAAGCAGAGCTGGGCTTTATCTGCAGCAGAGCGACGCCAGAAAACATCACAAAAAGGAAGCATTTTACTTTATTCACTTTACTTTCATGTCATTTATATATTTTATTAATTTAATTTAATAAAGGACAACGGTATATCTTGTGGATTTAACCGTTTCCTCACCGTTGTACTCTTTCCTTATGAAGCGCTCCAGACCAGCCAGGATCTGCTCCCGGTTCTGCTGCTCGATGTGCGACGGCGACAGTTTATCTGCAACGATTCAGTCACACGGAGAGATGAGGCCTTCGCGCGCCGCTGCTGTTAACATTAGCTGGCTGTTAGCGTTAGCTGGCTGTTAACATTAGCTGGCTGTTAGCATTAGCTGGCTGTACGTACAGTAGCAGAATCTGCAGAGTCCGTCCAGAATGTTCCTGAAGCGCTCGTTCATGGGCGGCAGCGGCTTCAGCTCGATCTTCTTAAAGTCTTCGGGACATTCGTCCTTCAGGTGGCCGTCCCGCTTGCAGATGCTGCAGACGACGGTCGGAGGCTGGAGACACGAAAACCCGGCAGAGTTCACATATAAAATCTGATTTTATTGAAATGATTTTTGGCTTTATGTTATTTTATTTAAATCAACCCTTCTGCTAGTTGTACAACGGAGCATCAAGATACGAGCAAAATTGTTTAATTGTGAGAACATAGTCATAATATTCAGAAAAACAAACACAATTTTACCAGAAAAATTATTAGAAAAAACAGTTTCAATAAGTTTTAGCTCAGTTTCTTCACAATAGTTGTTTGCAAGATTGTTTCATTGTTGTTACTAATAATAAATTTGATTCTGATATGTTAAAAGTTTTAAATATTAGTTGTAAAACTTCATAAGATGCAGAATATTTAATTTTTTCAGACTCTCCTAACTGACTTTATTGTTGTTTGTCATAATTAACTTTGCTGGATGATTAAAAAATTATTGTGATAAACAATAATGTCGTCATTTTGATGGTTTTAAAACTGGGACTGAAAATCATCTTGAATCTCGTCCAGCTGTGTGATTTACCTTCCCACCGGTGAAAATCATCTTATCGAACACGTAGTGCAGGTCAGCAGCCCCCTCCTCTTCCTCCTCTTCCTCCTCCTCTTCCTCCTCCTCCTTCTTCCTCGCTGTCCAGCAGTCCTTTGCTCCCGTCGCTCAGAACCAACTCATCCAGACTCTTCTCCAGATCTGAACCGTCCTCATCGTCCCCGCTGTCGTCCTCCCTCCGACGTCCTTCAGGTTTCTCATTGTCCTCTCGTCCCGCCGCTCTCCGTCCAGCCTCGTCTCCTCCCGTCTTCTTGGCGCCTCTCCTCTGAGGACAGGCGAAGTATTTGTAGGCACTGCGGAAACGCTCCTGGATGTACTCGAACACCATCTGGCTGTTCAGGCTCCGCGCAACGTTTCTCTTCAAGGCAAACGGATCTGGAACCAGGAAACAAAACGTGAGTTCCTGTGCTTCTCCCCGACCGGTTCTGACTTGGGTCGTTCTCACCTTCGATGGCGAGGCGGCGGCGGGGCCAGTTCTTGGCGTCCCTGGAGAGGAGCTCCTTCAGGCGGATGCTGATGATGTTCTCCTCCAGAGGAAACTCGAGCGTGTAGAAACGGAGCAGCTCCAGCCACAGCTGGCCCAGCGACGCGCCTTTCCCTTCGCCCAGCATCAGGCGGCTCTGAGAGGAAGCAGCCAGAGTCAGACTGAGGGAGAGTTCACGCCTCACACTCAGTAGAATCGGTCCGATTGGAGACCAAAACTGCAACATCTTTTACATTTTCCACTTCAAACCAACCAAACCTTTTGAGCTGCCTGTTCCCCTCCTGGCCTGTGGGGGCGCTGCAACAAGAACCACTGAAGGAAACGACACAAAAGCCTCTGAAGACACTGAGGCAACTTCCTTCTTTATGAAATTGGTTCAAGAATTTTGTTGTTGTAAAAAACCTCGGCCCATTTTTCCTTTTAACGCTAGGCTAGCTAGTTTTTACCCAGAATGACCGCTCCAAAAGCAGGAAGTGGACTATAGTGCATGGCATTCTGGGTAAATACAACCAAAAAAGCGTGCTAGCTTAGTGCCAGCAGGAGAAATGACCTGTGATCTTTTGGCAAATTCCAATAACCACACAAATCTGACGCTACTCCATTTTTGTTTCCATTTTCTGAAGAAGGAAATTGTGTTCTGCGTCTTCTTCAGTGGTTCTCGGTGCAGCGCCCCCACAGGCCAGGAGGGGAACAGGTTGACCGAAGGGTTTGGTTTGACTCAGAGCAGAAGAACCAGAGCAGCTTTGGTCCCAAACGGAGCTGAATCTACCGAACTATCAGGAGTGAAAACTCACCAGGCCCTCTGTGTGGCGAGCCTCGTCAGATTTCTTCTGCTCCGGTTTTGATGCTCCGTCTGCTTTCAATTCGTTCCGGTTCTCCCCTCGTCCCTCTGTGGAGGTCGGAGGTCGCTGCTCCCACTTGACGAACATGTCCAGAACTATTCCAGTCAGATGATACTCGTCCACTCGCTTCACGTCGAAGCCGTCGATCTGGAACCAACCAATCAGGGGCGTTAGAGAGGCTTTTCAGAAAAATCCAGATTTACTCTGCAGGTTTGCTGAATTCAGCATGAAAACACTAAACGCAACGCAACGCAACCTTTAAACAGAGTTTAAAGGTCAAACTGAGGAAAAAATGTTTTAATTATGAGGCTAAAGACTGAGAATAAATTAAATCAACCTTCTTGCTGAACTCGTCTGTGAGAGAACATGATTCTTTAACAGTTATTCTTTTTTCTGTCTGTAATGTTGAGTAAGATCCAGTATTTTTGTGACTGTCCCACCCAGGATCCCAGGTAGACGGGGAGGACGGGATCGCTCCTCTGCTGCAGGAAGAAGATGACCATGAGGGCGAAGGAATACGACGGGATGCCGCCTTCGGCCTGGCAGTCGATGTGACACAGCTGGGAGGAAAACAGACAAAAACAGCTAATTTTTATTGAACCGTTTCGTCATCGTCTGGTTTTAAACTGATTCTTTGAATTAAACCAGAGTGCCGCTTTTAGTCACTTAGATATAAGGATTTAGAGTTAGTGGCTCATTTTGTTACATGTAAATCACTAAAACAGTTTTGGTTCAAATGTTTTCACCAAAGAAAAAGAAAATAGTTGGAACTTCAGTTTAGCGTCCAATTAGAGCGTTACTGACATTTTCTACACAAAAACATTAAAATCTGTTTGTTTTTCTTCCTGAAGGAAAGAAAATAGGAAGAAAAAGGAAATTAACAAAAAATAGAAATGAAGTAAATGTTTTTATATTCCGCTTCTTTCTCACTCAGCAGCTAAAGGCTAACAGCTAAAGGCTAACAGCTAAAGGCTAACAGCCAGCAGCTGCTCCAGCTACCTCCACCATCTCTAGCCTCCTCTGCCTCAGAACCACCAGCAGGGGGCGCCATCCTTACCCTCGCCCAGTAGCGGAAGGCCAGGACCAGTGGAACCAGTCTGGGCTCCAGTTTAGCCAGAGCAGCCAGGTGATTGGTGGTGAGGCAGGCGACATCATTTCCTGCGCTGACTTTACAGATCAGGCCGCTGAGCAAAAACAGAAAGCAGAAAACCTGAAGCAGAGAGTCTGGAAGCTCATGATCATAAAAATGAAGATTTTCTGACCTGCTGCGATCCCGACAAAACACAGCGGGAACTTTGGCGTGAAAATCCGACTCGACTTCTGAATATTCAGCTAACAGGAAACAAGAAAAGATCAGAATGAAGTTCAAAAGAAACAGGAGCCACAAAAACTATGATAATGGAGTTTTAGTTACAAACTAAGAAACAATTTAACTCTTTAGTTTGTCCTGATAATGTTTTTATTGTCAAAATTGAAAAACATTAGTCTGACTCTGTTCCTGTGTGAAATTTTATTTGTCAAAATTTCACACAAACAAA
The DNA here is from genome assembly GCA_922788865.1 of Poeciliopsis turneri. NCBI lineage: Eukaryota > Metazoa > Chordata > Actinopteri > Cyprinodontiformes > Poeciliidae > Poeciliopsis > Poeciliopsis turneri. The sequence goes on along the minus strand of CAKLNU010000637.1, from coordinate 615,430 downwards.
CAAGCAATAAAATGAAGTAGAAAAAAAAAACTTACGTCTGTTTTTGAGGATTTCCAGAACCTGAATCAGAACCTCAGGCTGCGTCAACTGAGGCCAAAATAGCAAACAATGAGATTCATGATAGCAAGGAAAATAAAAACATGAGCAGAAGATAAAGCTAAATAAAAACATAAACAGAAGACAGTTAAAAACATGAACACAAGATACATAACGACAAAAAAAATACCCTGCAGAATATAACTAAAAACATAAACAGAAGATAAATAAAAACACAAACTGAAGATAAATAAAAACATGATGAGAATCAAACTCGGACTGACGGTGGAGGGGTAGGTGACGTCGACGTTGATGTCGCTTGTCTTGAAGGCGAACCGCGTGAGACACGAACCGTAGAGCCGGAGGGAACAGGCTGCAGAGAAACATCAGATCTCAGTCTGAGCTGCAGCGTCAGCTGAAGATGTCACAACCAGCTGATGATGTCACAACCAGCTGATGATGTCACAACCAGCTGATGATGTCACAACCAGGAGCCCGACCTGACAGGTGCGTCTTTATGACCTCCTCCATCCGCGCCACGACGGACGCCCGCACCTCGAAGTCCTGCTCTGAGATCCCCTGCTGCCTGGCCGTCTCCATGACCGCGGCGTCCACCGCCCGCAGCTGGCCAGCAGAGGGCGCCGGCAGCGCCCGCAGCTCCGTCTCCTCCTGCTTCTCCTGCAGGGGGCGCCACCACCAACCGACAGACAGGAAGGCAGGGCGAAGTTAACGCCACATCAAAGATCATCAACACATTTAGCCTATAAGTTACTTATAGTTCAGTTTTATTTCACTGTGACTTTTTTTTATACAGTTAGTTCTAATTAGTTTTCAAAGTGTGTTTGATTGTTTTTATTATTTACAGGTTTATGGAGTAACCTGATGTTAGCTGGTTGTGTGGAAAAATAAAATCAATTTCACATCAGATTGAAAGGATTAAATTAATAAACACGAAAACGAAGGATATCAATCATTTTAGCATTTAGTATCATTTTGATGTAGCTTCATTCTTTTCTTTTATTTCAGTTAATAAAAATCTTTGTTTCTGTTTTCATTAGTTTTAATAAACAATAATGTTTATTATGATACAACAAATACCACATGAAACAAAAACTAAAATAAAATCTGTTTTTTGTGTTTGCAGAAACTAATTATCCATTTTTGGACTTTTTTGTTCCAAAAAATCCAAAAATGTTGGCAAATCAGTTCCTGCATGTTTACATTGTTCCTCTCCAAAAACAAATGAAACCAAAGTTAATATATCAGGACGTTTGGGATGAAGTGAAGCGGCGCTACGAACCGTCATGTTCTTCTTGTGCCGTTTCTCCTTGATGTGCTTGTAGGCTCCGTGGACGTTCTCGATGTGCACAGAGCAAACTTTGCATAAGTACTGGTAGTTTGGGTACTCAGGGGACGGCTGGGGAGCAGGGAGGCGTCGTTAGCAACAAACCCACTTCCAGCTTGAAGGAAATAATCAATATGTTGTCTAAAAGACAGTCTGATAAAGAGTTACTGATCTAGAAACACATTTCTAGGCGAGTTAGCGTTAGAAGTTTGCTTCTCGTACAGAACAAAAGAAAGTTCACCCTCTGCAAACGGTGATGTTTAGTTGATCAGAATATAAGAAAAAAGGATGCGATCGATATCGATTTCCTCCCTGTCTGAGCTTCAAACCCATCAGAACCGTTTCTATAGTAACCGGATCAGTTTTTAATGATGAGGAAGGGTGCATGTCGTTTTTTAGTGTTGCGTTGCTGATTAAAGATGGATCAGTAATCTGACAGATTATCTGAGCGTGTTACCTTGGCGACCCGGTGGATGTGATCTCTGTGGAGCCGCTCCTCCACCTGCCGCAGACCCAGCTGCTGCTCCGCCTCCTCCGCCGCCAGCCGCGCCTCCTCCCCCGTCTGCGCAGTCGGGCGCGCCGCAGCCGCAGCTTTCAGCGCTGCAGAAACACACAGAACGAACACACATCAGACGTAAACGCGCCGCAGCGTGACGTAACACACCATCCAGATTCCTGCTGCCGGCTAGCGGCGGCTAACGGCGGCTAGCACCGGCTAACGGAAGATTAGGCCCACTGGACTAGAAAAGAATTTCAGTACTTATAATTTTGACTATTTCTTCTCAGAATTTAAAATTTTCTGAGAATTTAGATGTTTTTTCCTCAGAATTTAAATTTTTTTCAGAACTTGAATTTTCTCAGATCTAAAGTCTGAACTCTGAGAAAAAGTCAGATTTCTGTGGCTCTAATTCTATTTCATAATCTTAAGATTTTTATCAGAGATTAACCAAATAAACAGTAAGTATATATATTAGTCAGCATTTTGCCTGTTGCTCAGATGAAACAGGAGTTATTGTGTCGCCCGGCTGCAGCTGAACTCATATTCATGTATTAAACGTTGTGCAGGAAACCGAGGGACCCACCGTGGGATTTCTCTCTCGCTGTGGCCCCTATGGAGCCTTTCGCCCGTTCAGGAGTGACGGGCGGAACCGGAGCGCCCTCTGCTGGCTGGGCTGTTTTGGACTCGGCCGTCTTTGCTTTGCCTCTGTCCCCAGAACCGGTCCGGCCGCTCAGCCTGGACGGACGACTTTTCTTCTTCTCCAGGGAGTTTTCTGGGAAAGCGCCGGCCGCCGTGCGGCTCGCCACGCCGCCGCCGCTCCGCTCGTCTTTGGCAGCGGTGAGGTTCTCCTTGCTGCGCAGCGCCGACTTGACGCCATCTTTGTTTGGCTTCTGAGCGGACGACACCTTGGCTCCTCTGGACTGGGACGGTTTGACCGTTTTCACTGAACTGACGGACTCGTCCATCGCTCCGGTCCTGCTGCTCTCCACCAAGTCGGACCTGAACATCAGAACCAGGAAGAACGTCAGAATCGTCCTGATCGGAGCATCGATTACTAAAATGATCCCACCGAGGGCTCGGCCATATATCAATTTTATTAAATAATCACATTTTTCGTTTTGAAAACATCATTTTTAGAAAGTCAGGAAACTCTTTGTGTTTCCATAGTTCAGAGCGAGGGCGGCCATTTTGTTTCACAGCTTATTTAATGAGTTTTGCTGGACGATAAATTGATACAGAAGTTATTGCAATGAATAATAATATTTTTAATAATAATTTTCAAGTAATATAATAATGAAATAATAATGCAAGAACAATTTCTCAAAAATCAACACACTTTAAATTCTAATGAAGATTTAACACTGGAACTTGGTGACATTTTAAATATGCAAATTAAACAAACAAAACAACAATAATTAAAATGGATCATTAAGTATCAAACTGTATTTATGTGAATGTAAAACAAACATTTATGACGTTTGTATGCAGAATGGATGGATGATGATTCAATAAGCTTCATATTACAATGTTTTGTGCCAAAGAGTTAGTAATAATAAACACTGAGGCTCTTTAAATTTTAAATCGATATTTATCACTGCATATATAATAAACCAGCAAATATTTCAGCATTTACATTGTGAGGTAAAGCAAAAGAAACATTTTCTCCATGTCACTTTAGGGGCTCCGTGTCATATATGCATGAAAAAATTAACCTATTAAAATTTAATCTGATCAAAATGTGATTTTTTCTTGATAGTTAAAGAGAATAATGGGTTTTTTTGTTCAATTAAAATTTTCCAAACAACCCCATCAGGTTTTGTTAATAAAATATTGTTATAGCCTAGTAAAAAATATATAGAAATAGATATTTTAACTGTTTAAAGCCAAATTTATTGCTTAAAGACAAGTAAAAGAAGATTACAGGAAGAATCAAAAGTTACATTATGATGTGGAAAACATAAAAGTTTTGATGTCAAACTGTTCAAATAAAATGTTTTTAACTTGTGATCAACGGGTTTTGGAAATTTGCATAAACATTTTGTAAACCTGGTGTCTGCTACTTTAATTTGATCTCTTTATTTTCTCTCAGGTTTTGTGTGCAGCAGACAGTGAACTGGTTTCACACCAGCTAGACTGTAAATTCCTCAAAAATAAAAGTGGAAAAAGCAGCACAGAAGTCAAAGAAAACAGGAAGTAAATCCCCAGTTATGCACTTCAATTGTATATTACAAACAACAATAACAGTAATGATTATTGCTAATAAAAATAAACTTCCTGTCTGTAAGGGATGTTGGTTTCATGTGAGGATGAAACTGATCCTTCACTGGAAACGAAAACGAAACTGGCAGCAATTAATGTCAGACTGGATCAGCAGAAACCCTTAAAGTGAAGCTAAGCTGAATTTTTTGCAGCACCTGGTTTCATGTTCAGTGTTTAGGACAGAAACTAAGAACTTCCAGACGGGGGGAAGGGAGGATTGCGATGGTGGAGCCCACACAGCGCCTGACCCGCAGCGGGAACAAGTTTCACTGAAAAGCGGAGTTAAAGCCAGGGAAGCTTCCCTGCTCCTCTGGACGGGTTCCAACTTTCCACTGACTTTCTTGGAGACTCTTTGCGTAGCCGAGTTAGCTGAAGGCTAGCCAATGCTAACTGCTATGCCCGGGTCGTAAATAACACTGGCACCCAAATGCCACAGAGCATCAGGTCACCTGAGAACCGGAAGCCTCTCAGCGCTACGGCACGAAAGAGCGGGAAAATAACTCACCTTGGGCGCTGAAGATGATCCGGGATTATTGTTTAGTTGGCTCCATAGTTCTGTTTTACATGATGTTGTTCCAATCCCACGGCCCTCATCCGAACAGCGACCACTGACGCCATGTTAATACATTACCCCGCTGCACTGTGGGAGTTAGCTTTGTGCTATTGGTGACCGAGCCGGCTCGATGGGCCCACTCGCTCAAGGAGCCGACTCCTTTTTTTCCTTTTTTTTCCCCAATTCAGTTAAAAATACTTTATTAATCCCAAAGAAAATTAAATGTTTTCCGTTGCTCATTTCACCCAACTATCTTCAAAAAGTTGTTGACTGAAGACTGTTGCTGTATGACAGTCTTATAACTAGCATGACATGCTAATAGCTGAACTTAGGGTCAATATAAGAAAATGTAATAGATTTAATTTAAAAAAAAGTAGTTTAGTTAATTTTGCAAAATTAAAATACAGATATTAAAATAACAACAACAGTATTGAAAAATAAGTAAGTAAGTAAGTAAAATCACATTAATAAAGTATTTCAACAGAATAGAGATACCCTTTAATAGCTATATTAAAGGGTTGGAGATTAATTTATATATATATTTATATATATATATAGAGAGAGGAGAGCGAGAAAGAGAGCATACAAAAATTAAGAATAAGAATAATATAGTGACTACTAGGGGTAAAATTACAAAATAAACATTAGTTATCAAAATAACATAACATAAAAATAGTAAAAATAACACTCTGATCCAGAGGAATGTTCAAATGAATTACTTTTTCTTTTTTTTCTTTTTTTTTACCAATAAACAAACTATTTATTAAGTATGAAACTAAAACTGTGCAAATACACACAAAAATTTGATTTTAGATGAGAAAAACTGTAAATACCTGTGCAAATACATGTCATCACCGCTTATCCACCTCGTTTGCTTTTGCCGCTCCTTTCTGGAACGTCTGGGGGAGAGATGTTGGAGTAGGGGACACAATCGATGGCAGAGATGTTTGAACTTCATCCTTCTCTCTCTGCTCTGCATCTATGGAGAAATAAATTAGTCTAATTTCAGAAGTAGATATCAAGATGTTTGCTTCTCATTGGACTTTTACCAATAGAATTTAAAAAAATCTAGTCAAAGGCTGTTAAATAAGGGCATTTAACAAGTATTTTGGACTCAAAGATTAATATAATTAAACGTGGACTAAATAAGCGAAACATTTTGGTTAGCATAGCTGAATGAATCGAATCCCAAGAAAGCAGCGAAATTCCCATCAATAGAGGGCGTACCGGTGATGACGAATAGGGGGCGTGTGTTGCGCTACGTTTGGGTACCGCTCGGAAAACAAAATACTGAAACAACTCCTACTTTCAATCAAAAAACAAAATGATAGGCAGCACTCTAAAGTACAATACTGGAGTGGTTTTGTTTATGCGAACATTGCAATTTGTTTCTGTCACAGTATGACAAGGTTAGTTCAAAATTACAAAAACGTTGGATGGATTCAAGCCAAAATAGAACACAATAAAGAGGAAACAATAAACAAGAACACGTTCATCACACCTTTATTTAAGGCGCCTGAAAAACTGTCCAGTTTATGAATAATTCAGCATAATTACTTTTAAAGAAACTGTCAGTTATGTTATTTTACTGAGAAGTTGGGAACTTCCAAATGAAAAACAGAAATAACTGTTATGGGAAGCTTTATCCTAAATGCACTTTTACTTTGAAGGCATTGTATGGAGCTCAATTAGGGCCATAAGATTTGTTCAAAGAATAAAACAACTTGGATCCCAAAAGTAGTTTTGAACATTTTTCCCCAGTTTAAAATATTTGTTTTTCAGTTTTTAATATGAATTTTCAGTTTCAAACTTTGTTTTTTTTTTCAAAATAACTGTTCAGTTTCAAATCTTTTTTTTAAGTTCAAACTTTTTCTTAGTTTCAGTTTTTCTCAGTTTCAGATCTTTTTCAGTTTTCAAATTTTCAAATTATTTTTTCAGTTTCACTTCTTATTTGTTACAATTTTTTAAAGTTTCATATAATTTTTGAGTTTTTGAAATCATTTCGCAGGTTCAAAGCTTTTTTTCCCACTTTAATTATATTTTTCTTTTTTCTTTTGGGACAAACAAAGCCCTAATCTAGCTCCATAGGTTAACGGGCACCGGAAGTCTCCCTGCTTTACCCTGACAGAGGCTCCGGGTTTTGACTCTTTTCTCTCCTCTGTTGAGTTGGCAGTTTGTTTTCTAAGATGCTTCCCGCTGCGGTCTCCGTCACATCGGCAACATTATTATTGTTCCTCATGTCATTAACCGGCCTGACAGAGAGCAAACAGAAAGACTTTTACACCTTTAAGGTGGTAAACAGCAGAGGGAAGCTGGTTTCTTTGGAGAAGTACCGCGGTTCGGTGAGTCCGGTTCATTTGGCTGCATGCCTGAATGCTTGCATGTGAATTTTCCTCCTAATATCTGTAGATGTGACTAACTGCGGCTCTGTCGGGATGATCGGCTGCAGCCTACGTGGCAGGAGGCCTGCAGCTGCAGCAGCTCCGTAGATTTCACTCTAACCAGGTATGGAGCATCATTTTCTGCTGAAAAACACTAAACTAACATTCCTCTAACCAGTTAGGAATATTTCACTTTGCATGGCGAAGTTTTCCACTTTTTATTGATTAAACTTACAGATTTTCGTGAAAAAATGCTTTTGGTGCCATATGGAGTGTATGATGAGTGAAACTTCAGGAATACAAGGCAAAATATTTTATTATAGGATATAACTTAAAAGTAGAAAAATGTTAAGACCTTTGAACAAAAAATGTTTTAAGCTTAAATTACTTTGTCTTGGCGCGTAATAACATTTGATAACTGGAGTCTGATTTGTTTTCCTGCGGTTCAGTTGTTTTTACTGCTGCTTGAACTAATTTGTTCATAATCTGAAAACATATTTTGTTCAGTCCGGGGTTGTATGGAGTAGTTTTAGCAGCCAGCATGTTCAGACCTCAGTAGCTTTCTTGCTACATGGATCATCTTCACTATAATCTTGTCTAATATGGGATGCAGTTTGTAAAGTTACACAGTCAAATATTAAGAGTAATAATTTGGGTTATTTAGCCTAACAAGAAAAAATTAGGTTACTTTTTCAGTCATATTTTAAACAACATGTTAATTTATTTATAAATGTCACAATTTCAAACTGAATATGTAATTATGTATAATTACATATTATATATAATAATATGTAATTATTATTACATATTATTAAGTATGAAACTAAAACTTAATAAGTTTTATTAAGTTTGTAAGCTAAATATGTAGCTTACAATGTGAGTATGTAGTTCTGCATTAAGTATTTCTGCTTCAAGAAAAACTATTTTGTTAATAAATATTTAATTTAACTAGTAAACTATTCAAACTAAATATTTTTGCTCCAAGCTAAGTAATTAGCTAGCTAGCTAAACCATTTTGGTTATAACATTTGGAATATTTAGCTTGATAGATAAATATTTAGTTTAATCAATTTAAAAAAAATATGTGGCAAGCTAAACATTTTGTTAAATATGTAGCTGTCTACAAACAGTTTTCTAGCTAAATATGTAGCTTGCTCACAAAATTCTTAAGTCGTTAATAGAACCTCAACACAGATGTCAAATTTTACTCAACTGACAGTTTACAAAACAGTCGAGTAAATTATCGCTTCAGAATTTATCTGGAAAAATTAATTTAGTGGAAGCTATGTGTGCTAAACATTAGCAACGTTAGCAAAATCACTTTGGCACTAATCAAAAATGTAGCTCTGCTAATAGCAGAAATATGCCTACCTCTGCTCACAGTTTGTTTTCTTAGATCTGAAAACTTCTGATCATTAAAACCTTTGTCCAGAAACCATTAAGCTGACATTTCACTCAAATTTGAATCAACAACCTTGGCACCAATGAGTTTCCGTAAGGTTCTTTAAGCGTGTAGTTGCTGATTTGGCGTTTCTGCGGACGCAGGTGTCCCTGGTGGTGAACGTCGCCAGCCAGTGCGGATTCACGGACCAACACTACCGAGACCTGCAGCAGCTGCAGCGGGACTTCGGTCCGTTTCACTTCAACGTCCTGGCTTTTCCCTGCAACCAGTTCGGCCAGCAGGAGCCGGGAAGCGACAAGGAGATCGACAGCTTCGTGCGGACCGTGTACGGGGTTTCCTTCCCGCTCTTCAGCAAAATCGCGGTGGTTGGAACAGGAGCCAACAACGTCTACAAACACCTGGCAGGTGAGTATCGATTCCAGGACATCGATTTTTAATCAAAGCTTCGGTGAATTAGCGCCATCAGTTCCATGCGGAGGATTTGTATTTTCTGTTGCGCAACGCTTTGACCCGCTAATGTTGACAATGCTAACTGCTATTAGCAGCCACGGAAGTTAGCAAGGGAAGCTAACTTCCGGGAAAGAGACAAACAGCTCAGCGTGAAAAAACAGAGCTGGTGTTTGGAAACAGTAGAGATTAGATCAAAATAATGATTAAAAAATGACTAAACAATCTAACAAAGTCTGTAAGTCTGACTGTATTCAGGCCAATTTAGATACGGAGACAGAAAAATGAGAAAATTTAAGACAAATAATCTGAAAAAACCTCTAGAAAAACACACTTCAGATTTTCAGAAGTTAAAAATTTGCTAGAGAGAGATTCAGGTATTTAGATTAATCCCAGAAAGTTTGGAGAAAGAAACTTGTAAATTTCTGTGCTTCAAATGTCAAAAATCAGCTTGAAAAAAACCTCAGAAATCTTGAGATTAATCTCAGAAAGTTTTGGGAAATAAACTTGGAAATTTTGGCATTTCAAAAGAAAAAAATTTAGACTTTTGAAACAAAAATATTCTTGTTTTTTCTGGAATATTTCTGAGATTCATTTCAAAATTGAAGCATTTTTAGCAACATTTTGACTTGTCAAACATAAAAATCTTTAATTGTAGAAAATTTTTTAGATTTTTTAGAATTTGAGTTTTTGGCAGAATTTACTTTTTTCTCCTTTTGTTTAGGTACATACCATTATGTATAAACATTGAGCCCGATCCCAATTCAACCCGGCTAATTAACTCCAGCTGAACAATCCCAAAGTAATCCCGATATATTACTGTAGACTCTCAGTTAAAAAAACTCCCAAATGTCTGATTTTTATTTTTAGCTCGTATTTAATATCTTCCTGCTGCATTTTCTCTCTTGAGAAAAAATCATTTAAGATTAGAAACATTTGGGTCATAAAAGAAAAGCTTTTTCATACTTCAAACTTGAGACTAAAAATAAGTATAATATAAAAAGTTTAATATAGAAAATGTTGCTTCATTTTTAAAAATAAATGTTAATTTTGAAAAATGAAAGTGAATTTTTTGCACACAAATATAAACATATTTTAAGCAATAAATAAATATTTTTTAATAGCATTTTTAGCATAGTTAGTATTTATTATACTAACTAGATTTACTACGAAATGGGATATTTTTCTATTTGCTTAATTGCCAGAATAATCAATAAATCACTAAAATAATTGTTTAAAGTTCTGGTCCGATGTGGAGCGACCAACGTCTCGTTTCTTTAGAATCCAAATATTTTCTGTGTTTTTTCTCGTTGCAAAGAAAAGCAGGAAATGTTTAAAAAGTCTCTTTCTGTGCAGAGGTGTCCGGAAAAGAGCCTGACTGGAACTTCTGGAAGTTCCTCATTGACGTCGATGGCAGAGTGGTGGACGCCTGGGGCCCCAAGGTTCCCGTCACGGAGATCCGGCCGAAGATCGCCGGCATGGTGCGGCAGATAATCCTGAAGAAGAAGGAAGAGCTTTAACTCTCTATTTCCTCCATGAACTGAACACAGGTTTTACATTTCCAGATTTATCTGCAGCAACTCCGGCTACTTTCTGAGCGCACTGATCCAACACCACTCACTCTTTAAAATAAAAAATCTGATGTTTCTAGGAACAGTTTTGAACCAAAGAGCTTGTTTTTAATAAACTTTCACTGTGACTCTAATTTTGGTTTGTGCTCTGCATCATCACTGGTTGGTGGGACTCGATAGCAGAGTCTTTAATTAATCGCAATTTAATTGAAAACTATATTGACAAAAAAGCAGGACTTTTAATTCAGAAACCCCTTTTTTTTGCTAAATAAATGAAAAAATAAATGAGCTCAATAACAGATATTTACTGTTTTTAATTCTGTTATTTAACCATCAAATTAGAGCAAAGTTCTTTTATTCAGCATCAGATTTACGGGTGTAGCTGACCAAAGGTGCTGGAGCTCAGCCTGGGTTGCTAGGCAACGGGTGGAATTCTGCTGGGGTTGCTAGGTGACGGTGCCACCAATTGTTTCTCAACAAATGAGGGTTTTGAAATGGCTCCTTTAAAGAAAAACAAAAAACCCACAAATTTATTTCCAAAAACAGTCTGGGTGTTTTTTTTAATACTTGCTTCTTAAACAATTGAGATCCAAACAGAAGAATAAAAATGCACAAAGTCTTATGTAATGGACCGTTTTATTAAGGGGAGAATGATGTAAAATTGACAGTTTTAAACTTTCCATCGTGTTGGGATGTTTTTCCATCATCAAAAACACCTGGAGTTTTGCTTTGATTCCTTCATTCATGTTTGAGAAATCCTTTAATCTCCACGGCAACCATTCAACTGTGCAAAACGTGTGGGTGGACCTAGCCCCGCCTTCAAGGCACCGCTCAAAGAGCAGGAGCTTCTTAAAGAGACAGGACCAATTTTAAGGCGTTACATTATGAAGTAAGATTTCTTTTATCTTTTATATGTGTAACATTTTTATGACAACTGAAGGTAACGTTACTTGATGATGCTATACAATGGCAGAATCTCTCACTACTTTGGGCTTTCAGATGAACAAATGAAGCAGGAAGTCTTCTATGTCTCCGCTCATCGGCTGCCGTTTCTCTTCGCTCATCCTCTCCAGCCGCCTGATGCTGTCGTCCCGGTAGAAGCCGTGGTGAGGAATCGCTGCTGCCCTCATGAAGAACTGGACAGACTTCTTCCTCTCCTTCTGGCTGAACTGCAGATATTTAGCATAGAAGCTGCAAACCATCTGCTCCTCTTCGGGATCCAAGTCTCTTCTCAGCAGCTCCTCAAACGCATCTTCGGCTTCAACTCGCTTGTTTGATTTCACATACATGTTTGCCAAAGATATCTGCATCTTCAGGGAGGAGTGAGGGTAGAGGGCGATGGTTTGTTTGTGAAGACTGATTGCTCTGTCCATCAGGCTGCGATCCAGGTGATTGTTGCTTTGGGAAAAGACTTTCCTTTTGTAGCAGATTGCGGCGCATTTCTTGATGTATCGCGCGTTGGGGTGTCTCTCCAGAGCCTCCTCTGCTAAATCAACAGCTTCGTCCATGGAGACGTGGATCCTGTAGAGCCTTAGCAATGGTTTCATGCCGCTGTAGCTGCTAGCCGGCTTTGCTAGCACGCTCCTCGCCAGTTTTTGTGCTTCATTGTGAATCCGTGCTCCTTTCTGAGCTTGGGCTTCCAGGTAGAGAGCAACAAGGTACAAGTTCTCCGGGTCGTGCTGTTTGGCGATCTTCACCTTCTCCAGGATGTCAGGGTCCAGGTTTTGTTTTTTAGAGGCTTTGACCAGCGCTAGCACCCGGCTGGTGTGCCACTCCACCATGTCTGGTTGCATCCTGATGGCTTTCTGGAAATAATCCACAGCCAGCAGCTTCTGACTGAACTTCATCAGAGTCCAGGCTTTCTCGGCGCAGATCTCGGGGTGCGGGTCGTCCGCAGACGGAGACGGGTACTCTGTCATCAGAGCGCCAACCTTCGATAAATACTCTGCGCTACGCGCCCTCTCCCCGAGCCGGTGGTGCAGCCAGGCCATGTTCCCGTAGTTCACCACCAACCAGGGGCCTTCGTCTGAGACGGTGTTCCTCAGCTGGCGGAACGCCTCGGCCGCTCTGCAGAGGAAACGCCGCGCGTCTTCCAGGAGGCCCAGCTGGTGGTGGACGAAGCCCTGCAGGTTGTAGATGTGGCCCAGCCAGCAGTAGCCCGACTCTGGACCGATTCCTCCAGCGCGTCCCGGAGACACAGCAGCTTGGACTTGCTGAGGTCCAGATCCCACATGAAGTGGCACTCCAGGGACTCCAGGTGAGATTCCAGGTGAGACTCCAGGTGAGATTCCAGCTGTGATGGAGTCCGAAAGGCGCTGGAAGATGGATTAAAAGTTTAAACTGCAGAACTAGGAAGAACGAAGTCAGAGAAGAGGAAGAAAAAGGAGGATGAGGAGCAGCAGAGGGATGAATGATCGGCCTATTAGAAGAAAAAAAGGGAGATTTCTGCCAAAACTCTAACTTTCTCACAAAAATTGGAAAAGTGGAGTACAATATTTCAAAAACATAAATTTGACAGCTAGAAAAATCTCAGAAAATTTACTTAAAAAACAGAACATTTCTGAGTTAGTAATGTTAGTAAGTTAAAAATATCAAATTTTTGAAACTCAAAATTTGAGATTAATCCCAGAAATCTACTGGGAAAAATTTCCTGTTTTCTAGAAAAATCAAAATGTTTTAGCTCAAAAAGTGCACAAAGCTCAGAAGTTTTATTTCTAGAAAATTCCTGAGATTAATCTTAAAAATTCTGAGCTGTGCGGCAAAAACTCATCAGAGTCCAGGCTTTCTCGGACTCGTTTTGTTCAATATAAAATGGCCCTGATATGAGGTAGTAGAGACGAGTGAAGAGGGAAGGAGAAATCCTTAAGAAGAGACGAGAAAGAGGAAAAACATAAATCTGAGTTTCAGGGAGCGGACCTCATCCTGCAGCCGTTGTCCGGATTCTGTGGCTTTCTGGATCTTTCTGTTCTGCTCTTCAGGCGCGGCACCATAAAAACCAGTACTGTTGAATTTCCTGTAAATAAAGTCTCACTGGACAAAACTTTTCTCTTTTCTCATGAATCAGAAACTAACTCAGCACTGATCCGATGCCGTGTTGAACGAAGAATGAAATCTGACTGAACAGTTTTTATCCTGGAGCGAAGTCAGATGTATCGAGTCATTCTGACCTGAAAGGTCAAAGTTCAAGCAGAGCTGTAAACGCTCGGGTCAAAGTCTTGTCTGTGTGTCAGCAGCTCTAAATGACATCACCACAGTTCACTTTAACATTTCATAGAAATATGAATCGGAGCAAAAAGGTGTTATTTTAGTCCAACAAGAAAACATACACTATAAAACCAAATTCAACAGAAATAATTTGATTTTCCTAAATAAACGGATCCACTGTGTTCAGATAATTCAAGGTCGGTTCTGTTCAGGTAGTTTTCCAGCCAGCTCTGTTGACTAACCGTGCTAACCTAGCTAAATGCTTACTAAGTATTATAAATCTACTACATGCTTTTATGATTTTTATGCTAACATAACTGACATGCTAACTCAGCACCGCACTCCATAACACATGCAAAGTAGGCATGGTGACCGCATTCAGTCACAAAGAAGAATGCCATGTGTGCTAAATGCTAATTAAGTAAGCTAACTTTAGCACATAGTGACTAGCCAAATTATTTATTATCAGGTTCTCTTTCATTTTTAATCAGTTATTGATTTTTACTGTGGAAAGCCCAAAGAGCTACTTTCAGACTTATCCTGCTGCACAAACTAATCTGAAACTGGTTTTAATTGGTTCCAAATTAAAAAGTCTGATTAAAGAAATGTGCCTCTCCTCTGTGTTTATTTGCCAACGCCATGCGCTCCACCTCCCTGCAGCAGAGCTTTACCTCTTCATTAAGTCAGATTGTGTCTGTCAGAGGATTATCTCTCCGCTTTCGGCCGCCTCCAGGTCACTGAGGAATAATGGGGCTGTGGAACGTCTTCACTTCCATCAAGGACCGTGCAGAAAAGTTTCTCAACGAGAAGAATGTGGTGACAGATGTTCTGGCGAAGCTGGAGGAGAGGACGGGAATCAAGAAGAAGGTCATCGCCCTCGGTAAACCAGAAACGGTTCAGTAATCTGCCCTGTTCAGCTGACGGTTCAGTATTACGGTTCGTTAGACGCAGGAAAACCGGAACCTGAACACGTCGAACATGACATCCAGTGTTTCTGAACCGATTCAGGGAGATACTAGCTATTTGGGCTATTGTGGTAAATAAGCATGCGAGGTGGATGCTTATTTTGGTATTGATCCGATACCAAGTATTGCCGATACCAACACTTTTTACTTAGTTTTCTGCATCGTCAAACTTCTGAGCTCCAGCAGTTTTCATAGTTTTGTGCAGGATGAAATTTGGACAGTTTATAAACACTTTAATACCATATCAGCATGATAGGGTAAGGATTAGGGTTAGCCTAACCCTAAACCTACACTTTAAAAAGCATTAATAACTATTTATCGTGCATTAAGTAAGAGTGAGAAGGAGACAGTTTGGTAAAAAAAAAAAAAAATCAAATTGCTTAATGTGTTTTCAATGTATCTGAAACTTTTAGTATAAAAAATCTAGATTAAATATATAGATCTCGCTCATTATTTGACAGTATATTTGGCCTCCTTCTCACCTTTAATTAATGCATACTAAACACTTCTTAACTATTTATAAAGTATTAAGAGCTTAATTAATAACATAACTATGAAGTATTAGCTACCTACAAGGGAGCCTTATTGTAACGTTGTCCCAATGTTTATTTTAAAGAGTTGAATTGTTTATTTGCATCTTTTATGAATTTCTAACATTGTATAAAAAAGGCTGAAGTGGTTAATTGAAAATTAAAAAACCCTGGTCAATCGATCACTAAAATGATCGGAATAGTCCTAATTGAAATTAAAGTGAAGCCTTTCTGACATTGCGGTCCACAGGCGCCCCCTGGTGGCCAGCAGGGTACTGCATGTAAACGACCGGTGTTCTGTCCGTCTGTGCCACCCTTAAACCCGTTCTACCGTGTGGTAATGCGCATGCGCACATCGATGCTACGTCACATACCGCTTACTCAGCAGATTTCTTATGAACAAGACTAACGCACACAACACTTGGGAGTAAATAGATTATTTTTATTTCAATGTGTTTAACATTATTGGAAAGTTTAGAATCCAAACTTCCAGAATCTGTAAATCAGTTCAGAGTTTATGACAATAAGTGAGTTAAAAGGCTAATATTTCCACTTCTGGTTGGATTCAGATGTTGTGTTATTGCGGGGAAATTTGTTCAACTTAAACACTGGATTAAAGAAATACTGTTTCATTCTAAGGATTAAAATGTTTCTTATTTAAAAGTTGAATAAATTTGTAATGTTTAATTAAAAACAAAAACAAAAAACAGGCTTTGGTGGTCAACTGAAAAATCTAATTTTCCGATGACTAAAGTAATTGAATTAAAAAGCCTTTAATGCCGTGGAGGGAAACACCAGGCAGCAGCGGGGCGGTGACGCGGCGATGACGTCACCGGTGCCTGGCGGAGGCAGATGATCCCGGCAGCAGAGCAGGACGGGCCCAATGACTGAACAGCAGCATAAGCTGATCAGAGGTAGGAGGATTAATGGGACGGAGCCTCACATCGCTCCATAGCTAACATGACGTCATCCCGCAATAACACAACCTCAGATTAAAATACTAATCTGTCACTTCATGTTCTGTGCTGTTGTTTCGTAAATGTGCAGCTGGGTAGAAACTACTTATTTACATGGGTAACTTTAAGAAAAAAAAAAAGTACCTTTCACTACTCTGTACTTTTATTATGAAGTATTTCTACTTTTACTGAAAGTGGATTTTCTGCCCACTGAATGAAAAACAAACATATTTTAACCAGAAATTCACCAAACACAGACACACGCCTGCATTTTTTTTTTTTTTTAAATGTTATTATGACTTTGTTATAAAATTATGACTTGTCAACAACTTTATTCTAGTACTACTATGATTTTATTCTTATTTTGATTTAGTGCTGTTTGGTTTTATTCTCTGAAAAGTTTTTTTGCGTCTCCAGACGTAATTTGCGGTGAACTCATAAACTGAACGTGTCTGTCCAGGTGCCGTCTCGCTGACTGGACTTTACCTGGTTTATGGATATGGAGCTTCGCTGCTCTGCAACCTGATCGGCTTCGTCTATCCAGCTTATTATTCGTGAGTTTGATTCCTAGATGGTCTCAACTTATTCTGGAGGGCAGTTTGTTTAATTCATTAGTTTGTTGCTTCTGATATTTAAAATGTCGTCCAGTTCCAGTGTTAAACATTCAGACTCATAAAACAGCTGAAATAATGAGAATAAAGTCGTAATACGACAATAAACATGTATGACCAAAACGTTTGAATAAAGTTGTAAATATGAGAAGCAATATGCAGAATAAAATAATATTACCAGAATAAAGTGATGAGAACAAATTTGAAATGATATAAAATCAAAGTCAGTCCAACTATTCTCATATTATTGTGATTGATATTGTAATCTTATGTTATTCTCATATTATTACAACTAATCTGGTAATTTTGCTTTATTTATGTATTATTGCAACTTTATTCTCATACAATTTGAACTTCATTGATGTAAAACTTTATTCTTGTAATGAAAATCTTTTTCTTCATCTAGCTCTAATAATCCGTCAGATGATATAAGAAAAATAAACTTCATTTTACAGGATGACTGTATCGTTATTAAAGTGTCTGTGATTAAACGTCATCTTTGCTCTGATCCAATTTATTCACTGCAGTTGGTTTTTCTAACAGTTTTTGGTAAATCTGTATGTTATCAGATGAAACCTGCAGGATTTGATAGAAAACCTCAAACATCATTTTTTTATCAATGAGAAACGGATGTGGAAAGTTTCCTTCATTTTCTGCCTGTTGTTTCTGGTCCCGTTTCTCGGTTGGAGCTTAAGTTCTGGTTTTCTACAGAATCAAAGCCATCGAAAGTCCCTGCAAAGATGACGACACAAAATGGCTGACCTACTGGGTGGTGTACGGCGTCTTCAGCCTGGGCGAGTTCTTCTCCGACATTTTCCTTTACTGGTTCCCGTTTTATTATGCATTTAAGGTGAGGACACACCCAGAGTTTTAAAAAACAAAATATGTTGTGAAATCAACATGACGCCGGCCCCCAAACCTCCAAACAGACAGTTATACTGGCAGAGGTAGAGGAGCTGCGATACCAGAAGCATTTCTGAGTTATTTTTGCCTCATCAGCCAACACTGAGGCAAAACGTTTCTGAGTCGCATGTCAGGTCTGCGAGGCTACAGGCAGGAAACATTGCAGAAATCCACATTAAAATCCAAGTTTTTCTCAGTCGGAGGGGCAGAAAGTCTCATCGGATGTTAGTGTGAACGCTGCGTCGGGTTAAATAATAGCAGCTCGTGAAAATCTGCCTCCACGAAAATACTTAAAAATAAACTGCAGCACAAGTTTTCATGCTGCCACAGAGCATTATTGGTCTTTGATTTGACAGTCAATGAGTGTCGTTTTGACACAAAATGGGATGTTAACTGCCAGTTACCTTCGCCCTGACCAACATGGGTAGTTGCCGTTGATCAGTTTCATTGGACAGGACAGGAGGTCGGCTGCAGGCCTTGATCCATTTATTCCAGACTCCATTTGGGTTTTGGAAATGTAATAAATTGTATTCCACTCTCTAAACGCTCTGGGTAATGGCTGCATGTTCCACATGGACCTTTCTTTCCTATTAGTTTCCCCTTTGAGTCTCTCTAACCACAGCATTAGCAATAACAAACTCTGGCAACGTAGCCACAGGTTCACTTCCTCCAGATAAGTGGCAAATACTTAAATAGCGACACCAACTGGTCAGTTTCTGACAAACCCACTGGAATGACTTGCAGATGCTGTCGTGTCATTTGCATCTTTTTGGGAATAAATGTAAAATTTAACAAAGTGTGGGAAATGGTTCTGGATGTTTTCCTGGTGTCTGTTTCCAGTGTTTGTTCCTGTTGTGGTGCATGGCTCCGATGTCGTGGAATGGCTCCCAGATCATTTACAACAAAGTGGTTCGGCCCGTCTTCCTCCGCCATGAGGCCACGGTGGACAACATGGTGAGCGACCTGAGCGGGAAGGCCATGAGCGCCGCCGAGAACCTCACCAGAGAAGGTAACCCAGCTCCAGTAGAAACCCAGGCGCTCCTGTTTCAGGAAGTTAACTCTTCTTCTTCTTCTTCTTCTTCCTGAGTTCTCTCTACTCTGGTGAAGAACAAAACTCTGGTGACACCAATGCCGCCGGTCGCCCCGCCTGAACCGAGGAGTTTACCAAGTTCAACCGGAGAAACGTCAAACGCTAAAGTTGCTCCAAGTGAGCCGAGCGAAGAAGAACGAAGGGTAAGAAAATCCGTTTCTTCACTTCCTTCCTCAGATTTAAACTTATGGTGGAAAAACAGAGGACAGCTGATTCAGAGCAGAACGTGTTCACTACGGCGCATTATAGGGCTGCTGCAGATGGAAAAAGAAAAAAAAAAATCACATTCCAAAGAAAAAAACCCAAAAAATTTGAGAAAGTCTGAGAAACTTTCTAGAAAAGACGTGAAAAATGTTAAATTTGCTTGAAAATCCCCAGAGGTTTTTACCTTAATCTCAGAGATTTTCTAAAAAGAAATTATTGGCAATTTAATAAAGTTCAAAAGTCAAAAATGCTCAACTTTTGAAATTTAAAACTGAACAAGTTTTTCCTGAAAAAGTTGAGTTTCAAGAAAAATGTTCAACCTTTGAAACTTAGAAATTTCTATATCTTTTATCTTAGACATTAATCTAAAAGTTTTAGAGGGTTTTTTTCTAGCAAATTTGAAAGCTTTCTTTCCAATGGGCCTGCGGTGGTGTGGTCCATGTTTGTGGTTTGGGTTGGTAGATTCTACTTCTGCAGGGTTTGGTACCGACTGTAGAACTGCTCAACCAACCTGTCAGACCTTGTTTTGCGTGAATCTTCTAATCCCAACGTGTTTGTCGCCTGTTCCAGCCTTTTCTTGGGTGACCAGGTTGGTAAGTGAGCTGGTTGTTGGTAAAGATCCTGTGTTGTGATAAAAAAGAACTGGTTCAATAACAGAGTAGTTTCTTCTCTATTGATGTTGAGCTGCAGATTTCCTTCCTCCTCCTGAAAAACATTCATTTCTCCTCTGTAGATCGTAACTCCAAATCCACCCAACTGGTCATGTTCCTGTTTTTTTAATGATGAAATTGTTTAATTGGGATTAAAATCTTTAAAAAGAAGTGGCTCACATAATTATCCTTGAGGAACACCTTAAAAAAAGGATGTGGTTTGATCAAAATACATAAAAATATAAGCAAAAAAACCCATCTGACATTGTGATTAATGAGGTCTTATAAAACAAATAATGAGGCATCTCTTAATCACAGAGACATTAATATAACTTTAAAAACTACAAATTACTATTGACATGCATAATGTATCTGCTTTTTATTCTTTAAGTTAAAAATGAAATCAAACAGACATTTTTACGGCCTGCAGCGGACAATAAGGCATTTTTTATTTGATGTAGCTGTACAGCTCAGCCGGTTGGATCTTAGATTTAACTACTTTTTTTTCAATAAAAAAAAAACAAAACATCTTATCCAGTACCTTTAAAAAACGTACAGTTCAGCCAGAAAACTAAATGAAACCAAAACATTGTGGCTTAAACTGAGACGAACCTTTTAGAGCCAGAATATTTCAACCTGAACATATTTGTGAGCACAAATGGTTCTGGTTCTTTCTAAGCAAATATTTTTATCACTTATTTTTAATTTGTGTTCATGTGTTTTGCTGTTTGCCTTCACTTCAGAAAGAACTTGGTGTAGACTGAGGGTAAGTTATCACTCAACCCATTTCAGACATGCACTGCTTTAAATTAAACATAAAAAATCAACAGAAAGTCTCAGATTAAAAGCTCAATTTGGAATTTGTACAATTGTGGCTATTCTTCTTTAATTTTAAGTTTTTGTTCATCAAAACCTAATTAAATGAAACAGACAGATTTGATTTGACATGAGTAAAAACAAAAGCATTTAGAAAAAATATATTTTACTTACTGAAAGAAAAAAATTCAAACCATCTGGGAGATATGTGAAACTTTCTTTAACTCAAATAAAAAAAATTCAGTTTAATCTGGTGATGCAATAAAATATTAAGATGTGACAAAAATAAAATTAAACTAAATCTGTAAGGGGGTGAATACTTCCTCAACATGGTCCAGACACTTTAATTGATGACTGATCTGACTTTTGAAACAACAAAGAAAGACTTTAAATTTTATGAGCAGATTATTTTATTATTGTTTAACTATTATTATCATAGTTTGGTTTCAAAATTGAATCCAATCATCCTTGGGTTAAATTCATAATTAAGTTTTACATCAATTACAAATCGTTTACTAATTCATTAATCAAATGTTGCACAACAAACATCATTCATAAAATCACATTAAATGCTCCGTTAGCATAAACCGAAAACAAAGGCAGGCATCATAGACATTTCATTGATTAGCATTAACATTTAAAAATATGGCAAAAACACCCTAAAAATAAATAAACTGATCAATGGACGTTTAGCCGAATTATTCAACATAAAACATTAAATTAATATCAACTGAAATAAATACCATTCCTATTTCAAGAAGTTTCATAATTTTACAGACAAATGTATTAAAAATAACCACACTCCGCTACGGAGTTCCGTCCGGCGAACGAGAGATATAAAATCGACAAACGGGACCTAAAAACAAATCCTAGCGGTAAAATTAACTATTTTCAACAGAGGAGCCAAGAAACCCGAATGTCAAGCAGCTCACCTTTGAATTTGATAACTTCATATCAAGTTTTCATCAAGTTCTAACTTGTAAACCGACCGCAGACGGTTCTGTGCTAAGCGCGGCTAGCACTGTTGGGAACCACGCACTTTTAAATCAGCGCCCCCTGCAGGCTGGATGGATGAACAGGTTATAGATGCTTATTGAATGTTCCCACTTCTTTTCCTGTATTAGTTTACATTTTTGAAAATTCCTGTTCTAAAGTATTTTAAAATCTGACTTTCATGCTAGTAAAGTAGAAAAACCTCCTTTAGGTAGCAGTAGTTTAGAAAACAGCCGATACGCTTGTATCGGCTGTTTTCCCCTCAAGCAGTAAACACTTGATGGGAAACATTTTTAACAATCCAAAAAATAACTCAAAATTTCTTGTTTGTGTTTAACAGTTGTTCAGATAGCAGCAGAGGAAGAGGAAGATGCTCCGCGAGGAAGAGGACCAGACATGAATGACCCAAACAGAAAGTGCTCCTTATGTCACAGAAACTCGGTTATAAGGCCATATTTTTGTAGAACGGTGTTGTATTTAATCTGAATTTATGATTTGGGGATCATTTATTGTCTTTAGAAAATCAGGCAGACACTGGAAGCTGCCGTCTGATCTACGAGCTAAATGTCAAAAACAAGTTCAGAAAAAAATAATAAAAAAATCTTATGACTGGAGCTTCTACTTTATTGAATCTACTAAAAATGAAGCAGTTCACTTTGAATTTGTTTTCTTATTTGCCTCTCTGAAATGCTGTCAATTAATCCAACACTTTTTCTGCTTTTATTTTACTATAAGTCAGACCACAGGTATCCAGGAACTTTTTTCTGAAAAACAAACTTTGGCTCATGCATTCATTGAACTATTTACCTTTGCAGAAAGTGTTTTTTTTGCCACTGGGAGATTTTGGTCTGCAATGTGAACATTTTAAACACAACAGAACAGAACAGAACATTCACCATCTACTGGTGGGTAGAAGAAGAGCAACCTGGTCACATCGGCACTGATGATTTCACTGCATGGATATAGATGGTAACTTTTGCCAACATGACACAGAAATACAGAAATATTTCTGGACACGTTTGTTGTTGAGGTGCAGCAGGAAAAATGGCGGCCGGGAAACATTGAACATTTACAAACAGGAATGATTCAGTTTGATCAGATCAGTTTCTGCAGTTGAAAATGTGAACATTTTGTTAACTGGAAACCTTAATAATCCTCTCTTAACCAAATGTCAGAGTTGAAGCTTGTCTTGTTTCCTTTTTCTCAATTTAGAGGAAAAAAGGTCAGTTTCACTTTGAAATAAAATATTAATTTGTGATTAATGCTTTGAATAAATGAGGGTGAACATCTACACATGAGAAAAGGTTAGGGTACCTGAATATTATTTATTTTCTTCATCCATTTTATTACTTTTTGCTTTAATATTTATGTTTTTGTAAGGATCCCCACAAAAAACATCTCAAGAGATTATCTTTGAAATAAAATGAAATAAAAATTAAACATGCACTGCTTTATGTTTCACATTTATTTACAAAAACATAAAGAATAAAGCTTTGCATAAATATAAAAAAAACAAATATTGAAAAACTTTTATTTTTTTCTCACTTTTCCTTTCCACTCTGATTTTTATTTCTGTACATTTTCTCATTTATTTTCATGGTCAAACTTTAGATGGCAACACTTTTCATGACCAGAAACATTCAGGGACCATGAAGCAACATTAAAGGTGAGGTCAAAGGTCAGCCATCACTGTCTGTCTGGGTTTCCAGTAGCAGAGTTCAGTTAAAGAGAAGAATAAGCAGAGTCAGCAGACTTGACCTTTGACCTCCTCCACCGTCCTGTCCAGCTGTCCCCCGGCCGTCTGCAGCGCCTCCCTCTGGTTCTGCAGCCGACCCAGCGCCTCCTCCAGTCGGCCGTTCAGATTCAAATAGCGGCGGCTCTGCTGGAAGCGCAGTTCCGCCTCGCTGTCCGCCGGCCGGGACGAAGCTAAACACAGAACGTCCAAACGTCCGGTCAGCGGGTCGGACCCAAACACACACAACTCTTGTTCTGTTAATGAAGTGCATGTTCTAAATATATGCGACATACTTACGAGCATGTCACAATTAAGTATAAGTCATTATCACAAGATTTGAAGCAATAATTAAAAGCATAAAAGTTATAATTATGAGCATTAAAATTGAGTTTTAAAGTCATCATCACAAGATGGGCCGTTTGTAATTATAGCTTTCATATCTTACAACTTTTATTCTCAGAATTATTAGTTCTAAACTGCCTTCCCTTTGTTTTTATTTCTTTCATGGCGGATTAATCCAATTTTCTTTTCCTGTCTGATTTCTTCAGAAACAAAAGCAAAACAATTGTGTTGTGGCAGAAATATTTAAAAAGTACTTCTGAATTTGATACATGTCCTCTTATTTGTCTTAAGAGGTCCAGTTTAATTTAAAAATGTAAATGTTTTTAAAGGGGAATAATGGAACAGGTGATGGGAATATGAACCATCTTGTCTCCGGTGTGGACTCACCCTGCTCGGTTCTCTCCAGGATGCTGAAAACCGGGTCCTCAGGAGCAGCTTTGTGGATATCCTCCAGCAGCTGATCCACAGTGGGGAGCTCGGGTCGGCTGGGCAGAACCACCCGTTTCTTAGTTTTAGAGCCAATATTCATTTCCACAAGCAGTGCTACACTTTCTCCATCTGAAATACTGAAGGAATAAAGAAGTTGGAAAACAGAGCAGCACCTCCAGCTCCAGTAAACCTGATTACCAAAATGATCTATTTTTCTCTTTATTCTGCAGAATAAAGAAGTCTGAATAATTTTGAAAGTCTTAAAGTAATTATTTATATGAAATAGAACCAAGATTCTAGAACTTTATAAGCCACAGAATGCTAAACACAAATCTATCCAGGGAAACATATCACCCCTGCAGCAATCCCTTTAAACAACTAAAACACGAAAATCTATACAAGCTAAAAAAAAAAAATATTCAGCCGAATGATTGATGACGAAGTAAAATGTATCGTGAGATATTTTGGGTGTCGTTAATTAACGTTATGTTAGGTGACAACAAATTATAGCTTAATTCTGGAAATAATTGATAGAGGTTCTGGTTTACGTTGTAAATAGCCACAACTAGCCGTGTTTTTCAGAGCTTACCGAGGTTTATGTTTCTTGTGAAAACTTTTCGACTCGTTTTGGATCTGGCTCACTCCGTCTGCGGCGTATTTTTCCCACTTTCTTATACAGAAAAACGAGCCGAGTCCGCAGAAAAATACATCAACATAAGTTAGCAACCACGACACCGGAAGCTAAGGGTAAGCAGCCGTGCGTCATGGCGTCACACGCCACGTCACTGGTAGAATGACGACGGTAAACAAGAAGGTGAGGATGTCTGACATGTCAGAAACAGAAGCAAACAGAAGCAAAACAAACAAACATATTTTTGTATTAAAGTTGACCGGTTTACTTAAAAGAATAAAGCTTTTATTTGTTTGTTTGTGAGCCTTTTATCTTGAGTCGCACCCCCTACTGGCTGTTGGCGGTACTGACCCATATTGTTTTTGGCCAAACGAAATTAAAATCTTCTTGAAGTTCTCTTCTGACTTTTTCAAATAAAAGATCACTTCCTTGCTTCTTTAAAACATTTCTTTGCATTGATTATGCATAACATTGACCATTATTACTTGATGGGATATATTAGCTATTAAGACAATGTGATGACCAGATGACTGGGTCAGGGCATCTGCAGAACCGTAGCATTTGTAGTCTGTTCCTGGTCTTCTCTGGGCAGCATCTATTGGTACAAGAAAGCCAGCAGTGCCACATTGACTTTTAAAATAAAAACAATGCAGCAGATTAAGGAATCACATCACTTTTTATTGGAATGAAGACATTTATAACAACACGCTTCTGTTATTTTGCATGTTTATCATGGCATTGTGAAGCTTCTGAGATCCAGTTCAGGTGAAGACTGAGAAATTTTAACGCAGCTCAGCTACAAACTGGTCGTAGACCAACGGTCGTCTCTTGTGAATGAGAAGGCCGTCGGTGTTGGTGAAGAAAAGGTCAGAACCCAAACAGAATTGATTCTCCAGCCTTTATTGTCTTTCCCATGCTAGCTGCTGAGTTGCAGCTGAGAAATGTAACTGAACTTTGGTTGCTTGGAAATTATTTCAGATTTTGAAGATTTTTCTGTTGCTCTGAAATTAAGCAAGAGCAAAAGCCAGATTTGTGTTGCTAAAATTGCTATGGCAGCCAATCTTACAATTGGATAATTGTTTAAAATATACGCTAAAACAATTGAATGGCTTGGGTTTTATGCCTTTCCAAACTGCCAATGACATTTTGTTTATAAACCTGCAAATGAACGGCAGGCAGCAGATTTTACACCAAATTATTCTCATCCAGAATTAGACTTGTGTGCGCTGTTTTGCCTGTGATGTGTTGGAATAATAATTGGAATGCAGAGATTCTTACCTCTTTTTTCTACAATTTTGCTTCTAGATACGCTGACTCTTGACACTGATAAGAGAGGATTTAAGAATAACAGAACCTGTAGGTCTTTAAAAGTCTGTTGGGGATAAAAGTCGGAGGATATACGGCCTTTTTAATTAATGCTACAGAATTACAACATAGTGGTTTTATTAAAACGGCCCCTTAATGTAGATTAACTCCATCAGCCTCTTCAAGCACACATGAAAGAGGAAAAGTACAACTACAGAGAATATTCATTGTCTTTATAATCTTCACCACCTATCGCTACTTTTACAGCAACACATTTAAGCAGATATTAACATGTACAGAGTTGCAGAAAAGAACTGCAGTGAAGACCACCGAAAGACCTGCAGCAGGTACAAAGTTAGACCATAACAAAGTCAGCAGTGGTTATATAATGTACTTGTAGCTTATGTGTCCTAAACGGTGGAAGATTTTATAGGTTTCAGCCTCAGAATACTAATTGGCAGCTTATTGTGATGCAAGTTGATGCTTTACACAACATCAGGACAGTAAAACGCAAATACTTTGTTACATTTTGGCTTTTTGTTGACATGGTAACAGCGTTTTAGAAAGACAAAAATGCATAGGTTAGACGATGGAAACATTTTAGAAACAACGCTAATCATGTCTGCATAAACACAAATCATTACTTCAGTCACATTATTTCCCACTTTCGCTTCGAAATTTACCCGCAGGCAACACAAAGAATGTAGGAGTGTGTATTTCACCGTTTCATTAGCATTAGCATTCTGGTCATGACAACTTCAAGGCTAGGGAGAGTCATCCAGTGAATCCTTTGCTAGCTGTAGTATTAATATGCTAACATTGATGGAAATGTTTTTTAGCCGTGGAAGGTGTAACACTGTAGGATATGAGCCCAAACAAGCAAGTCATTAGTGTGGCAATGCTTAGTCTTGGGATTGTGTAGTAAGTGAGTCATTAGCCTAAATATGCTAGCTCAGAGGTCTCCAACTCTAGTCCTTTGGGAGATTTAGGATGAATCCCTGGTGCAACACAAGGAATTCAAATAATTGAATTATCTCTTCAACATGCCATCAAGTTTGTAATAGGTCTGGTGGTGAGCCTTTCATTTCATCCAGGTGTGTTTGAGCAGGCTTGCATCTGAAATCTGCAGGACAGTTGGAGAAACCTGAAGTAGCAATCTTCAGCTTCTGCATTAGTGCACTGCAGAGTGAGATGGAGAACAGGCACAAGGGAAAGAGCTCAGCAGAGTATACGCACAATGGTTATTTTATATACAAACATGGCTTCATTTGTGTTATGTGAGTTTTTAGAGCGCAGTATTTCAAGAGGGGGTAGTCACTTGACTTCAGAGGCTGGTCACTAAAAAAGACAAATTAAATGTCTGATATTGTTTAACCTAAGAGGTTTCAGTCTTAACTTTGTACCATCTCCTGTGCCAAAATCCAAACCACCACTGATAACATATTCTTCACTCACTCACTAGCAAACAGTACCTGAATATCAGCAAAATCAAACATCCCAATGCATTAACAGATGCATGTGGCTGCGTTGTTCATCAATTCACAGTTTGCACTGTTACACGTTTTTGCGTCACAAAAACACAGATGGCATTGGACTGAAAAATCCTTCCTTTTGAATTACATCACAGCATTATTCAGTACCAACATTGTCTACATCTGTGTGTACACAGTGAATATATGAGCATGCTGTCAGCAGTTAACACTCACCAGAGGGTTTCTGTATACCTGGTGTGTTATGTACAATACTAATTCAGAAGCAGGATTGTAGAATGCGACAGAAAACGATACTACTGTTGCAGTATTATCGTTTGTGGTGGGAAACTACTTTGAATTAAAACGGTCATCATCGAAGTCCAGTCTAAGCAGAAATAAAGAGATGTGCATTGGCTACTCTACATCATACTATTGAAATCAGAATTCAGATTTTGGAGTTTCAGGGTTAATTATTGATCCCAGCAACAATGTGACTTTGAAATGACTGGTAGATACAGCTATTGTGCAATACAAAGACATAAGATCAATGTATGCCAATACTGTTAAACCAACTCTTTGTATTTATAAGGCGAGCATCTATTCTAAAATATTAGGGCAAAAGCTAATTTTTAAACAGATTTTGTTATACCTCAAAAACAGAAGTTGTAATTGTCCTTAAATCACATTTGAACCTGTCACAATGCACTATGCCTCCTTTTATAATGTTTATATTGTTTCTAAAAACCATGGCAATGTTAAGTCGACTGCACACAAGGTTGATTCCACAAATTCATAAGACGCGAATAGCATTGTAATATCACCTGTGTACAGCTTGCATACAAATAGAAGTAGTGATACAATAATTTGAAGAAATGTCTCATCACAAATGATTTCTTTAAGTCTAATGGTCTTGAAGCATCTTTGTTGTCAAGTGGTAAAGCAAGGATCAAAAGCTTTGATTTATAGTGCGTAAAAAGGACTTTACAAGTCATTGTGTTTGTTTGTGTATGTGATGGGAATCTGTAGTCATCTCCAGTCCACCACAATTTGAACCTTCTTAGCCAAAAGTCCAACTGAGCAGTTTCTTGAAAATGTTGCATAATGTTGTTCAATTCGATTGTTTCCAAGAGACAGTTTGTGACTTATGTGCTTGGATACAGTTCATTGTCTTTTATGCTTTGACTACATTTCTACCAGGCAATGATTAATCTACAAATACAAAAAAGTATAAAAAGATGCAATATCCTGGGTAGATGTTCTCTGAAGGGCATCACGAAAAGTTTTTGGTGGTCAAATAGGGCCACTCTGTCTCCATGCATACATCCAACTCTTTAGCAACGACAAATGGAAGATCTGATCAGTTGTTCAGAGGGAAAACTTTGCAGGGAATGAATGTGATAGGAGAAAGGGGCAATATTCGAGGTATAGGACTAGCACACTTGTGTCCATATAGGATGCTGAGCTTAAGTCTGCAGTCATTCATGCTGATTGGTATCCACCAAATACCCTACAGCTCAATTTTTTCCCCAGCCTTTTCAGTCATTGTCGCTGTCTGGCTTTGCGGGTCTTCCAGGCAGCAGGCCATGGGGCTGGGGATGTAATTAAATGGAGTGACTCTGGCAGCCTTGCTCCGGGGTCCCTGGCGGAAAGTGACAATTCCGCCAACATGGCTGTTTGATGTGCCGGTAGTGCAGAGGCTCTTCAATGAGCCATCTGAATCTGCATCCTGATGGTTACTCCCAGAGGCAGCAGTAAATTTTCTAAGGAGAGCCAGTCTGGCCTCTTCCTCAGAGATCAGTGGAGCTGTTTCAGCTGTTGGAGAAGTACTTGAGTTAGTCTTGTCATTGGATAAATCTTCTGTCTGGACTGTTGCGTCTGTTGTCTTGCGAGATGCAAGTACAACTGTTGGCAGTTTTCCTGGTAGACCGGGTAGTTTTGGTTTTTCCCCATCAGGAGAAGGCACCAGTGGTAACGCATTGGCGGGCAGCGTGCTTTTCAATATCTGAGGTACATCTTCATCCCTGATTCTCCTCCAAGTAACTCCAGTATTGCGCCGTGATGTAGATCTCTGTCCTTTCTTCTTTGTGTCATCCTCGCTTTTTGCTCTTCCGCTTGAATCAGAGGATGATGAACGTAGCGAAGAACGGCTGGTAACACGACTCAGTATATTTATGCTTGGTGATGAAGCATGGCGCTTAAAGGTATCTTGCTCTTGTTGGTGCCTGGCCCCAGAGATTCTGCCAGTAGCATTTCGCTGGGCTACCCTGCAAGGACTTTCCGAACTAGTTCTACGGGCTGGCCGTCTTGCAGATAGATCTCTTTCGCTCGACGTTGCTCTTGACAAATTTGTGGTCTGCTTTTGAAGGCCAGGGATTGGCTTTTGGACTTGATGAACTTTGCCAGGGTCTTTTACCTGCACCCTTTTAGGGGCTTGCACTGCTACCTTTAGCTCCTGGCAGCGTGAGGAGCACAAGAAGACAGCTGAAGCTCCAGGAGCTGCCCTTCGAGGGGATCCATTTTGTGATCTTGGTGTATTGTGAGGAGAGCCATCACGTCTAAATGGTGTCCTTGATTCCTTAATAAAAGTCAGCTGCCTCAGAAATCCATTTCGATCGGATTCACCACTACTCGAATGGACAGACGTCATCCTAACCATGTCAAATCGGTTGGCTGGTGACACTCTTTTCCCGTTAATATGTTGACCTTTGTTTGGGTGAAGTTTGGTTAGTTACCAGTGGTGACAAAGGTCGGGGCTGCCGGGTTGAATTCTGCATAAAAGGTATCCGGACAGGTGACTTCTGAGTTTTTGGTGGGGGAGATTTCTCATTTTTATTAAGAACAGGAGAACGTCCTTTTCTTTCAGGGGGGCTACTGGCTGGTGAGCTACTACTTGACGAGGTAGGCTTTTTCTGGATTGGTTTACCTGTCTGAGTTGGGGACACTGTTTTCTTCTGTGACTGCTTGGACGGTGTGGAGCTCTGTGATGATCCAGAGGATGAGCTTTTTGGTATCCTTGGAGGTGGAGTAGAGCTCCTTTTTGGAAGGGACAGTTCCACGTCCTGGGGCTGGCCGAGTCTGTGAAGGCTCTTTGACCGGTGCTGGGCGAGGTTTGGATTCTTTGGAGCATCTGTCTTGCTTGGCATTTTTCTGGGCGGAGGTCTTTGTGATGGAGCCGTCGCTTGCTGTGGTGTGTAGATCACTGTCCTGCCTCTAAACACAACTGGTAAATTGGGAACTGGCTTGCGTTGTGCAAAGTCTAAAGGTTTATTAGCTTTTTTCTCTTTTGCAAATTTCTTTTCTTTCGGTGTAAAGCTAGATGTGGACATGAAAGACAGAATTGACTCCGTCTCTTCGGATGATGGCTCTTGAGATTTTGAGGCTTGCAGTCCAGTGACAACACAGTTAGCTCCTTCCTGTATGGCTCTCCACTCAACACTGTTGAGGTCTGAATCATTATCCCATCCCGTATCATCACTATCCATTTCTTCATCCATGTCCCATCTGTCAGAGTCCTTTTGTTTATGAGTATTTTCTGTTTTTTTCTTCCTGGCAGCAATTTTTCGCCTCTGCTTGGGCATGGCAGATGTTATGCACTTCTGGAGGAGGTCATCCTCTGAGTCCATGCTCACTGAGCTCGGTGAGCTTTGCTCTTCATACTGACAGTGCAAAGTAGCAGCCTTTGTTTGCTGTGCCATATTGAGGGTTTTATTGTGTCTGTTTTTGTACCACATTTGCTGTGCTTTTGCTTTATGTTCCTCAAATTCGGCATCACTGAGTGAACTGACGGAGGAGCTGAGTGAGTAACATGCCAGGGATTCATCCCGCAACAGATTTTGTTTTAATCTCAGGAAACCTCTGGGCTTTCCTTTGGAGTTATCTATCCTGCCTATGTTTGTCATGCTTCGGGAGAGAGTGCTTCTCGCTGCCTCCTTCATCTGTTTTCTGCTTGTTCGTTTGGTTACTTCTTCATTGTTGTCACCATAGAAATCGATACTATCCTCTGAAGAATGTGTCATTTGTCGAAACATTTTGTTTTCTTTTTGCGTTCTGGAGTTGACATTCATTTCTTTGTTTTGTTTTATAACTGGCAGGTCAAACTTCCTGTAGGAGCCTTGACCTTGTTGCCTCCTCTGTTGATTTGGAGATCGCTCCCTGTTTTTTAGGCTGGCTACTCGGTCAGCTACCTCTTTGCTCTGCATCAGCAACTTCTGAGTGGGAATGACGTGTTTGGTGGTTCGGCTCATTTGGATCTCCGGTGGGTAGGTTGCCCCGTGTGGTTTGTGGAAATGTGAAAATATTCGCAAGTCTTCAATCCTCTTTGCATCATTGTCCATCACTTCCTGCTTGCTCAGGCCTTTAGCTGTGCAGTCTTTAGCCCCCCTGTTCTTCAGGGGATACTGAAGAGTTTCATCACTTAAAGATGTTGTACTAGAGAAGTTGACAGGTGTTCCCTCTGCAGAGTCAGTGAAGGAAGAATCGTCCAACTTCAAGTCTTTTTGTGGGTATATATTTCTCCTTCTAGGACAAATTTGGGTTTTGCCATTTGGAAGCATGTTAAATTGTAGTTGCATTGGTTTTCGGATCTGGGAGTTGAGTACGTTGGAGGGAATGGCAGTCACCAGGGATGATCTTACTTTTCTAAACTTTGATGGCATTGCTGAGTTGATGCATTCTTTCAGAATTTCTATGTCTTCTTCTGAGTTTCCCTCGCTGTATCGTTCCCCGTTGTCAAATCCTTCCTCGTCTTCATCAGGGTATGGGAGATTCTCATCATTTTGCTGGAGTAGTGGGGTTAATTTCAACTCAACGTCTTTCTGGATGTAGTGCTCGTGCAGAGGCAAAGCACTTAAACTGGAAGCACAAGAGAAATTTTCTGTGGGTTTCTCAACCGTAAAATATATCATGGTTTCCAGGTCAGGAAGGTTGAACCTCTCCTTGGAATCTGTGATCTCTATGAACTTCCGCAGGCTGTTTTCCCACTGTCCTGGCATCCCTGTGGTCTGTGTCTCTGGTACATTTGACTCGACACAGCAGGGGGTTTTACTGCGACTAGGAGGCATAGTTTGTCCTGGGCTGTCTGGAAGATCACTGGGACTTATTGTTCCATCAATCATCTCACTGCATGGATCACTTTGGATTGAACTGGCAATAGAAGGAGACTCAAAACTGCCCAGTGAACTCACAGAGCTACAGCGGCTCAGAACTAGAGGTGTGTCATGGATATAGTTCTCAGAAGAGCTTGATGGAGATCTGTCTTCATTGATAGCAGGGGAAGCGCCCCTAAGGAACACCTTTTCCTTTTTGGTAGTACGAGATATCTCAATGGGATCTTTCTCTTTGATGGGGAGGGTTTTTGAGTCGGTCATCAGCAGCTGACTGTCACTCAGATCCTCTAACGTTTCATCTTCTTGCTCTTTCTTCACTTCTTCGCCATCATCCACCTCAATTATTTCTAAAGATGAGTCACTCTCCAGTTCATTCTCACTTTGTCCGTCTAGCCCGCCGTCACCAGAAGAGAGTGAGGACAGTGAACTGCATCGTGAGAAGCAGATTGGAGTGTTTTCCACTGAATATTTCTGGACCGTTTCCATCGTCCCCATGGTTGGACTTCTGGTGGAATTCATTGGAGCAAATTTTGTAATACTTCCTCCAGTCAGTACAGTGGGTACCCAGGCTTGCCTCCTCATCGCTTGGGCAGCCTGAACATTGATGGCCGTCTTTGCGACTCCAAATTTTGCCACACTCTGGATGAGTGGGACCTGTTGATAACTAGGAGAAAGTTTAATCGATGTCATGCTTACATCAGAGGATATTTTAGTGGACACACTGACAGGTGTTTGTACTGGTTGTTCTTGGTTCTTGTCGATGTCTGTGTTACAGATCTCCACATTATCCATAACTTTATTATCCACAGAATCTCTCTCTGGAATATCCTGCTGGCTAGTCTGATTCAGAACGTTCTGTCCTACATCGAGATGTTCCTGATGAGCCACTTTGAGGTCAAGTTGGTTGGGTCGTTGTTGTTGGATTGCCTGAGCCTTTAGAACAGGTCGCACCTGGTCTTTGCTACCGCAGTATCCGTCACTGGTGCTTCCACTATTCAGGCTGTCTGTTGACACACTCGTGTGGGCGGTTTTGAGGCGTAGAAGGGCATGGGCTCTGCTGAGGCGTTCTCTGTAGGCTAAGCTGCTCACATCGGACAGACGGCAGGGGGAGCATGAATTTGCTTGGGCTTCGTTAAGCTCATCCTGTCCATAGGGCCAGTCTGCCAGGTGGTCCTCAGAGCTGAGGCTAAAACTGTCCTCAGAGGATGTGTGCATGGTGATGTCATCCACTAGCCTGTCAATTTTTGCCACTGTGTTGGTAATCTTCTTTGCTAGTTTCTCTGCTGCAGCAGAGACCACGTCTTCAGGAGGAGCATGTTTCCTCTCAACCATCTGAGGCAAATCTGTATCTCTCTCAGGTTCATTGTCTCTCCTATGGGGTTGATTTGGCACAAAGTTGGAGTTGGTGAGATACATTGGCAGCATAGAGAAGCTACCAGTGTCCAAGCTGTTGGAGTTATTGGGGGCTTCATCATCATCAAAGCAACCAGAATCAGAGGCATAATCCTTCGCCAGACTCTCAATGTGCCTAAGAGGTTTGTTGAAGCTCAAATGCTTGGAACTCTGTTTCTCAAGTGTATCAAAGGTCTCAGCAAGGTGTTTGGCATTCAGCTCAGCCTCAAAAGCTTTCTGTTTCCTCATGTAGAGGGAGGGAACGCAAGAGCCAGGCGATAGCACCGCAGTGTCTTTGTATTTCAAAGGTCGATTGGTGAGGAGGTTCCTCAGAGCTGCAGCGCTGCCCATGGCGATCATCTTGTGCTTAGAGTGGATGAGGTTGCGCAGCATGCTAACCGCCCCAAGATCCCACAGCAGCTCCTGGTCTTTGGGACTCCTGGCTGAAAGGTTCCAGAGAGTCCCGCAGGCGTTGCTCACTATGGTCAAGCTGTGAGAGCGCAGGTGCGCCAGAAGAGTCTGGAGACAGTTGTGATCCCGCAGGATTTGTCTGCACAGGAAGAAAAACAGACATACTTCAGCTTATATTTTTATGGATAATGAAGGCAACTACAGCAATAAAATGTGTTTTCACTGTATCAGAATACAGAACTTCGCCCACCTGTAGTCCTCTCGCGTGGCGATCAGACTTGACACATTTCGGAGGATTCCCCCTCCACTTTCAATGATGGCGAGCGAGTTGGTCTGACAGCGGTAAGTCAGTGTGCTGACCAGGAAACCCAGAGATCCATCGACTGAACAGATCGCCACTTTGTTATCAATGTTGTGGGCTGACAGGTTCCACAAAGCACTGAGAACACTCTTCAGAGTTGACTCCTGTAGAGAAGCAGATTTTTCTCAACACAAGAGCATGAAACTTCAGTAAAAGTTAAACCCTTGGCTCCATTTTCTACAGACTAAGTTTCCATTTCAATGCTTGTATTTCACCAGTTTAGTTTTGTGTACCTTGGTTGCCTGCAGGGCAGAGGTCATGAGGGCAGACACACAGCTGATGTCTCTCAGAACTCTCTTGGTGCTGATGTCGGCCCTCCAGGACAGGTTCCTCATGACGCTGGAGACCACCTGATGAAGCTCCTCGCTGTCTGAGGACAGCTGGGCCACCAGAGCCTGGAGGCAGCTCTTCCTCGAACACAGGGTGGCCTGCAGAAGGACGACCAGGGTGCAGACATGAGTAACAGACAAGCTAATGCTTCTGACATGCTAAACAATACTGTACTGCTGAAAGTCCTGTATACATTCCTCATGGCCAAATTCTTTACTTTACTCAAATTAGCATTTACTTACTGAAATCAGGCTCAGTGGATAGAGACAGGGAACAAAGTCTTGAGAGACAAATATTTCTCTGGACTCCATTTTTCTACATTTGAACTAAAGTCAAATTCTCTCCAGGTCTGTTTTCTTATGGATGAAATGGATGACCTGTGTCCTGTTGGGTTAGAAACACCTCAGACCCATTTAGTCTAGGATTTAGGGGATCCTGCCTCCACTGTTTGTACCTTATTGACGACGTCGCCAAAAGGTGAGGTTGGTGAGGCCCATCCCAGCGTAGCGGCGCAGAGCCATGTTGATGGGGTCGTTCTGCATGCCATACATTTCCTGCTCAAGGTGGATGAGATCTGCCACCACCTGAAGACAACCTGGGGAAGAACAACACACTCTGAACCCAAAACTCACAACAACTTGAACTATCAAGCTAGCTTAGTGCTAGGATAAATCCTCTTTTCCCTCTCAGATGCTAAGAGTTAGAAAATAAAGCACAAACCTAATTCATTCATGGCGCGTCTGTACTCTTCTTCAAAGGACATCTTCATGATGGCACACATGGCCTGACAGATCTGTGGGTCCACAGGTTCAGGAATATCTGTGCATCACAGAAAAAGTTAAAGGAGATAAGCTTCAACCAAATCAAAGCTTTGTGGGATCAAATACATAAAAAGGGAGCGTGCGCTAACCAGACACCCTGATAAGAGTATTTTCTGGATCAAGTTCTACTGTCTAATTGGAGCATCTGAATTCCATTAACTTGTTGTTCTTGTGAGTATTTTAGGCTCACCAGATGTTTTGGTGCCTCCAAGTGAAGGCGTCACTGCATGACTCTCGAGCCAGTCCCAGCCGCTGTCGCAGTAGGTCCGGATCTGCTCCAGCATGTGCAGGACCTTCATCTCCCGGTGGGCCTGGCCGTCGTCCTGCTGTGAGAAGATGATGTTGTGCAGGGCGGCGCTCGCTCTGGATTTGGTGTCTCGGCTGCAGCCAGTTGAGGCGGCGCCGCCTGCCGTCTCCCCGGGAACTCCATCAGGAACTCCACAGGGAACTTCATGCAAGATCTGAACCAGCAAGGGGACACAGCCGGACTTCCTCATGGCGATGCAGCTGTCCTGAGAGCTGGACAGGGCCAGGAGAGTCCGGGACATCTCATCCTTGTCCCTGTTCGCCAGCATGGACAGCAGCCAGAACACCATCTCCACCTGAGGAGGAAATGTAAGCAAAGTTAAAACTGCAGACACACAGAGAAACGGGCTGGTGATGTAACCAGGTGATTCCCAGAGTTTGCTTATTTGGTCTGCGTCAGAGTTTGATGACGCATTCACACCTCCCCAAACGAACCAGACTTTCTAGACAAACAGAGCAGAGTTTGATTAACTAAATAACTGTTGAGGTTGTTGCAGCTTCCTGACCAGGACTAACCTCAATCACATTTTATCTGGTAAAATAAAGGTTAAATAAAATAAAATTAGATTTGTGGTTGCCATGGAGATTAAAGGATTTCTCAAACATGCATGAAAGAATCAAAGCAACACTCCAGATATGTTTCTGAATGGAATAACATTGTAACATGATGGAAAGCTAAAAAAAAAAAAGTAGATTTTAAAGATCTTTTCAATTAATCAACAAAGCCATTAAAATATTTCATTGTAAAAGATTTGTGTGTCTGGTTAAATGTTGAGGTAATATAGGTTGATGAGAACCTTTGTGGTGTGATATTTTCAGTATTTCTGGAAACCCAGAATGTGAGCGAGGAGCTGTTACCTTGCTGCCTCCGTCTGCAGCTTCAGCTCCAGCGGCTGCAGCCGATGAAGAGCCGCTGTTCTCTGCTTCTCCAGCAGGGGGCTTCTCTGCTCCAGACAGCTGCACATGAAAAGGGAAGAAGAAAGCATGAGACCATCTCTGACCCAGTTTCACTGCTGTCACAGCTCTGCTTGTAAGAGGTTTAGAGGTTTCATTGAAACTGTCGCTGCTGCGGCTCCAGACGGCAGGACTTTTATTAAAAAGAAAGGTGAGTTTGTTTGGTGCAGAAAACCAAACAAATTCAAAATAAGTAAATACACTAATTCCAGTTTGAGTTGTGTGTTTTTGTAAATCTGATAACACAAATCTGCAGGTAATGTAGCCTGAAAATACCTAGTTCCTACATATTTGTGTCAGGGTTTGTAAGAGAACAGAAACATGTTGTAAAATGTTTGTTTTACCACCTGCATGTTAATCTGGTGCAGAGTTTGAAGGTCTTTGTGTGAATCTTTGTGTAAATCTCATTCACATCCAGACATTTAGACCCCTGTGCCAAAAACCGCATTCCTTCGGGACCAAAGAACAGCTCCAGACGGGACTAAAACACAACTTCATTTGGATGCACAGCCTGACATCCCCAAGAGATTTATATCAAAGCTTTCACCCCCTGTCTTCACTGCATCCCGTCACCATGGCAACGCCTCTGGCTGTGAAGCGTGTGTAAAGCGAGAGCTGCAGATGAACAAAGAGCAGCGCTGTATGTGTGTTCTCCTCCCGTTAAACAAAGGAAACCTGGATGTTTGGCGTTGAATCCGCCGTGGCTCCGGTCCAAACGGGCCCCATTAGAATACGGGCTGCAGCAGCAGGAAGAGGCGAGGAGCCGACAAAATGGAGGCCGGCGAGTGGAGCTGCTGCCCCGACCGGCTCCATCTGTCTGTCCGTCTGTCCGTGACAGAAGACGGAGATAAACTGACATTTTCTCCACGCTGAAGTTTAGCGTTACGTTTTGGATTGAAACCAGGCAGAACCCGATCGCTGGTCCACAGCCTCGGTCTTAAAGGGACAGGATCATGTAAAATCGACTTTTTATCTTTCCATCATGTTATAATGCTATTCCTTCATCAAAAACAAACCTGGAGTGTTGCTTTGACTCATTCATGAATGTTTTAGAAATTCAGTGAGACATGAATGAGTCCAGCCAGGTTCAAAACGCCTGGGTGGCCCTAGCTCCGCCTTCGAATCGCAGCTCCTCCCCCACTCAGCTCCTTCAGACTAGCCAGCAGAAATGAGCAAACACCTGCTGGAGCTGCTGAGCTCATTATAGGAGCTCAGAGCAGCCAGCGTAAAAACGTTATCTGGCTTAATAAGGAAGCCATGTTGTGATGACTTCCTGGAGGCGGAGCTTCAGAAAGTGCAGGTGTTTTTAAAGAGACAAGAGGCCCAATTTCAAGGTGTTTAATTATGAAGTTAAATTTCTTTAAGTCATATTTGCTAGAGCATTTTGACACTATTTGCCTGGAAAGCTCATAGTATTGCCCCTTTAATACTAGACTTGTAAATAAATGACGAGATCTTTCAATTTTAAAATGTAATGGAGAAAGTGGATCTGTTGCTATCAACTACTATTAACTACTTTGACCAAGCAGAACATATTCATGAAAGCAGTTCTGTTTGTGCCAAACCATCACAAAATCAAATAAACAGATTTTTTAATTGCCCATTTTGACAGCAACCATCCTCCATATGAATACTATTTTTTAGCAAAGTATCTTTACTTTTATTGGCTCTGCTGCTTGTGGCTGTGAAGGCATAGGCCTCTGGGATTTTTAATATCCACAAAAAAAATTAATTACGAAATCTGGGAGCAGAACGTGATTAAACACAGGTTGCATCATCTTAACTGTAAAAAAGACAACAAATACAGTTTCTAAGTAACAACAGTTTTTTAAAATAAACAGTTGTAATTAGTTCCAGTGTCTCAGACATTAGAATAGGTTCAGACGTTAATGATTTTCATCAAGAATGTGGAACTAAAACCATGCTGAAAATCAGGAAATGTTGCATATCTGCTTCTAAAAAACATGTTTCACATGTAAAAAATAACTGACTGGAGTTTATAGTTTTCTTACTGAAATTGATCAGATTTCTCCGTGTGATTTGGGACCAAAGGGGCCACCCTATTGGAACTGCCCGGGGCCCTTCAGGAGTTATGCCCAGCCCTGATCCAAACATATGTTGGATTTTCCTTCTTTTCAAAGCAGAAACCAGAATTGCTGCTTCCTGCAGCCAATCACGTCATCCGGTGAGAGAAATATGGAGCCAAACAGGTCGGACAGCAGCGGATGAGCTGAGTGACAGAAAGTTTCTGAGGGAGACGTTGGTTCCTTTCTGAGCCTGGACCTGTTGCTGTTTGGGTTTTAATGAAGGATGAGGGGAAAATGCGACGGAGGCAGCGGTGAGTATCTGATGGTCTCCTAATGTAGATGAAATTTTACTCTGAACAAGCCTGAACACGATCAGAGCTTTACAGAAAACCCTGAACACACCTTCTGCTGCCAGCTCCCCAGTTTCATTATGTCATGGGTTTTTTAGTTTCCTGGTGCTATGCTGGTAGAAGGTTATTATAGTTACATCACGCTGTGATATGATAAGTTTTAGACTTCATGCAGTACAAGTTGATTTAAAAAAATAGACATAATTTTTATGAAATGGCCTAAAATCCTGGCAAATACTTGATCTGTTTGGTTATTTCTGATAAAGTATTTACAGCTGTTGTGTCCAAACTAATTCAATTATTAGCATTTTTTCTCAATTAAAAGCTAAAACTATTTTATTTTTACCTGATAAATAGACAATAAACAATTTAGTCCATGTTTGAAGAGTCTTAAGTGTTCACATTTTCAAACAAGCGCTAATTAAAGATGGAGGGCAACATCGGTATGTTTATGATTCATGACTCATTGGATTACAGTAAACTGTGTTAAAAACAAATCATACTCATATAAATACATATTTATCAAAAACATTAAATGGACAAGGAAAATTATGAAACAATAAGATTGGAAATAAAATATAAAATTAAGTCATAGTGATAATCAAATTATACTATTGAAATCAATAAATATTAATTTATGTCACATTGTATCATTAAATAAGTTGGAGAAGTTTCTATTTTTAACATCAATTCATCTAAAGCCAGATATTGCATGTCAACCATTTTTCCTGAGAATTTTTTCTTTAACAAAAAAAGTGACCGAAGCTAATGCTAGCCTAGCCGATGCTTATGATAGCCTTCCTGTGCTAATGCTAGCCTTCCTGTGCTAATGATAGCCTTCCTGTGCTAATGCTAGCCTAGCTGATGCTAATGATAGCCTTCCTGTGCTAACGAATAGCAGAGGAAGGAAGAAGGCTACTAGCTTATCCAAAGCTAACGTGTTGTTTTAAACATGCGAAGCCATTAGGGGCAATAATTCCTTAATATTGATAAAAAATTTCTAGTTTCACTGGCAAATTATTTCACTCATAACATGAAAAAATGTATTTGTTAAATAATCTGCCAATGGGACAAGTACTCTTTTTTTCAAATCAATATTAAGAAATTATTGACTTATAAAAGCTCCTATTTCCTGTTGAAATGTGCTTGTGAGTCAGTTTTGTCTTATTTCAAGTGAACTAAAATATTTGCACTAGAAACTGGACCAAAAATATGTGGTAAGATTTTCTGTTTTTGCATCGTGTGTCAGGAAGCTTTAACTTAATTACGGGAATATTTAATGCAGTAAAATACTATCTTTCAACTTACAATCACTGTTAATCACCAATTCCATATATTTCCCGTTTGATAGGTTTCCAGCTTTCAAGTTACATCAGAACATGTTGAAAATCAGAACATTAAAGCACTGAAACACCCGGAGGAAAATGAGTAATCCTAAAGAACCGCCGGCGGTGAAGCGGCCCGAAACACGGGAGGATGACGACATCGGGCCGGAGGCGCCGGAAGGTGAAGACGAGCAGGGAAAAGATTTTCCTAAAATGACTCAAACAGCAAAACCAGCATTCAATCCTCTCACTCTCATCAAAGAGGACTTCAACCAAATTAAAGAGGAAGTGAAGAAAATGTTCAAGGACAAAGACTCGGATCCCAAACCGAGCCAATCAGCGGAGAAGAGCAGCGGCCCTCTGACTCTCCTGAAAGAGGAACTCTCCAACGTTTTCAGGTTTGGTCCTTCAAGAGATCGAGAGAACAAGAACGTGGAAAAGAAGGAGGAATCCAGGAAAAACGCTCAGACAAAAGCCTCAGCAGGAGAGAGACCCGATGAAACGTTCAAGAATCTGTTCAGGAGGGACAAACCCGTCCTGAAGACGCCTCAAACAAATCAGGCTATGAAGAGCAAAGCAGACGTAGAAATAAATCTAACAAAACAAAACAAAGATACTGAAAACACACAGAAATCTAACGACCCGATAAACTGTCTGGATGAATCCAGGGTCAGTCAGATGACTGGTTGTGGTTTGAAGAAGAGACCCGAGAAGACAAAGACTCCAAAACCACAGAGTGAGGAGCTGTTTGCATCAGCAGCAGGTATGACTCTGAATCGATCAGCAAAAATCATCAACTCTGCTGTATCTCTGTAAAAACAGCAGACAGTCACAGGTAAGTTACGTCCTGCTGGGTTTCTTCTTAAATGTGTGAAACGCTGTTTTTTTATTGCAGCCAATGAAAAATGTCAAACTAGATTCTGTGACAATAAAGAAAACGAAGAAGAAAATGAACCTTTAGAAAAGGTTCTGTCCTCTGAAGTCAGTTTGATCCCTCTAAGAACCAACCTGAGGTCAGTTAAAGAAATGCACACGTTTAGTTTAATGCAGAATAGAAATGAAAACCAGTGAACATTCATGAGATCCCATTTGACAGGGATATTCAGAAGCTTTTCTTCCTTATTTTGCAGCCACCAGCCAACAGAAGACTTCTGGTCTCTGAAAAACTGTAAGTTAAGACAGATTGATATGCTTCTCTTTTTCAACTTACAATCTTCTCTCTTTATTTCCTTCTTTTAATCAGCCTCACAGTGTCATCTGCATGCAGCTTGACTTTAGTTCAGACTGGATTCATGTCACAGAACTGAAACGTTTCAGAAACATGCAGAAACATGCAGGTTCATTTCCAGATCTAGAAGCAGTAGAAACTCAGTGTAAAGCTTTACTTTACACTGAGGCCTGCTAACACACGCCTGCTAACACCGGAGCAACATTAGCCCGTTAGTGCCATTGCTAGCTTTGAAAGAGCACTTAGAGTTCTCTAAATTTGTTTTCCAGATACGTTCTAAAGTGTTAATTCACGTTTCGTAAACTTTCAGCTGAAAAAACTTTGACATCTGTGTGGAAGTTTTGGATTTCAACTGTTAATAATTCTTTGAGTAGTTTATATATGTTTATATTCATTTTAGCAATTTAGCGTTAGCTTTGCGTAAGCAGTGACTACAACTGCTTTCACAGATCTTACATGTTACTTTCTAGAGGTGAAATAATCAGGGCTTCTGCTTTAGCACTACTAACCTTTCAGCTGGTCATGCTAAATAAGCTGTGGAAACTTTAGCATTAGCTTCCACTAAATACCATGTTGTAGTGCTTTAGCATTCGCGTATCAAGGTTTTTAGTTAGCATTCTCAGTTAGATCTGCCTTCTGGAAGCTTGCAGGTTATTTTCTAGCAGAGTTGAGAGTCAGATAAATGGAAACACTTTACATAATAAAAATTACAAAATATTTGGGTTTTCACTTGGACTTTAAGTGAATTATAGCTTTACTTAGACTACTACTACTTTTATTTTCACTTAAGAAGTGCCTGGTATCTCACACCAAACATCAAATGTTAGAATGAGGAACATTCTAACATTCCAACATCCAGCTCCATGTTGTTTACCTGCCATCTGAAGCTCATCAACTGTTTTTATTATTGTTTTACCAACAGCTGCAATTTATCTGACCTTTGACCCCAACACGGCCAACTCAGAGCTTCGCTTAGTTGACGGCAACCGAAAGGCAAGTCGAGACTGGCTGACAGATCGGCGTGCGGAGCATCCGGAGCGGTTCGAGCAATGCCCCCAGGTTCTGTGCAGAGAGGGGCTGCTGGACCTGGCTTACTGGGAGGTATCCTGGAGCGGCGGCGCCGACATCGGCGTTACTTACAACAACATCTCCAGAGACGGAGACACGGCGAGCTGCCTGCTGGGTCACAACCAGCGGTCCTGGAGTCTGGAGTGCTCCAACGGGTTCTACACGCCGTGCCACAACAACAAGAGATTCCAGTGCTGCTCGCCTGAACCCTTCAGCAACAGGGTGGGCGTTTACCTCAACTGCCCAGAGGGGACGCTCTCGTTTTTCTGCGTTTCCAAGGATGCGATGGTTCACCTGCACACCTTCACCTCCACCTTCACGGAGCCGCTGTACCCCGGGTTCTGGGTGTGGGCCAGCGACGGCTCTGTGACTCTGTGTCAGGTGGAGCTGTACTGGGAACATCTTCTGAAGTGAGACTAATGGTGCGACTGAAGGACTGATGACGATTTCCAAACTGTCAGTCTTCTGCTGCGTGAATGACGCGGGCATTAACCGACCGTCAAACA
Source organism: Poeciliopsis turneri (assembly GCA_922788865.1). NCBI lineage: Eukaryota > Metazoa > Chordata > Actinopteri > Cyprinodontiformes > Poeciliidae > Poeciliopsis > Poeciliopsis turneri. The sequence goes on along the minus strand of CAKLNU010000637.1, from coordinate 571,917 downwards.
TCTTCTCATGAAGGACACGACATGTATGAACCAAGGACGTGTTACTTTATAAAGATTTCATGACAAAGACTAAATGAACTTTATAAAAATTAAATATTTAAGTGTAATTAATGAATTCTGTTGTGTCCCTCCTACAAATGGTACCCTCCTCGTGCAAATCTTTATAAAGCCGGGACTTAACCCTAACCCCTAACCCTAACCCTACCCCAATCCTATTCTTCAAACTTCACATTTCCATGTTTTTGTTCTTCCAACTCGGTTTCTACTGCTTCTAAAAGCAGCACAAATGCTCAGAAAACCCACCAGATGTTTTACGGTGAGAATTTAATGTTTTCTGGCATCTGTAAAACGACCTGTATCAAAAACCTTCCGAATGGAACGTCATAAATCAGCACCTAGCAACCCCAGCAGAGTTCCGTCCGTCACCTAGCAACCCCAGCAGAGCTCCGTCCTTCACCTAGCAACCCCAGCAGAGTTCCGTCCGTCACCTAGCAACCCAAGAGGAGCTCCAACACGTTTGGTCAGCTGGTTAAAAGCACCTTTTTTTAATTTAAAGTGACAAAACGCCCCAAAACAGCTAAAATCTCATAATCCAAGAACGTTTTTGTGTAGAAAATGTAATGAGCATGTTTGGTATCGGCCATAGATCTATCCTAACCTGTTCAAGGAAGCATAATAGGTCACATTTAAGGAAGGCCCTCCCCTATGTTTCTGTTTGGTACCCCTTTCTGTGCTGTTTCGTGTCGGTGTGTGTCGGTGTGTGTCGGTGTGTGTCGGTGTGTGTCGGTGTGTGTAGGTGTGTGTCGGTGTGTGTTGGTGTGTGTAGGTGTGTGTTGGTGTGTGTCGGTGTGTGTAGGTGTGTGTAGGTGTGTGCAGCCTGTCTCACCGGCAGCTGGCTCTCCTGACCCCCTCTGGCCTCATGCAGCTCTTTTTCCAGCTGCTCCAGACGAGCTGCTCGCATCTGCAACACATAAACCGCATTAAAACCGCTTAAAAATGCTATTAATTCCAGCAACTTTCACTGTCGACACAAACTGTGTCGTCTGCAGGGGCGTATCTAGATCATTTTTCTCGAGGGGGCCATGCAGGGGAACATTTGGGGGGCTCACCAAAATGACAATGGGACAAGGAATGAAATTAGTCTCTTTTATCTCAAACATTTGCAGTAAATGTCAATTAAAATATAATGTCCCATTTTTAAAAAATAAAGATGAGATAATGAACAAAAATATAACTATTGATGGTGGTTTAAGACAACAAAAGGAGCGTTTCTGTCAGGAAAGCTACTTTCATAAAGAAACCTGCAGACAGCAGGAATAAAATGTGTTTATTTCCATTTTCATTCCACCTGTTAAGCTTTTCTGTTGTTGTAATCAGTGCAGCTCACCTGAGTCCTGTGCACCATCTCGTTGCTTGCTAAGTAGCGCTCCGCTATCAGAGACCGATGCACTTTGTCCTCCAGATTCTGTCGGATTAAATCTAACTGAAGGGAAATCTGGACACAGAGGTCAGAGGTCAAGTAAAGATGGTAAGGTAAAGGAAGCAGCGTGTCGTACCGCTCTCACCTCATCGATGCGCGGCAGCTGTGCCAGTCGGTGGCACGTATGTGAGAGAACCTCCAGGCGTTCCCGCTCCTCCCTGTCGATTTCTCCCAGCAAAAAGTTCCTGCAGGGGTCAAAGTTTACTACAAAATATGCATTTCATCACTCAATCACACTCTATTTTTTATTATCTTCCATCTTTAATTTCCATTTTTTAGTTTTCCAGATTTCATTTGCTAACATGTGATGCTCAGGAGAAAACAGAGATTTCACAATTAATTTTATTTGTTGTTTTTATTGTTATGTTTATTTATTCTGGGTATTTAAAATGTCTTCCTGTTTCAGTGTTAAATGTTCTTGCATTATTATTAACCCATAAACATTATATTACTTGATCAAAACAGGATCATGATTGTTTATCTGAATAACTTCTGAGACAATTTGTCGTCTGAAAACATTTGTTATTATGTCATCATATAAAGTTATCTCTGTCTAGTATTTTAGTGAGAACAATAAACATTGTTTTGTGGATTTCCTGACCTCTCTTTGTACAGCTCCCCAAAGTGATGGTCGCTCAGCCGTCCGTCTCCTTCACAGATCACCGCCGTCTGGGGCGGAGCTCCATCCAGGAAGTGATGAGGCAGCATGACGGCGGTCTCCCCGCCGGACGCCATGCTTTGCGCGACGCCGCTCGGAGCGGGCTCCTGGCTCGGTTCACGGCAGCCATAGAGGAGGAAGAGGAGCAGCAGGAGGACGAAGGCAGAGCCAAGTGATCCTCGAGATCCAAGCTGCCGCTCAAAGCCGACCCGGCGCCGGCGACGCCCCTCATCCCCGCGCCGCCCCTCATCCCCGCGCCGCCCCTCATCCCTGCGCCGCCCAGGCCAGAAGCCAGAAGCCTCAGGTTGTGAGGTTGATGTTTGAGTTCGTAGTAGTTGGTGAGATCCATGTAGAGCTCTAAAGAACGAGGAGAAAACTGAGGAACCGTCCTTTGGTCTCCGTTTGGAGAAATAATTTTTAGCATTAGCTAATCGCAGAGGCTGGTTTTAGAGCAGCACGACTTCAACATGTCTTTACTCAAGCAAAGTAACAAAGTATTTGGTAAAAAATCAATTCAAGTTCTGAATAACTGAATCAATTTTGATTTTCAGCAGAAAATCCAGAAAATTTACTCAAGTAAGAGTAGAAATACTTCATCATGAAATGAGTGAAAGTGCAGTGCAGTAAAAATACTGACTGGTAAATTTTTTCAAATAAGTTCTTGAAGTAAATATAATTGAATTAATGTAACAAGTTATGACCCAGCTGTATAACTGACAGGACTTCCAGCAGATCCGAACATTACATCAAAATTTCTAAATAAATATCCTGTATTTGTGCTGAGGATGATGAAAACAAACAAAATCAATAATCTGATCTCTCTAGAAAATGTCTGGAGTTAAATATATTATACTCCTTTAATAAAACAAACTTTATCTCTCAGTTTTTGGTACATTTTAGTTGTTTGACTTTCAGTATTTCCCTCAAATATTTCTTCTGTTTAGTTTCATCAGCTGCTTTTTCTTCCCTTTAATTTTAAACTCGACTCGGTTGCTGCAGTAGTTTCATTTATCTGATTATTTCTTTCCACTTATGTCAGACAGAAAACAGCGTTCTGCTTTTAATCTCTGCTCAGCCTAAATGGATTCAGGTTCAGATGATTTAATTGGACCGAGTCATAACGAGGCAGCCAATCAGATTAACTGGACGAGTCAATCCATTCCTGTGGAAATGAAGAGCGGCCAGAGGAGTTCTCACTGTCTGTGACGTGTTTGTGGCATGTTTCATAGTGTGTTTGTGGCGTGTTTGTTTGTGGTGTGTTTCATAGTGTGTTTGTGGCGTGTTTGTGGCGTGTTTAATGAGGATAAATGTTGTCACCTTTCAGTTGCTGCAGCACGTCGGTTCTCCCGGATGAAGCCAGGTTTCCTGCTTCCTGCTCCAGTTTGCTCTGCAGCTGCTTCAGCATCTCCTGCATCCAGACGGAGTAAAATATCACTAATATTAAAATATTTACTAATCTGGCTAAAACACAAAGTCCTGGCATCCATAAAAACTGATTTTCATACATCAGATGCAATCAGTCCGTCTTCTTCCTGCTGCACATCCTGACTGACAAACTGCAGCTGGATAATCCAACATCTGCACATGTGACTGCGCACATGCATGCTGGTGTGACTGGAGCTGCAGGATTAACAGCTGCTTTTATGGATTCATTTATTATTTCTTTAATTCAATGATTTTGTTTAATTTGTGAAGGAAATATGTGCAAATTTAAATAAATCTTTTTGAGCTGCTTGAATTTAAGTGTTCAGATGAACTGAGATGATTTTACTGACAATTTTCTGATTTTCTGACTTCATTTAATATCAACTATAAAACTTACATAAGAATCTGTGCTCAATTTGAACTGAACACAGATTTGCAATTTGCAGCTGCTGGTAATTTGATGCTGATTTTTTGAAAGATGAAATATTTTCTCATTTGTAAAACTGATTACTGCCATACAGTTTTATTTATATATTGTTACTTTATTCTTAGAATATTATGATTTTATGTGTTGTATTATTGCATCTGTTTTTCTGACATACTGCAACATTTCTGAGTTTTGTTTTGTTTTTCAGTATTTGACCTGATGATCAGTCAGCATCGAGGGAAACCTGCCTGTCCCTAGTTTAGATGATTTATCTGTCGGTGAGTCTCTGCGGCGCAGCTGCTGGTCGACTCACCTTCATGCCAAATGTCTCCGTCTCCAGTTTGCACAGGTGGTGCGAGTTGTCCTCCAGCTCCCTCCGCAGGTGGGAGTTCTCCTTACGGAGAACTTCCACCTGCAGGGCCAGATGGTCGTAGGAAACCACAGCGTTGGCCATGTTCACCCACTGCAGCGCCCCCTGCAGGACAACAGCACCATGGCAGGTTTACACATGCAGAACAAAAGCTTCAGGCAAACAGCTGATCACTGGCTGTTTGCAAAGTTACACAGTAAACAACTACCAGTGACGTTCAGTGTGTTCATTATTTAAAGTCATATTATGTACTTCATAACCTTCTAAAGCTAATAGTTCTTAACTAAATATTTATTTCACAAGCTAAATATCTGAGTTTACAAACTAAACACTTAGCAATTTAGGTAGTTAGCAAGCTAAATATTTAGTTTGAAAAGTAATTTGCAAAGTCAGTTAGCTGGCAGCAACTAACTGCTGCAGCAACGAGCAGTTAGTTGGTTAGCAAGCTAACCAACTAGTTAGCTCAATATTTAGCTAATATTCAAAAGGGTTAATTTGGAAAGTAAATGTTTACTTTGGAAGTAAGTGTCTAGTATTTAGTTTGGAGTTAAACTAAATATTTGTTTCACTGAGGAAAATGAATCTGGAAACGTTTTGTGTCATTTAATGTCAGGTTGCTTCGTTTTCCGCCGTCATTTTCTTGCATCTCCATTAAAAACAAAGTAAACGTCTGAAAATTCCCCTTATGGATGAGAGACGGTACCATGTCGGTCGCCTAACACTGCAGAGCTCAGCTGCTGTGTGTGTGTGTCTTTTATGTCCTCCATCAAAGAACTCGGATATATTGATGTTCACCATCGCCATGGCAACAGGGCGGCATCCCTTGCTTCATTACTATGGTGACAAGTATACATCAAGCCGGCACTCCTCTCTCTCTCTCACACACACACGCACGCACACATGCACACGCACACACACACACAGTACTGCAGTTGCTGCAAATCGTTCATGATTGAAGGAACAATCAAAGGTTAGAATCTTATTTGATTCACAGCATAAAATGTGTTGATTCTGAGCTAAAATGGAAACAAAAGTGCAGAATAAATTTAATCTGAAAACAGACATGAAAGGAGAGGTGCTGTAATCTGCTGACAGGATAAAAAAAGATTAACTGCTGCTGCAGCTGTGAAAACACTGAAGACTGCAGCACACCCACTCAGAAACACCAGAAATCTGAACACATTCATGCCCAGTATCACCCCAGTATGACCCAGTATGACCTAGTAACATCCCAGTAAGGAGCTGCAGGTCTGAGAGAAAAGCCAGCAGCAGCAGACAGAATGAAGTCAAACGACGGCCTTAAACCCACTGATTTTCCTTCTGCTCCTCTTGATCTCCTTCTTTGGATGCAGTTGCCACGGTAACCAAGCAGTCTCATGGGAGGACACAGAGGAGAGATGGAGGATGGGAGGATGAGGAGGATGAGTAGGCGGGGCGGCGGGAGGGAGAGAGCCTTTGTTTACAGACGCATGAAGATTTTAAAGACAGAATGAAAAACCTCAAATAAATCCAAATAAATTTTATATTAAAAGTTATTATTTTACAGTAGAAAATAGGAGGAAAATAAAAGATATAAACCTAGAAAATGTTTTTTTTTGCTATTTCCAAAAAAATATGTCTAAAAGATAATTGAGATAAATACAGAATAAAAATATGTATAAAAAAATAATCTTTTTTAATGTAAAGTATTGATACAATATTTACTGATATGAATTTTGATATAAGGGTAAACTGAAAAGCATAAAATGTAAATTTCTGACTTCTTTTTAAACTAGTAACAAAAATGACTGAACCTGATGTTGTTCTTATGAATGTTTGTATATGTATTGTTTTTTTATTGACGGGTTGAAGTAAAGAAAGACGTGTGATCTCTGAGTCTGGGCTAGCTGCTAGCAGACTGCGTCACACTGCAGCTTGCACCACTTTGGCGCTCCAGGCAGTCATGTGACTCCTCTGACCTTCTGAGTCACAAACCGTATTTAAAGGCGCCGTTCCTCTGCACGGTTTTAACGTGGCTTTACAGCAGCAATGCAGGCGGGTAATAAATCTCACTTAAAATGAAACCTGACAGGAGCTGCAGCTTCAGGTCGACTTTCACAGATGAGCCATCTCTACATTTAGTATCTTATTTAGCTTTACAGGAGATAATCTAGCCTCCAAACAACCCGAACCCTAACAACCCGAACCCTAACAACCCGAACCCTAACAACCCTAACCCTGTCAGTTTTTTCCATATTTCTGAGATGTCAAGCTCAGAAATATGAGCTTTCTTGCTTATTAGTGCAGCATCTCACAGCCTCATATCTGGACTATTTTAGTTATGATACCTTGAGGTTCTCTGTTGCTGAGTGTCGCTGCAAATCAGCGGAGAAACCGCAGCTGCTGTGCTGCAGACCATAATATTGAGAATCGCCCCACTGGATCAGAACCGAACCGAATCACACATTAACCTGTGATAGAGAGCAACTTGTTGCTGGAAAGTATCATAAGATGCCCTTGTGGAACTCGGATAACTGCTGCGCTGTTCGTGGCTGTTAATCAGATCAAGTTTAATTTGTGGCTGCAGCAACGGTGTGTTTCCAACCGACAGATAAGCAAACATAAAGAATTTTAAACTTGAAGAAAGAACCCAAAATGCTTCATGTGTTCATTTTATTGTGTGGACAAAAAGCCAACAGAAGAAAACCTGCATCTGCATCCGAAGCAACTGAGTCAGTGAAGTAGCTCCATATGTTAGAGCAAAGAAATGCAAAACTTGAAGGAATGCGGCCATTTCTTCAAGTCGCCATCCCTCCCCGCTATAGCAGTAAAACAATACTGTCACATTTAAGCTTTGATAGCTGGAGTTCCCACAGATTTTATAGCCTAAAAGCCTAAAACGAAAGTTAGCCAGTTGCTAACATGTAAACAAATGGAGATTCCAGTTTGCGGCGGAAGTCCCGCCTTTTTCCAAGCCCCCAAGTCATGGGTTTTTAAAAAAAAATCTATATTCATAGACATTACATTACACGCTTCAGCTTGTAATGTAAACTCTTTGTATCAGCCTGGGCTTTATAATCTCCTAGTTTAAAATCAGTCTGGGCTATTTCTATTATCTGTATTCTTTCTGGCAGAATTTCTACTGGGCCAATCAGTGAACAGAAGGAGAAGTTTTGAACAATGACGTCGATTTTCTGCGCTGCTTTTGGACACAGAGTGTGATAATGCCACATTGTAAGTCATGGTAAAATAAACTGCTAATTCTCTCCTTCCTCAAAATAATAACAGGTGGCGTCATAATATTGTAAGTCAGACAGTAAAATGCGGCTGATTCATGAAGGGATCGGATGAAATGGAAATGATTGACTGGAAGCTGCTTTGGCGCTGAGTGGTCATGCAGAAACATCACATTTAAAACTGTTCCTGGTTATCTAACATTCAACACGACCGATCAGACCATCAAGCTCCCAAACGGCCAGAGGGATGGCGATTAAAGGTCAGAGGTGACACACTTCATATGACAGTTATATAACATTTTTACAGTCCAGAGAGAAATGTTTCATGATGTGTGAACACGTCTGAAGGAATATTTGGAGTTCTCTCCAAATTATTATTGTTTAGTCTTTTAACCAAATTGTAGTTCACATTATGTAATAGAGTCAAAAACGTTATAAAAATCATCCGCAGTCTTCGTTCCTAAAGCTTTTAGTGCATCTAAAGGAAGACTGAAAGTGTTTTAGGTGAAAAATAATATAGACTTTAAAATTTAAAATGTATATGTACTTTTTAACTCTTAACACTGAAAAAAAACACCTAGCTAAAGCAGGAAGTGCTTTAGCTAAGTGTTGTTTGTGAGCATAATGTTTATCAGGTAGTTTGACCTGTGACAAAACCATCAACTTGAACTGATTATGTGGAGAAAAGTGAGGCTTGCATAACTGGTCTGGTGAGACTGTTATGAGAGGAACATGCTAGTAAACCTCAGAGTATCAACACGGATCAGAACCAGAACAGAAATTACAACATCTACCTGAACGCTGCCAGAGTTTTGGTGTTTTGAACTGAAGGCTTTGTCACAGTTTTTACTTCAGTTTACTTCACATTAGAGTGCTTCCAAATCCCTCCGTTGGGTTCCGGATTGATGGGTCTCCAAGCTGCTGCACTTCTTCTCACTGGATAATTCAACATAAGTTTCCACTTTATGAACTCAATGAAATAAAGATGAAATTTTTTTTTAAATCACTGTTTTATTCCCATGAATTAAAACCACTGTTAGAAAATAGATTTACTGAAAAGCCTAACCCTAACCCTAAAACCAGCTCAGTAATTTCCATTTGCTTGATTTATTATTTTTCTCTTTCTACCAAAAACTTTCTGCCAAAAAGTTGTCAGTTTGTTTCTTTGGTCTCAATCTGTCCTTTTTTGGAGGATAAATTAGTCCAGAAAGGCTCGTAAGTCATTTTATTTGTTGTTTTGATTATTTTAGTTGAATATTTGAAACGTTTCAGTTCCACTGTTAAATCTTCATAATAATTTAAAGTTTACTGATTGTTAACAGTGAGTTCTTGCATTATTATCACTATTGTTTTTCTTGGAAATGGCCTCTAAACAACAACAGTTTTGTCGTTTATCACATTTTATCATCCGGGAACGTTTGCAGCAGTGACAGGCAGAGTTGGATCTTTGTCTAGTTTTTAGAGATTTCCAGACTAAATCTGATCAGAATCCACAAAAAATCTGACTTGTGAATCATTTAAGCATGAAAAGACCTTACAGTTGGTGAAAGAAGCTGATTCTGAACTTTTGGAATCAGCAGGTTTGCCTGTATTTTGATTCCATTTTGTCCTTTTGCTGTTCAGTGAATCACTTTGTTTGCCTGAAGCTTCTGCAGGATATCGATCTCTAACGTCAACAGAAAACAGAAATGAGTCGTAGCAATAAGCCCCTGAGCAGAAATGTTCATAATTGATGCTCAGTCTGATGTTTTAGGATGTTATTTTGTCTGTTTGTAGCTTTTTCCCCTCAGACACACCGAGTCCGATCAGCTCTGCTCCCTGCAGGCTCGCCCGGCCCGTTTCTCCCTCCATGCAGTCGATCGGCTCTGTTCTGACTCAACATTTATTTATTTCCTGATATCTGTGGAGGAAACAGGAGCAGCTGTGGGCTGCCACGCCCTCCACCTCCGCCAGCCTGTAGAATCTGCTCAGATTCTGGTGTTTTTGGATTCAAACCTGAGGATTTCAAACATTTACATTTCCTCCTATTGAATTCCAGCTCCTATCGAAGAGTAAATCAGAATAAAGTAAAGTTTTAGATCATCAGCAGGAAAGTCCAAATCCACATCTTCTGGTGAAAAATACAGTGATGACAATTATTAAGGAATCAATTATTTTCACAATTAATTGAATAAAAATGTTCCATATTTTGCTGAATTTTCATTCAATAATGATTCTAACATTAACGTGTGAAAATCTCATCATTTGATTGGCTGATTATTTTCTGGATTAACTGATTAATAACAGAAAAGATGTTTAATGTCACAGAATTTGAACCGAGTGAAGCTAAAACTGATGAATTCATATTTACAGAACAAAACATGTTTTTATTCTTTTAAATGAAAAATGTCAGTTTGTCTTAATTACTGTTGTTCTTTCAGCAAATTGCTTATTTACTTCTCCAAAATCCAGTCAATCCATTGCTAAATTAGTAAACGATGATTTCAATCACAGCTAATTATTATTAATTGAAAAATATTGATTTATTTTTTGCCTTTTCGTGGCAGCAGCTTTTTAAAGGTTTGCATAACTCCAGTGTATTTAATGCTCCTCTTCCTGCTGCTGGAGCAACGTGATGCTCAGTGGCGCCCCCTGCAGCTGGAGATGCTCCATCAATTTAGACTCTTTATTTCTGCTTTTATGGCTCAAAGACCCGCCCGGAAAATCAGTTCATCATTTTTAAAACTCTAAATTCAGATTATATTTATGAAAAGGTTGAAGTGAAAAATGTAACGCCTTAAATTTGTTATCATCTGCATTGATTTATGATGTTAAAATGGACGCTAAGCTCGTCAGAAAAATGCAAAATATGAGCAAATGTTGAGGAAATGTTACATTTATTTTATAGAAATGATCATAAATCTGTAATAAATGAGAAAAATCTGTAATTTAGCACAACAACTAAACAGCAGCATTACACTAAATAATAAAACCTGAACACAAAGGTTGAATCTGCAGCAGCAGAACCGACCAGTGAACCCAGTCCCACCAGTGAACCCAGACCGACCAGTGAACCCAGTCCCACCAGTGAACCCAGTCCCACCAGTGAACCCAGTCCCACCAGTACCGCCAGGCACAGACCGCAGGCCTGAAAATGAGCGGCCAGCCGGAAAACCCGGCCTGATTCCGCATGCAGCTCAATGTGACCTGGAGGAGGACAAAACCTGGAACCGAACAGAATCCGACTGGAACCGGACCAGAAAAATGATATTTGACCTCATTTGAGCTGCTGCGGCTTTTTTCTGACGACATGTATGATTCATGAGCTCATCCATCCATCCATCCATCCATCCATCCATCCATCCATCCATCCATCCATCCATCCATCCATCCATCCATCATCCATCCATCATTCATCCCTCCATCATTCATCCCTCCATCATTCATCCCTCCATCCACCCGCATGAAGGAGAAACCAGGTCGAACCCGCATCTCTGTGAAAAACCCGCACTCTCCTTAGCAACAGCGGGATCCATTTTCCTCCCGTTTATTTAAGGAAAACAATTTCACGTCAAAATGTCCGAATCAAATATTTGAACAAACCCGGTTCATGTCTGAACCGCCTCAGGGAGGAGAACCGAACCGAGCCCGACTGGACTGTTCCGAACCAAGACAGAGAAAGAGAGAGAAATGAAAGGACCGAGGAGCGGTCAGTCCTTACCTCATGACTCCAAAACGAGCTGAAGATCAATGACGAAGAGGAGCAGAGCGACGAAGAGGAGGGATGAAGAAAGGGTGGAAAGGGAGGGAGTGGGGGGGGTTAATTTGCTCTTCACTCAAATAATCTGATAAATTTATGTCTAAATATCACAAAAAAGCATAAAAATATGGACGGATTTTTACAAAATTGAATCATTTTTTCCTTAAAACGTTTTAAACGACCTGCTGTTTTTTTAATCATTGTAATATCACTTCCCCACCGCCAGGTGGAGCTAAAATGTTGCAGTCCAACGTACTGGCATTCAATAGTGCCACCTGGTGGAGGAAATGGTGAAACACCCTCTTCTGGAAAATGTTTATCTCTCATTAAAAATCCGTTTTTTAAAAACCTGTTGGGGTTAATAATTGTTTTTGTTACATTTTTGTTTCTGATTTTTAAATTTCCTGTAATTTTCACTGAATTTTTATTATTAATGTTGTTTTATTGCTATAATTAATTCTGTTTTCATGTCTGCTATAATTTCCCCTAGTTTCAAAATAACTATCATTTTCCTTTTGAATAGTTTAAAATAAAATGGTTACTCTTACACTTATCGTCTCTGTTAAAATACAATTTCAGTTGTTTTTTTATTTATAATATGTAATATGAACGTTATTGTGAATTATGGATCAATATTTAACAGAAGTTTCCCTATTTTTGTTTTCAGTTTCTCACATTATAGACTAAGGAATTAATTTTTATGTCTTTTATGCCATTACAGCCTTGAAATCGACATTTGTAATAGGTCTTGTGCTTCATGCAGATGTAATTTTTAAACTTTAAATTGGACTTTTTCTGACTGCAGTTCTTCAGCTCTTGTAGTTCTGCATTGTCACCACTAGAGGGGGGAAAAAGGATTCCAGTTATTCATAAAATTCCCTGCAGGTTTATTGACATGTTATTCACGATCAATCATATGTAATCATATAAATTATTTTATTTAGTTGAATAATCTTTGAAAAGTATGTAAATTATTAATCAAAATTTGTTTAATATTATCAGATTGTAGCACTATTAATACAAAAATAAAACATTTTTTTTGCACTTTTACAAAATAAACTTGGTTTTATAAGAATTTTCCTTTGTTGTTATTAAAGTCTTTTTTTTTAAATAATTTTCAGAACATATATGTACACAAACCTTTCCCACGACCACAAAACAAAAATCACTAATAAAACAAAACAACCAGGTCAGCGCATTTCAATCAATGAAAATTTCACAGAAAATTGGCATTTACAAATATCCTCGATGTTTGCAGAAACAACCACAGTCAACAGTATTTTCCAGAACAGCATTCATGAAAGGAAGGACTTCACTAGTCCCAGTATTGCAGGAAAGGAAATAGTTCCAGGATTTCTTGAAGTTTTCTATGTCTTTATTTAGCTTGGCCAGCATTTATTCATATGACAATATTTCCGATATTAACTCCAACCACCTTTTAACATTCGGAACATATTCTAAGGATTATCCTGGCAGCCGCAACAAACCCTGGAGCAACAATCCTTTCCACGCACGTTTCCTCTTCCTCCTTTGTCTTCAGTCCCGCCATTTTCACATTGTTCCTCGACTCGTCCCCAGACAGTCGCTGGTTTCTTGTCACAAATCTTCACGTTTCTCCATCTACATCTTCAATGTCAAAACCTGCTAATCAACCAGCCTGATTGGATTATTTTCCAGGGAGTCTTTAAGCTCTTCAGTTATTTTCCGTGTTTCTTCAATGAAGTTGGAGTCGGTTTGTTTCTCTTCAGACTAACATAAGTCTGTCAATGGGTTAGCAGAAGCGTTTTCTCGCGTGGGGTTTGTCCTCGCTGCTTCTCATTGCCGCGTCTTTGAAAAAGTTGCCTTTGTTGTTGCTTGACATTTCGTCTGTAAATTGTTAATAGCTTCTTAGAAAGACTTTGGGATTTCGCGTGTCAGATGTATTAATATCCAGGTAAATTGAAAGGAAATATTCCATATAATCGTTAAAGAAACTGTCGGTCTCCGGAGCTCTTAGTGCTGCCATCTTCCTCCACCGTCCCACATGAGTCCCAACAGTTTCCCTTTTTATTATTTGATTAATTTATTGTCTGTTTGTGCGAAGGTGGGAATCCTTAATAACTATAATAATTGCAGGAGCCATTAATCCTTTCCTGTGTTTGTTGCCACCAGAGGGCGTATTTCGTTTTGAGTTCTGAGTGTGATGGGGGCTGGGGTTAAAGGTCAGCCATGATTCTGGAGGCAACAGTTTTCTACTGTGCTTGGTTTGGATTGATGTCGAATTTATGTGGCTCAGAATGGAAATAGTAAAACAATGGACATTGTTCTGATAATAAATGAATTGATTATTAGTCAAACTGAAGCATTATGGGAAACAACATCCTGAAATAAAGCATTTTAGCTGCTACAATAATGATAAACAAATAATAATAGAGATGAGCAGAACGTCGCTTAATTTAACCAAAATATCAGTTGATGTGAAACATCAGCTGTTCCTAAATTATTTGTTTAGAAAACAAAACTCTTCAGTTGTTTTTTAATAAAATCTGATTCATGAGTTTCTTTATTTTGTCCTATTTTCTCTCCTGCTGACGTTTCTGGTGACGCTGCTGAGCCGAAGGTGTGAAGGAAAAATATATTTTTGTCAAGAAAGAGGAGGATGGTGAAAGTGAGACTTCCGGTTGGCAGCACCGCACAGCCTTCAAAATAAAAGTCCAGAACATGCGACTCATTTATGGTGATTTTTAGATATTTTTTTCCAGTTTATTTGAACTTTTAATCAAATTATTCTGTAACGTCAGATCCATAAAATGAGTCCGGTTTCAGTTCTTATTTTAGGTTAGGGTTTTAATTAGTTGTATAAAACCCGAGTTCTCTTTAGTTACACTTTAGTTTTTGTGTTCCTGGCACACATCACTAATTACTATATTATTGTAGTAATATTACAATTATATTATTATTATAACATAATAATAATACTAATAATAATAATAATAGTATGAAAATAATAAGAATAAAATAATATACGACAATTTAAATAATAATGTAATTATAATATTATTATATCACTACAACTGTTCTGTATAATAATAATAATAATAATAATGTGTATTTTTTGCACATTTATTTGATTTCTCCTGTGTAATCAGACTTATTGTTCTGTTGTCTTAAATCACTTTCTCATTAATTATTTTTGTGTTTATTTTTATTTTATCTTCTATTTCATACGTAACGTTAAAAAAGGCTTTTATTTTGGAAGTAAACCCAAAGAATCCCAGCCGAACTTATTTCTTGTGTTTTCCAGGGGAAGGAGGTGATGAAGCAGAGAGTAGGAGGAGGAAGAGGAGGAAGAGGAGGGTTGGAGTAAAGCGACCAGCAGCGGGTCTGGCGGTGATGATGGTGATGATGATGGTGGGGATGTGAGTCAGAAGGCGGAGGATCCGGGATGCTCACAGACGCTCCGAACCAACCGAACCCTGCAGACACGCACAGAGCCTAGAGGAGGAGAATCCCGCACGGTGAGTCCGCAACCATCACACCCGCAGCGGCGGCCGCACCGACAGACACGCACCCGAAATGCAGCCGCCATCCGCGGCCAGACGGTCTGAAACCGGCTCGGTGCCGAACCGGTTTCGTGCGTGTTTATGTAATGGGAGTGGGTGCACGTATCCAGCTGTGCGCGTGCACGGGCTCCTTACTATGGCGCGCAGTCAGACGGATTAACATGATGTAAGGAGATAATGAGGCGGTGAGCTGCAGCTGACTGAAACTGAGAACAAAGCAGCTGCTCTGTGTGTGTGTGTGTGTGTGTGTGTGTGTGTGTGTGTGTGTGTGTGTGTGAAGTCACTGCAGTGATCGTGGAATACCTTCAGTTTCATTCTTATTAGCCCCTCATGAAAATGAAAATGTCTTTTTGTCAGTCATTCCGCGCTAATTACGTCACTTTACGTAAAGCGAAGATGGAAAATAAAAATATTAAGAATTTTCTTTGAAGCCTTTAGACATTATGATAAAAAAGAAACATTTTTCTGTGTAACAAAAAAGATAATTTTCTATTTTCACTCTTGTAAAAATGTAGAACTTTCAAGAATTAATAGAAAAATGTGATTTTAAATGGGCGGTACCGTATTTAATATTATAATGTTATTGTGTCATCAAAAACAAGCCGGGCCTTGGACTCAAAGCTTCTACCCCACTCAGCTCCTTCAGACTAGCCAGCAGCAATTAGCTAAGCTCGTTTTCGGAGCTGAATCTCATAAAAACACTGGTAAAAAACTTAGTTAAAGGGTCAATAAAGGGGCCATGTTGGGATGACTTCCTGGAGGCGGAGCTTCAGAAAAAACAGGAGCTTCTTAAAGAGACAGAGGCCCAATTTCAAGATTTTACATTCCAAAGTCAAATTTATTTTAAGTCATATTTGTGATATAAATATCCAGTTTTACAGTAACTATTATTAACATGATCACTCCATAAGCCTGGAAAACAAAATGACGCTGCTCCTTTAAAGTCACATGAGATGAGCACATCGCCGTTACCTAGCAACCCAAGCTGAGCTCCAGCATGTTAGGTCAGCTGGTATTCGTTGTACAACAGCTGCTGGAAAAGACAAAGCAATTTGTTGTTTACTTACCACCCAGAAACCACTTGCTGCATTCTGGTTGGTTATGCAGGAGGCCCCGCTTCTGCTTCTCAAAGATGCAGGGTTGTAAAATTGCAGCCATTTTCACAGGTGAGTGTAAACGTTGGGGTCGTGGCCAGCAGCAGGTTATTTGGATTTAAAGTGACAAGAAAACAACTCAAATCTCATTATCTAAGAACGATTTTGAGCCAAAAAGGAAATAAAAATGTTTTAATTAGGCCATAATTTGCCCTTCCCTGTTAATAGGTCAAATTTATAGAAAGCAACCATTATTCCACTGCAGCTGCCAGAAAACGTCCATCCTGCCTCGTTCCAGGACTCCAAACAGAGCAATGTTTGAGTTTTGCCAGTCTGAGGCCTGAGCTGTCTGCCGTTTGTGTCCCGTCTCATTTTAGAGAGCCGGGAAATTACATAACTTGTGCTAATTATTTTGTGCTATTAATAAGCTGTGAATGTGTTTCCTGTTCGGCTCCTGTCTGGAGCTCGATCATAACTTCAAAACCTTCACTTTAGTGAGATTTTTATTAAATCAGTGCTAATTTTGATTGTTGTTCAACTTTTAAAACCCAAATTAAACATTTCTGGACGATTTCACATCCCTTCTCCAAAACGATTCAAACGGGTTGAATTTCCTCAGCCGTCGTTCTGAGACACAGTGAATGCAACACTGAAGGGTTAAAGAAATTAAACACGTTCTGGAAGGGCCTAGTCAAAGTATGGACTCAAATCACATTGAGACATGGAAAATTGTCTTCAGTTGTTTCCTCAGATTTTCTTCAGTATTAAACAGTGTCATGTTTAGTTACATTTAGTTACATTTACTCAGTTACTTCAGTTACTTTTAGGAGTATTTTACGACGCTGTACTGTTTATTTTTACCTGTAAAGTTTCTGGATGTAAAATATTTTTTATAAAATATTAAGGATTTGCAAAGTTTTTAACTGACTTTTTAAAAATTAAACTGGTGAGTAAACCGTTAGATTTAATTTGACTTTAGTGACATTTGATGTGTCATAACTTTGTTTGTGTTAAACATGAATTTATTATTAAAGTCATAGCAGAAAGTGAACGTTGATCCTGGAGGTCCGGCTGAGCTGGATGTGAGTCCGCAGCGCCGGTTCTGCCGGTTCTCCTCCGCCGGTGTTTCCCCCGCCGCCTGCCTCCGCACAGGAAGTGACATCAGGCGGTGTGGGGGCAGGCGGGTAACCACGGCAACGGCCCTGCTGGTGATGAAATGTTTGCGCTGCTCTCTTGGTGCATAAATCTCTGCAGTTCATCTCCGTCGCCTTCAGTGCTTCCTCGGAGGGTAGTAACCATGGCGACCCTCTCTCTCTCTGTCTCTCTCTCAGACACACACACACACACACACACACACACACACGGTTAATGGCCTATTCAAAGCCTGTTTGCACAATGTTTGCACGAAATCATTCTTACATAATGCGAGTTCAGCTGTTTTTATCGCTTAAACTCCAAGTAACCTGCTGCTGGCCACGCCCCCAGCTCAATGTTTTCATGTGAAAATGGCTGCAAACAGATGCACAATCACACAACCGAACATCTTTGAAAAGCAGAAGTGGAGCCTCCTGCGTAACCAACAAGAGTGGATGGGAAGTCAACAACATAGCAGTTTGTCTCTTCCAGCAGCCATTAAGTAAATGTCCTTCGGTTGCTCGGTAACCGTGCAGCGTTCATAGATTGTGGTTTTGGAAATGACTCACTTTCCAGACACCAATAAAAACAAACAACTCTGTTTTTTAAGCACTAGGAATGTTTTAGAAGCAGATGAGACCCAAATGGAAGTATAAAAATGCACAAAATGTGAATTTTGCATAACAGGTTCCCTTTAAAGCAGCGTTTACATCATGAAGTGTCCGGTTGTGTTCTGGGCTCAGCAGCATTCAGGTGATTGTTCCAGTGAGGCAGGAGGACTTCAGCTCCCAGGATGCCTGAGCAGAGCAACGACTACCGGGTGGTGGTGTTCGGAGCAGGCGGGGTGGGGAAGAGTTCGCTCGTTCTTCGGTTTGTTAAAGGCACCTTCAGGGACACCTACATCCCCACGGTGGAGGACACCTACAGACAGGTGAGACACAAACAAGTCACTCCTGATTGTTCAGGAAAAACGTCTCCATGGAGGCAAAACACCATGTCTTCATGATATTTGGCTCAAAGGAATGAAGATATGCAGAAACTGAACCACATTGTGACCTGAATGAAGTCTGTCGTCTCTGCAGGTGATCAGCTGCGACAAGAGCGTCTGCACGCTGCAGATCACTGACACGACAGGAAGTCACCAGTTCCCCGCCATGCAGCGGCTCTCCATCTCCAAAGGTCACGCCTTCATCCTGGTTTACTCCATCACCAGCCGCCAGTCCCTGGAGGAGCTCAAACCCATCTACCAGCAGGTCCGACTGGCGACCAGGCGGCTCAGAGGCCTGCTGTCGCAAAAAAGCCTCAAACCCAAAACTAAAATAACTTCTAGAAACGCGGTTACGTGTTGTTTATTTTGATTTAACAGTTGTAGAAAACATTAGTCTCCCTGAATGAATGTTTTAAGCTGAGGATTAAGATTAATTCCTGAATTCTTTTGAGAAAATTCACACGTTCACTTGAGGTGTAGTTCACACTTTGGCCACTAGGTTGATATCAAAGCAGTTTTAATAGTGATTATAGATTATTTATCCCCAAGCCTTGATAACAGAACAGGCCTGCAAACAGCCATGTTGATACTTATGAGCAACTGATTAATCTGCAGATTCTGGCCATCAAAGGGAGCGTGGAGTCCATTCCCATCATGCTCGTGGGCAACAAGAGCGACGAGACGGCCCAGCGCGAGGTGGAGACCAAGGTGGGCGAGACTCAGGCCACTTCCTGGAAGTGCGCCTTCATGGAGACGTCGGCGAAGACGAACAGCAACGTGAAGGAGCTTTTCCAGGAGCTGCTGGCGCTGGAGAAGAAGCGGGACATGAGCCTGAGCATCGACGGGAAGCGCTCCGGGAAACAGAAACGGGCCGACAAGCTGAAGGGGAAGTGCAGCGTCATGTAGGGCAAGGCAGGCTGGCAGTCCGCCTCTCTGCCCCAGACGGACAAAACGCCCGGAACATTCATGCCGGGCCTGGACCGGACCGGACCTCCGATCTGTACATATGAGCTCCACTGGTAACAACAGGAAATCTGGACCTTAAAGACTCACCACACCGACGTTTCTAAACGGTCCTGGACCTGGAAATACTTCAACATTCTGGTGTTTTCCTTTCCTTCTGACCGGATCGGCAGCAGTCCGTCGGTTCTATAGCTGCAGCCGACTCATCATTTCTACGCTTTTTTCTCTTCTCTGGCTGCTGGGGATTCAGATGCAACACATTTATAACCGTTTCCGGGACCAGAGGCTGAACGTTGGGAGGTCAAAGGTCACCTGTGGGCAGAAAGACTGTCGTATCTATAACGTGTTTTTGTTGGTGTGGATCTGGGAAAAGTGTCTTTGCAGTCATCAGAGATTTACACATTTCTGTTTTATTATTTCTTTTGTTTTTGAGATTGGACCTGCTGGTTCTGATGTTCTCCATCAGAACTTTAACACCTGAATGAAACAGGTGTGTCGCCTGATCAACATGGTTTCCAGTTCTGCAGATCCTCGATAAGGAACTGATTATTCTGTCTGGTTTGCTGAAGCAGAAACGGACCTGAAAGTTCAGGAATCGTCCTCAAGGAGTTTCAGTCCTCAAGCAGCCGAAGCTAAACTGCTGATGCTAACAGCAGAGCTAACGCTTTGGTTTGGTGTTTGACAACAGCTAGCGCACTTAGCTTCCCCTGAATTAACTTTTCCAGAAGAATGAATTTACTTGGCTGTTTTGTAAACTTTCAGTTGAATAAAGGTCAACATCTGTGTTGAAGTTTTGGGTATCCGCTCTCAGGGTTTCTAATAGTCATGCTCTTATTTTGAAGTCTTATGCAGCAGCTTCACTTCCTCTCCTCATGTTCTCAGTTTGTTTAAAGAAACTTTGGTCTCTTAAAACTTTGTCCTGTGTTCTGTCACATCAGCAAAAACAAAAAAACTGCCCCCGGGTCATAGACTGAGATGGACCCGGAATAAATGATGGTTTAATGAACATAACACACAAACCCAGGCAGAAAACTCACACTGACAATAGAGTCGACTTCAGACCAAACAGCCACAGGTGGGATTAAATGCAGGAGGAAGTAATAAAGGAAACTGGACGCAGCTGGGATCACTCAGCGGCCAGACAGGACAGCGCAGATACAGAAACCTGAATAAACTCACAGGAGCCGTTCACTTTCCGTGGTGCTGATTGAACGTCTGACTGTAGATCTGGGGTCCAAAGTGATGCCGGGTGCAGGAGGGAGGAGGGACAAGAGATGGATGAATAAACTCTAGCAAAGCTGCATTCATTGGTTCTGTAAAGACACAGCAACACAATAGAATCATGAGAATAACAGCTTAAAATCAGCAAAACATGAAGCAAACCTGCAGCAGCAGCGTTCATTGATCAAAGTGTCAGTCAGGTCAAAGCAACGCCCAAAATCCAAACATTGATGGAAAGAAAAACAAACTGAAATATCAGTGACTAAACTTAAAGCAGAAAAATAAAGAACAGAACAGCAGAGACATCAGAACGATGAACGAGGGCCGAAACGATTCGATTTTTAAAATTCCTCGAGGAAAATTGATCTGCTTCAAAGCTTCATTAAGTTTCATTTCATTATTTAACGCACCGGGTTCCTGCCGGGTTGTTACCTTCTCTCACTTCTCTCACTTGACCAAAGCTCAGTGTTCGCAGCACAACATCCAGCTTTTGTTTGGCCACTTGAATTAAATGGTTCTAAGAACTGGACTGAACTTCTGAATATCTTAATTTATTGTTTTTTACTGGATGTTTTTTCCTCTATTGAAGCTTTTCCTGCCGATTATCTGGGCAGGTTTTGTGTTTTCTCTGATTTGGTGAGATCTTCATGTTTAAACCTGATACATCATAGTTGATATGTTTCCCATTATGACCATTATTAAATTCAAACTTTCACTTTTCCAGTTTGCTGCCATCTTCTGGACAATTTGTGGAATTACAGCTCAGTCAGCAGTTTTCCAGGATTTCTGCAGTTTTGCTGCTTTTATGCAAATTTCACAAACTTTTCATTGAGAGTGAGGGAAACTAGACATAAAATATGTCGCTTTAATTTGAATTCTGATTCTGTTCATACAGAACCTTTCAATAAATTAGAATATTATTCAAAAGTCTATTTATTTCAGGAACTTTATCTTCACTTTACCATCACAGACAAATGGATGTTTGAAAGACTTTATTTCTGTAGAATAAATTTTTTATAAATGTTGGATTTGCAGTAAAACATAGAAAATTAAATATTTCTTGTTTGCTTTCTTCCCTTTTTGCTGGTTTATTTTTCAATAGGAACATAAAATGATACCATAAATAAATAAAATTATAAACAGTTTTCCTTCTGAAAGAATGAGGATAAACCTGCAAAACACAAGATCTTTCATCTGATTATGGATAATTAATTTATAGGGTGGCAGTTTGAGTCTGTTTGCTGCCCCCTAGAGGACGAACAGTGCAACTCTCCGGTTTGTGTGCAGAGATTTTTTCAAACTGCATCCAAATAATCAGCTGCAGGTCATTTCAAGGAAATAAGTTTTTAATCGAGGCAAAATTTTAATACATTTAAGGGATTTGTTTTCTGCAGAGACTTACAAGGTTTTCTAACCTCTTGAAAACCAAACAGAGAAACAGAAATAATTATTTTACATATGTGGAAAAATATATAGTTGAATATATTTGAGTACATTAGAAAATAAAAGAGAACCAAATTGCCAAATTGTACAGCTGTTGTACAATATTTCTGTCAAAAATACTCATTACTACATATAAAACTTCTAACTTTCAGATTGAGCTCATTAATTATGCTGTTCCAGAACTAATCTAACTTTTTTATCTAATCTTTATTTTTTTTAGAGCCAAATTGGGGCCATTAAGTTTGTTCAAAAGAAATAAAGTGAAACTGGAAAAAAAAAATTGAAGCTGAAAAAAAATCCTTAAATCTGAAAAGTAGATTTGAATTTTTTTCAGTTTCATCTGTTTGTTCTTTTGAACAAACTTTATGGCCCCAATTTAGCTCCATATGTTTTGAAGGAAATTGTTGCTGTTGAGACAAAACCGGTTTTTACTGCTGGAATTTGTAGGAGCAGAACAATCTGTTGATAAGCAGGAAGATGTGCAGGAAATCTGTCCAAAGATCAGAATAAACGTGTCTCTGTTCGGTCCAAACGACCTGCCTGGTCACCAAACAGGAAGTTAAAGGATCCGACCTGCAGATAAACCGCTGCAGGTAAGAACCAGGGTCTGACAGCCTGAGTGGGAGTCAGATGTGATTCATGTTTGTCCCTGTTGTGTTCAGACGGCCGCCCTGAACGCTGAACGCAAACACATCTTGGACAGCAAAGAGAGACGGAGTCCAAGGTCAACAGCCTGAGTCACATGGAGGAGACGTCAGCCTGCAGGCCGGGGCTCCAACACAGCAGCCCACTTCAAACTGGAGCAGGTTCTGTTTTTATACCAGATGGTGTTTTTAATATTTATAATCACCATCAATAAATAGAATCTGATGAATTTCCTGAAATAAGCAGGTGTTTCTTCTCACTCTAATTTTGTTCTGGAGGAAAAATATTCAGTTACTGGAGATGAAATGTTCACATGCTAATCCCTCGGCTTGCTAGCTAAAAAGCTAGTTCTGCTAACGCCAGAGCACTAAACATTAGCTCTGCTAGCACACTACACCAACATCGTGTTTGGTAGAAGCTAATGCTAAAGTGCATTAGCTTCAATGCCTCACTATGTTGTGCTACAGAGTAATAAATCCTCCTCTACAGTTTATTAGCAGTTGTTGCACATTTAGCTGCTATTAGCGTTCAGGAAGTGATCGTTTAGAACAGACCTTCCATTGAAACAGTTTTAGTTTTATACCTGCTGTCGAGTATTGCTAACTCAGCACAATGCTGGACTTTATTCAACTGAAAATGTGCAAAAGAGTAAATTAGCAACTTGGACTTTATGTGTAATATTTCATTTAAGGGAAGCTAAGTGAGCTAAACGCTTTTAAAGTTGTGTCATCAACCCATCAAGGCGAGTCTTTCCAAATCATCATTTAAAAACTACATTTTGTATTTATTTGGGTTATTTGTCTGATAATCCGAAACATAAACATGAAACATAAACAGTTTTTCATATCACACAAGTCACATGATAAACCACTGGATGTTACTACTGGCGGAAGCGACAAAGAAGAAGACTACAGGAAGTAATTGTAGGATCATGGTTCATGTTATTTATTTAATGGAAAAACTGCAGTTGCAAAATAGTGTTTTTTCAACTTGAGCGAAGTACTAACAAAGTTTTTCAAACATTTGTGATCGAAACACAGCCATTGAGGGACAAGAGGGACTGTTTTCTGGATCTCAGTGACGTTCTCATTATTTACAGGTGAGGATCTGAGAACTCATCCCGACATCAAACCGTCTTCAGATCCTTCGTGTCTGAATCAGTTCAAGTGTTTATTTAAAGCTGACATGCTGCATGTAGCTTGCAGGACTTTCCACTGTTTGGACAGCGAGTCATCTGGATATTTATGTTCTGCTAACTGCTTGATTCTCAGGTTGGCATCAGGATAAAGATCAGCTTTCATGGGATCACGATGTCCGAGCCGCAGGTCGATAACTCTACCAACTCTTTATCTCCCACATTTAAACCAACACAAACAGACGCTGTCCTGCTGCCTCACTTCTGGTACGGGAAGTCTGCATCCTTCTCATTGCCCCATCGCCTGAGGGCCAAGAAGCTCCTCTCTGATTGGCCCTCAGCTCAGGCTCCCCAGCAGCCAATCAGCTTGCTCTGTGGAAATGGTGCGCAGCGTCTCCTGAGGATCTGACTGCCAGGAAGTCAGGGATGTACGAGCATCTCCTCCTCCTCACTGTTTCCGGGAAGTGTGTGTGTGTGTGTGTGTGTGTGTGTGTGTGTGTGTGTGTGTGTGTGTGTGTGTGTGTGTGTGTGTGTGTGTGTGTGTGTGTGTGTGTGTGTGTGTGTGTGTGTGTGTTTTCCATGCAGCATCATGATTCATCACATCGATGTTTAGGGAGATTCTTTGCTGTCAGCTGCTGAGTCATCTTTTCATGATTTAATGTGGCTGCATCTCGTGATGAAGTTCAGTTTTTCCCCTAAAAGCAGAAAAGAGAACAACTCATCAGAGGCTGCAGCAGCTGAAGGAAACATGGAAGGAAACATGAAGGAAACATGAAGGAAACATGAAAACATGAAGGAAACATGAAGGAAACATGAAGGAAACATGTGAAGGAAACATGAAGGAAACATGAAAACATGAAGGAAACATGAAGGAAACGTGAAGGAAACATATTTTATATGAAAATGTTTTGCTTTTTTATGCCTAACTAACTCAATTGGCATATTGTTAGTTAATAACGTTGCATTGTTTTAATAGCAGGGCCGAGAATGTTAAGTTTAAAGCAACTGGGAAACACAACTAAATTAGTCTGATCAACTTTTCACCTAAACTGTCAATTTGGAAGTTATTGAGAAAAAAGGATGATCTGTTTTATTATCATTAGAAATTGTAAAAAATAGAAAATAAAACAATCTAAACCTTTTATTTTATTTTCACAACTAACATGATATTTTATCAAACTCTATAAAGACCAAGTAAAAAAAGCCTCTGAAGGGACATTATGCAGCAAAATGGCAAAATTTTACTTTGAGAAAATGTCCAATATTTCTAAAAAAAGACAATGATCGTTTCAACCTGCTTATTTTAAATCAAGCTGGACGTCAGTTCCTGCAGTTGACCACCAGATGGCGCCACAGATCAACCTTCAGTTCAGTTTCTGTGCAGCAGGGGGCGCAGTGAGACCAGAGATGTGCCGCTGCGTGAGTTGCAGGTTGTTTTGAAGGGATTGCGTGAGTCACAGACAGACAACCTGAGTCACGTGTCTGCTTCACTGCCCTCCTCACTGTCTGTAAATCTCAGACTTTCTCTCATCTAGTTTTACTCACAGCTCCGATTTAGAGGCTGATGCTTCCAAAATAACACGTCTTGTTTTCTCCGCGGGGATCATTTGACTCACGGTGTATTTTTAGCTCGTTACATTCACTGCGTGGAAGCATTTATAGGAAATATGGGCAGATCGGAAGTTTATTGTGCTGCTGGTCTGGAGCAGTTTGTGTTGATGCTTTGATGCATTAGAGCTGAAATCAGAGCCAGAAACATGATGCAGGTTAAACTGAAGCTCACAGCAGCTGTGTTCTCAGCAGACCCTTTTTCTCCTGCAAGCTTCCAATCAGGGAGTGCTTTGTGTGTGAGAGCAGGATATTTGCTGAGTCATGCTGTTGTCTTCTTCTTCTACCGGAATCACTTGCTGACTTTTGCCCCATTTTCTGCTCTCAGACAGGCATTTTGATTTGTCATCTCTGATGTTTTTCCTTTAATTTCTGCCTCTCAGCAGCTTCTGCTGCTGCTGCCCTGCAGCCTCTGAACCCATCCTGATTTTACCATCTGGGGTTTTGCTCTGTTAGCAGCAGACATGACAGCAAACTCATCTTGTTTTGTCCACCTTGCAGTGACTCATCGCATTTAGGCTTTTAAAAAACAAAATACTTGCTTCGCAGCTGGAACGGTGTGTGCTCTGGTAACCTTGATGCTTGGCGGTTTGTCTGTGTTGACAGTTGGTGCATCAGTGATTGCGTGCAAACATTCCTGACAGTCCAGGCCTTGCCAGCACCTGAGCAGCGTTGCAGTCGCTGTTTTGATAAACAGTCGCTGTCTCTGCTGCAGAATCGGCCCCTCTGCACTGCAGAGACAGTTTTTAATCTTTATTTACTATTTACTTTACTTCAAATAGCAATAAAACGTGCGGCGGCCATATTTAAAGTGTGTCTGATGCCCAAATCCACAGTTTTTTTTGTGTAAATAGTTTATTTAGAGTAAATCAACAAACACAAACTATTATTTTCATCATCAGTGGATCAAAGAATGGAAATGACTGGTTTCATGTAAATTCTCCTTCCTCACCATTTAAATGAAACAAAAAAGGCTAATTAATCAGAAATCAACAATTTGTACGACCAAGACAGAAACAGGGCCAGGATTACAGTTTTTATCTGTCAAACTGATTGATAAATCAGTGATTTGTCGTTTCACTCACAATAATCAGATATGGAAGCAGAAAGTTCTGAGTTCAGTCAGAAAACGAGTCTCCAGATTCATGGAAATGTTCTCCAGCTGAACCTGCTTCATGATGCAGCGTTTTGTTTTGATGTGTTTCCTGCACAGACCGTTTCGGGTCACTGATCGGAGCTGGAGCTCCGCCCGCCACCAACGCCACACATTCCTGCAGGAGGTGAGTCGGAAGTGAGAAAACTGGAGCAGATTATTTCCCCGAAGCGGCTTTCTAAAGTTCCTGGGAAAAGCGAGAGCTGCAGTCGGGTCGCTCTGCTGCGTTAGCGGGAAAAGCAGAAGGTGGAGTTTCTGATGCACTTGGTCACATTTCAGCGAAGCGTTTCCAAGAACCAGGCAGCAGAAAGAAACGCTGCTGCTGCAGGGCAGGAACTTGTGTTCAGCTCAGTGAACAAGAAATCACACATGTTGAATAACCTGAGAAGGAAGGTCAGGGTCAAATCAAGGTCATGATGAAACAATGAAGAACCTCAGGAGGACGGCTGGCATCATGCTGACAGAGAAACAGAAATCTGCCGCTGCAGCAGCGGCTGCAGCAGCGGCTGCAGCAGCCGCTGCCGATGTGGGAAAATAACTGTGATGGTGGAGCTGAAACTGATCAAGTGGAGCCGTAAATGTTGTATAAAACGAGGTTCGCCTTGTTTTACGTCAGCTTCTGCTTTTTGTTACGACTCTTATTTGAACCTTCAGATCTCATTGAGGTTCTGATTCAACAGAAGTGAAAACGTTTCTGCTCTTTAAGGTTTAAACAATATCAGTTCACTGATCTCTGAATGAACAAAGAATGAAATCTGTAGTTTATCAACAATATTAAAGCTGATTCTTCTTAAACTTTAAAGATCTGAAAATAATTAATTGGTTCAACAAATAATAATAATTCAGCAAATATTTCACAGGAATACATGAAGTATCTCAGCTTCTTCCTCAGATAATCCTCCTCCATGTGAAGTGATGTGACTCCTACACACTCCTCCACACACACACACACGCACACACACACACACACGCACACACACACACACACACACACACACACACACTGAGCATGACCTCTTCATCGTGACAACGCTCTGAGTCATCATCAGATGGACGTGGAGCAAAGAGCCCAAACTTACAACGATGCAAAACAATTAAGACGATTTTAAATCTAAATGAAATCATGAAAATACAACACAGACTTTCAAACAGAGCAAAGCCTGACAGAAAACACACTGAAGGTTTACAGTGCAATGATTAAACTATCCACAAATAATGATAAAAACCTGGTTTTTCATGTTGCTTTGATGTTTGAGAACTCCTCTTATCGCCATGGCAACCATTCTGTTTGCAGAAACGTTTCTCCCACCGAGCCTCAGACCCATTCAACTCCTCTGGACTAGCGGCAGCAGCAGTTAGCAAACAGCTGGTGGAAGAATGGCTCATTTTACAAACTCATTTTCAGTTGCTATCATATGATGTCATTGAAAAACTTGCAGTGCCGTTCCACTTCCTGTTATCTTTTTCATCGTTTCTGCCAGTAGTAACAATCGGTCGTTGATCACATGACTTGTTTCCATTGCAGTTTTGCAAAATACAATAATTTTAATGCAGCTGAGAAATCAACCTCATTTTGTCAGAAATGTTTTTGTTTGAATTTGTCGTCTTTCCATCAAGCAAATTTATTTCCATAATTCCAAGTTGTGTGGTTCATCAAAACGCTGGTAAATTGTTGATAACTTCCTGAAGGTGGAGTCTGTGAGAGAACAGGAGCTTCTTAAAGAGACAGAGGCCCTATTTCAAGTCAAATTTCTTTCAAGTCAATGATACGTATATTTTTCATAACAACTGAAGGTAACACGGTTACTTGATTGTGCTATAAAATGGCACCATGTGCCTGGAAATAAATGATACCGCCCCTTTAATATTTGTTTCCACCCCACTAATCAGAACGTCTCCAACCAGACGGGACGTTTCCACCAAACTCCAACCCGGAGCAGCTTTTTGTCGTTTTTATAGTGCAGAACTTACTGCGGTACACCTAGCATACCCTGACTCATGTGTTCTGCCTGGGCAGCCAGCGGGCCGGACGCCGGCCGGACGCCGGCCGGACGCCGGCCGGCCGGACGCCGGCCTGTTCCTACCCAAACCTTTCACTTCGTCTCTCAGGTGAAGTGGGAATGGAAAGGATCTGGCTGCTGATCGGAAACTCCTGGTCGATCCTATTGGCTGCAGCTCTGACCGGATTTGTCCTCCTTTTCCTGTCAGCAGACGTGACAGGTTCTTACCATAAAACACTTCTACTTTCACTTTTCTATATTAGTTATTTCTCTTGTCTCAACTTTAGTATATTTAGTGAAAAAAACGCTTAAATTTCTGTCTCTCCTCCTTTTGTGAGGCAAGTTTTAGTGAATCTAAGTGTTTTAAGCCTGAATAAAACCAGAACTGATCCGATTGGTTCTGTACTGGAACTTCCTGGTAATTTAAAGTCCTGATTTGTTTCCTTTCAACAGAATCAAACTGAAGTTCCACCTTTTACTGTCATGGATTCCAGGAAAACTTTATGTGCTACTATCAGCAATAAATACCAGATCAGACTCATCATCATATCTGGGTCAGAAAACAATACGTGGAAAACATGAAGCATAAATAAACTACAGTCCTGTTTTTCCACATACTGTCAAAACAAGGAGAGCCGTTTGAGCTGCAGCTTTCTGACAAACCTGCCATGTTTATGATTATTTAAATATAAAATGCCTCTTATGATAAAATGTTGACCTGTTTGCAGCCAGAAAAATTAGTACTTTTGATCATTTATACCACAGTAAATGAAAAAGAGAATAGATTTTTCTTCATTCATTTAAAAAAGGCTGTGTCGTTTGTGAGCATAAAGTTTAGCAATGTGGTTTCCTGCTGATTTTTTTGTGTTTTCTTTCATGTCCTCCATCTAACATCTACTGATGTCAGGACATTAAACGGATCAGTTGCAGCTTCGTCCAAATGTCCCTCTGTGTTTTCTCACCATAATTAGCCTCAACTGAAGCATTTTTTTCTTTTGAGACCATCAGAGTAACAATGCTGGTCAGAACAGGAGCAGCAATTGTACCAAATGTCTAAATGCTGCCAGAATCTATGTGAGGAATCCCGCTGCAGCGATGACTCAGCATTTCTCCTGCCTTCCTGTTTCTGACTGGATGAACCATTAAATGAACCTTCAGTTTGTAAATTTACGCTGCAGCTGGAGACTTTGCTGTCGTCTTTTACTTCCTACGTGATTTTTATTTTTAAATTGACACCTGCATTTTTTTAATGTAATTTTTTTACATATCTTTCAACACAAAGATTAATATATATATATATAATAAGATAAAGGAAGCCTGACCTGGCAGGGAAAATGTAAAAACTATCTTTCTGCACTGAATTGAGGCGTCATTAAAGCCATTTCCTGCCAGAGCTGAACTCAGTTGTGCCTGTTAGCTTTGCAACTTTCTGGACTCTTAAATTTATAAAAAGTTTAATCTTAGACTGAGATGTTGAGCAGAAGGTTTGTTCTGCGGCGCCGTTGCTCATTTTGGACTGAGACGGTTTGTTTTACTGATTGGCTGCAGAAACACTTGAGCTCAGGCTGCTGCAGAGTTTAATCAGATGTTAATGTGGGGATGAGATTAAGCCACTCATCAGCTCAGCTCAGACGTTGAGAACAATGCAGGAAGTGAGAGAAGAACCTCACCTGCCCAGCTGGGTGTGTTTGAGTCAGAACGGCTCCAGGATCTCTCTGTTCCCCGTGAATAAGAGGCTTTTTGATTCTGATGTTTTGATTAGCAGCTGGAAGTGGTTTCACAGTGACTCACCGCCGGCGGCTCGCGTTTCTGCAGCCGCCGGGAAAAGGTGTTCGGGCTTTACAAGTCGAGCTGGACTGAACCAGGATCAGTTATTTAGGACGGTTTCGGTTCTGCAGACATTCTGGCTCAACAAAGAGAGCGTGAAGCAAACAGGAATGTTAACTATGTGGCGTCTGCAGAAAAGAAATGGCTGCTGCTCCCAGATGACCCTTTTCCTGCCAGTAGGAACATGTTCGGCTCAGGAAGGCATGTCTTTACGGAACAGAGAGCCAAAAATAAAAGTTTGCAGCGGCTGGAACGTGCAGAACAACATGCAGGAATGAAGCCGACACTTTTTGCTTTTACTTCCATTTCCTAACCTGTTTGCACGTTTTCCTGTTCTCACTGATACTCATGATTTCACTGTTATTGTTAAGTTGACAGCTGACATTACAGCCACTTCCTACAGCCTCCGAAGATGGAAAAAAGGAAGGAAATTTTGACCAAAAACATCTGAAATTTTTAGATTAATCTCCAAATTTTTCAAAAAAAAACTGGATTTAAAAAATTTTTAAATCACACAATTTTGAATTAAAAAAATAAAAAGAATTGCTATAAAAAAGTCAGAAAAATTCTAATTAATCTAAAATATTCAGGGAAAAAAAAATTTCTGAGCTGAGAAAGTAAAGAGACAGAGTAAAAAACGGCTGAGATTATGATCAAAATGTTTAGTTTTTTGTTTTTTTTTTGCAAATTTATGTAAAATGTCCCAATAAACCGTCGTAGATTTTTGCTCTCTGGATAAATTCAGAAGCTAAAAATAATCTGCAGTGTTCTGGAGCCGAACAGTCTGCAGGAAAACAAGCAGCTCATCTGGAATCTGTGTAAGGAAGGAGTGTCAGAATCGTCATGGTTTTATTTGTGGAGCTGGATCTTATCAGGTGACTCAGACGTGACCTTGACGACCTGTGATGACCTCTGTAGGATGAGGAAGTGTCTCCATGTAAGGAAGCGAAGCAGCTTGGCAGGTTTGATCTGCATTGTTTGGATTCTGTGATGTCATCACATCTGTTTACTCCACTGACACGCTGCTCTCTGATTGGCTGCTTGCTGGCCAAGTATGAAGCAGGCGAACCAATCCGTGTTGCCAGATTGGGCGGGTTTCTGTCCACATTGGGCTGGAGAAACAGCTTTGGGTGGATCACTGGAATTTGATCTGCTTTTCATAACATTTGGCAAGTTGCTAGAAAGTTTTTGTGGGAGAGTTTGACAAAAATCATTGTCATTGTGTGGCAGAAAAGCAAGAAGGTGTACATTTTAAAGGGGCTCTGTTTTGCAAAATTCACTTTTTGTAAATGTTTTTGTTTCTATTTGGGTTTCTACTGCATCTATAAAAAACACCCCGATGTTTTTTTTTTTCCCAATAAGTTTATGTTTTTTGGTGTTTGGAAAATGAGTCATTTTAAAAACCTCACAATTGTTAAGTTAAAACCATTTGGAACTTCCTCGTTACCTAGCAACCCAAGCTGAGTTCCACCCGTTCCCTAGCAAACCCCGGCCAAAGCTTGGCCCGTTACCTAGCAACCCAAGCTGAATTCCAGCACATTTGGTCAGCTGGTTTTACTGCTGTACGCGCCGCCGTACAATGGCTGCTGAAAAGGTTTTGTTGTTGACTCACCATCCAGAAACCACTTGCTGCATTCCTGCTGGTTATGCAGGCATCCTTAATCTTTGACGCAGTTTTTCTGTTTTGTTGGTTTTAGATTCAGCTGTAAATCCTGGTTGTTTTGAGCTGAAACGTGAAACCGTGCGACCCACAGGAAGCTCTTCTGGGTCGACCCAGCGCTGCGTCTCTGAGACTCTGAGCAGCTGATGTGCTGCAGCGAGATGCAGCACAACAACAATGGAAAATATTCCTGGTTTTTGGATGTTTCCACACTCTGCAGGTGGTTTTTCTCGCTGACCCGACTGCCCTCTGCTGTTTTCACAAAACTAATTTTCATGCAGAGCAACTTTGGCTGGAAAAAGACAGAATCTGCCCAGCTGATGGTTCCCTGTGATGCAGCAGGTCCGGAGCGGCCGGATACACAAACACATCCAACAGAAACTGTGGAAACGTCCAAGTTTCAGAGTGAAAATGAAACCTGAGCTGCAGGAAGTTGTGATTGTTGTCCGGTAGCCGAACTCTCCGGTTTGTTTTCATCCTGTTCTTCAGCAGCCAGTAAATGCAGCAAATTAACACTGTCAGCAAATCTAGAGCTGCAGAATGTCAGGATCTTGTTTCCCAGGTTACCTTTCTGTTATGATGACATCACCGTTTGGACCAAACAGTGATGTCATCACTCAGAAAAACAAAGCAGCTTCTGTAAAATCCTGTTTGTTTTTATCTGAGGTTCCTGAAGAGAACAAAGAGACCTTAAAGCAACAATAAAACAAAAACAGAAATCAACATAAAAATATTATCAGTGCTTTTGTAAATAATAATAATAATAATAATAATAATAATAAAAACTATGTGGCAATAATTTCCACCAAGAAACACAACTCAGTTTTAAAAATCAAATGACTTTCAGTGACATTGAAAATTAGTTAAAATAAAAATAAACAAATTTTCCTGATAAAAATATTCATTTATATTAAAACTAAAATCTTATTTTCACATGTAACAATTTATTTTTATTTGATAATTTTTACACATTTCTAACTTTAGAATGTCTTTTGCCTTTTACCAGGAAAAATATGGACTTTTTTCATGAAATTTTATAACATTTTATAACCAAAATGTCAGAAAATTTCCAAGTATTTTCCTGTAAATTTAATCTGGAAGATTCAGATTTTTGGGATGTGAAATTTTCTCCCTCATGGCAACATTTTTCTGCTTTGGTTGATTTAATTTTTTAAAGGTTTAATGCTGAAAAGGGGAAATGATACGATACATCGGAGCCAAACTGAAGAAAAATCATATAAAATAATAATATAAAATAATATTAGTAGAATAAGGTCATAATACGTTTTATTTTCTCAGCTCAGCCCTGAGACTCAGGATGGAAACATATTTGCTGGATAAATTCTTACTTGGTGAATTTCTCCATCGTCTTCTGGCTCAGATGTTAAATAAAAACTCGGCTAATCAGCATCTTCCCTGTTTTTTCTTCTTTTTGACATTTGCACGACCATTTCCTGATTCCTGTCGACCAAAAGTGTCAAACTATTGTCAGATAAGAGCAGCGTGACTGCTGAGACGCTGGTCGCTTTAAAAGACGTCGAAGACGCTTCCAGTTTCACTTGTGCTGTTCAGACCGGCTGCGTTTCCACGACAACGTAACGGCACAATTTAAATCACAAAAATAAACTCACTTAACGGAAACACAAAGAAAACTCAGCCAGGCTGAGATGTTTTAAACCTTTTATTCACATCCCAAAGTCATGATGGACAACAGGAAGTCGCTACTGGCAGTAGTGAAGAAGAAGACGACGACAGGAAGTGGAAGGAGGATGATGTTTTTAATGACTTGCCATGTGAATAAACTTATTCACATGTGATTTTAATTGTTTCTCCTTTTGTTATGGAAACTTGCAAAATTGTGTTTTTCTGGCTTTAGTTTCTACAAAGTTTTATGTGTAACAGAAACTCAGCTGGTGTCATAAAAACATCAGAAACTGGTGAAACTGGGGCAAGAGCAGAAGTCCAGTTTTCAGAACCATCATGCAACCAGCTGTCATGTGAGAACTGAAAATGTTCACATGTTCACCGTTTCTCCTCCTAAAACCGACTGGTTTCATTTAATTTCCATCTCCTTTTAAATGTTCACATTCACCAAATCCTGATCTGAGTCTAAAGCAGAATCAACATCAACACCATGAGCCTGAGTCGCTTTCAGGGAGAACTGCCAGAGTTTAGTGTCAGTCCAACATAAACGGGTCCTGGAGGGAAACTGAGGGAGGAATCGGCTGTTGATGTTTTTCTCACGAATTTCTCAGGAAAAAAAATAAAATTCCCATCAAAGGTCCGTGGACTGAAATCAGACAGCTCCTCCTCCTCCCCACACAAACACTCCTCCCTCGCTGCGTGTTGGTTTGTTTCATGGCGTTAGATTTATTCCTCTAACGTCAGCAGCGGGAGGAGGAGGTCATCACTGTGTTTGCACAAAAGGGAGGAGAGGAGAAAACGGAGGAGGCTGCTGGTCAGCCAGGCTGTGGGAAACGGGAGGATGATGAGGAAATAATGAAGAGAAACTGATCAAACATGGAGGCTCCTGGAAAGCTCTCATAAACAAATCACTGGAAGAGAAAACCACACGGAGAAAGTACCTGAAGGAAACAGAGCATGATTCAAGCAGAAAAAATAAATACTGCAGGATTCGATGAGCTTCTCCTCCAAACGTTTCATTTTGATTCATTTACAGGTTTTTGTTCATCACTTGCAAACTTCAAACTGCTTTGCATGAATTTATAAAAACAGTCGTGTCAAAGCCTCTTATTTTGTAGTGGCCGAAGTCTGTTGACGCAGCAATTCCACTTCCTGTGCTTCCATCTTTTTTTTGTCAAGAAACTTTATTGAACAAATGAGGATCAATACAGACAAGCAGATCAGTTCATTCAACAAATACATGCAAACATTCACTTATACAAATTGTGAATTTACTACTTTAGCACATTAGCATTAGCTTCTGCTAAATGCTATGATGGCGTAGCGCTCCAGTTAGCATCGTCCTTCACTGCTGTTATCGTCCAGGAAGTTGTAAACAAAATGCCACATATTGACTTTTTGGTGAAGCCATTTTGTCTCACAGGACATTTTTGTTTTACTTTTATAGATAAAACAGGCAGAGATGAGATTTTGAGGCTTTGGTGTGAAATTATTGGCTCTTTATTAAAATGGCTTCCAGCAAAAAATGCAGCAAAAAGCAGCAGACCTCCAGACCACCAGGGGGCATCGAGAGCAGTTCATTAACATACAGCCTTAAATCATGACATGTTTACTGGGATTCTGTCCCATACGGTGTGTTGATCGACGCCCCCTGGTGGCCTGGAGGATTTCCATCTCGTATTTGTTTCGCTGGTTCTTGGATTTTACTTCTTTATTTTTTCAATATTTTACTGTTGCATTTGTTTTTTGCATTTGTGTGTTTTGAGTTTGCATTGTGAAATAATTTTAACTGATCAATGATTTAATAACATCTTTAATAAATGTAACTATTTATTTATGGCGTCATTTTTAACCCCTCATATTCTTGCTGTCTGCTGCATGTTTGTGCCTGTCAGCCTTCATGTGAAATATTTATCAGTTTGCAGCTTTTAATGTCTGATTTCTTTATCATTTTCTTTTCTTTTCTCTGTTATGCTCATATATTTCCTCACTAACTGAGCCCCAGATCCCCCCAGGCCCCCTCAGAGGCGTGAAGTGGGTTCATTGCCTGACCTGGTGGGTCAGTTGCTGGTTGCTGGTTGTTTTCACACCTTTAATGTGTGAAAACGTTCATTGAGCCACTGGTCCCACTGCCTGCAGCTCACTGGTTGCACTGGGAGCCGCAGCTGCTGCTGCTTCTCCTCCTGCTGCAGCTTTTACTCACTGATTTGCTTCAGCTGATGAGGAGGAAGCTGATGAAGTTGAAGTGAGTCATCGCCATGGAGATGGAGAAGCTGATCCTTTGACGGCCAGAGGATCAGTTTATGAACTTCTGACCATAAACTGTGTTTAAAACTCGATCTGAGCTCAGAACCAGACGCAGGTTCATGTCTTCTGAACGTTTGCAGGACGCAAAGCGACTCTCGCTTCCATCTTTGTCATTTCAATTTGGCTTCCAGCGTTTTTATTTTACGTTTTCCTGAAGTACAGAAGAAACATTTTGACAAGTCAAGGAAAAACTTTCATTTATTTACATTTAAAGCTTCTCTGTTACTCGATGATTGTTTTAATAAAAACAAGAAAAAACAAACTCCTGAGCTGGAAACGAATCAAACCGGGTCTGTGAAGGTTGTGAGGTTTGGAGCCGCCGACCCGGGTGTGTGTGTGTGTGTGTGTGCGTGTGTGTGCGTATGTGTGTGTGAGTGTGTGTGTGCGTGTGTGTGTGCGTGTGTGTGTGTGTGTGTGTGTGTGTGTTGTGTGTGTGCGTGTGTGTGTGCTGTGTGTGTGCGTGTGTGTGTGTGTGTGTGTGTGTGTGTGTGTGTGCGCCGGAGGCGTGAAGCTACAGGAGGACAGTGTGAGAGCTTCGTATCTGACCTGGCCTCCATCAGCAGGGGGGTCAGAGGTCACGCCGCCTCGTTTTCCTCCGTCTAACCACACAAACAGCGGCCCGCCCGACCCGGCCCGTTCCCGGCCCGGGTGTTCGGGTGTTTGGGTCAGCGCCGCCTCAAGCTCTCCTCACACGCTGAGTTAAAACCTCAGACCTCAAACCGCTCGACTCGACGAGACGGAAAGAAACCAGAACTTCTGGTTTCCAGACAAAAATATTAAACCAGATAAAAACATGTTAAGGGAAGAATTATTTAATAGTGATTGATTGATTGATTGATTGATTGATTGATTGATTGATTGATTGATTGATTGATTGATTGATTTTTTTTTACTTATGGAAAACTGCCTTGTTATCAATGAACTTATCCACCAATTAATCAATATTGAGAAACGATTGACTGGAAACATGTTTCTATATCTGCTGAAAAGTTATTTTTTCTCCAAAGTGCACTGAGATATTTGAACTGGAAAACAAAGTGGTGAGGTTTTGTGTTAAATTACTCATTATTACAGCAGTGACTAATTAATGATCTCATGATCGTCATTAGAAGATCATGAGATCGTCATGATCGTCAGCCGATTCAAAATGAATCGGCTGCGTTTCCGTCGCTGCAGTTTGGATGAACTTGTTGCTCTGCTGGTTTCCAGCTGGTCAGGTGTGAAAGTCTGACACCAGCTCAGCTTGACGCCCCCTGTGGCCGGGGTCGGCGGGGCGACCCCACCTCTCCATGGCGACGCCTGGGAAGAAACAGCCAGTAATAACAACAATGATCCAGAAAATCATCTGAATCAATTCTTGGTCATAAAGTGTTGAAACTTCTTGAGCTGCAAATGCATTAAATGTAATTTAAATTAAAAATTGACTTTTTAAAGTGATTTTTAAAGTTTGCAGCCATGAAGATTTTCTGTCCTGCAGGTTTTAGAAAATCTGCAGCAGATTTAAAAAGGCTGAAAAATGTTATGATGTAACACATGATTAATTAAAAGTACTGTAAATAAATACATGAAGAAAATCCAGAGATAACTGAAAAAACCTTGAAATAAATGAAATAAATTTGGACAAAGCAGAACAACCTTAACACAAATAGAGAAATATGAAATAAAATCCTCCAAGCAGAGGTTCGGTCTGCAACCACAACCAGCCGCGGTGCGACCTCTAAAGGACAATTCCTCACTTTCCCGGAACCTTCAGTCTGTTTGCTTGACCTTTTTGTAATTTGTAGTCGGAGCAGAAGTTCAGTTTTGAAGTCAGATTAGTGTGGTCAGTGCTGCGTTCACTGCCGCCTCCCGGCTCGGAGCTGCTGCATCTGTAATTACTGATGTGCAGCAGTGGAAACGCTCAGATTCCCGCTCCTGGTCTCTGCTGCAGGTCGGAGCGTCCGGCTCCTTCTGAGAGCGCCGAGTCTCCCTCAGCTCAGCGCTGCAGGAGAAAACAGAACAAGCCAGCAGCATTTCTCTGAAGTCGGGACAGAAAAGTCAAACCTGTCTGATGGCTGTCTTATTTAACTCAAACACGTTGCCTGGTGCAGCTGTTTCACCAGCTGTTGTTATGGACCTTAAAATTAAACAAATTGGAATTATGAACATTTGCTTAGAAAACTAAATCTAAGCAAGAAAAGTTATTTAAAACAGTTTAAAACAGGTTGTTACTACTGGCAGAAACAACAAAGAAGATGACAGGAAGTGGAAACAGGATGATGATGCAGCATGATCTTTAAATAACTTACTGTGTGAAGAAACTTATTCAAGCGTGATTTGAATTGTGTTTTTTGTTTAATGTGACACTAATATTGTGAAAATGTGTTTTTCAACGTTAGCAGAATATAAACAAAGTCTCTGTCAGGAGCAGGTTCTGTTTGGGTCGAGTTCCTGAGTTTCTGCTGCCGGATTAAACCAGAGCTGCGTCATGAAGCTGCAGCTTCAGGCCTTGAACTCTGTTTGGTTCCCGGCCTCCATGCTGGCGGCCAGCTGGGACTCCGTCCAGCTCCAGGTCACGAACCCGGCAGTTAAAGCTGACCTCTGACCTCACAGTGTCTGCTCCCAGAGGCGAGAGGTTCTCACCGCTTCACACCTGCCTCTGATGAGGATCTGAAAACCGGAGCGAATATTCAGCAACAAACTCAGGCTGCGCAAAAACCTCTTCACACCAGAACCAACTTTCAATCTTAAGTCAGTTTTTTTCTCTCACTTTCTTTTCTTAATGAAATTATAAATAACAGAAAACATTTTCAAAAAGTGGCTTCCACTTCAACGGAGCATCAGGACAAAAATACAAACATTTGTGTTGAGTTACAGGAATATAATCACAATACTAGCAGAAAAAAGACTCAAGTTTACAAGAAGAACATTTTAAAATATGAGAAAAAGATGCTTTCACAATAAAAGCCTGGATAATGAATGCTTTTGTTATTTTATACGTTGGCGTTCTCATAAAGTCTCGACTTCATTCTCCTACTGAACCTTCATATTTCTGCAACTCTTGTAATATTCTAACTTTATTTTAGTAATGAAAAAGAAGTAAATCTCAACCTGGCTGTTAAGAGTCTCTGACTGGTCCAGTGGAACCGTTCAGGTCCTGAAACGACCCGGTTTTATTTACCAGGTTCTGTTTCCACGGAGACAGTTTTATTGCTGATTGAGATTTTCTGACTATGGCGTTGTTGGTGTGAGCAACGTTTGGTTCATTCACACCAGAGTAGTTTTACTAACCACCATCCTGCTGCTCTGTCAGTGAAATCACTGAGGCATCACTGCCTGAATATTCTGCTTTTATTGTTTGTCCTTTTGGCCGGTATCCTCCACCGTTGCCTTGACAACCACCATGTTTTATCCTAATCACAAACACAGACACGAAGCTTTGAATCCAGAGTTTAGTAGAAGTTTAAACATCAGAAACTTGCAGCAGAAAAACACAAAACATATCGTTACTAAACACTCAGGAGTGTGCAGACAGGAGGAGGACGCGGTCGCCACGCCGACGGATGGCGAACCATGACAGCGAGGAGCAACGGCAAGCGGAGGAGGATTTCTGACTGTGGGTGATAGTTTCTGTTTCATAAGCAGCCTGGGAGGAAAACGACAGTCATGCAGCTTCACCACAGCAGCCAAAGCGACAATCAGCTCTCGTGTTTCAGGCTTTCCCCGATAAAATCTGTTTTATCTGCCCGAAGTTCACATGCTATGAAAACCAGGCTGGAAATGAATTTAAGGAGCAGATTGAAGCTGAAAGTCTGAAAATAAAAGATTTAAACTCCTAGAAACCAAAAAGATAAATGCATCTGGCAGTTAGTTTTAACAGGAGAGCACAGAGTTGTACATCAACGTATAGCTGAGTGTCATCTGCATACTGACACACAGAATGGACTTAACATCCCTAATTTAGCCTGAGGATGGCGCTAGCTGGAAGGTAATTCTCATCAACCAAAAGAAACTCAACCAAAGCAAAAGAAAACGCATCCGGTTTGTGAGACGGTTTCAGTTCCTGCTGCTGCGGTCGGAGCTCAGGGGTGAAGTAACGGAGGCTGAAGGTGACGTCTGAGGAGACGCCGTCTGCGGCGCGTCTGCATCGTCACAGACCGAAGGCCGGGTTTTCCTGCAGCATCGATCAGAACATCACCGACCCGGTTCGTTTAGCTAACCCCCGGCTTTACAGCAGCATGTGAAGATATTGTGTCTGAAATCTAAACATGCTGGAAAAAGTCGAGTGGTGACATCATTCAGGATCCATCGCACAAACCAACAGGACATCATAAACAGAGCAGAACTAAAATGGGGAAGAGATGCAGCTGCAGCAAGAAGTTTTGGTTTTATTACAACAAACATCCTGAAAGTAAAGAAAAACCAGAAACCAGGACCTGAAACATGGAATTACAATAAAGACATTTTCTTCCTTATGTGGCTTTTCAGACTAAATGTTCACCGTGTTGCAAAGTTTCTGTGAGGATTTGGTTTTGTCTCCTGTTGTTGTGTCCATCCCTGACTGCTTCCCCCTGATTGTCTCCCCGTGTCTTTAACCACATGTTGCTGCTTCCTGTCGGTCCGGGTCTTTGGTCCAGTCATGTTTGGTCAAAAAAAACTCATTTATACCAAAAAGAACAAATATTTACGGAACAAAAACCTGAAACAGCAGATAAACTGAATTACAGAGAAAGAAGAAATGCTATCTAGGACACAGTGCAAGTGTGTGTGTGTGTGTGTGTGTGTGTGTGTGTCGGTTTTCCGAGAGCATCTCTCTAACTGGAAGTCACATGACTCCGCAGAGAATCCTGCTTCCTGCGTCTCTGTCCTTATATGGTCACATTTTGTCTTGCTGATGATGTCGCCCCCTGCAGGACGGACATCGAAGCGTCTCCCCCTCCTCTTCCTCCTCCTTCTGTCTGTCTGTCCATCTGTTTTCACATGAAGTCTCTGTTCCTGCTGTCAGCTGAGAGCTTCTTGTTTCGTTTGTGTGGAAAAGTTTGACTTTAAAGAAGCTGAAACATAAATTTGGAAACAATCAGACAATGAGAATCTGTCATCGTTTTGTTCCACAACAACTGCAGATTATTATCTCGCTGCTCTGCCTGCAGACGTTTAGCCAAACATGAATAAACATTTCGGCCTTGACCCCAGACAGAAACTTCCCAGATCGTCCAGTGATTTACGGCCCTCTAATCATGCTTTCTGTTTGCGCTCATAAAAATAAAAACTGGCTTCACTTCATGATGCTGCAGCTCCTCAAGCTGCTGCAGCTTGAGGAGCTGCAGCAGCTCAAGCTACAGCAGCTCCTCACGTCACTGCAGGCATTTCAGACAAACTGATTTGCA
This sequence comes from Poeciliopsis turneri, assembly GCA_922788865.1. Classification (NCBI taxonomy): domain Eukaryota; kingdom Metazoa; phylum Chordata; class Actinopteri; order Cyprinodontiformes; family Poeciliidae; genus Poeciliopsis; species Poeciliopsis turneri. The sequence goes on along the minus strand of CAKLNU010000637.1, from coordinate 530,873 downwards.
TTTGATTGTTTTATATTTGGAGTAAATCAAACATTTATCAAGAGAATCAAACATTAATTTCACAAAAAAAATCCACCAATTTTGATAATTTTGTTCAGCATTTAAAAACATAATATGATCAATAAGTCATTGAGCCAATAAATATTGATTACACTGAAATGATCCAAACCAATTGAACACAATATACAAAGTTTTCTGAGTTTTAGCAAATATCAGTCATTTTATTTATGACCATTTCAGTCGGATTTATCTTCAAAATGTGTTTATTCTTACATTTTGTTTCTACTGTAAAAAACGTTTTGCAAATTTAAGATATTAATTAGATTAATGCTTTTATCCAACACTTTCCCACTTTATCAGAATTCAAACCTGTTGAGCTGGAGATCAGATTGTTAAACATTTTCCTCTGATGGTTGCCAGCAGTTGCTCATGTGAGGAAATTGCTGGTTGCCGTTGCAACAATCAGCTCAGTTCTGCTTTTAAGGAGATGAAGAAATGATGAAATCTGCTAGTAAATAAGCTTCACTGTTTTCTGTCTGCATGTGCCGTTTGCTGAACTTAGAAAATGTTAGTAAAATATAAACATGGTTATTCCAGAAGAACCAGAGAGAGAAAATGTCTCTTGCTGGTCTTGAGGATCTGTTTGCATCATCTGAGTTTTACTCCTCTGCTCCCCTCAAGCCTCCATTGAGGCGTCACAAATTGATCTGCGTCAGATTGAATGATGAAGCAGATAAAGTCAGATTTTCAAAGAGCAGGGCTCTGCGCCTTGGGGAACCCCTGCGAACCGGCAGCGATTCTTCCATGACAGAGAGAAACAACTTCACTCTTTCCTCCCACTCTGCAGCCGCGGCGCTTCGGGCTGCGTTTGCCAGCTCTCAGTTCCTGCTGCGGTCGGCTGGTGAGTCTCAGACAGGGAGGGCAGAGTGACGTCTGGACGCCCCCTGATTTGGGCGCCCCTCGGCTCTGGACGCCCCTCGGCTCTGGACGCCCCTCGGCTCTGGGCGCCCCTCGGCTCTGGACGCCCCTCGGCTCTGGCAACTCGCTGTGCAGAGTTTGAACATCTGAAAAGTTTAGAGGAGCAACCAGCTCATATGATGTGGACGCATTCGAGACGCCAGTCAACCCAACAGTCACGTTTCTGGACTGATGGAGAGAAGCAGTGCATGCTGGGAGACGATCAGCCTGCAGGTTGGGATTCAAACAAGATAAAATAAATGAATTCCTCTGAAATGGTCAGAGACAAAAACATGTTTCATGATGTCTTAACTTTATTAAAAACAAACCTGGATTGTTGCTTTGATTCTGTCAAGCATGTTTGAGAAATCCTCTGATCTCCATGGCAACCTCTGATCAGCTCCATCTTCAACAAACATGTTGAAGATGGAGTTACAAACAGTTACAAACAGCAGCTCTAGTAAAAAGTAGAAAGTTAGTTGAATGTAACTTCATTAAAACTGAACTGAGTTTTGAGCTGAGAGTCGAATCGTCATGTGACTTTTATCGATTTGTTGATTCTTTAAAAGAACGGAACGTGATTTTCTAAAAACAGAAATGCTAAGAATACGTGTGCATGCATGTCTGTGTGTGTGTGTTTGAATGCGTGCATGTGCATGTGTGTGTGCATGCGTGTGCGTATGTGTGTTTGTGTGTGTGAAACCATCTGACTGTGCCTCTGCTGCTCCTGACTTTCTGTTTGTTCTCATTAAACCTTCAGCCTTTTCGTGGAAAACGTTTCCTCCTTCTGCTCGCAGGCACCGCAACACATTAACCAGCCAATAACACACACACACACACACACATGCAAGCAGGCGGGAGTAAAGTGTGTGTGTTTCTCGGAGCTGTCACAGTTCAGCTCCAGATAAGCGGCTCTGCAGAAACAGCATCGGCTGACAGGCAGCAAACAGTTCCTGCCGTTCAGGCGCCGTTTACCTGAACGAAGCTTCTTTTCTCTGAACATTTTAGGTCTCATATAGATGCAGACTGAACCGTCTGTGCTGAGAGGGATCGACCAGTCAGAGCAGGAGAACGTCCTGACAACATGACCTCTGACCTCTGCTTCACTCTGGAACAAAAAACAGCGGCATGCCATTCACAACAGCAGAATGACTGGCTTGGTTTTAGCGAGGCTAGCACCAGAGGTCAGCCGGAATATAATATCAGTTCAACGGCCTTACACCGTAAAAACACTCAACTGTAGCAAGTCATCTTGAAGAAGAACTTCCAGATCCACTGACAGGAAAAATATAAATAAATGTGTAATAACTTTGTCATCAGCATAAAAAGACGCCAAATTCTGAAAAATGAACAGGATGAATGTAATTTCCAGGCTTGTTCTCTGCAAAAACATAAAATCTAACCAAGTATTTTGGTCTAGATAGCAGTTCAAATATCTGATTAACTTAAAATAGGAAAAAATAATATATAAGTTCTTGTTTTAAGTAATTAATTCTTTAAAACTGATGAGAAATATTATCTCCACTGGCAGATTATTTCACTAATAAAAACTCTTCCACCAATAATAATGAATTATTGACTCAAAACAAGCTCTTATTTCTTGCATAAATGTTATCTGTGGTTATCTTAGATGTACTGAGACATTTGCACTAAAAATCAAACCACAAATACTTGTTGACATTTTGTGTTTCTGCAGTTTCTGTTGTTGGAAAACCAGTTATAATCATCAGACTGAATCGTTTATGATCAGGAAACATCGTCGTCCTTCCAGCCTGTTCAGCTTCATCATTAGTGAGAATATGCAACTTTAAGACTCGTGTCATGTAACATATTTTCAAATCGATCGACTGACTGAGAAGGAAAACATTTTGTTCAGCCGTCTTTAAAAGACGAATCAGAAGTTTCTCATTAACTGATGGAAGTTGGTATCAGCTTCCATTAAGACGATCAACCGGCTGCATCTGGAGATCAAACTTGCAGCACGAATAATTTAACACCTCCTCCTCTTCCTCCCTCTCCTCCTCATCATCACCTCCAGCCGTCACTGTTCTCTCTGCCCTCGCTGTGTAGGAGAGCAGTTTCAGCCTCCAGCAGCTCTGCTCTTCATTTTGATTTTAACTTGGTGTGTGTGTGTGTGTGTGTGTGTGTGTGTGTGTGTGTTACCATCCCACTCACCTCCTTGACATTTCCTGCTCCTCTTCAGACCTCCATTCATCTCATTTTCACAGTTTCCTTCTCCTTTTTGCCACATTGGAGGTTTTAAGTGATTATAATGAGCCTGGAGCTCCGACTGCTAATGGACTCCTTATATGGTCAGCAAGGAAACAGTGCAGCACCTGCGTTACCATGGCTACCACTCTCTCATTCACAAAAACAAAAATCGTTTTGATGGAAAAATAGGGAACATAAGCAGCTGCAGGAGAATTGATCTCAATTTAAATTGATGCAACTCGAATGTTTGCATTTATATAATTATTTTATTTGTATTTTTCTGCTAATTTTATTATATATTTTTTAATAAGACCATTTTTATTTCTTATTGTTTTCATATATTGACCTCTTTGTGGCACTCTGGTCAGCTCAGGGCGTGGTAAATATACTCTATAAATAAACTTTGACTATAATTAAAAACAGAAGAGGGCAGAGAAAACGATTACTCAGGTAAGAATAAAAATTATTTACAAATAGTCATCTGACAGATAGAAATATAACGTTTTGTGCAAATTCTGGTATTTTAAACATGAAAGAAAATCAGAGATTTTTACAAAATGAGAAATTTAAGCAGAAGAATCACATTTCCAAATTTTCTACAAAAAACTTATAAAGTGAGGAGTTACAATAAGTGAAATACGTTATAACAGGTCAAGGTTTTTAACCTGTTTTAATGTTTGCAGCGTTAAAAGCAGACAGAAAATAACAGGAAGTTTAACTGAGAGCTAAAGAGAAACATTTGGGTTCAAATGTCTTCCTCGTCTTCCTCACCTGCCTAATCAGAATATTTCTGACTGTTGCCGTTCAAATGTCCGTTTTGTTGACTGAGCATCAACTAGTCCAAATCTTCCAGACTTTAGTTTTTCTGTCTGGTATTGACGTATTTTCATGTTTAATTGATCAGCATTAGAGCACAAACTGGGGATTTTTGAAGCTTTTCCGCTGGAACCATCGCAGGACCTGTTTTAATTGTTTCAGATGATTAATTGTTTTCTCACAAACAGAAGGAGAGAAAACCCAAATTATGTTTGCAGGATCTGTGAACTCTGTCATTAACTGGCTCCTTCCCAGGCGCTGAGTCGGCTGTTTCCTCTTGGATTCATGTGAATTTCCCAACACTCCCAGTGCTCCCAGTGCTCCCAGTGTGTGTTTGCTGGAGTGAAGTTTGGGGTCACTCTGTGGTGAACTGTGGTGTGATGAACACTCTTATGGAGATTTTCTTCAGGCTCCTGCAGTTTTTATTTCTCAGCATCCTGCTGGTCTCCTACTGGGACAGATCCTCTAACTGGTCTGCGTTCCCATTTGCTGAGCTCATGCAGCATTCCCTGCAAACCACTGTGGGAAAAGGTTGCAGAAATTAGACAAACCCAGAAGATATCCTCACATTAGGAGCCCCACCCTTGGTGCACAATGCTTTTCTGTAGCCCAGAGAAACCTTTTCCCAGCCACAAGTTAGAACAGATCCCAGTTTAACATCCCACCACGTCTGCAGAGGAAGCAGACGTCTTTGTCCTCTCTGTCCAACCGGTTTGTCCTGATCCTGGACCCGGTCCACAGGTTTCGCCTCCTGAAACTCCAGTCCTGAAGGAAAACCGACACCTTATCCAGAACTTTGATCCCAACAAAAGCCCAGGGAACAGTTCTTCTGCCAGTATGTCTGCAAACAGAATGCATCATAAGCAAAGCCCCAGTGAGTGCAGCTGCAGTCTGTCATGTAATCTGTCCTCATTACTGTGTTTTTATTCTCTTTCCTCGCCTAAAGCTCAAAAAGCAACATTTAAATCCCTCAAAAGGAGCAAAATCCTGCAAATCACCACCAACCTGCTGCTTTTGTTCACTGTGGGAAAAACTTCCAGCAGAAATTATGTCAACGTTTTATATTTGTTTCTGATAATCCCTGCAGCTCTTTCCTCTGGAGCCACTGCACAGATTACAGCACAAATAATCTGTCTGAACTCCATAAAGAAAAATGTAAATTCAGCCGAACTGTGTGATTTAACCAAACCAAGAAACACATCAGAAGGTATTTGTGGCGGTCCGACCAGCAAACCCAAGGACAAAGGTTTAAAAAAACAACTATTTAATTTTTCAACAAAGCTTAACAAAATTTTTACAACCAATCTCAAAAGAAATATAAGAAAAGTGGGCCCAAAAAAAATCAACTAAGGCATACAAACTCAACAAACTAACTGACTGACTTCTTCACAGAACACAGGGGAATATATATACAAAGGCTAGCCTACACACACACAAGGAGGGGCGGGGAAGAACACAAAAAACAAACAATACATAAACCTAAATAACAGATTCAAATCACAACATTTTACTTCAACACAACTATAAAACAAAAAACAACCTAACACCATAAATGTTTTAACAGTAGCGAGAGGAAGAATATCAATAGGGCGAGAGGAGGAATCTTCCACATCAAACTCCCCGCTTCCAGCATCCTGATGGTTCGTTCCATTTACTGGTTTGACCCAAGACAATCAACTCCTCCCAGCCAGTCCTTCAACTCAACAAAAAACACAAAGTAGTTAATATTCTAAATAAACAAAGTGTTTACTAAAATGTGTGCACCCAATCCAGGAAACACTTAATACAAAAATCCACCACCAAAGAAGAAAGAAAAAAAAAGAAATATTAAATATAAAACATTAACTAAATACTAACACGACGAAGATGGAGGAACCTCCACAGTATTGATCAGTTTCTAAACCATCCATAAACACCAACTAAGTGAGTTATTTCCACTTGACCAAGTGGGAGTCACTGTAGTTATGAGTTAAACTGTAAGTCATCCTGCATCCACCAATCAGCTGCTGATCAGCAACTCCAGGCCTCAAGTGTTTCTGTCCTGCAACTTTACGACGCCTCCTTGCTTCAACACACCTGAATCCAAATGGACGGTTAGTGAGCATGTTGGTGAAATGCCAGTTGGATTCAGGTGTGTTGAAGCAAAGATGCAACCAAAAGTTGCAGCAGAATAACTGAAGTTCTGGAGCGGTGGAGTCCTAATGTGATGCATTTGATGTTCCAGAAACATGGGAAAGATTTCAGACGTAGAGTCACCAACCAAACATCTCCTGTCTTCAGGAGTCAGTGGACGACCTTGGAACGAACGCTGGTCCATCACACAGAGACGCAGAACAGGCAGTCATACTGGGACGGTTTACAGACCAGTTAAAATCTGAACTAAGTCTAACCCCGGTGTCTGCAGGATTCCTGTGTGATTAGGCTGAACTGTGGGAGGAAGATCATGGAGGAAACCCACACGAACATGCAAACTCCAGAGTTAAAGTCTGGGATCCACAGCAACAACCTTCTGCACCAGCAGATGTAAAACATGTCAATGTAACTGACATTGTTGAGTATCTGCAAAGCAAGGCAGAGGAAACATTTCCAACTTTCTGAAGCTAAACAAAGAATCTGAAGTCAGGGCTTACAGAACGCTGGGAAGAACTTCTAGTGACAGTCGACCTCTGACCTCCAGAGTGATCATGTGAGAGCACTGTGCAGATAGTAAAAGCAGTATAATTTATTCTGTCATTTTTTATTTCTAGGGAGATTTTCTCCCTCCCCAGCGAGAATCATCACAAAACACGCTAACACAACCATTTGCAATTGCAGTGAAAATCGTAAAACCATAACCGAATATCTGTAGACATGTCTGCCAGCGGAGTCTAACCCCGGTGTCTGCAGGATTCCTGTGTGATTAGGCTGATTTACTGCAGCGAAGGACTACAAATAATCCTCCGTCACGTCGAGCTGCTTCCAGTTTCCCAGCAGTAAAGTGTCACTGAGATCTTCACACAACAAACACTCAACTGCTGCAGAAACCCAACACCGCCGTATGTGTGTACGTGTTTGTGCCTGAGAGCCGGCAGGGAGCCCGGTGTCACATGACCGGGCAGAGAGGAGGCAGAGGGGGACGAGTGTGAGAACGAAGGGAGAGGAGGGCGAGAGACACCGACACAGACAGTGGAGAGAGAGAGAGGCCTGGGAACAGATAGCGGGAGTGTCTCCACAGCTGACTGCGTTCACAGCAAAATTCATTTCAGCAAATAACCTGCAGTTAGACGCATTAACAGCTTTTACCTCACAGACGAGAGGAAACAAGCAGGAAGAGTCAGAAACACTGTTGGCTGTGAAACACAAGTCTGACCTGGAAGTGATCGGACCGACTTGGTAGGCAACAGTGAACCCATGTTGACCGATTAAAGAAAGTAAGTGGAGACTCTATCAATGTGGCAGAGAAAGACACACAAACAAAATGGCTTCTGTCGGGATCGACCCGGATGAGACGCAGAATGTAAACATGATCTCGTCCAACCAGACAGTTATTTCCCTTCGATATCAATAGAGTGTTTTTGAATTAAAATTTAACCACTTGCTGAACTCAAAGAGTGTGAACAGCATTGGTCCAGCGCCCCCATAGGTGAGGAGGGGAACAGGTTTCCACAGCGTTTGGTTCTGACAGCAGTGGGATGTGAAACAGACGCTGCAGTTTGGAGTCAACCTGAACTGGATCATCAATGCTCTTTTCAATAAGTTTTGCATGCAGATCTAAATGTTTCAGAAGATTAAATAAAGATAAATTATCCATTTTTTCCCCCAACATTTCATATTTTAATGTGACTAGTTTACAGTGAAGCGACTCAGTCCTGCTGCAGGACGTAAACAAGCCTCACTAACCTAATGCATTGTTTTCTCACACACAACCCGCCGGCGCTGACGTCATGTGAGTCTCGCTGGCCGGGGCCTCTCACTCCATCCGCCCCTACTGACTGGCTGGGCCCGGTTCAATTTGACTCGACCAATCAGAGCGGCGGTGTGAAGCAGGACGGTGACATCACCTCCAGCTGCTGAGTCACTGATCACATGAGATCAGAACCGTCTGCATTTCAATCAGACCCAGGATCTGTTCCCGTAAACATCATCTGACCCAGTCTGTGTGTGTTTTGTGTGTGGGGGGGGGGGTGGTGCGTGTGTGTGTGTGTGTTGCTTCACTCTTCTCAGCTGATGTCATACTATATTTTAAAACATGACTTCTGCTTGCACGGGTGAATTAACAGGACATTTCGCCTGTATACACGCAACACTAACGGGACATTTTGAATTAGTGGGACAGTGCCGATGTCCTCATAATTCTAGCAACGTAAAAATGATTGGAGGGAGTTTGAATGGATGCCAAAGGGTTAAATTCCAAAAATCAGGCAAAGTCCCAATAAGTCAAAATTACATGACATTTGTGTGTCGATATTGCGCCCCTGCTGGTAACTTTAGGTACTGCACTTGCTCGTGAATAATTCACACGTGTGTATTTTTTAGACATGCTGATTGGTCAGCATATGGGAGTCCCTGTAATGAACGTTTTTGTCAGTAAAATGTGTGTTAAATAACCGTTCTCTTAAAAATATGCTACTTTATTGAATGCAAATCTGGCTAAATTAAAACAATGATCATATTAGATGTACTAAATCTGTAGCTGGCTGTTGGGTGATTCATTTCAATAAAGTTAATCTTTAATCTATGGTTTTATAGTATACTGAAGGAAGTAAGATGATCAATAATATTGAGACTAAAATGTCAGTGGCCTAATGATATGGTATTACTGACCATAACATATTTTTGGATTGTAAATTAAATGTTGAATGATTCAAAGACAGCTGTTAATAACTATTGGGAGACTGAAAGATAATTATCACATGCAAATGTAATAGTTTAGGTGTAGGGACAAACCTTACTCAACTAAATCCTAACCTGCATTGATGCAACTCACTAGATGTTGCAGATTTAATGAGAAAATATTAATTTTACTAAAAAGAGACTTAGATTTGTAAGAGGTTATGTGAACATCTCTGGAAAACACCTTTTTATCCATATATACAGTAAATCTGGAAAGTATTCACAACACTTCACTTTTTCCACGTTTGGCTATGTTATAACGTTTTTATTCCTTTCCTCAAGATTCATAAAACAAATGTCCTATTATGACACAATGTGTGAAAAAGTGTGTAATTTTTGCAAACTAACTAAAAACAGAATGACTTAGAAATTACATTTACATACATAAGTATTCACAGCCTTTATCATGAAGCTCAAAATAGAGCTATTTTCTCTGATAATTGCAGAGATTAAGTTCTACAATTTAAATAGAGTCCACCTGTAATAAATTCTGTTGATGTGATTAGATCTGGAAAGCCACACACCTGTCTTTATAAAGTCCCAAAATGGACAATGGATATCAGTATGCAAACACCAAGCATGAAATAAAATATGTTCTCTGTAGACCTCAGAGACAGCATTGTTTTGAGGCAAAAATCTGGGAAAGAATATAAAAAATTCTGCTGCTTTGAAGGCCCCAATGAGCTCAGTAGCCTTCTTCATTCATAAATGGAATCATTTTAGAATCACTAGGACTCTCTATTGAGCTAGTTGGTTGTCTAAATTGAGTGATCAGGAGAGAAGGGCCTTAGTGAGAAAGGTAGCCAAGTACCCTATGGTTACTCCAATGTTCCTTTTCTGAGAGAGAAGAACCGAGAATCCGACCCCTGGCTACAGAAGCCAGCGGAACATCACGTCTTTGGTGGGGAAGATGCCTGAGCAGGTGTGGGAGGTTGAGAGGTTCCATCTGGAAATAGTCAATCTCACCTTGACCCATGGCTCGGGTTCTGGAAACAGTCTCCTTGAGAGGGGTTGGATACTCCTTCTCTCTGAAGTTGCCCCCAGAGACAGATGTTTGGCCAGAGTGGACATACTTGTTGCCCCCCATCTCGGTGCTTACACATTGAGCTTCATTCCGGTGAGCAAGAGGGTAGCCTCCCTCTGCTTAGAAGTGGGGGGATGGGACCTGAAGGTTGTTTGTGCATGTGCACTGAACAGCAGTTCAGATTACCCACCCTTTTTGGAGTCCTTTGAGTGTTACTGGAGAGTGCACCTCCTGGGGACTCCCTTGTTCTGTTTGGAGACTTCAATGCTCACATGGGCAATAACAGTGAGACCTAGAGGGGCATGGTAGGAAGAAATGGATCTCCTGATCTGAACCTGAGTGGTGTTCTGTTATTGGACTTCTGTACTCATCATCAGTCATCAATGACTATTGCCCTGATATCCCATATCATGAAGGTCCTGGAAAGACCAACTTGATTAAGCTGTTGGCCAACTTGAATAAGCTGACAAGCACATATCAGGACCCCCTGCAGTTTGCTTATTGCCATGGAGTTGGAATTGATGATGCCATCATACACCTGCTTCATCAAACCTACTGTCATCTGGACAAAGGCAGCACTTTTAGGATCATGTTCTTTGATTTCTCCAGTGCATTTAACACAATTCAGCCTGATCTGCTCTGTGAGAAGCAGATCAGAAGACACAGATGGAAGCCTCAACAGTCAACTGGATCTATGACTACCTCACAAACAGACCACAGTTTGTGAGACTGAAGGACTGTGTGTCTAACCAGGTGGTCAGCAACACAGGAGCTCCACAAGGCACTGTACTCTCACCATTCCTTTTCACTCTGTACACACCATGCTTCCAGCATAAGTCTGACTTCTGTCACCTATGAAAATACTCGGATGACTCTGCAGTTGTGGGATGCATCAGAGATGGACAAGAGGCTGAGTATAGAGAGCTGATGGACCGCTTTGTGGCATGGTGTGGGGATCATTATGTCATCCTGAATGTAAACAAAACAAAGGAGATGAGTGTTGATTTCAGGAGAAACAGTGTCAGATCAAGCCCCATTTCCATCAGGTGAGAAGAAGTGGAGGTGGTTGAGGAAAATAAATACCTTGGTGTTTAGCTAGATAACAGACTAGACTGGAAACTCAACAGTGAAACTGTCTACAAGAAAGGACAGAACATACTGTATTTCTTGAGGAAGCTAAGGTCCTTCAAGGTTTGCAGCAAGATCCTGCAGGTCTTTTATAAATCTGTTGTTGAGAGCACCGTCTTCTCTGCTGTTGAGCCTTTTAAGCTAGGGACTTAAAGGGCTCAACAACTTGAAAAAGAAAACTGGTTGTGTTCTGGGAACGACTGTCAAAATTCTGAAGATGATGATCTTCTTCATGATTTTTTTGATTTTGCATAAAATCCAAAAAAGTTTTAGACAATGCTGACCATCCTGTTATTTCAAATCCGAGTCTCTTCAGCCAGATGTTTCTTCAGATTGGTTGTAAAACAAACTGCTACAGAAAATCTTTCTTTGCCGTCACAATCCATCATAACTCCTTAATTAGTGAGGAGTTTAATTTCCGTTTTGAATAAGCAAATTACTTTTGAATTTAATTGAATAAAGACCTAATGAGATCAAGATATACACCACAGGTCACTAATAGGTGGACCCTGGTCTGCATCTAGACTAAAATTATGTCTCATGCGGACCCAAAACTGATTCCAAAACAAAAATGACAACCTAAAATCTTGTTGAGCACTGTCTGATTTCCTGGTGCAGATTTTACATCTAAGCCAGTGTTTCTCAACCCTGATCCTCACAGCCCCCCTGTCCTGCATGTTCTAAGTATTTCCCTTCTGCCACACACCTGAATTGTATCTCTGGGTGATTGACAGGCTTCTGCAGTGCTTGATGGTCATACAATCATTTAAATCAGCTGTTCTGGAAAAGAGACACATCTAAAACATGCAGAGCAGGGGGGCATGAGGACCGGGATTGAGAAACACTGGTCTAACCAGATTTATCCCTGCAGGAACAGTCTGTAAGGACTGATCGTCTGGCTCCAAAGGGCTACTGTCCTCAGAGCTTTCCCAGCTCTGAGGACAGTAGACCTGCAAATCTTAATTATGTTTGGCTCCACACACAACCGTGAGCCAGCTTTCTCTACAATTAATATTATAGAAACCAAATATTGTTCCAGGCTCACCAATGAGCACATCCACACATGCATGAGACTGGTTCTGACATCATTCAAGCACAGGTTAAAATTATGGCATGACAAGCAAGTGCTCAGTTCTGTTACTGAAAGCAAAAGTAATAAGTGATCTAAGTCTACATATGTTCAGTTATTAAATCTGTTCATTTTTAAATAGTTTAAGTCCAGATGGTAAACAAAAAATATGAATCAAGCTTTCTTCAATTTGTTTTTTTCTGAGGTCAGTCACTTGTGAACATGCAGTTTTCTTGTTTTACTTAGGTTCTTCTTTTGACTTGACATCCTACTTTTACTCAGTGAATGAGAGAACATCAAAAATCAGAAATCAGAGTGAAGGTAAATAACTAGAATTTCTGAAAGCTATTTGACAGTCAATAACATTTTTAATCAAAATTGAACAGAATACACAGTCTGTTTGTGGTCTACTCCTAAGGTGTTTGCTCGACACAGTCCCAGCAATGGTTATTCCTGTCAACGCACAGTAGTCCTAAAACTGTGTATCGATAACCCGAAGAGTAATATTGTTTTCTATCACTAGGACCTTGCTTAAAATACGTTTGCCAATTGGCTTACCTAGCATTGCCTTAGCTCTATATACAAAATTACAGTATTTTGCAGTTAATAATAAATAAATCTTAATGACTCGTTGATATAAGAATTTTCTATGTTCTTTGATAAATTGTATGTTTCATGCTCATTTTATACATTTTCAACACATTTTAAGAAGTTGAGTGCTGTATGTTGATTGAATCATGGAATGCGCTCATGGTCGTCGCCTCTGGAGCCCCTGGACAACGGGGGGTCGAGACATAGACAATTGGAGATTGAGTACTGTATGCTAATTGATACAGGAGACTGAGTACTGCATGCTAATTGATCATGCTCTGAGCTCATGGTCAAGTCGTGGGCAGGGAAGTAGCATTCTGATTGGCTAAACCCATCTGGAAGAGGGGAAATGGCCATTCCCTTCTTTCATTCGAGGTTGTTTTGGTGATGAGTATAAAGGCAGAAAAGTCCCATTGAGAGTAGAGTCTCTGCTGTGGGTTACGTACGGATGCCCAATTATGTGATGCTGTAGCTCTGCCCGGACTGTCGGCTCTCCAGTTCAGTGTGTCACGGTAAGAGCGGATTGAAAGAATCTAAGCATTACATATTGTTTGTTGTGTGAATGAATTTGCTGTAATCTGTGGCGGAATAAAAGGACACATTTATTCTAGCAGAACAGCGTGTGGTCATAATTTATCACCGATCACCCCCGATCCTGCTTAAAATTTCACAAAACACTCGTCTGCTGTCTTCTCCACAGGTTTATGCTCACCCTGACAAAACTGTAGGTGAAGAACCGCTGGGATCACTATCCTCGTCTCGCGAACCACAGGTGAACAGTTGTCCAACTTGAAAATCTTTGTAATTTGTCTGACAAGTTTGTTAGTGGACATGGGTTTTTGACAGCATAGACACAGTCCCAGCAATGCTTGTTCCTGTCAGGGCACAGCATTCCTAGGACTGTGTATAGACGACCAGAAGAGAAATATTGTTGGCAATCACTCGGACCTTCCTTAAAAGACTATTGCCAAACTTGCCTAGCTTTACCATAGCTCTATATACAATGTTGCTGTATTTTGCAGTTAATAATAAATAAATCTTAATGACTCGTTGATATAAGAATTTTCTATGTTCTTTGATAAATTGTATGTTTAATTTTCTATGTTCTTTGATAAATTGTATGTTTCATGCTCATTTTATACATTTTCAACACATTTTAAGAAGTTGAGTGCTGTATGTTCATTGAATCATGGAATGCCTCATGGTCGTTGCCTCTGGAGCCCCTGGACAACGGGGGGTCGAGACATAGACAATCGGAGATTGAGTACTGTATGCTAATTGATACAGGAGACTGAGTACTGCATGCTAATTGATCATGCTCTGAGCTCATGGTCAAGTCATGGGCAGGGAAGTAGCATTGTGATTGGCTAAACCCGTCTGGAAGAGGGGAAATGGCCATTCCCTTCTTTCATTCGAGGTTGTTTTGGTGATGAGTATAAAGGCAGAAAAATCCCATTGTTCAGTAGAGTCAGAGTAGAGTCAGAGTAGAGTCTCTGCTGTGGGTTACGTACGGATGCCCAATTACGTGATGCTGTAGCTCTGCCCGGACTGTCGGCTCTCCAGTTCACTGTGTCACGGTAAGAGAGGATTGAAGGAATCTAAGCATTACGTATTGTTTGTTATGTGAATGAATTTGCTGTAATCTGTTGCGGAATAAAAGGACACATTTATTCTAGCAGAACAGCGTGTGGTCATAATTTAACACCGATCACCCCTGATCCTGCTTAAAATTTCACAAAACACTCGTCTGCTGTCTTCTCCACCGGTTTATGCTCACCCTGACAAAACTGTAATTGAAGAACCGCTGGGATCACTATCCTCATCTCGCGAACCACAGGTGAACAGTTGTCCAACTTGAAAATCTTTGTAATTTGTCTGACAGGTTTATTAGTGGACATGGGGTTTTGAGAGCATAGACACAGTCCCAGCAATGCTTGTTCCTGTCAGGGCACAGCATTCCTAGGACTGTGTATAGACGACCAGAAGAGAAATATTGTTGGCAATCACTCGGACCTTCCTTAAAATACTATTGCCAAACTTGCCTAGCTTTGCCGTAGCTCTTTTCCAGTGATACTCTATAGTGTTCTAACTTGAAGTCAATATTAAATGAATCTTAATGACTCGTTTGCTGTCTTCTCCACAGGTTTCTGCTCACCCTGACAAAACTGTAGGTGAAGAACCGATGGCATCACTATTCTCGTCTCTTGAACCACAGGTGAACAGCTGTCCAACTTGAAAATCTTTCTAATTTGTCTGACGGGTATTTTAGTGGACATGGGTTTTTGAGAGCATGGACACAGTCCCAGCAATGCTTGGTCATGTCAGGGGACAGCATTGTGAGGACTGTGTGTAGATGACCCGAAGAGTAAACCTGTTGGCAATCACTAGGACCTTGCTTAAAATACTATTGCCAAACAACTTGCCTTGCTTCACTATAGCTGTTTATACAGTGTTACTCTCTAGTGTTCTAACTTGAAGTCAGTATTAAATGAATCTTAATGACTCGTTGGCTGTCTTCTCCACAGGTTTCTGCTCACCATGACAAAATTGTAGATGATGAACCGATGGAATCAGAATTCTCGTCTCTTGCACCACAGGTGAACAGCTGTCCGATTTGAAAGTCTTTGTAATTTTTCTCACGGGTATATTAGTGGACATGGGTTTTTGAGAGCATGGACACAGTCCCAGCAATGCTTGGTCATGTCAGGGGACAGCATTATGAGGACTGTGTGTTGATAACCCATAGTGTAATGTTTTTGGGAGCCTCCTTTAATTTGGTTTCTCCACCTTTTCTTGGCAATTTGTCTAGCCTTCCATAGCTTTTCACACAATGTAACCAAAGTTAGGGAAACAAGATTCCAAGAACTGCATAGTTTGTGTTTGCATATGCCTGAAAGTTGCCTATAAAATTATCACTGAATGCTTTCAGTGACTTCTTTTATAAATGAAATGCATCCCTCAATATTCAGTTTCTGAAATTAAAAACCCTTTTACATCAGAATTGCACTTTTGCTTTTTTAATGATGCAATGTTTTTTCTCCAGAAATGCAACCATGTTGTACTGCACTCATCATTTTCAAGCATTGAAAAATGCACACATTGCTTGGGACCTTTTGTTGCCCTCAAGAGGAGTGGTCTGAAATGTAAAGGTGAGTTTTCCTTGTGTGGTTATTACTCTTTTAGTATTTTCAAAGTGGATTAGGATTGGATTTCTAAATGACTCTTAAAGTTTAACATGTATAGATCTTGTTATTCAGATGTAATGGATGATCAAAAATGTCATGTTTGTGATTAGTTGTACCTATTGACATCATAGATGTTATCTCTACTACTTGTGAAAATATCTAAATTATGACTTGTTATACAAGGAACTTACTGTTTAATAAATACGACCATAAAAACCTTAACTTTACTCACAACCTCTTTTTTCAGATTGTTCTTCTATATGGCACAAGATCTGCTATAAAAAGATCCAGAGGACTGATTTTTCACCATATTCATGGGTAGGTGTCTTTAGTTCTCCTTTTGGTACTCTTTAAAAGAGCAATACTTGAACAATCTCTTTCTTTTTAAGGATTCTGACGAATCATCTTCAGCTGATGATGTTTCAGACAAAGAATACATACCTGACTCTGTCAGTTGCTCAGTAGTTCAGTGGAACTCTCAATAGATGATTCAAATAATTTCAAAAGGACTATTCTTGATCCTTGTTTCATTGCACCTTTGCCAGACTGTCAAAAGAGTGATGGTGCAGAGAATGGCTTGGCTGAAGGTCTTATTTCTGAAAGTGAAGACAGTGCCAAAAAGGTTGTTCAGAAACAGATGAAAAGGTCTTCTGAAAATAAAAAAACATTGACGTTCAAACTGAAGGGAGATCTGTGGAGCCACTCACCGGATCTGAAGCTGTTGAAAGCATCCACTCTACAAGTATATCATCATCAATAGATAAAAAAAACTACTGCTTTGTTTGTGGCAAGCCCCAGTCTAAGATTACTCGACACTTAAAAGTCCATGAGAAGACAAATGCTGAAGTCGCTCAAGCTTTCGCACAACCAAAAGCCTCAAAACTGCGAAAAAACATGCTAGGACATTTGCGAAATAAGGGGAACTCTGCTCACAATAAAGAGGTTTACAAAAGTGGCAGTGGACTGCTAAAAATCAAACGTAGACCCAAGCTGAAGTATAACATAAACCAGTATGTTCACTGCATGTTTTGCCAGGGATTGTACCTTCGGAAACACTTTTGGCGGCATGCTCGTACATGTAAATCCAAACCAAGAACAACTGATGAGACAGGACCAAAAAGGGTTTTGAGCTTGGCCTCAATAGTGGATTCTGGACTATGTCAACAAATATCCCAAGGTGTTTTTAAGCTCCTACTAGTGATGAAAGATGATGAAGTGTCTGTTGCAGTGCGAAGTGACTTTTACATTCTACAGCTTGCACAATCACTTTTTAATAAACATGGTCAAGATCCCTCCAAGCATGAATATGTTCGACAAAAAATTCGTGAAGTTGGAAGGCTTCTGCTAATCCTCCGGAATGACTTTTCTATATATAACATTGAAGATGCTGTCAAGCCATCAAACTTCAATGTACTTGTTCAAGCAGTCAAGAAAGTATCTGGCTTTGATGATGATAGTCATTCATATAAAACTCCTAGCCTTGCTCTGAAATTAGGACACTCGTTGCACAAGATCAGTGACCTTATATGCTGTACAGCTTTAGTATCAGGGAATGATGAGCTTATAAAGTCATCTCAGGCTTTCAAAACACTTTATTCATTAAAGTGGTCAGAACTTGTCTCTCACACAGCTTTAACAACCTTGAGTGACAAGCGCTTTAACAAGCCTTCCACGCTTCCTTTCACTGAGGATGTTCAGCGTCTTCACCAACATTTGGAAAAGGTTGCAAATTTAGCATCTGACACGTTGAAAAGTGATCCGTCACGACAAGCCTATAGGGAACTGTGCAGATCTACATTGGCAAAAATCATTTTGTTCAACCGAAGACGAGGTGGAGAGGTTTCTAAAATGCAGCTGTCTGCCTTTCTAGAGAGGGACCCCACTCCCTTGCATAAAAATGTTGCAGTTGGTCTTACAGAGTTTGAACGACGACTTTGTGCCCATTTCAGCAGGGTAGAAATAAAGGGGAAAAGGGGACGAAAAGTTGCTGTGCTTTTATCACCAGACATGGTTGAAGCCATCATCCAGCTCATCAGCAGAAGAAGGGAGTGTGGAGTGCCAGACAAAAACACCTTTCTTTTTGCTAGACCCAACTGTCTAACCCCTTACAGAGGACAAGACTGTCTGAGGGTTTATGCAAATGACAGTGGTGCCCAAACCCTGAACTTTTAAGATCAACACAACTTCGCAAGCATGTTGCAACATTGTCCCAAGTGTTAAACCTACGAAATCACGAACTAGACCAAGTTGCAGACTTTCTGGGACATGATATACGTGTTCATAGAGAGTATTACAGGCTACCAGAGGCTACGACTCAACTGGCAAAAATTTCTAAATTGCTTCTGGCAATGGAAAGGGGGACTTTGGCAAAGCTGCAAGGCAAAACACTGGAAGAGATTGAAATTGAAGGTACTTTTCAAAATTCTATGTACTTGTTTGGATAAGCGTTTTTATTTGTTACTGAACTGGTTTTAATTTTTCTTTTTTTAGATGAGTTGGAACTGACTGACACTGAAAGTGGACAAAGTGAGGTTGATTGTGACCCATCCCCACTTGTAAATGATAGCCAATGCTCTACAAATCAAGAATCTAATGAATCTTCTGGTGGTATGAATATCAATCGTCATGCCTGATGTAATATTACATGTTTTTAAAATTAGACATTCAGGTGTGTTCTGTTTACTTTTCCAATTACAGATGGTTTAGGAGAAGAGACATCACAAGGTACCTTGTTTTTTTTTATTTTGATTACTCATTGCTAGAAGATTTTGCCATTTCTTAAGGTTTTTCTTTACCCTCCTTGACAGCATTGTTGAAGTGTTTATGCTATATTCTAGGGAGAACATCCTCTATGCCATCGGCTCAGAAGCCTTCAGGCACAGTAAAAGATATGACTACCTTAACAACCCCCCCCCAACCTCACGGTTAATAATTTAGTTTCAATAACTTAACATAGTCTTCATTTCACAATATAATAATGATCTTTAATTTTGGCTAAAGGTTAGGTTTCTGTGCAGATAGGACTAATATAACAGACAACTTGTTTTGTATCTCTAATTTGACAGGATGCAGAAAACCTCAATCTCCTATTGAATTACTTGGGACCTCTTCTGATATGACTTATTTCAATTAACCTTTCATTGGACATTTAGTAACTGATTTTTAATTTTGTATCTTTTATTTTGTTGGCCTGAAGTATTACTAATGTATTGTAGGAAAGGGAACAGAGATTATTGCACCACCAACTGAAAAACCCTCAGTATGGCTGTCTTCCTATTTATGGTGGTTCTTTACTTAGTGGTATGGTTTAGAGATACTGTTTTAAGGCTCATCATAACATATTACAAGAATTGAGTATCATCCTGAGCTTTAAAAAGCCCAGTAAGAAACATGCAGAGAAGGGGTTGGGACTGTGCAATTTTTTAAAAATAAGGCTGAAACAATCTTACAAAGTTAGTTGCTGATTATGATCAAGTAATAAACTGCTTAAAACCAGAACGGACAGGACAGAATATGAATGATAAGCATGACCTGGTTCTAATACAACAGGTCATAAAGTTTGCAGTGTAGTATAAAATGAAGCTTTGAGTGATAGTTTATATTTGACATGCCAGGGCTGTAGCTTCATGATTTCAGTGTAATAAATGCAGTGTATCACAACTTGGTAATCAATTTAATTATTTAAAAAAAATTGGAGAAAAATAATTTTAGTGGATACATATTTGATTCATGTGGTGACTAAATGCACGTTGAGAAATCTAATTGTCAAAGGGTTGTCTTCAATGAACACAATAAACAGAACTGGAATGTAAAACTTTATTAAAAGCATACTTTTATAGCAGACTCCTACATATGATTTATATTTTAAAAAGTAAAATTGACTCTCTTGTTTTTAGATTATCCTGAAAAGGACCATCCTCGGAGAAATCAAAAACGGTCCTGGTCTCCAACAGAAATTGCAGCGGTGTTGAAACATTTTCAGAAGCACATTGACACTGGGAAGCTGGCAACTGTGGTTCAAATTCAACAGTGTCAAAAGGCAGAACATCCTGCTTTAATAAATCGCTCACTTCAGAACATAAGAGACTTTGTTAGAAATCGTGGTGTGAAAAAAAAGAATAAAGAAAAACCTAAAAATGTCAGATAAATCTTGAGCCAAGATGTTCTACACAAAAAACAAAAAACAAAACCTTAAGAACTTTCAAGCATTCTTTTGTTTAAAAAAATAAAAAACCCAGAAATTCAACTCTTAGGTGAGTATAAATGGTTCATTGTATTAGAGATTATGTGCTGTTAAAAGTAACATTTAAAGGAAAAGGTGTTTTATTTTTAAGCTCCACCTTTTCTTGGTTTTGTTTGCTTGTTTATTTTTGGAGTAGTTTTCTATAATGTGCTCTGATTTCTAAGTTGGTCCAAGATTGATGTTGTGTGAATAGACTCAACAAAACAAAACTCTTAATTATTTTGAAAGTAATTCAGAAGATTGATTTTCAGGTTGTTGAAAAAGGC
Source organism: Poeciliopsis turneri (assembly GCA_922788865.1). NCBI lineage: Eukaryota > Metazoa > Chordata > Actinopteri > Cyprinodontiformes > Poeciliidae > Poeciliopsis > Poeciliopsis turneri. Next base: position 510,511 of record CAKLNU010000637.1, on the reverse strand, counting down.
AAAAATTGTTCTAGTAAGTCTGTCTAGTAGCCTGTGTTTTGGTTTGCTCCCAAAAATAAAAATTGAAAAAGACAATGTTGTTTGTTTATTCCATAATACGTTTTAATTTGTATAGGTCTAAACATTACCCTATTGGTAATGAACTAGCACTATATTGCTGACCATATTTCTATTTGATTATTATTTTCATATTTGGACTCAGATTGTTGTAGTCCGTGCCTGTGTTCATGACAAATGAACACTACCATTATTGGATATGTGGATTTAATACCATTTGATGCTCATTTGGGTACTTTAATATATTTTGGGGCTTTGAAGTCTTATTTTAAATGTCCTTCAATTCTCATTGGTACTTATAATGTATTGTTATGTCAGAGGTGTGGCTTATCTAATTACCAATGTCCTGTTAATGTTGCATAATGTGAGGTCATTATATTTAGAGTTGTGTAGTGTGTAAACACAATTTTAACTGAGATCTTTGTTGAGTGGCTCATTAAAGATTTTTTGACACATTCAGCCGGTCTGTAGAGCAAGTGGAAAGGGGTGCTCCCATAATTCACCACTGTGACTGGTTTGGAAAAATTGTCCTTACAATTCACCGGGACCTGTGTGTGTGTGTGTGTGTCCGTGTGTGTGTGTGTTGCTTCACTCTTCTCAGCTGATGTCATACTATATTTTAAAACATGACTTCATTCTGCAAAAACTCCAGGGAAAGGAGGAAGTGAAAACCTGCATCATGCAGGTATTTATGACATGTTAGAAAACAACATTTTAAACTTCTGGGTAAATATTATATAATTATGGTTTAAGCAGCAACAATCAAAAATAATAAATCTTCAGGACATTTAGTCTACTATTTAGTTCAAATACATTAAAACACTTAACATTAGACAAAACTAACTTTTTAGATTTATGAGCTTGGTTTGAATAAATCATTTCTTAGAACTTATTTTCACTCATTATGTCTCGTTTTCTTGTTCACAGCATGATAGGAGACAGAATCTTAAACATAAACAGGATGAATGTAATTTCCAGGTTTGTTCACTGCAAAAACACAAAATATTACCAAGTACTTTGGTTGAGTTTGTACTCTAAATATCTCAGTAAACTTGAAATAAGAAAGGATTAGTTTAGGGTTAGAAAAACTAACTTACATTAATATTAAAGAAAGAGTTCTAGTTCCACTGGCATATTATTTCACTAATAATGAAACATTTTTCCATGTTTTAGGTGAAATAATGAAGCAGAAGAATTATAATTAGACTAAAAATATTTATTAGAATTGGTGTTTTTTCAGTGTTTTATCCACATTTTTACAGTGATGCGCTGAACCGAGTGGTTTTGGCGTTAAATCATCTTAAAGAACCGAAGACAGTAAATATCTGACTGTAAATGTGTTTCCTGACCCGGTCAGAGCAGCGTGAGCTGAACGTCCAGATGCTGCCGCGTGTTTGTGTTTAATGGTCTGCAGGGCGCTCCATTAGCCGGGGCCAGGTGGTGACCGGGGTTCCAGACGACCAGCAGACTGACCGCAGCAGACTGACAGCAGCAGACTGACCGCAGCAGACTGACAGCAGCAGAGTGACTGCAGCAAACTGACCGCAGCAGACTGACAGCAGCAGAGTGACTGCAGCAGACTGACCGCAGCAGAGTGACTGCAGCAGACTGACCGCAGCAGACTGCGACTGCACGTCATCGTCATGGAAACAGGCCGGGCGGCGTTGGCTGACGGTCGCCTCAGACGGTCAGCAGCCTCTACGTCAGTCTCTGAGTCACTTCCAAACACAGGACAAACACTCAGAAACGTTTACACACCCGGCCACTTTATTAGGCACACCTGCTCTCTGGCCTGCTAGAAACAACAGGGGATCAGCCAATCAGAGGGCAGGAAATCGTTTAAGATTCAAGATGGGGGTTAAATGGGAGTGGAGTCACTTTGAATGTCCAGACATTCACATACGGGGTCAAAGGTCAATGTAATCACCATCCATCCTGCCTTTTATAGGCAAAGGTGGGCAGAATACCCAACAATTAGTAGTAGCAGTACTTTCAACGCATGAAAGTGAAAGTAAAAAGTATTTGGTGAAAGTCAACTAAAGTACTGAGTAACTGATCAAATTATCAATCATTAAATATTTAAAAGTTGCACAAGTTGCATTTTATGCATTTTGTACTTTTTTTCACCTGAAAGTTTTCATGTTTTGCATCAGGTAAAGCAGGAAGCAGAAGGGTGTGTGTTTTCTGTGATGGAGGTGTGTGTGTTTTCCTGTAGGTTTTCTGGAAGCAGGTCCGCTGAGGCCTCCTCCTGCCTGGAAGGCGCGGAGGCGTGGCCGGCGCCTGGCAGGCCGACATGTGATTCCACAGCAGCTTTTTGTCCAGTTTAAGGAAAGTGAAGAGGAAGGAGCCGCTGGTTTCTTTGTCACACACACACGGCGCCCCATGAGAGTGTGTGTCCTCATTCATAAAGCTCTGATAAGTTACCATTCCTGGTTATATAACATAAACCAGCCGGAGCGTTTACAGGAACGCAGTTTGTTTACAGGCAGACTTTCAGCTTCCTGGAGTCGTTTTACTTTCCTTTAAACGTTTGAGGAAGAGAAGCTGCAAAACGTTTTCACCTCCAAGAAAAAGACTGATTCTGCGTTTTCATTGACTGTAAGATTGAGCAAGTTGACATTTTAAAAATAAATGATCTTAATGGAAACACGACAAAGTGAAAAAAAACTTGTTTGATGAGGTGACCTTCATGGTCGCATCAAAATGCATTTATTTCCCAATTTTATTTAGTTTGTTTTCAAACTTGACTCAGTTTTTCTCCTATAACTGTAACAACAACGACTTTAAAAACACAGGATAAGTTACTTTGCAAAGCTGCAATGGAAACATTTGTCTGCATCACGAGTCACAGGATGTTTCTACTGTGACTCGTAGAAACACAGTAGAAGACGACAGGAAGTAGCTGAAGGATGACGTCACTGCATGTTTGTAAAGGCTTATCGTGTTAATCAACTGCAATTGCAAAAAGAAATTTGACATGAGTGGAATATTGACAAAGATTTGACATATTTGTAATTCAGGCTGATCTGCAGCAGAGAAAAGTTTAACGTCTCACCAAAAACAAGAAACTTTCTCCTTTTAAAACATGAAGCACTGACAGAAAAATATTTGTCAGATCATGATTTCTTAAAAACTCCTCCCTCTTACTCTTGATCCCAACATCCTGCAATGTGTTTGTAAAAACCAGGACATCTTTTAGAAAGCAGATTATCTCATTTCCTTATTTATAACATTCTGCAGACAATAGAGCTGATTAATATGCAGAGCTGTTTCACAATAACACTTTCCTGGATGCGTTCAGTTCACCCAGGTTACAGCAGTTTCCTTATATGGGCGCTTCCTGTCTGAGCGATGAGTAATGGCAGCGTCTGTGACATCTGGATCTGTGACCGAACGTGTTCCTCACTGATCCAACACTGAGGCAATGTTTTTGTTTTTCTTTTGTGAAAAGCTGCAGAATTAAACAAACTTAAACAAATATTTTAAATTTGCACCTGACAGCAGAAAAACTTTAGCTGCAAAGAAAAGGTTGATTGGAGGTTGAGTTACCAGATAAGATACGGACTCAACACAACTGCTCCACAGAACCCACTTTGGCGCGAACAGGTGCTCATTTAAGAGCTAAGCTAACTACACTGCAAAAACACAAAGTCTTACCAGGGATTTTTTCTAGTTCAGATATTTTATTACACTTCAAGTAAAACAAAACTAACTTACAAATAACTTTTCTGCAGAAAGTAGCCAATTGTTTTAAGTAAATAATGAAAAATAATAAGTTCACTTGCAGATTATTTCACTTAAAATATGGAAAAACTGTATTTTCAGTAAAATAATCTACCAAAGGAACTAATATGTTAAGATATTATTAACTTAAGACAATCCTGTAGAAAAGTTTTAGTTAGTCTTTTCTTATTTCAGCAGAAACGAGATGAAACTACTTGGTGGTGTTTAGTTTTTGCAGTGCAGGATAAACTCGGCTTTGTCTCTTTTGTTCTTCTCAGCCTGAAGCTCAGAAACGTCTCAATAGAAACATTCAGCTTTGATGTGCAGAAACATGAGGAGTTTGCAGAACATTTCGAACCTTTAACATGATAACTGCTGCTTCATCTGGGACCTTCAAACATGCGAGTGTAAACTGAAGCGGCGTGCAGCTGGGCGAGCAGAGAGCGTTCTGCTGCACAGAAGGAAAACTCTGAACCCGTCTGGGTTTCCTAGAAATCCCTGAGCTGAGCCCCGTTCTGACCAATGCAGGCGTAAACATTGTCTCTGCGCCGTCCTGCAGTCGCGCTGGAGGAGCCGAGATTTATTCCAAACACAAAGCTCCGCTCCAGACGCTCACTTCTAGGAACCGAGTCTGAGGTTTGACTCCGGGACTTTTTCCAGTCTCTGGTTTCCCAGAGATTTCAGGTGAATTGCAGCTTTGAGCCTCAGGTTCTGTTGGACTGAATGGGGTCGTTTTTACACTCAGCCTGCCTGGTAGACTGCCTCATTCCTCACAAAACATGATTCATTTAAATTTACCTCATTTGCAGAACCGAGTTAACACGTCAGATCTTTACTTTGTTGCACTTCCTCCAAGCAAAGGGCGACAGTGGGCAAAAAAAGGCCTTGAAGGTGAAAGTTGGTCTGTCAAATACATAAATCTGTTTCCAAATGGATAAATGCAAGAGAATAAATTTATAGAGTAAGATAAACGTTCAGTATTTAAGAAAGAGACACAATAATCTACAAAGCTGCAGCATCATGGTGGGTTTTGTCTTTATGACATAAAGAGACTGGACTGAAAAAACAGACAAAGTCCAATAACTTTCACAAACCTGCAGAATCACAGATCAAGATGCTTTAAGGGAGATTATCTGATAGTCCAGTCGACTCGGTTCTGAGTCAAACAATCTAAACCAACTGATCGCCTGTTCCTGTTCACACCGGCATTCTGGGTAAATACAACCGAAATATACATGCAGCAGAAATCCTGCAGGAATCAAACTCCACTCCATTTCATGAAGAACGATGTTGCTCTCAGTGTCTTCTTCTGTGGTTTTGGTGTTGTTTCCTTCAGTGGTTCTTGGTGCAGCGCCCCCACAGCCCAGGAGGGGAACAGGTTGCTCATCGGGTTTGGTTGGTTTGACTCAGAACCACAGCAGATGGAGCAACTTTGGTCTCCAGTGGAACTGAATCCACTGGACCATCAGGTGGGAAAACACTGTAAAACAGAAGCTGCTTGGAACTAAAATACAGAGTTTTGCAGATCATATGCCATGATTAATAAAACGAACAAATTGAATTTCTTTCTTGATTTTAAATTTAAACAGAAACTCCAGACTATGAAGCTCCCCTGCTGCTGATTTTACAAGTTTTTTAGTGAGACACCATTTTGCCCTTGATGTGTGACAATAAACACTCCCCAGTTATTTTGGCTCTGGCACTGGAAAGGCATTCTGCTGGAAACCCGCCTGCAGTCTGTGAAACAGCATCTTTTTACTCTGAAAGTTTTAGCGTTGCTGATGGTGGCAGAGGCAGCGAAACATGTAACCTCATAAAATAAAAGTTTCTGCTGGATACAGTGACGCCTGACTGAGGCTGCGTTTACACCAGTCTGTTTCGTCTGCTTTCATCAAACTGCAGTCCATTTTACTGGAGAGAACAGTTCTAGTTCGTTTGGGTGGGTGTGAACGCCAGTCGACCCAAAAGGCTAATCTTCCTTCATGTTCCTGGAATCAGTGAAATAATCTCCCAGCTGGAGCTTTTTCATCAATATCAAGGAATTATTGACTCAAAACAAGTTACGTTACAGGTAACTTAGTTTTGTCTTATTTCAGGAGACCTGAAGCGTTTCCTCTACAAACTGGAGTAAAATGACTTTACAGTGTTTGACATGTGAATCAGAACCACAGGAGCTGGAAATCTAATAAATGTTGCAACTGTTGGTCTCCAATCGGACTTCAGCGTCCTTCATGGAGAAACGTTGCCCTGGCAACGGCAACAACTGCAGTAAAACATGCAGCCTCAGTTTTTCCAAGCTCTGCAAATAAAAGGTTTTGTGAGATAGCCTGAGTGTCTCAAAGGTTTTCTGACCTAAAAATAGAAAACCGGAAAAAAAAACGAACTCTGCAGAAAACAGCAGAAACTCAGAGCAGAGCAGCAGGAGCAGAATTCAGGAAAATATTACAAATCCAATAAAAAGTCGACTCAAGTCCTGAGTAACTTATCAATCATTTAATATTTAATGAAAATATTTAATTAAATCATTTGCATCATCAGACGGATCAAAATATAAAGATTAGGTGAAAGGATCAAAATGACAATAATTCATATAAATAACAAAAATAACAATCAGACAAAAGAAAATTGAGATTTTATGAAACTTTATAAAAGCTGCGTTTGTGTTTGTGTCTGCTGAATTTTGGCCAAAGCATCCAGGAATTTCAAAATAAAAGCAATAAAGTGGCCAGTTACTGCCAAACTTTTGCTGTGTTTTTAACAGGCGCCGTCAGACGAGCCGGGTTGCCTAGCAACGGGCCTCCCTCCACCCCGGGTTGTTTTTGGAGGGAAACGGCGCCGCGGCTGACCTGGGGTCGGCCCGGCGGGATAAAGGCGGCTCTGTGGGGCGTCAACGGCCTCATTGAGCCCAACGTGGAGGAGGCGTCATGTGATCCCCGAACATGCATGTTGCCCTGGGAACACTGAGCCGTGTGTTGCAGTAATGGCTGACGGTCATGTGACTCGACAATCACAAGACTCGGTCTTTGTTCCTGTGGCGATGATGTGTAAACCAACTGATTTCTGGCTTTACTTTCATCTGAAAGGTCACAGAGTGACCGCCTTCACCTCAGGTTAGAAACACAGCAGGGGTGTCCAAAGTGCGGCTCGTGGGCCATTCAGGGCCCTTGGATTGATTTTGTGCGGCCCCCAACTGAAATTCAAAAATGATACAAATTTTTCCCATAGATGAAGATGGAGACTTTTAATTTGTAGTTTTCTTAAAATGCAAAATGTAAAGTAGAACATAAAGTGTAAAACCATATTTATTCACTGAAAACAGGCACCAGAATTATAAAAATTGAAAACATTTTGGAAGAAAGTGAACCAAATTCTGTTCTTATTACTGAAAATAAATTTGTTCAATTGAATTGAAAACAAACTGGAAACTAGATCTGCTTTTCTTCAGTACAGCACATAAAAAACCATATTAGGCTGTTGGAGCCGTAATTACCTGCCTCTGTCCTTAAAATACTTCAAATTAAATCATAATGAACATTTTCTCACATGGATCTGTCACTTTGAGATTGTTTCTGTGATTTTTACCGTCAGAATCTCAGTTTTTGTGTTGCTGATTTAGAAATATTCGCAAAATATTTTGTGCTTATGTGTTTTATAAGTTACAGACAGAAGAAAAGGAGAAAATTACCAAAAATAAAATAAAAACATTGCTTGAAAAAACAGAAAATTCTGAGATTAATCTCAGAAATATTCTAGAAAAAAAGTCAAATAACTTATGATTTTCAAAACTCAAACATTCCCAAGTTTTTTCTGGAAAAGTTCTGAAATTAAGTTTTTGTTTTTTTTCTAGTAAATTTTAAACTTTTCATCCTCAGAAAGTTTCTTGTCTTTTATTGAGGTTAATTAGAACATTTCTGTGTTTTCTCTCTTTTCTTCTGGCGCTGCAGCGTTTGGAGCTGGCGGCTTTTTCATAGGAGTTCAAATAATCTGGAAAAGTTTTCTGTAAATATCACGAAACCCGACATGATGAGTCATTTGGTGAAACATATGATACCAGGAAAATTTCATTTCTTCGTCTTTCAGCCTCCAAGATGCCATTTTTTCCAATTCTGCTACTTTTGGATCAAATCTCTTGTTTCTAATTTTTCTTCAGTGTGAAAATATTCAGACTTTATTGTTTTACTGGGATTTTATGACCAAGCAGCTCATAATATTGACGTGGAAACATCTTATTTTCACCCCCATAAAGTGAAAATAATTTGCAGACGTAAATCTTTTGGTTTTGTTTCCCACAGCATGATGCAGCCACCACCTTGCTTTACTGTGTGATGTCCCCTTCAGGGCATCGATCTGCTCTTTTCACAGATAAATCATTTCCCTGTTGCCAATCAGAAAGACTCCTGCTGAGGTTTCAGGTTGTTCATTTGCCCAGAAACTTGTTTCTCCTTCCAGTAAACATTCAGGGCGACTTTAATCAGACTGAAACTGCGAGGCGTTTCCAGGATTTGAGCCGTTAACTCGGGTCTGTCACTCTGAAAACAGGCGTCAGAATGAAATTGGGGTTTTTCTCATGTGAATGGGTCTGTTGAAGTCGTGTGACTGGACCTTCAGATGAGCCTCTGCAGAGGCTCTGAGTCCAAACGGGACGCGGCGCTGGCATGACGCAACGCATGTGATTGGTTACTCACAGAGTCACATGCAGCATCATCAGTCCTGGTCTCTCTGTGTGTGTGTGTGTGTGTGTGTGTGTGTGTGTGTGTGTGTGCGTGTGTGTGTGTGTGTGTGTGTGTGCAGACAAAGGACTGCCTGAACCAATCAGCCTGCAGCTGTTTTCAACTCCTGCTCTAAAAATGGAAACTAACTGGATGCTGATTCGGCAACAAGTGAGAAAATAAATAATGAATTTTGTCTCAGACTGAAAAACAACCAGAGAGCAAAGAACCAAATCGATACTGAAGTGTGAAAATTATTATGCAAGTGACATTTTCTCAGATTTGGTTCAGTTGGTTCAATGCAAATGATGGTCAGTATATTTTTCCAGTCATGAACTATTCCAGTATAAACCAGTAGTGGGTTCCTGGAGCCTGTGGATCCTCCACCTTCAGGCTTTAATATCTGTTTGCTGCTTTAAGGCCATTTAGCATCTTGATCCCAGGAATCGAACAGAAACTTTCCTCTTTAATCTTTACCTGTAAACGATGAAAACGCTTCAGTTTCCGTTAAATATCTCATGTTTTCATAGCTTGTCATACGGCTCTACACTCTGATAGTTTTCATCAGCAGATTCTTTCTCTTCCCATTTTGCTGGAATCCTGCGGCCTGCTGAATAATGTGGAACATCCTTCTGAAGTAGATTTCCTTTAAATGAGCTCAACTGATCAAGCAGCTCTCTGAAAGTAATTATAGTGATTCAAAGACACACAAACCTTCTATACATTTAATAGAAAATTAATCTTTATGACACTTTAATCCAATTTGCATCATAATTTGGAACATGATGTATTACTACTTCAGAATATCTTTACTTAAGTAAAAATAAAAAGTATTTGGTAAAAAGTCGATTCAAATACTGAGAAACTGATCAAATGATCATTTAATGTTTAAAAATTACATCATCAGATGGACCAAAATGTAAAGTTAAATGGAAATTTAGGTATTTTAAGGAAAAGTGACAATAATTCATAGAAGAAACAAAAGGATGATAAAATCAGGCAAAAGAAAAATTTGCTGAATCAACAAAAGATGCTTCATGAGATTTTTTTATTTTCAACCAAATGAAGCAAAAACTGCTGGAGACGTTTTGAATAGAAAAACCAAAACCCAAAATTTATAGTTTTAGTCCAATTACAGGACAAAATGTTGTTTTCTCAGCAAATCGCCTGTTTGTGTCTTTAGTGCATTGAAATACGGATCAATTACTGAATCAGATGATGGATGTTTTAATAATCAGCGAATCTGGATTAATAATCTGGTTTATCAGTTTAGCCGTTGCTCTGATTTTTGTAGCTAGTTATTGTTTCAACCATTTCCAGTGTAATTTTATTTTTCTCATTTATTGGCATCATTTTTTTATAAACTGAAACTTTAAGGTCAGTAAAAGTTGAGCGAGAGGCGTCTCTTCAAACTGATCCTAACGAGCGTTTTAATTAACCTCAGAGTGTGTGTGTGTGTGTGTGTGTGTGTGTGTGTGTGTGCGTGTGTGTGTGTGTGTGCGTGTGTGTGTGTGTGTGTGTGTGTGTCTTAATCCGCTCAGCAGCTGCTCTATGTGTTTAATCCTCCCTCATTGTCTTGAAGTTTTCATGGCTTGTAAAAGATTTTATGAGTTTTTAAAAGACGAGTTAATGCGATAAAAGGCGGCTGGTAATTCAAATAAAGCTTTTATTGCAGTTATGATCATGATTCCCTTTAACTCTGAGCTTTTCATGGATTTTCTGTGTTTTCTTTGTGTTTGTTTTTGGGCTGAAATTATTAATCGGATTAATGAATCAATAATTTAGCAATCAGTTAACCATTAACTGGAGTTTAACTCTCTCAAAAACACTTGGAGAAAAAAGAACAACAATTAAACTAAAACTTTAAAAATTTAAAAGTTTCACATTCTAGATATAAATGTTTTAAATTTACCCGGTTCAAATTCTGCCAAATTAATCTCATGTTGATCACCTTTTGTTATTCAATATTAATCTGTTAATCCAGCAAATAATCTCCTGATTATCTGCACTGAGCTTTAAACATAATTATTCAGCTGCACACAGTAAAAATGCCAGTGCTGAATTAACACCAACAGTGTTAATTTTAACACCCACAAAGTGTCTATATGTGTCCAAGTCAGCTGGTGTTAAAGTAACACTTTTCAAAGTGTTAAAAGGTTGACACCCATTTTGTGTTAAATTAACACCATATATTGTTAATATTCAACAATACTGAGTGTCAGATTAACATTACAATGGTGTTAGTGTTAAAATATGTCAAAAGTAACACCAGTGTAGCGTTAACCTGAACACATTATGTCGTGTTAAAAAGGTAAATAATTCACCCCACAAGGTGTCGATATCAACCAAATCCAGTGCTAAAAAAATGTTCAAAACAATACACAGAAATGGAAAGTTCAACTTTTATTAAACCCATTTCAGTATTACAGACCTTTAATACACAGCTCATACAAAACAGTAGTGGGGCACAATATATGTTCCTTCATCATCATCATCAACTGAAAACTGCCTGTCATAAGGCTGATAATGTATCAGATTAGAGAGACAAATAACAGCAAACACATCATCCACTATCTCTATTCTGAAAGCATTCAGATGATCATCAAAACACTGTGTAATAACTTTAGCAGTCACAAAGAATGCTTCATCATCCTTGATTATGATGTCAAGTATTTTTTGAAAAACAGGCATTTCATTTTCAGTACTTGTACAGACAATCATTCCAATGTGGTATTCTGTTCCAAAGCTTTTTAGCCATTAAATTCTGGATACACAAGGCACATTCAATCTGGGACAAGACCTTAAGATGCCACTGCAATCTAACTCACTTGTTTTGTAATTTTTAAGAGGGCCAAACTGAAACCTTTGAAAGTAAAAATTCTCCCAATGAAAAGCTAACTGCCTCTGGTGCTTCTTTACTAGTGTTTTAGTTATATTCTTAAAGTTCTTTACAGATTTCTTGAAGAAATCTGTAAAGAAATCTCATACACCACATATGGATGAGTGGTCCTATTTTTCTGATGCATCTGGGATAATGAATCATTAGATGATGTTTTGGAATCAACTTCTTATCTGTAAATACAGACTTAAAGAGTCTATGATGGTCAGAAATTAAATGCTTTAAGAAATAAGTCATACCATCTGTGATTTTTGGTGAGAACACAATATTGACAATTTGAATCAAAAGAAGAATTACTCTCCAATAACTGTTGTCCCTGTCAATTAGATCTCCAAAAATCAAAGGTGTATTGCGCAAGAGACACCACGACTGAATAGCATTGAGGCCCAGGTCTTTGCTACCATCCATTTTGACTGCACTAGGTTTGTTGTTTCTCTCAAGGTATCCATAGTTAAAGCTCTGTATCCTTTCTGAAAGGGTCTTTAAATCTGTAGAAGTCCCAACCATGTACTGAAAAAGAAGCTGAAGTTCATACTGCACAACACCTTCTAACAGGTCATGCATAATATCAACTGCATAGTTGTTTGAACAATGAAAATACTGCAGTGCATTAAGAGGACACTCTCTTTTTACACCAAAAGAATGTAGAAGATTGGGATTTTGTGCCACAGCATTGCAATGTTCTGAATAGAGCTCTTTAGTGCGAAAAATTAGGTCTTGGTTATCCTCACTGAATACTGACTGAAACTTTGTTTTATCAGTTAAACAAAACCGACAACAGTAAGTTGCACTGAATGACTCAACAAAACCAAAAAGGCTATGCAATGCCAAATTATCACCAGTAACCTGAACAACTGAACCTCTTAATGGTACATCAGAAAATGGCACCTTAACACCTTCCGTCTCAAGACATTTCAAGTCATTAATAAGAGGTTCCAAGATGGGACCAAAACCATACTTCTTCATGTCCTCAGCATGAAAAAGAGAAACAAGATGAATGTTCATCAAAACTGAATTTAGTTTAGCTGGCAAGTTTCTTAAAATAAAATAAATACAACCAAGTTTATGTGAACCCCTTTTGGGTCCCAGTGAATTTGCCATTTCAAAATCATCATAATACAACTGTATTTGGAGTGCATGTTCTTGCTCTGAAAATAATGAGTGATTTCTGAAATAGGAAACATCACTGATGTCTCTATAGATCCCATCTTCATGGCACTTTACTTGTTGAAAGCAAGTACTTAGTTCTTTGTTAGTAAACAATGACTCAAGAGTTCCTAAAATAGGTACATACATAAATTTGTCATTAACAGGAATTTGACTGTAAACACCTGTTGTTTTATGCAAACGTGTATCATAACGCACTCCAGGGACATGCTCTACTGGTTCAACAATTTTCCTTTTTTTTCAAAATACCTTTGCCTCTTTGTTTCAGTGTTAAGGTGTGTGAAAGGATTTTCCATGTTCTCAAAACATTCTTTGACTTTGCTTAAGGTTTGCTCATTCACTTCAGATGAAAGACATGTAAGAACAGCATCCTGCACTTGAATATGAACATCATTAACAACCTCTTCCATTGAACAAGTTAAAGACTGCACAATATTTTCACTTGGGCAATAACAGAACTACACATGTCCATTAACTGTCTCTTTTTAGGAAGACTGTGTTGACTAGCAGAAGTACAACTCAATGTGTCATAAGCACAAACATCATCGGTCTCAACACTAACTGTTCCAACATTGTCCACATAAACAGAATCTATGGCAATAGTGTCTCCATGTGCTTTCATCAAGTGCCTTTTGAACCCAGAATATGTGTAAAAAACAGATGAACAGCTATGTTCCCCACATTTCAAACGCAATTTGTGCCCAGGATACAAAGCATGACTAAATTTCAAATGCTGAAAAAGAGTTGAAGAATTTCTGTGCTGAACCTTACAAATGTAACATGTTGGCATATTTAAGTGTTGTTAATTCTCACTCTGATTTCTTTGACTCTGGGGCTCTCCTTTGTTGTTGCCGCATCAATCCCATAAACTGTTGTTTGGATGAATGTGTAGAAGTTGAGGAGGGTTGCATCGTAGGACACAGCAAACACAAAGTGTGCCTTAAAAAGTTCATCGAAGGCAGCCACTGCAGTCTTTGCTACACAAGGAATGGGCTTCTGATCTAGGATGATGTAGAACTTTTGAATACTGTTCTTCTTCTCTCCAACGCAGAGGAGGAAGGGCTGTGCAGATCCAACTTTGTCAAGGAATGTCGCCATGCTTGTCCCCACCTAATATTAAAAGACAGCACATTAGAAATAATGGTTTTAGTCCCTCACTAGCAACAAATTAAGAACATTTTCCACCTTCCTTTAGCTGTGAACATGCCATGAAAGGGGATGTGACTTGCAAGGAAACTCCTGTGAGCTTAAGTGAAAAGATCAGTTCTAATGGGCTCATAAAATTCTTTGTGCCATTATTTTCCCATAACCAATTTTCTGTTCCATGTTGTCATAAAATTAACCCTGATCTCTCCCAACCCTTCCAAAAATAACTATAAAATTATAATATTATAATTCAAATTATAATACAAATAACAAATGACTTTACATTTACAGTCTTGTAAAAATGAGACCAATTTACGATAAGTGAAGCCCAATAATTCATGTCAAAAACATACCTTCATGAACTTCACAACACGATCAGCTGCCTCAGTTGCACTAATTTTGACATGTTTCTTCCCTTTGGCGGTTGGAGGCAAGAGATGAACCAGCAGGAGAATGGCTGCACAGTCGCTATCCCATTCTGATAAAATCAGAACAAGCCATGGTTAGAATGCAAACATAGAAAAGACAGTTGAACATATTTGTATATCAATACATACCATAATCACTTGATTCCTCCTGAGCAGACAGAAGGTCATCCAGGTGAACGCTCTGTCGAAGGCTTTTGCTGACGGTGATGACCTTGGGTTTGAAGAACGTTGGCCATCTTGCAATGAACTTTCCCGAGATGTCTTCTCCAAAGAGCATGATGAAGTCCTGCTCAATCTAACAGAAGAAAAAATACCATCAAAAAACCCAATTCAAAAGTTCAGTTAATCAAATTTTAGAGTTTCTCACCAAGCCTGGTGTATCCAAGAATCTTGGGAAGTGATCCAAGATGAGTGATGACTGGTCCAGATCATGTAGCATATTCTGTCTATGCTTAAATGTTGCCTTCATTTTATCCTTAACAACATCCTGGTCTGATGCATGCTTCATTATGGACATTGCTTCTTTGCATCCATCACCAAACAGCTGTTCAGATGTTGAGGTCTCCCTCTGAGTTCTTGGGCCGCCTTGATGAGCAGACAGGGAGCTCCTCTTAAAGTCACTTGCAGTGTTACGCTGAACAGTTTTCAATTGATAAGCCAGGTAGCCCTGTCCACTTTGAGGATCGTAGAAATGCTCCTATCCCAGAACAGAAACCACAAAATGTCAATTACGTTGTATTCAAAAGGACAGTTACATGGTTAATCTACATTGTAAAAAAAAAAAAAAGAAGAAATCCAACCAAATTATAACCCAAGAAGAGAATCTCCAGGTACTCACATAGCCTGTTGGTGAGCAGTTATCTTTCAAACTGGGAAAGAGGGTGACAATTCCCAGGGCATAGGTAATGCGGACATTGACAGGAGGGACTCTCCTAAAAAAGAATTCAATAAGAATATTCCTGTTTCACATAGGGGTTAAACAAACTGACACCAATTAAGCAAAGGTTATGAATACAAAATACATTCTCAGCAATTACAAATTATCTGAATAATCATTATGTTAATTATGGTTTTTCAGATAATTCCAACATTTCTATGGATTTCATACAAATGTTTAACTATTAAAAGTACTAAAATATCAAGGTTCAATTCTGGCCCCCAATCAGCAGGCTGAGGTTTATTGGTACATACCCATGACTTTCCATCATATCTGCCACTAAAATATTGACAAGTTTCCTCCTTGTTGGATCTGAGAGACTTTTGGTCTTGTTGTATTCTTTTAATACATCTTCCCCCCCTGGTTTTTGGTGTAGAGCCACATAGACAATCTGCAACAGATTTCACATGTTATCCTGGTATGAATTTTAAAATGGATCATCATTCTATTTCCCACCTTGACACAACTCACATCTTTAGCCATTTTGCTGTCAGGTGGTCCTTCAGCCAGTCGTCGTCTCTGTGCTTTGGTGTTCTCTGTGATCACTGTAGAAGATGAGCTCGATGAGCTTGGAGACTGAACTGACAAGGCTGACCCATCTTCAGAACTGAAGGAAGCGTCTTCTACCCCACTCTCATCAACGACGCCCACTGTATAAAGTTTAGAAGACTCATTACTAAACAACTTAAAATGAACTTCAGATTAAGATTAAGATATTTTTTAAAATGCATTAGAACGAACACTTGTTTTAATGCTTTTAAATCTTACCAAAGTGATTAGTGACTACTTTGAAAGATACTGTAGCAGACCTCAGGAGTTCATCAAAAATATCAGCATCCACATCAACTCCTGAAGAGTCCTTCAGGTCTACACAGATTTCACTTGCCAAATTGAATTTAGCATGAACTGGAAGGAAACAGATATACTCATCTTAACATGCTCATTTATAGCATATGGTTAGAACTGGAAAGAGTCAATTACATTCATAATTTGAAAATATTTAGAACAACATTTGAACTGGTGGTTGAACCTTAAGCTCACTTAATTTAATGGCAGCTGCCACAACATAATTAGTACTCAACTTACCCTCGAGCATGAATTTCGAGTAGTCATAGCAGTCATCCGTCACTGGAACCCGAACCCATTTCTGGACGGTCTGATGCTCCACTTGAACCAGCATTACTGCATAACAAAAAAGGGACACGGTCCGAGCTTTGCCACTTTACAGATAATTTAAACCAACTGTTTATCACTTCCACTATCACTTTGACCAGCTCTGTCAACTATATAAACTATATAAACTTCATCCAAGCTAGAATGTTGAGCTAGCTAGCTAATCAGAATCTCCTACCATATCGGCTAGCCGTGACGTGGCATTTTATACTCTTGCTTTGATACTGGTACAGCCTACGGCGCCCTCTAGTGGACATGGAGATTTATTTCTTTTCGCTCTTTTGCATTCCCTCTCAAAAGTGTAGCCTTCCCTAGCCTAGCCTAGCAACACTTTATTGCAAAGTTGAGGAACAAGACAACAGCCACAACGAGTCTATAAATTATATAAAGAGTTGAACACATTCGACATTTATGGTGGATTAAAAACTTTTA
This sequence comes from Poeciliopsis turneri, assembly GCA_922788865.1. Lineage (NCBI taxonomy): Eukaryota > Metazoa > Chordata > Actinopteri > Cyprinodontiformes > Poeciliidae > Poeciliopsis > Poeciliopsis turneri. Next base: position 493,840 of record CAKLNU010000637.1, on the reverse strand, counting down.
TTTTGAGTGTAACCTTACGGAAAATGAACCATTTCCTTAATGTAAAGAACAACTTCGCCACGGAATTAAAAAAAAAAAAAACATCCCCACATTCTGGAGGCCAGCCGTTCGCCAATATTTAAAATATTACAAACATACAAGTATTATCCATTGTTTAAAATGACCACTAGAACTTACCAAATATAACAGAATTCAAATTTACCGTTCACCTAGATTTGGCAAAACGGCGGGACCTTGAATTCGGTGGATTTCCCATTCAAAATGGGTTAAATATCGTGCACTATTTAAAGTCTCAAACTAAAAAGCACATTTCCAACGAAACAATGTTTGAATATAAATATTTAACTCACCTTTAGGAAAGAATTGTGTCCGTGTAAGAAATGAAGCTGTATGGAGAGACTGACTGGTGACGTGAGGACAGGCACGTACTCTGCAGCCGTTACGCGAAGGCGGGGCTTAAGCAACACCAACCAATTAACACTGGAACTTAACAACGCAAATATTACGGAATTTACTCTGGCAGTGTTAATTTAAAGCTGTGTGGTGTCAAAACAGCACTCACACTCTTTATTTAACACTACACCTGAGATTTTAACACTGGCATTTTTACTGTGCAGATTCAACCTTGGCTACACTAAACAAATGCTGATTTTGCATTTTAGGCAAAAAAAAATTATGATTTATTTTATTTATTTAAAAAATAATAATTTTTTGGTGTATTTGTAATAAAATGAAATATCTTCTACAAATCCTATTTTTACGTACAAAATGAATATTAATGTTATTAAGGAATATTTTGTGTTTTCAATCCTATGTAAATTAATAAAACTCCAAACATGATTAAAAGAAAAGGAAGTAAAAACAAACTGCAACTAAAACTTATTAGACAGAAGTAAAAAAAGGAAACATTTAAATAAAAAGTAAATAGATCGCTGTTTTATTTTTATAGGGAGTAAAAAACGAGGCAAGTTAGGTTTGTCCGTAACCATGGCAACGGAAAGGAGCGAAACCAGCAGGTCACCGACCAGGAAACCCCAAAGACGCTCTGTTGCCCTGGGAGACGCCGCCCTGCTGTCCCACGATGCATTTCACGAGTCGCAAATATTGATGATGTCATTTCCTCTGGGATTAATAAAGTATCCAGATCAACTGGAAAATTATTATTATTTTTTTTTTTTTATTAAGATTAATGAATTATTCACTTTACTGAAGCATTTTGCTTAAAAGTTACTTGTGAGTCAGTTTTGTCTCATTTCAATAAGATTTTCAACAGAAACTGGATCAAATACGTTTGTTCTGGTAGGACTTTGTGGTTTTGCAGTAAAATTCTCAGTCAGCTCATAAGAAGTGAGTCTTTATCTTGGGTCAGGTCCGTGTTTCAGAGATGCTGGTTCTGTGGCACCGAGCCTGATTAAAGCGTTTGGACCCAGGAGGCCGCGCTGCGACCCAAACCTCCCTTAGTTACTGTCGCCAAGCAGCGCGACCTCCTGTAGGTCAGACACCTCTGACCCCGAAACCCAATGCGAATCGAGCGGAGTCACCGGAAATGAACATGACGTGACTCAGAACCGGCCGCTGCCGCCAGAACCTGAACCTGAGCGGGTTTCCTTTGAGCTCCTGGCTGGTTCTGGTTCTGAGCGGGTTTCCTTTCTGGCTGGTTCTGGTTCTGAGCGGGTTTCCTTTCTGGCTGGTTCTGAGGACCCATATAAGGAAGGAGCTGCGGATAACGAGCCGTTTTACTGGAAACCTCCACAGCGAGAGACACAGGAAGCAGCAGCAGGTCAAACACGGCAGGAATGCTGGGAATGTGAGGAGAAAACCCCCCGAGTCACAGTGACATGATTTCACTGAAACATTTTCACTGAAATCAATAAAAACAAAAATTAATGAGGGAAAAACCATATAATGCATTTATGAGACGAAACATACTGAAATCACAGATATAATAGTCTTTGTTTTCATGTTTATGAATCTATTTATGAGCTTTTCTCATAAAACATGCATCACGACTCCATTAATATTTGTTTATTTCATGAGCATTTTATTTTTTAATGCATAAATTACTGTTCATGCATTAAAAAACCATAAATTTTCATCACCTCCAATTATTCTGACATTCATTTTCATGATTTCTGTTACAGTCTGGTGCAATATATTATTATTATTATTGTTTCCTATTTAGTTTTCTGTTGCTTTTAATAATTATAAATTCTTTTTCTGTTCTCTAGTCTAAACATGCAGAATGTAAACCAGAACCAGATTTCACTAATATTTGTACTTTTCTTGGTTGTTTTAGTATTTTTACAGGTTTTTAAGGCATTTTTAATCTGAGAAAACTTTTTATGCATCAATAATAAGTTCCATTTATCTTTTGATTCGATTCGTTCTGCCAAACCTTTCGTGCAAAACAGTAACAGCTCTTTGTTCTGCTCAGTAGCAGCGTTTAATGGTTTACCTCACTGCAGCTTGTTTTGTGTTGCCAGCAGTGCAAACAGATTTATGATCCTCATCATAAACTCAGGCAACAATGTTATGACAGGCAGGAGCAGGACGTCACAAACCGCCTGAGCCTGAAAGGTCAGACACCCACAGTGACCTTTTCTCCACTTTCCATGTTCTGCTGAAACTCGAAGCTGAGCCTGAGCACAGGCCGTTCCGGAAAGCTGCCGCCGCCGCCGCCATGGCGTGGCATCCGGCAGGATTCCGGAGCGCACCGGACGGCCCGCCGGTTCCCACAGGAAGAGCCGCCACCCTGCTGGTCGCTGCCCTTCCACTGTGTCATGGTGTCCAGTTGTTTTCACCACTCAGCAAGTTTTAATGAGTAAAATTAGAGAAAAACTTTAATCTGAAACAGTTTTAGATGTTTGTCTCAACAGGAGAAAAACTGAAAAGGTTCCCAACTTTTTGGATTGAATGTTTCTTATTCCTGATCTACGACTGACAGCGTTTCCCTAAATGACACCTGAAAAAACAAAAAGTGTGTTTTTACTATTGCATGTCTGCTTTACAGGTCATGCCACCTTTTCTTACTGGTTGTTTTTCTGAAATGCCGACTCATCCCAGTCTGCAGCCTTGCAGGACGTTGCATCAGAGCAGGAATTTTCCTCAGAAGCCCTCCGCCCTGCTTGGTATTCGGAGCCGTTAAAATCAAACCCACTCCCTCTCGCGCTGCGATTTTCCCGCCTTGCTCTCGGCTGTCCGTTATTTTCTGACCCTCCCTGCAGCTCGGCGCTGCCCTTCTGCTTTCTCTTTGGAAAAACAACAGTTTTCTGCAGCGCTGAGCGTTTTCCTGCGTGTTCCTGTTGCACCACTGCAGCAGGGCAGAGCCGCTCTCACCTCTTACATGACATCAGAGTCGCAGCCAAACATGTGACCCTGCAGGCCTCAGCAAGCAGCCTGAACCGATGGGCTAATTCTCAGGTCACAAGACGTCAAACATTCGAGCTGAAGCTAAACGACATTTTCATCGTATTTCCAGGCAGCTGCAGAGTTTATGTCAGTAAACATGAATTAAACCGACTGCAAAACAAAAGTTATGCAAGAGAATTTTACTGCAGATCTTCACCTTCAACAAACCTTTAAAGTCAATAGGTGTGTTTACATTGATAACAAAAAGTCTCAATTTGACATTTTGTAAATAAATTACCGATTTAACTAAAAACTCACATTTTCATCCAAAAATTATTATATTATTATTTAATAAAACTGCAATGAAAACACGTTTTGTTTCTGTTGTTGACTCACATAACCAACAACAGGATGTTACTACTGTTGGAAATGATGAAGAAGAAGACAACAGGAAGTGGGGAAGAGGTGGGTGATGTGATTGGCTGCAGATGATGAAGAAAACTTGTGGGAGGAAACAAAAAGCAGCAGAATGGAGGAACTGATGAAGGGAGACAAACGAAACCCAACGGAGCAAAACAGACGGGGAAGCAGAAGAGAAAACATCTAAATAACGGAAGATTAGAAACTAAACATAAAAAGGAATAAATGTGAATGAAATGACTTGTAGTGGAAACAAAGAAATGAAACTGAGATCCTGAAAAATGACTTGAGCATAAATCTGGAAACATTCCTGCAGGTTAAATCTGTTCAGACCCTCAACTCAGAGTTAACTGCCCGAGTTAAAAGCCTGAAAACGTTCAACACAAATCCAGAATGAAGACTAGTGGCTGTCTGTAACCATAGCAACCGCTCATGCTTCTTATATTGACCAAATGCAGCGAAATGCATTTGCAACAGAAAAGCAAATGCATTTCGCTGGAACTTGTTTGTTTTGATTTGGAAAGAGAAAAACTTCTGAATGAGGAATGAAATGATTAGAGTTTTATCTAAAATCTGCTACTTCCTGTTTTAACTTCCCTTCTGTTTTCCGCAGCAAATGTTTCCAGTAATGAATGAAACATGTTGGAATGAAGCGAATGTTTCTTTGAGCTGTGATGCTGCACATTTTTCCTAAAAACACAAACAATCCGTCATCCTCCTGCCACTTCCTGCCGTCTTATTTGGCGTTTCCTCCAGTAGTAACATCCAGCTGTTGATCGTGTGACTTGTGTGATACCAAAACAACCTTTTATTGCCAAAACTTTTAACATTTAAGTGAATTTATTTGCATAATTTCAGTTTGCAGCATTTCCTCTTATTCTTCTGTGCCACATTGATTTCCGATTTGTTCAGATTCTCCAAGTCCATCGTAACTCCTTCCCTTAGTTTCTGGGAGCTTTTCCAGCCTGAAATCTCCCATTTAAACCCAGGAACATGTTTAGCAGCCTGAAGAAATCCGACTCAAAGTTGCTCGTTTGGGGAACGTTTGAGGTTTACCCAAATGATCTAAAATTCATCCTGCACACATAAAGTGGTGACTGTAAACTCATCACCTGTCAGGCAGATAGAGGCTTCGCACTGTTTCCAATGAGAAAATCTCATTTGTTTTTCCTTTGTCTACAACTTAAATTACGTTTTCATAGAGATGCCCACAGTTGTTTAATGTCTCCTGATTATGGGCTGCAGGAGCCACAAGCTCCGGCACGTCACGTCTCTGCTCAGGCACTCGGTGTTCTGAGCAGTTTATCAGTAGCAGAGTTATACAACTAATTTAAGAGAAGACAGAAAGTGCATCTGCAACTGCAGAAAACGGACGGCGGACTCTGGGTGTGGCACAAGATGCTGGAAAAAAACAAGACGTTCACTTCAATAAAACAGAAACACGACGTTCCTTACAGCTTCTTGCTTTCAAAACTGGAAAAGCTGAAAGTTTTAAAGCTGCTTGTTGATACAAAACACAAACAAACAAAACAAATGGAAAAGAAAAACACACATTTTGAGAAAACATTTCTGTTGACTCATCCAAAGGAAAAACGAGGAGCAGAATGAGAAATAAAAACTCAAAGCCTGAAACAGAAAGCAGAGATTAAAAGAATTAAATATTCAGTCGTTTATCTTTTGGAAATACTGGATAAAAAAGTTTGATTTTTTAAACCAAAACGGGAAAAAAAAAGTGTAAAGATGATGAAAATTTGCATTTGTAAAAATAATTACATTAATCACCAATTTTCTTTTTCCACAGACACCAAAGATAATAGTTAACATTTAGAATGAACATTAAAATCATAAATTTATTACATTGTTTCTGACAAAAGTCAGTGTGAAATGCTGCAAACTTGCAGCACAAAACAGAAGTCCTCCAGACCAGTAGGGGGAGTCGAACAAATGGGACCAAAACCTAAGAAAAGGCAAGTTAGTGGGAAGAAAGAAATATTAAGTTACACTTTTTATAATATTATGCAACAGCAGCATATTTACATTGGTTATTTTAGTGACTCCATACTCCCCCTAGTGGTCTGGAGGACTTCAGGTTTATCGATTTGTTTAATTGATTATAGTTTTTTTTTATTTTCAGTGGTTGCAATGTTTTTCTGTTGCATTTTTTTTTATTTTTATGTTTTCATGTTTGAGTCAATCATGTGTTTGCATTGCATTTGACCTTTAACCTGTTGGCTCTTCAGTTTTGTTTCTCTACATCTTTCATAACGTCCCATCAAAGCCCTGAACTGGTTGCAAACGCTCTGATGGGACGACGAGTACCTGCAGAAACAAAACCAAAGTGGCTAAAATTAGTAAAATGAGTAAAAAACAAACAACAAAATAGAAACTACAGTCAAAATAATAGAATAAAACTGTTTTGTTTTTTTTGTCTATTTGTGCAAAAATGAGACATGAAATTGGTACAATGTGACTGAAAAGCACATGTTGCCCCTTTAAAATGAAAAGCTATCATGTGATAGTTAATTTCTAAGCTTAAACTAGAAACTGTTTGAAAGCACAAAGATGCATGTTTTTAGTTGAAGTAAAAAGTGATGCAGCTGCAGATGGATGTGAACATGATGCTGTTTTGGTTCCCTGGGGAAGCGTCACCGCTGCTGTTTCTGTCTGCGTCTGTCTGCGTCTGCAGGGATCTGCAGACAAGCAGCAGCTGGTCCACCGAGGACCAGCAGATCCTGGTGGGATCCGGGGGGCCGACGGGGCCGGGGGCCCAATTAGGAACCAATCATGTGTTTTTAATCAAGCAGGCAGCGTCGGCGTGCTGACGACAGCTTGCAGAGCGAACTCTGCAGCGTCTTTGTGCTGGAGACGCATTTCTCTGCAGCTCTGAGGACGAAGCAAACGCTGCTTTTGTTTTCAGCCTTTCACTCGTTTTACCACCTGCTGCCAACAGAAACTCTGAACTAAATGACATTTTCTCAAATGTTTCATCGTTTCAAGAGGTTAAAAACAAATCAAAGTTTAGCAACTTACAGTTTAGACACTTTACTCAATGAGAGCAGAACGACTTCAAAGTGTTTTTACTCAAATAAATATAGAAAATACGGCTAAAACTTTATTTTGTTCTGAAACGTTACTCAAGTTAAACGAAAATAGTTATTTTCTAGATAAATTTTGATTTTTCAAACTGATAAATTTTCTTGTTTTTTCCAGACATTTTCTAAAATCTCAAATTTTCTGAATTTTTTTCTTTTTTTTAAGAAAATAACTTTTCTTTCTTTCTTTTTTTTCCCCCAGTATGCCTTTCACAATGTCTTTCTGGTTCTGGTTCTGGTTCTGGTTCTGGTTCTGGTTCTGCTCTGCATCATTCAGCTTCTATGCACTGCAAATCTGGAACAAACTTCCATAAAATTGCTGAAACTGATTTTCTTTAAATCAACATTTTTTAAAGTTGTTTTTTAACCATGATAGTAAAACATATTTTCTGTGTTGATGATAAATTTGATGCTTGTTTCTGTTGGTGACGCTTTGATGGTTTTTCCATGAAGCACTTTGAATTGTTTTGTTCCTGAAATGAACCTAAAGGGAAGTAAGGAGCATTTCTGGTGTGAACTGAGGCGCCTGATAAAGTTTGAGTTTCTGCAGAAAGCAGCTGCAGATTCAGATGAAAGTCGTTTTCCTCCAGGATGACGTGACATGCGGAGGTTGGCGCTGCGGCTGCTTCCTGTTCACTCTTCCTGAAAAAAGAAGCAGTGATCCGTCTCTTTAAGAAGACAGACACTAAAACCAACCAAACTCCGCACTTAACATCTCAAATCCTTTTTTAATCATGTTGGTGAATCGATTCAGATGTTTCAGACTTTTGAAAGGTTCTGAAGCCTGTGAGACACCAAACGTCTGTCTCATCTCATAATGTCTTCCTGTCTTTGTCCGGGTCAGAACCGAGCCTCACGATCTTTCCTCAAACTCCGTCCAGACTTTTATTGTTGTCCCGCCGTGAAGGCAGACGGCCTCGGTCGCAGCTTTCCTCACATGGACTCCGCTCATACAATAGGCTTTGTCCTGCAAACAGAGGACACTTCCTGTCCTCCTTCATGTCTTTACGGCCCACAAACAGGACAAAAGTCCAAACAGCTCCAGTAAGACAATGGCTGACTGCATCGCTGGATCATATCGGTCTGAAAAAATGTTCTGAACCTTCCCAGCATTGTTTTAGTCCCACCTGCACTCAGAACCTCTCCTCTGTAAAAAACACTTCATTAAAGAAGCAAAATTATAATCACATCTTAATAAGTTTGTTCACACATTAAGTCATTAAAAAACGTCTTCCAACCACTTCCTGTCATTTTCTTTGTTGTTTCCTGCAGTAGTAACATCGGTTTGTTGATCATGTAACTCGTTTGTTTCCCATTGCAGTTTTGCCAAATAAACCAATTTGATTCGGCTGAATATCACACCACTGCACTGCAAAAACTTCATATCAAAAAAGAGGGTTTTTTTCCAACATTGGTAAATTTCCAGCAAATTTGTTTTTGAAATTTCAATTTGCACAATTTTAAGGTCAAACCAGCTGAAAAAAACATTTGTATTACAAATGTACACAAAACTTTGTCAGCATTCCACTAGTGTCGAAAAAACTATTTAGCATTTTCTTCCTTGAACACATGAGGAAAGATCAGTGGCCTATACAAAACATGTTTGCATTTGTTGCACAAAATCATGAGATTTCAGTTTGTTTAGGGTCTCTGTCACTTTAAATCCTTGTGAGTTGCTGCTGGCCAGGCCCCCCCCCCACCTCAATGTTTACACTTGTACATGGAAATGGCTGCAAAACAATCCACAATTATTCAACAGCACATCTTTGAAAAGCAGAAGTGGAGCCTCCTGCACAACCAAAAAGAATGGTTTCTGAATGTTAAGTCAACCACACAACTCTTGTCTCTTCCAGCAGCCATTGTACAGGACATTCAGCATAAAAACCAGCTGACCAAATGTATTGGAGCTCCATGTGGGTTGCTAAGTAACGGGTGGAACTCTGCTGGGGTTGCTAGGTAACAACAGGACAGTGCCTGGTAAGTTGTGACACTAACATTCGGAAGACTTTCCAGACAATATAAAAATGACCATTTGCCTGAATAGCGCTGAGTGTTTTTATTCAAATGGAATAAAAATCGTGTAAAATGTGAATTTTGATAACATGTCGCCTTTCAGCTGCTGTCAGACCCAGAGAGTCTGATGTAACCAAATGTTATGTTGCTCAAACATTTGACACAGTGGAGAAAAACAGAAACAACTTCCTGGTTGAATTCAGGTTTTGTTTGCTTGTGTAAAACTGTTGTGCCCTTTGACCCTAGAGATTCCCTGGTGATTTCCCTCAGTGATCCAGAGAAAGACCCACGTTTGCATGGATTTGCATGGAAATCCCAGGGTGTGGGCGACTGTGAAACCGACAGTTTGGTTTTAATACGAAGCAGATGGAAGAAAGTTGGGAAGTTAAAACATCAGATGAGCTCTGGGGTTTTATAGTTTGGACATTTTCCTGCGCATCTGAGCTCAGAGCTGCAGGACCCGGATCAGCGGCTGTTTACGGCCCGACGGGTCCGACTGCGGCGGGCGGTTCTGCTGGTTTCTGCAAGGTCAGAATCACGAGGATCATCACAAACGTTTGATCCAAACAAACCCGGCCGTCACCCGCCTGCTGCTGATGTCACACCTGTGAGGTCATCACACCTGCGGAGGCTGCAGGCGCCGCTCACCTGGTTTCATCTTCAGCAGAGCTGCAACTTTATAAGCAACTTTACTTTATTGTATTTCCAGAAATGTTGCAAATTTGTTTTGTTCATTTAATGATGGATTCTAATCAAACCACTTTCTAACCCAGCGAAGTTTCTCAACTTGTACTTCATCCATATTCTTTCCAAAAAAAATAAGTTTATTGTCAGCAAACATAAAGTGGACACTGTTACAGTCAGAAGCACATCTTACAGCTTGAAAGTTGTGACTTTGCATTAATAATGAATCCTGCTCTAAAACTTTTGCACATTTTCTGGCTGCATGTGTTTTTGCAGAACGTCGCATGTCTTTGCACTTGGAGCAGCAGCTGCACAGAATAACAACAAACCAACGTCTAAAAATACATTAGCCTGAGCTAGCATGCTAACGGCAAGCTAACGACGGGGCGAGAAGGCAGTCAGGCCGGCTGAGTCACGGATTCCTTCAGCTGCCGACGCTAAAGGTCGAACCGCTGAAGGTCAAAGGTCAAGAAACTCCAAAGGCCTCGTGAGTCACTGATGAAAACGATGCTAACCTGAAGCACAAGCAGGAACATGAACATTAAGGGAGGCGAGTGCAAAACCCAAAGGTCACAACCGATTCAGAGTGAAACTACTTTAAAATGTTTTTACTAAAGTGAAAGTGAAAAGTGAAATTCACTCAAAAAGAGTAAAAAAATATTCAGTAAAACGTCAAGAGCAGCTGATCAAATTATCAAACGTTTAATATTTGAAAATGACATCATTGTATGGATCAAAATGTAAAACTAAGCGTCAAATCTGGTATTTTAAAAAACTAAAACGAAACAGATTTATTTCCAAAACAAATATAATTGTGTAAATGTAACTAGTTATTACCCAAGTCCATCAATAAAGTGAAATTTAGATTTAATTTGTTAAAATGTCACAAGAAAATAAGAAAATGAAAAACAAAACTTTCATATCCGGTTGAAAAAGGCGAGGAAGACGAAGCTTATTAAATACGTAGTGAAAACGTAGAAATATGGAGAAAAACAATTCAAACTTGATCTAGGACACCTGCAGTCCAAACTGTGGCCCGGGGGCCATTTGTGGCCCTTGGACTGACTTTGTTTGGCCCCAACTGTAACTGAACAATGATCCAAATTTCACCCGTCCAGCTCAGATTATGGATTCAGATGGAAACGTTTTATCTGTAATCCGAGTAAAGTTATTAAGAACATAGTTTTCTTACAATGTTAATTACAAGACAAAGTATTCATCTTCTTATAACCAGGTTTTATAATAACAACGACTTTTACTGACAATTATTTTATTAAACTCGGCTAAATGTAGTAATTTGAAAGAAAGGATCTTCAGTAAATATTATTTTCCTCCAAAAATAAAAAAATCTGACCACTTCAATCGATTGAATTTATTCCGTTTTATTTCCGTAAGTTTGAATAGAAAATTAGCAGCCAGGTGTTTCTAATTAAAGAGGCTCGTTAACTGATCGTTATAAGCGTTACCACGGCGATAAAAGCAGGGCTTTTGGTGGTTTACAGCTCTTCTTGGTGTGTGTGCGTGCGTGCATGTGTGTGTGTGTGTGTGTGTGTGTGTGTGTTAACAACATGAAGGAACGAAAGCATCAGTCCCTGTCAGGATTTCTGGTTGAAATTCAGAAGCTCTTTATTGATCTCAAAGGGAAATTAAATGTTGTAACTCATTACTGAAAGAAAGAATCTCCTGTAGCAGCCTGTGTTACAGTGCATTTGAAGACGCCTCTGACTGAAGTCTTTGTTTTTCTCAGACATCATGAATGTAATTGTTTTTCTGTTCAGTCTGTCAGTTTATTATTTATCTCTTCGTTTTGGTCGGTTTTTGTTTTTCCTCTGTTTGGTTAAAACTCCTCACAGCTGCAACCTGTTAGCCAATCAGCCAATCAGCCAATCAGCTTCCACGCTTCGTTTCCCTTCATGTTTACGGACCAGATTGTTTACTGTACATTTTGTTTATCATTTATTATTATTAGTTTTCAGCTTCAGTCACTACCTACAGATGTTTGGCATTTCAGTCCACTTCACACACACACACACGCACACACACACACACACACACACACATGACATCATTAATATGCAGAGGGTTGGGAGGTAATTTTCCAAACTGTCATGGAAAACATGCAAAACAAATCTGTTGATTCGTTCTTTGGTTTTTCACGTAATCAGAATTTTTTTGTTTTTGTTTCAAATCTAAATAAGAAAAATTCAAGCTGCAAAAAAAGGAAAATGCTTCATTCATGTTTGCTTTTGTTTTTTATAAATTCGGATGGTCAAAGCAAAGCAGAGCTTCAGATTGACTCGCAAAAACAAACAGCTCGTTTCTCCAATTCACGGCTGAAATCAGATCATCGACATCAGGCCTGATTTCTAACAACTTATCACAGATTTTAATTGTTTCTTATTGATGGAAAAACCACAATTACTAAATAGATTGTTTTATATGAGCTGAAATCCAAAGATTTTGTCCTCCTCTATGTAGTCAGCCTCTATAAACTTTTCTTCTTTTGTATCTTTACATATTGAAAGATTATTTTGTGAGCAAAAATCAAACATTTTTATGTTTAGGTTTTAAAACACTTTCTTTCTGATTTAGTTTTGACAGGAAAAGCTAAAGTCAGCAGTGATTCAGTTTTCTGTATTTCTTGTTGCCGTTGTGTTTTAGTTCAGATTTCTCTTTTCTACGACTAATCCCTTCGATTTGAGACAAATTATTCCAGATCTGTGCAGAAACAGAAGTTTTGAACCCATCAGTGAAGCAGCTGGTGACCCAGATCTTCATCCTGTGATCAGTTCCTCTTCCTCATTAAACTCTGACGGATTGTTGCTCCGACTATGCAACAATCGAAATCACATCTTCTCTCATAAATCACTTCACAAATGATTTCCACAGTCAGTGCAGACTGTGTGTGTGTGTGTGTGTGTGTGTGTGTGTGTGTGTGTGTGTGTGTGTGTGTGTGTGTGTGAGATCTGCAGGGTGAGAACTCCCATCAGCCCCTCTGTCTGTGAGAGACCAGGTGCGTGAACTGGGAACCAGTTTATATTAACATCTTAGAACCGTTTTGCTTTTAAAAGTCCAGCAGCTGCATTTTATTTCACCCAGAACCGTCAGTAGTTTAAGTTTTTTTCAGCTTTATTGACCTTAAAACATCAAAAAGTTCTGCATCTTAATGCGTCTCATTCTGTAATTGTGATTCTCTGGAGTCTGTCTAAGCCGTCAGTATTTAAAGGACCTTCTGATCGTTTATAACTTCAGAAATGGAGTCAGAGTTGGAGCTTTAAATCTGTCAGCATGTATGAAAGGTGTCTATAGAAAACATGTCCGTCCTTCTAAAGTCATGAGATTTTAGTTTGTCCGTTCTGCTTACTGGACGGTTTTAGGATCTCTGTCACGTTTATGCAAATCAGCTGCTGCTGGCCACGCCCCCCAGCTCAACGTTTGCACTTTATACATGTGAAAATGGCTGCAAACTGATGCACAATTATTTAACTGTGCAGTAAGTTTCTGGATGGTGAGTCAACATCAAAACTCTTGTGTTTTCCAGCAGCCATTGTACAGCGCATACATCAGTGAAACCAGTGCTGGAACACTGATTGTGATGTCATAATCTGGAAGATTTTGAAACGGCTCATTTTCCAGACACCAAAAATATCAACTTATAGCCAGAAAACAGCTGCAAAACAATGATAAGATAATTGTCATGTGGTTTGTGTTGCCACTTTGTGGTTCTGATGAATCTGTTGACTGATGCAGGAAGTTACAGTCACATCTGAATCGTTTGCATGCAGCATTTTGTGTAAATGCACCTTTAATCAACATGATCCAAGACTGTAACCTGCAGGCAGAGGTGACCTGTGAGGCAGAGCTGCTTGTCACTCTACTTGAGTCATCAGATCAGGTGTAAGAAGCTCCGCCTGACCTTCGACCCATAGTTAACAGTTTACTGTGAGACCACCAGCAGCTCCTGGCATGCAGGAGGAGCAGAAGGAGGTCAAGAAGAGTCCAGAGGTCACATGCCAGAGGACCACTTCCTGTTCCTCTGATGACATTTCAATCAGACCCAGGAAGTGTTCATCTGAAGGATTTTTACTTTGTAAATATAACTTAAGATCCTAAACCTAAAACTTCTCACTCTTCTAGGAGAGGACGACCCGGCAAATCCAGACCAGGAGCTCCGACCCAAACCCTCCAGATCCCAGAGACGATCCAGAGGTCAACCTGGACAACTACAGGTTGACCTCTGGAGCTCCATCCAGTAGAGAGGCAACCAAACACGACATGCTAGCAGAAATAACTCATCAGCTGTCAACCAAGATGGCGGCGGCATGCTTAGAGTCCTCCTGACCAGCAGGGGGCCCCAAACAGGTTTTATTTATTGACAAATAGAGGATTGTTTTTTTTTCTTTGTAGTGATTGTTTTTTATTGGTTTGACTCGCCTTAAAGGTGCAGTATGTAACTTTTGGTTTGTATTAGTTGAAACTGTCATCATGTCAGCAAAACATGAAACAGATAATCTGAGAAAAGATCATCTCCTCCCTGAGCTGCTGCATCCAAAACAACCAATCAGAGCCAGGAGGCGGGGCTTAGCACTATCCATCAGCTTCATGTACTCGCTGCTAAATGACTGCTACCACTCGCAGTGCCACACCGAGGGGTGATTGACAGCGCTAAGACCCGCCTCCTGGCTCTGATTGGTTGTTCCAAGATGGTTTCATCAAATATGTAAAACCTGTTTTATTAAAGTTGCAGCTGCAGCTCTTCGTTCTGTGGTTTTAGCTGTTGCTGCTGCTGAAAAGTCAACAAAATGTTGATGAATTGATTTTAGCAGGATTTGATCTGCTTGCAGGTTTTGAGTCGATCGTGAACTCGTCTGTCCTCTGGAGCCGAATGTGAGTCCATCTGTTCTCCAGCTGATTCTGGGCCCAACCGGGTCACCAACAGGGCGAAGATCCAGCAGAGCAGATCCCAGCGAGACTTCATCCGTCTAACAACTATTAGATCAAACCCCTACTTACGGTCTGCAGCCACACAGCCAGCTTCTGTTTCTGCTGGTTGGATATTAAAGGGAGCCAAAGCTAAAAATAGACCCATAAAGACCCACCAGGAGCCCCCACCCATCATCAGACCTCCCCTCCCCAGTGCGGCGCTGCAGCCCATTAACAGCCGAGCCAGCGCCGCCACAGACACTCCCTGCACGCCGCCGCCGCCGCCGTCCCACAGGGCGGGGATCGAACTGCCGAGCCCCTTCCCCACACAGAGCCACAGCCAGAACACAAACACGTTTCCTCCTGATGACCGAGGAACAACTGGACTCCTGCTGCAGGCACGATTCAAATCAATCAATCAATCAATCAATCAATCAATTGTATCTCACACTTTAACTGCAACAAGGCAGTTAAAGTGTTTATAAAACCAAAAACCAAAGATTGAAACGTAAAACATCAAAGTGTTTCAGAAGCAGCTTCATGAATTTGGTTTCAGTCCAGATTTAAAGGATCTCAGGGTTTCGGTTGTTTCTCAGTTTTCTGGAAGTTTGTTCCAAATTTGTGGATCAAACTACAGCTATTGATTATTTCAGTAACTGATTGCTGTGGCCTAAAATGCAATAACAGGATTGGTTTAGCGAACGTTTGATCAAATAATATTTCTGCTTATCACCAAACAGCGTAAGAATAATCATTAGTAATGATTATTGATCGCATGCAGAAGGTGATTTACAGGAGATCATTTGAAGCAGGTGAAGTTAAATCCACCACTTAAGGAATCCTGACAATTTTATAACTAACTTAATTGAGGATTATGTCAATAATCCTGACAGCAACACGTGAGCCGTGCATCACTGATGGTCGTCCTGCTGTCAGACTGCAGAGGATTTAAATTTCAACTGTTTAAATCCAGCATGAAGCAGGTGAGTCACAAACATTCAGGCATCATGAGGCTGAAGTTTCTCCCGCCTTTTGGAGGATCACAAACTTCATGCCTCTCCGCCATGTCATCACTCTGTCACTCGCCTCATCGCCTCATCGTCTCTCCGTGCTTCATTAGCGGCACGTTGAGAAAACGAGGCGAATCCCAGCAGAGAGGAGACAATGAGCAGAACAAAGTCTGGACCCGGACCTGGACCCGGATCCCAACCAGAGCAGAACAGTCCTTTAAATACTCAATGTAGATATTAACTGATTTCTAATCACTGACAGAGATCTTACAATTGCAACTTTTTGGGAATTTTGACATTTTTTACCCAAAATTCTATGATTCTAAAATTTATGTCAAAATTCTGAGAATAAAATCAGATTATTTTTTCAATGGATCTCTCTCTCTCTCGCTCTCCCTCTCTCTCCCTCGCTCTCTCTCTCTCCCTCGCTCTCTCTCCCTCGCCCTCCCTCTCTCTCCCTCGCTCTCTCTCTCTCGCTCTCTCTCTCTCTCTCTCCGCCTGCAGCCAACAGACGTAAACAGGCCGAACCACCGACCCACACACTCACGCAAACGCTTCACCAGAACCGGTTCCTGAGTCAGAACCGAGCCGTGGCTGTAAATAGCCCGGGTCCAAATGGCAGCGCGGTGTGACGCCAGCCGGAGGCCGCGGACCAGAACCGAGCTGAATGGAACCAGGAAGAGTTCAGATCCAAAATGAATCACAAACATGAAAATACATGAATGTAATAAATCATTTCTGCACCATAAACATCCAGATGATGAATCTGATGAAACTCCTGCTTCTCAACACAAAACCAAAACATTTTCTGCTCTTTTCTCCCTGCAAGTGTCCAAATAAGAAATAATAACAAAAATCCCAACTTTATTTTTATTCTGCACTGAAAAAACTAAACAGGTGATCAAAACAATGCTACTTTGATGCAAGTAATCCAATTCAAATTTGTATTTGAAAATCCTTTTCTTGGAAGGTTATGAGCACAAATTCAAACTGTTTTGTGTTTTTAAAGCTGCTACACATTGAAACGGCTGCAGTTCTTCCTTCCACTGAACACTTGAGCTGATATTTTTATCCCATCATGAGGAAATGAACGGCTTCGCCTGCAGACGCTCAGGTAGCTTCACCTGAGCTGCAGCTAATGACCGTCTTCTTCAGGTGCTCTGCAGTCTGGCGCTGACTCAGCGTTTCCCTCCCAGCAGCGTCTGCAGCAAAACACACGTCTGAGCTGCAAACGCTTATTAACACGCTTCTGGTTTTAATGCAGATTAGCCAAAGTAAGCGCAGAGCAAACAGAGCGAAGCCGGCAGAATCCAGAGACTGAAACCTTTTAGTTCCCGTCGTAAAGAGAAAAGAACTGAAACAGTTTGTACCGGTTCCCTTCGTTCGCCTCCGAATTTCTACTTTTTTAATTTTTTCAAGCCTCTCCCTGCCACAGATGACAGCTCCATCTATGTGTGTGTGTGTGTGTGTGTGTGTGTGTGTGTGTGTGTGTTAAACGCAGACAGCTGATTGCTGGGTGCGCGGTCAGCATACTGGGAGTTCTGGGAGGTCGCAACCTCTGCGGCCTCCCTGCGGTCCAGGACAGTTTCTCACCTCCTCAGGTAAACGACCACATGTTAGAGTCTGAACATGAGGAGGTCATGACCCTGAGAACAGGCACTATGACCCTGCGACCCCTGTGAGGCCTGAGCGCAGCGGAGCGGCACATCGCGGAGCGGCGCAGCACCGGCCAGCCAGCGGCCAGCCGAGGCTCCTCACACACCGACTCCAGCAAATCACAATGCAGAATTAAAAATCAGAAAAAAACAAATTAAATGACCAAAATGAAGTTCAATTTATTCAAGAATAAAATTATTATATTCCAACTTTTATTCTTGTTTTAATTCAAATTTGACTTTCTTGTGATGAAATTCTCAAATAATCTGACTTGATGTTTGTCTCATTCTGACCTTATTCTCATGCAACTGAAGCAAAACAAAAGTTTTATTTTAACCGTTTGGCTCTAAAACTTTGCACTAAATCTTATTATTCAGTTAATCATTTTTCCATGTTTATCTCATTTTCTTTCATGTTCTTGCTCATATTTAATGATATGATCATTTTACTCAGCAAAACTGTTTGTTTGTGATTCTTATTACTTGTTTTTAGGCATTTATTTCTGTATTGTGGGTTTTTATTTGGTTGTTAAGTAAAGATGACAGAAAAACAGACGTGTTTTCTGGATCTGCTGCTGGTTTTCACTTAAAGTCGCAGCGTCTTTATTTGCGGGTCACTGGGAGGTGAAGTGTGTCGACGCCTCTGTGCCGTTTCTCCAGGGTTGGAGGTGTGAACCCGTCCTGCGGCGGGTCAGCAGCTGCAGAGAGGATCCACCGGGTCAGCTGGAAGATCCATCATCCAGAACCAGAGTCTGCAACAGAACCCGACCCGAAGCTTTCGGCTGAAACGTGGCGGACGCTCAGATGAAACGGCAAAACAGCGAACAGCAGTGAAACATGGTCAGAGCGAACTGCTGCAGCAGAGCGAACCGCTGCAGCAGAGCGAACCGCTGCAGCAGAGCGTCACACAAACACGACGCAGAGGCAGCTGCTGCTCTCCAAGAGGAAGAGGAGGAAGAGACGTGACCTCTGTGACCCCCAGGGAAACATCTCTGACCAATCCTGTCCTCACGTTGTCCCCTCCGTCTGCAGAGCAATAGAAACGTTTCCTGTCTGGTTTGATCTGTCAGGTTTTATAAGTTTTCTTTAAAAAACCCAAAAATCCAAACATGGCAGCAGCTGCAGCCTCAGGAAAACAAACCAATTAAAAAATCTCTCAGTCAACATTTACTTTCTATTCTGTTGGCCAAATTTCTACTGTTGTTGACTTTTGGTCAGGGGCCGATCAAAGTCATTTTAGGGGCCACAAACGGCCCCCAGGCCACACTTTGGACTCTTTTTATTGAAAAAGCAGAAATGATCAAAACAAACCAATTTGGCTTCAATAGCAACATTAGTGTTGAAATATTGAAGCTCAGATTCTGCAGACAATTTTCCTCTAATCGAGCCTGAAAACCTTCGTCTGCTGATCTGAATCGCCAGCTCTGCACGGTGTTCAGAGGATGCTAATGCTAACATGCTAAAGTTTAGGAAGATAAATATTGTTGCTAACAATATAATTGTGAATAATGCAATAGTTTTCTGATCTGAGGCAGTTTTTTATGGGCTGCAGATTTTCAGTTCTGCGTTGCTGCAGACAGACCTGCACTGTCAGCGTTGTCACATGTCTGCTGCGTTCCTCTCATTCCTGTCCGGCTGCTCAGGACGCAGGAATGCATGGCAGGGCCAACACCCAGAAAACCGTCATGCAGTAGCAGCAGCTGCAGCAGCACGAGCAGAGCTGCAGCAGCAGGAGCAGCAGCTCTTCCAGGAACAGAGAATCATTTAGTCGAGGTTCTGCTGCTGCAGAGCCGTGCAGACTGATGAGGAAAGTGTTTTTGACGTTTGGTTTGCACACAGTTTAACAGGCAGACGCAGGGAGATCTGCAGAGAGACACCCAGACTGAGTCTGAGACAGAAAAAAAGCAGGAGGGAAAACTGAGCAGACTGGAGATTAAAATATCTGTTAAAGCAAATGATTCCTGGGAGAAGTCTGCCGGTGGAAACACCTCTCAGACGCCTGAATCACTGTCTGTAAATGCTGTGTAGGAGTCAGACTGTGTGAATCCGGTCTGCAGCGTCTGTGTGGTCCCCCTCCGGTTTCTGCAGCGACGGATTAAAGTCTGGAGTTTGGGTTTACCACACGTCTGGAGCCAGAGCAGTTTGATTTAAGCGCAGACGGGCGGAGCCATTGTGGAGCGGAGCTGGAACAAACCACCACATCGTTGTGCGATAGGCGCAGAGTTTAATAAAACCATTTCTGTTTCTGTCAGTTGATCCAGTTCAGCTCTCGCTGGGTCAGAACCTCAGCTTCTCCACTCAGACACAAAATCAATCTTCATGTTCTGTGCAAGAAATGAAAACTTTCTGAAATGTTTCAATTTCATTTCTGCAGATTTTCTCACCAAACCGTTTCTACTGGACGATAAATTGTTCAGCTTTATCACGATAAGCGATAATATTGTCAAGCAATATGGTGGCAATAATGGAAAAACACATTAGTAGATGGGACTGCACTTTAAATCATAACGAGTATTTAACTGGAAAACATTTTAAATATCCAAAACAAAAAATGAACAATGAAGAATTGGACCAAAACCCCAAACTGAAGAGAAAACGATAAAACATCCAAATGTTTAAATTTGCATGATTAATTGATTTATTGCTAATTTTAATGCATTTATAAGAAATTTAATAATCCATTAAATAAAGATCCACAGTGGAAAACAGTTTTCAAAAAGAGCAACTTGGCTTCCTGCCCAGGGCGCTACAGCTGCACCGGGGCGGGTCGGCACACACACACACACACGCACACACACACACGCACACACACACACGCACACACACACACATCATTCTCCATATAACTGCACAATTTGACATTTTAAAAATAAATTTAATGGAGACACTAATTTAAAAAAAACAACATCTAAATTGGTTTATTTTGCAAAACTGGAAAGGAAAGTTTTTTTTCCCGACACGCGAGTCACAGGATCAACAGGATGTTACCACTGGCAGAAACCATGAAGAAGACAATGACAGGAAGTAGTTGTTGAGGCACTTCATGTTTTTATGAATCATGTGAACAAACTCTTTTATTTAAGTTTCTTTTTGCTGCCACAGATTATAGATAAAGTTTTGAACTGTGTCTGTAATTCATTAGGCCCGAGCAGCTAAGCGCTGCGAAGGCCTATTGTTTTTGTACTGTTTATTATTATTATTATTATTATTATTATTATTATTATTATTATTATTATTATTATTATTATTCCCACCTCTTTGGGGGGCTTTTTGGGGGCCTTATCATATTCAAAAACTCACCAAACTTGGCAGAAGCATAAAGGGAATTTAAAAATTTAGATTTTTAAGGTCAACACGAAAATCGCACAAGAAACGGCTCTACAGCGCCACCTAGAAATTTTCAAAGGACCCTTTGCTATTCACTTACTTCATCGTAGAGACATAAAATTTGGTACACTTGTAGAGCTCCCCAAGACGCTCAAAATTTACAATTAATGTCATAGTGCAAGTATCACAGAAAGTCAGCCATTTTGGATTGAAGTTCCGATTTTGACCCTCGTTTTTGCCGTTTACAGCCTTCGTATTTGATCGAACTCCTCCTAGGGATTTCTATTGATCGGCTTCAAACTCGGTCAGTCTGTTCATAAGGCATGTCCCATCTAAAGTTATCAAAACGGTGAGTTTTTGAGTATGCTGAAGGGGGGTTAGCAGGGGTCAAAGTTCACCTACTCGCCATAAAAAAATAAACTGCTATATCTCCTACACAGAAACTCACAGAGGCACCAAAGTTACTGTGATTGATCATCATCGGGTGTCCTACAATACCCTATGGTCGAATGATGACATCACTTAGGCCACGCCCCCTGAGAACAGGAAGTGTAATGTTTTACTGTGAACGGTCGCTATCTGACCCCTTTGACCTCATCAACATGAAACTGTTCCCAGAGACAGAAGACATGTTGGTGTGTTGAGGATTCCAACCCTGACCAGCTTCGATAAAGCAGGTGGGTGTGGCGGCGTGGTGAAGTGACCTGTAACGCCATTGCCATACGTTTGGCTCTCAATTCCAGAGTTTCGGGCCGAGCTGCTCCAAACTCACTAGGATGGATCCTGATCAACTCCGCGACAGGAATCTATCACAACATTTGGATGGCGTGGCTTAATTTTTCTATAGCGCCCCCTAGAAAACTTTAAATGATCAGCCCCAAGCCACGCTTTAACCTACAATTACGAAGCTTGGTAAACATGTGTATCTTGTCGGGACGTACAAAAAAGTCTCTTGGAGCCATGGTCTAAACCCCACAGGAAGTCGGCCATTTTGGATTGAAGTTCGGATTTTGACCCCGTTTTTGCCGTTTACAGCCTTCGTATTTGATCGAACTCCTCCTAGGGATTTCGATTGATCGGCTTTAAACTCGGTCAGTTTGTTCATAAGGCATGTCCCATCTAAAGTTATCAAAACGGTGAGTTTTTGAGTATGCTGAAGGGGGGCTAGCAGGGGTCAAAGTTCACCTACTCGCCATAAAAAAATAAACTGTTATATCTCTTACACAGAAACTCACAGAGGCACCAAAGTTTCAGTGATTGATCATTATCGGGTGTCCTACAATACCCAATGGTCGAATGATGACATCACTGAAGCCACGCCCCCTGAGAACAGGAAGTGTCATGTTTTACTGTGAACGGTCGCTATCTGACCCCTTTAACCTCATCAACATGAAACTGTGCCCAGAGACAGAAGACATGTTGGTGTGTTGAGGATTCCAACCCCGACCAGCTCAGATGGAGCAGGTGGGCGTGGCGGCGTGGCGAACTGTGACGATTCGCCATCAAACATCAAGATTGAATAACTTCCAAATGCAAGATTACAGCTGCATAAGACTTCCTATGTCTTTCTGCAGAACAGTCCTGAACATTTACATGGCCACTTGATGAAATCACCTTAGCCCACCAAAACTGTAACACCAAAGCAGCCCATGAAATATAGGTTATGTTATGCAGGTTAGCATATTAATTATTTAAATAAACATTATTATAAGTTTTCGATTTTTTTAAAAATAATTTTGTTTTGTGGGTTACAGGACAAACATTCATTGATTTTGGTTAGAAATTATACAAAGGACTTCATTCATCAGCAGTGACTGTTTAGAAACCATTTCCGTAATTCGCCACTTGGGGTCAGTGTTACTCCACCAATGAAACAACGCGCTTTTTGGCACACGGATAAATATGATGAATAACTATATCAGTATTTCGACAGTAGGGGGTCAGTGTTACTCCACCAATGAAACATAGAATGACAGCAAAACATGATGAATAACTATACTAGTATTTCGCCAGTAGGTGTCAGTCTTACTCCACCAATGACAAACAGATCGACGGACGCATTTAAACTTTGCGAGAGCGTCTGCCGTGAAATTTCCAAAAGGATAGCGGTTACATATAAACTGAGAGGTTATATGTAACCTGAAAGGTTATATGTAAACCCTCAGATAGTTTTTGTTGGCTTAAAACACGCACTAAATGTAGCGTTTTGTTAATAACTGTTATTTACTACTGCAAGTAAATGCATCTATATAACTTGTCCCTATCTTACTGATCAGTCAAGCTTGCAGAAGCAAGCTGCTACGTACGAGGTTCGGCGTATTACGCTGTACTTTTTTTTTTTTTTTTTGCTAACCAGTTGGAGCTGCTAACATTTCCTGAACATTTTGCACGGACTTTGGAGCCATAGAACCGGACCACGCTCAACGTTTTGCTTTGGGTTTTTGAGCTGCAGATTCGAACAACTCTCGTGAGCCGGAACGGACTGTTGAAGCGGAGTTGGAGCAGTTTTATTGCCGTTCGTTTAAAAACTGGTAACTCGCGGTGCGTAACGCTGATTATAGGAGCCGCCATGTTTTGGAACTCAGAGGACGATGCTAACCGAGTCCGTCAGGCCTGCAACGTTTGTAATGCTAGCGCTTTTATAATTAAAGAGACTGAATAGTGTGTTTGATACATCCAGTTTGATACATTCAGCCTTGTTTGTTGTTATGCATAGAACCTGTTTAAAGGCTTGTTTAAAAGAGCTCTGACAAAATGCTAAGTATCTTATTACCGATCCATTGGGGTTATAATATTTAGTTGTACCACTTCCTGTGATTAATACCTAATTAATGGCTGGGATTGAGCCTGTGCTATTGTTCTGACAGTTAACTGTGCTCTGCTAATGTGCTTTGCCCTTGGTTTATTACTGACCAGAATGGTTTATTAAGCTGGAACATCTTGAACTTTAAAATTTTCCTCTGATTTTAGAAGAAGGTTGAAATTGCACTGCATTTACATCTAAGTTGTAGTTAGCATGAAAGCATGTGGGCGTGGCTTAGTGTGAAACTGAATATTTGCCATGAAAGATGAAGATTAAATAACTTCCAAATGCAAGACGACAGCTGGACCAGACTTTCTAATTCTCTCTGCAGAACAGTCCTTAACACATTTACATGGTTACTTCATGACATCACGTTAGCCCCGCCCACTTTTAGCATAGAGTGACCTGTTTTTTCTGCTGTATATTTTACTGTTATTCTATCATTTATATGAGTTTCATGATCTGAAAACTGACTTAAAATGATAAAATGATGAACTCTGTGGAATGCTGGCTGCTGACCGAACATGAATTTGGGTGTAGAAATGGCAAACTGCAGTGCTTCGCCATGTGCATAAGATCGGCTATAAATTACTCATGGATCATCCGACTGGCGCCAAACTGGATATGTATGACCTTTGTTGACCTCTAAGGAGCCCAACATCATTGAAATGTAATTTGACTCCACTGAGCCGCCTAGGTTAATCCACCAGCTATATCTCCTCGCTAAATGCACCAATCTGCAACACATTTTTTGTGGGTCGTCAGGGAGCGCCGCCGAACGCATCGATGCGTACCGCCTGGTGGACGGGCGCGGAAACTGCGCAACGGCTTCTGCGTTGGCACGTGGGCGCGGTGCTGGAATCTGTGCAACGGCTTCTGCGGTGCCGTGCGGGCGGAGGTGCTGGAAATTGCGTGAGAGCTTCTGTGGTGGCTGGTGGCCGGCGGTTGCTAGTTCCCCTGCGGTGGCCAATAGGCCGGAGCGGCGCTTGGCTGCGAGGGCCGCCCGACGCCGCTTGTGGCTTTAATTATATTTGTAACGGAAACACGGCAGCCGTCCAGATGCACAAAGCGGCTTTACGGCAGATCCTTCCTGCCAGCAGCTGTTGGTTTTACAAACACTCTGTAGGTTTTGTAAAATGAATCAATTGCTTGTTAATTTGGATCATTTTCTGCTGCTTTTGGTAACATTGTGTTTTATGTTGTAATTTTCCCTTATTACTATGAAATTATTATTTTTTTAACACATCACTGCAGAACTACAGAGTGCATTAAAACAGAAAACTGTTTATAATTTACTGATATGCTGCATGATTTCTGGTCAAATGAGCAAACTTATCAATAAAGTCCAGAGCTTTAGCGTTGCGCTAAACTTCTGGCTAACCTTCAAGAGAAGCAGCCGCCATGACAGCCGGATAAAACACAACAAGGAAGGAAAAGGAAACAAGTTCAAAACTGCAAAAAATGTGGAAAAACTGAGTCATTGTCTAGATTCTTGTTCTGACACTGAGGCATGAAAACTGAATGCAAACTTTGCCAGCAGCTTCTATTTTCATGTATCTGATACACAGAAACCCAAAACATTCAGATGAACTGAAGCTGCAGACATGAGCTCCAAGCAGGACTTCCCTCTCCTCCCTGTGGGCCGCAACACATCAGGACTTCCTGAAAACAACTCGGGCTGAACGTCTTTCTGTGACTCAGGCTTATAGTGAGAGTTCAGCAAAGACCCGATGAGTCAGATTCGGCAGAACCGGGCCGGACAGACACAACACAGAACCAGACAGGATCTGAGCTTTAATCACACGACCGTCTGAACAGCAGGACGACTCGACTCTGGGCCGCTCGCATAAACAACTCCAACATCTGGGCAGACGGCAGATGTTCTCCGCCAGACGGTTACACAACAACTGCAACTTTCTTCAGGAGAAAAAAAGTTTTTTAATGATCCCAGAAGAAGGAGAAGTTCTGCTGAGAGGCTTTGACAACAGGAAAATAAAAACATGTCCTCAAACAACCGAGAGGGAAGACATTACGACCAGAAAGCATAAAAAACGTTTCCAAGCATGATCACGTTTTCATGCAAGGTGAAAAAACTCTGCAGCTTTCTGCAACAACAATGCAGCAAATGCAGCAAATGCAGCAAATGCATGACTGCTTCCAGTCAATATGGAGGATAATATGTGTTTAGATTCCACATATTGTCATCTGAAAGCCCTAAGAACAAGGAATACCTACAAATGTTATCAGTTTTTCAAAATGAAAGCGGATCTGACTCTGTTCAGTCCAATTATGGAGGAACGAACTGGACTCTCGTTCCGGTTCTGATCCGCCTACAGACCTGGGTCTGGGTTCGCCTGAAGAGAACTCTGGTTCGGTTTGAATGCCGACAGGAAATCACTCCAAAAGCAGGAAGTGGACAACACTTTGCAGCAACAGCTCTTCAGTTCAATCCTGCATTAAATGACCCCAAACTAATAAACCCGGTTTAATTAGGATTTTGGCTCCTTAACATTAAACTCCAAACTTCATCCATTATGGTGATGCAAACACCTTGTTAAACTACAAAACCTTTATGAATTAGCACAGAAAACAATGTTTCTTTTTCTAAACTGAATTTTGATCATCTGGAAATGATTTGACTGCAGCAGTTTATAATCAGCAGCCAAGACTAAATTGTTCACGCGCAGAAACTTCCCAGAATCCTCCTGGAGCTGAGCATGCAGACGACAACACATCAGTCGCAGCGTTTCACAACCAACGTGAATAAAATCCCACGGAGGGTTCGACTCGCTCGTCTCTGCAGTGACTGAAAGGTGAAGCTCGGTCTGATTCACAGCGGAGAGATGCAAATCCGTCCCTCAGCGCTCTGAGTCAGCCTCCGGGTGAGAAAGTGATGTCGGGCCTGACTCAGCGCTGCGCCTGAAGGCCTCGCGAAGGTTGGCTTCACGTTCACAGGGTGAGAAGTGACTGGGCAGCTCAGGTGGCGGGAAGCGGCTCTGTGATCTCTGCTTCAAAGAAACAAAGGCAGAAATGCAGCCAGGCAGCAGAAATGGAGTCATTTTTATAGAAACTTTCTGTGTTTTGGCTGTCAGGCAGAAAGTGAGTCAGTTTCTGACAGGTTTCACTGTCTGAGGCTCCATCAGTGATTCAAAATGTCACGTTGGAAAAGCTGAAGAGCTGAGAATAATAAAACCTGTTTTCAGCAAAAACAGGCAACTTTCAGAGAGAAGCAACCAAATCTGACCTTTAATTAACCCAAACATCAGATTAGAAAAGGTTTTCATGCTGTGAAATGATTCCTTTCTCTGCTCAGGTGACAATTTAACACATTTCTACTCAAATCTGGAGTTTTGATGTCTTTGCTGTTCATCAGTTTTCAAATATTTCAACCAGGTGAGTGACTGAAATATTCCCAATTAAGAGCATAAAAATGTTTGTCTTATTTTGAAATTCAGATTTAGACGCTCGCAGCTGCAGGTTTTACTTTTATGTCGGCTTCATTAAATGTCTCCAGTTTCTTACTGAGCATCAGACGTTTGTTGCTGTGAGGAACATCAGTTCATTCGCCTTCTGTAAAGGTGACCTGTGATGGTGGCAGTAACAACCTTCTCAGCATGTCAGTATCTCCCAATGAGCCATCATTGGTCACTAAATCAGAGAGACTGAAACCTGCAGGACGCCGGCCCTCCAGGACCCACTTTGGACACCCTGGGTTTGGACAAGTCCCTGTGTTTTTGTTTTTGCACAACATTTACACTCATGTGAAAATGACTGCAAACAGATGCACAGATATGCAAGTGTACATCTCTGAAAAGCAGAAGTGGGGCCTCCTGCACAACCAACCAGAATGTGGAATGTGGTTTCTGGATGGTAAGTCAACAGCATAACACTTTTTCTTTTCCAGCAGCCATTGTACAGCGCAGAGAGCAGTAAGATCAACTGACCAAACAGGCTGGGGATCCATTTGGGTTGCTAGGTAACGGGCGGAACGCTGCTGGGGTTGCTGGGTAACAGGGCAGCACCTGAAGTTGCATTCCAACGTTTTTGGAACAGCTCATTTTCCAGACACCAGAAAACATTAAAACATGAACTTATTGTCCAAAAAAGGGCTGAATGTTTGTTTAAGCACTAAGCAGTTGAGACCAAATGGAAGCACAGAAAAAACATGAATATTGACTAAAATGAAGCTTTTATATCTTGCTGGAAGGTCATGACGTTAGCTTTGTCTTACTGAGATATTTAACTAAAGTAGAAATTCTTGGTAGATTGCGTGTTTTGCAGTGTTTGTGCAGACAGCATGAAGGAATCACTGTTCAAACCAGAGCTGCGTCTCAGGAGTGAAATGTGGCCCACAGGAAAAGCTTGATGTGGATTTTACTCATCAGGCTCCACTTTGTTCTCACACATCCGAACCGCGGCTTTGATGAGCGTCACGACCGTCCCAGGAAACCCGCTCCTTATCGAGCCCCTGGTCCCGCGGGGCCCGGGGCCTCCGCCTGCCTGCAGCTGCTGCCGGTGAGTCAGCTGATGAAAGGCGCGTTCAGGCTCCTCAAAGCGCCACAGGCTCTTCAGGCTCGGGCTTTTATTGTGGCGGGTTAACATCGGTAAGTAATTCCTGCCACGCGCGTCACCGCGAAGCGCTGATGGACTCACACACACACACACACACACACACACACACGCGGCGGGTCCAGTCATAGAGATCGCCGCCGACTGATGTGGCTCCGACCGAAACCACATCCATCACATCCGAACTCAGAGCGGCGCGATGTGAAGAGCAGAACCGTCTGCAGCTGCAGGAAACGCGCTGCTCTCCTCTGACTGACGCTGCAGGATCTGATTGCATTTAAAAGCTCCGCCTGTAAAACGACAACATTAAAGAAAAACACAATTTGTCCTCCGCTTTCTGTGCGTAATTAGAGTTACATTAGTTAACAGTTTGCACGTTTTTGGTTCTTTCCCGTAGAAAGTTGTCCAGTCAGTCAGTCAGTCTGTCTGTCTGTCTGTCTGTAAATTATCTTCTGTGTTTACTAAACAATTACTGACTTTAACTTTGTGCATCATTTTTCTGTCCCTCACTCACTTCAAATTTAGCTCAAAACGAAAGGTATAGCAGCTCTTAAAGGGACAGTGTCACATAAAAATTAACTTTTTAAAAGTCTTTCCATGATGCTATAAAATTAGTCCCTGGAGTGTTGCTTTCATTAATCCTTTAATCCCCATGGCAACCATTCAGCTGTGCTTCCAGGCGAAGCTCCTCCCACACTCAGCTCCTTCAGACTAGCCAGCAGAAATGAGCAAACAGCTGCTGAGCTCATCATAGGAGCTGCTGCTCAGAGCAGCACTGGTGAAAACGTTGTTAAAGGTTTACAACTTCCTGGAGGCGGAGCTTCAGAAAGAGCAGCAGCTTCTTAAAGAGGCAGAGGCCCAATTTCAGGAATCCGGCTGAAGGGTTACAGGATTTAAAAAGAAAAAACATGGATGAAAGAGTCAAGGCAAAACTCCAGGTAACAACATTACGACATGATGAAAAGATTATTAAAAAGTTTATTTTGATTCTGCCCTTTTAATTACATGAAATGTTTTACGTTTCCCTGATTTCTTTACTCATTTAATTAAAATGACTAAATACTTTGTTTATTAATTTCTGATCTGACAAAAAGTTTGTACACCCCTGGTTTAAAACTCGTTTTTCTGTGGTGGAAACTTCGTGGTGTGTTTGTGGATTCGTTTTCTTCTGACTCCTCTGCTGGTGAGCTGCACTGTCAGAACCGACCCGTCAGAACCAACCCGACTTCCAGGAAAGAGGAAGCAGACGCGCTGCAGCCACACACACTTCCTCCACCCAGAGAAACGGAGGACGAGCTGATCGTGTTCATTTCTGATTCAACTGTGAGGATTTTTGTCCAGGTTTCCTTTTGATTCCTGACCTTTTCCTGCTGCAGGAGTAACTAGTTACATTTACTCAGTTACTTGAGTAACGTTTTGGAAAAATGTGCATTGAGCGGGATTTTACTCCACAGTATTTTTCACTTTTACTAGAGTGATTTTATTATAAGGTATTTTGCTCTTCCTTGAGTAAAATGTCTGGATTTTTTCCCACTGAATGAGAAACAAACATGTTTTAACCAGAAACTGACCAGACAGACTCAGACCTGCAGTTTCTGTTAAAGTTTCATCAGTTTTTCACTGATTTGGGGAAAAAAAAGCTTTTCTTTTTGTTGTTGCTTGTCTGAATTATTGTCATTTTTGTCCTCAAAATACCAAAATTTCCATTTGATTTTATATTTCGATGATGCCATTTTTAAATATTAAATGACTGATGATTTGATCAGTTTCTTCCTGGATGGAAACGTTTTAGTTTGGAGTTGTGGTTCTTCAGCGCCTGGTTCTCTGGTCGGCTGCAGGGCCTCTCCACAGGGGGCCTCAGGCACCATCCGCCCCCCCATCATCACCTGACTGCAGCACGTTTACAGCTGGGCTCTTTGATCGGAGCTTCTCCGCCGACCGGCCCTGTTTGCTGCAGTCAGCTGACCCGCTTCAGAAACAGATTTACACCTCAAAGCGTCAGTTAAATGGTTTTATTTAGATTTTATCAATCACAAACATTCAGTGTAAAGACAATAACTCCAAACATGTGACTGACAAAGTCAAACACCTGACCAGTAGCAGTTCGGCTAGCTGTTAAATCAAGGGGTGTACTTACTTCTCTGTTACTTTTTTATTTAAAAAACATTTAATAAATTCAAGTTGCATTTGCAGCTCATAAGGATATTAACTACCTGTTTAGTCTTTGTCTGTTTTGCAGTTTTATTCAGTTAATTAAACTGCAAAACTTAAGATCTTACCAAGTATTTTGGTGCAAATATCTTAGTTATTATTTTATTTGTAATGTGGGAAAATGTTTTGCTACAAGTGAAACTTGTGGACCAACTATTTTAATCAACATTAATGAATATCTATTTAAAATGAGCTGCTGGAAAAGTGTTTTCAGGTTTATAGTGGAAAATCCTGTTATATTTAAGTTTTACAAGATGTAAATAATAAATTATGTCATTAATCATGAATTGAAACTTTCTCCCTTTTTTATCTCCAAATATCTAGAAAAGGTTAAAAACTCACGTTGGAAAGTGCTTGGATGTTCCTGCAGAAACACGGTTTGAAGTTTCACTCAGACTCTGAAAAAGTTTGATTTCTGTAAGTGTTTATTCTGCAGCGTGTTTTTGCATCTGATTGGATCCCAGTTTGACGCCGCGGCCGGCTGATAACGGACCCGACCGGACTCTGCCTCATTTGCATCAAGCACCTGGAGGATTACTGGAAGGTCCAGATCCGCTGTGGGGCTTCAGCTTCTGCTCTTCACATTTGAATAATGAGAGAAACTGATACCAACAGCAGCCTGAACAAGAAATCCACCGACTGAAAGGCCGTATTGTAATAAAATAAACTCTGAACCAACTGACTCATCTTGTTTCTCAGTTCAAAATGAGACTAAAAGCTGAAAATTGAAGCAGCTTTGAACTTTTCCTCTCTGAGAAAACTCAAAGCAGCTCCTCAGAAATTTGCTTCTAATGTCTCATTTCACTCCTTTAGTTTTTACTGTTGAGTCTTAAAACATTTCATGCATCTGATTCAGACATCAAAACAGAAAATGAAGGGCCTTTCAAATAAACACTGCTGCTTCAGATGTGACTCCAGGAATGTGTAACAAATCCTCCAAATAAAATAAAGTTGCAGAAGCTGCAGCCTTATCAGAGCAGGAGGTTATCTGAGCTACCTGCTCGTTTTCAGCAGGCTGGTATCACCTGTGGCCTCCGAGGCCAGAGACGCTAAAAGGTGGTGAGATTATCGCTTCCTGGCATGTTATGCAACATAATCATGAGAGATGAGATCAGAGTCTACATGCTAAACTTGACTGTATGTTACCTAACAAGGAAGCAAGAAGCAACAGTACATTTACTTCACTGCAACAGGAGAGCATAAAATATCTCTACATTTTACTTCTGCTATATTTTTATCTCACCTACTGAGAAAAAATTCTGGATTAAAAAAGAGAAAAAAAATTTCACAGGGGATTATGAAAACCAAATTTCCATTTTTATGGTCAATAAATATTTTGTAACCTCTGCTAATCATATGCTAACTCTGCCTAATAGAGTTAGCATATGATTACTTTAGCTAACCGCCTGCAAACTATTCTAACTACCTGAAAATTCTGCTTACTCCCTGCTAGTTTAGCTAACTGCCTTCTAACTCTGCTAATCACCATCTCTAACTGCCTGCTAGCATTGCTAGCCACCTGCCTTCTCCTCTAACTTTCCAATAATAACTCCAGTAACCGACTGCTAATTTTGCTAACAGCCCACTATTTCTGCTAACCACCTGCTAACTGCCCGCTATGTTTGCTAAGTGCTAGATAACTATACTAGCTGTCTGATAACACTTAAAACTATTTGATAACTTTGTTAACATTCTGATGGCTGAGCTAACCGCCTGCTCACATTCAAAACACAATGGAGACTCACCTCCAGAATAGTGTTGGAGTAGCTAACAGCTAATCCTCATCACTTTACTTTATTATTGTATTTTGTTTGGTTAAAACCGTTGTTCTTGTGTCTCCTTCCATCATGTTAAGAAATGTGCTTATTGCCATGAATGTTATCTGTAAACATGGCCGACTAAATGGACGTTTGAGCTCTGGGGGAAGGAAATGGGGCTCCAGGTACTCCAGTCTGCACTCAGCTGGTGTTTCCAGCGCTGGACTCGGTTTCTGGACCAGCAGCAGCAGGAGGGAGGGGACGCTGGGTTTGACATCAAACGGTGGTTTTGGATGGGTGGGTGGGGTTGCTGGGCGGGTGGGGGTTACCTCAGCACATGGCCTGTAATTGTGGGCTGTTGGACGCAGAGAAAGGAGGCTCTGTGATGGTGTTTAGATGAAGCTACTGAGGAGCTCTGACCCGTTTTTCTCCTTTAATGTTGAATCAGAAGCAGCTTCTGTTTGTTTGGCCACTCAGATCAACTCAAACACAGAAAATCCCTCAAGATTTAAAGCTTTTTTGTTTTCAGGCTGTAATTATCTGTGATTGGACATGCAGAGCGCATTTATCACCCACCCAACACAATGTGTTTCCTTGTACAATCTGCTTCCCTTTGACCCGTTTCAAATTCAAAGCTGCGTTTTTATTTTTCAGACTCACTGACCTCAGCTCTTTGGTTTGGAAAGGAGTGGGGGAGGGGCATCCTGCGGCAGAACGGTGGGGAGACGCCCGGCTCAGTAAATTTAGCTTCAGCTGGGATAAAAATAACTGTCAGCAACCAGAGCAGATATTTATAGCTCAGTCAAAGGAAAAGCCTGCTTCATTTCAGTTCAGCAAACAGAGCAGATCAGAGGCAGTGACTGTTGAAATCTACAAACTTTAAACTTGGAAAATCCAAAATTTACAAAATGCATTAGTTCTAACTGCGTTGATGATGATAGGTTTTATTCAAACATCAATATCTTAATATTTTCTGGAGAGTGATTAAATATTAATTTCTGAAAATCCAGTTATTTGCTTATATTTTTCATAAATCATCTCAAAAATACAGAAAAACATTGTAGCTTGGGAAGGTGAAATACTTAGCTGCATGCTGGCTGCATGCTGGCTGCATGCTGGCTGCATGCTGGCTGCATGCTAACTACATGCTATCTGAATGCTGGCTGCACGCTACTCTGCTAAGCAGCCAATCCAGGCTCTCCGTTCTTGATGCTGATTGGTTAACCACATGGTCTCTGTTCTTCTATTTGTCCACAGAACTCGGAAATTAAAACTTTGAAGACAGAAAAATCAGATCAAACGTCCCACTCAGAAACCCGCAGCTAGCATTTCAAGATGGCCGCTCCTTGGATAAACAGTAAGCTGTTGTTCATTTTGCAAAACACGCTGGTAAAAGTTTCACGTAGCGCCTGAAACTCTAAGCTAAAGAAATAAAAGTGCTTTTGCTTCTGCTTTTCAAAGATGAATGTTTGTATAATTGTGCGCCTTTTTGCAGCCATTTTTTATGCAAGTGTAAAAGTTGAGATGCGGGTTTGGTCAGCAGCAAATTATTTGGATTTAAAGCGGCAAAAACCCCTAAAAGAGACTAAAACCTCAGTATCTAAGAATGACTTTGTGCTATGAACGGGTTTTGTATAGGCCATAAGTCCTAACCTGTTCAAGGAAGTATAGTAGATCACCTTTAAACGAATGTTTGTCAGCGTCTTCCTGGGTGTCGCCATGTTTAAATCCCACTTCTCTGACTGAAACAATATTTTATTTGTTTTCATAAAGTTTGTTATTTGTTTCTTTTTCTGATATGTGAAAGACACAAAATAAATAAAATCTACTTAATACTGACTGAGGAGGAGGAATCCCAAACAGAGAGTTTAGAGACACAGTAACAATTGGACTTGTGCTCAATGCCACGCTGTAACTGAAGTGTCGTGAGGAAGAATGGAAACAGAACAAAGTGGGAAAATCCTGAAATACTGCGGCTAAATATAACTCCTCCAGGAGGTGGAGAAAGGTCTGAAAGAAAACACCGACAGAGGAGGGAGAGTGGGAGAAAAACAACAGGCGGAGAGCTGCGGTGGAAGAGCAAATATGAACTTTTTCCTTCCATCACGTTCCCGCCGCTCGGAAAAACTGATCTGGAGTCGGAGTCGAGTGAGTGGCTGAGACACGGGACAGAAAAACCTCTGAGCTGGTCAGAACGGGTAAACAGCATCAGAAAGGCTCATATCAGAGCAGCCATGTCAACAATGTCCTGTTACCGTGGCAACAGCAAACATGGCCGATGAGGGCCATGAGCATGAGGGCCGTCACACCTGCAGAAACAATCCTCTGATGCTAACTAGTCTCTGATGCTAATGAGCTCATGATGCTAATGAGTCTCTGATGCTAATGAGCTCATAATGCTAACTAGTCTCTGATGCTAATGAGCTCATGATGCTAACGAGTTTATGATGCTAACAGGTCCACACCTGAAGCTGCTTGGAGTCAAACGGTCTGAAGTGGTTCTGTTTCTGGTTTCAGGGCAAACCACACCAGAATCTTAACAGTGTGGCTGAACAACCATATAAACAATGTGTCTGCGGTGCTGTTACCATGTTTAAGTTTTTATTATTAGCCGTTTGTGGGAAAAAAAGCAGAAGGATGTACAAAAACATCAGAGAATAAATTTATAATACAACTTTATTCTCGTAATTTTATATGTAAATTTAATTTTCTTGGGATGGCCCTAAGACTCCGTTATAGTATCCAGCTCTGGTGACATTTAGACAGACAGCCTGGACTTTGACTAGACCATTCTAACACATGCTGTTTGTTGTTTGTTTTTGTGAACTTCAGTCTGAATCTTTCTGCAGCGTTTTGATGTGTTCAGGGGACAGATTTTCTCTTCTCAGGCACCTGGTGAACGGAAAGCTGTGTGTTGGTTGTTTATTCCTGATCATTCAGTTGTAATTCAGACATTTTGACCAAAGGTTGATTGGCTGCCTGGTTTTGCTATGATGTCACAGTTCTGTGGAAATCAGCAGCAAAAACACTGAAATGGAAACTAATCAGCCTGATCAAGCCTGCGACAGGAAAAACTTTGAGTGAAAGTGAGCTTTTGCTTTTACTACCAGTAATTCCCCACTAATACCCCCAGTGACACACCTACACACACACACACACACACACACACACACACACACACACACACACACACACACACTGCTCTGCTTACACACTGCATGGCCCTGAGCTCCAGAAAACACTTCGGACCTGCTGAAGAGAAACTGCAGCGCTGAGGATTCAGCACAGGGTCTTCATCAGGTCTGAAAACACACAAAGCTGTTCAGATGTGTGAAGAAACACACAGGAAGTGGTTTCATTTCTGGTTTGTGTTCATGTCGCTGCCGGTCAGAAAAACAGGAACTCAACTGAACTCAGTCAGAAAATATAATTTACCTACAAACAAGAAGCTGAGCAGAAACCCAGAAAAGTTATTTTCTGCAAACTTTATCCAATAATCATTCGGGAAATCAATCACCCCATCTGATCTGCAGCTTCTCTGATTTGCTAATCATCATCATGATGTTTGCATAAAGCTTGGACATGTTGACCTTTAATTGACCTGCTGGGGATCCTGCAGTTCCTCTTTTGAACTAATTTTGATGCCGTTCTAACAATGGAAAGAAGAGACTAAAATTAGCTTAAACTCAACAACACCTTTAGCTTTAAAGGTCTTAAATAAATATATTGAAAATTAAAGCCTTAAAAGGCCTTAAATTCATCAAAAATGAAAGTTAGCCTTAAATACATCAATCACGTCTTAATTTTGTCATGGAGGGACTATTTTACTTCATCCACACACAATTATTACGTTCTGTAAATACTGCTAACGAGCTAACTAGCTAAGTAGCCCCAGCTAGCTCGCTGTTTTGCGTTGATAATGGGTAAGGTGTAAATTTATCGTCTGTTAGCTTGACGTCTGTTAGCCTCTTTGCCATTAGTTCACTGCTGTTGCAAACCATCCGATTTATAAAACACTGGATTTTCTTCCCAGATCTTAAATTTCATTGTTAACAACCTGAAAAAGGTTTGTGTTGGTGAAACCTGCACAAACCCTGGTGATTATAATCCAGTGGTTCTGAACCGTTTTTCAGATACCGAACCCACCAGTTTCATATTCACTGAACCCTTCTTTAGCGATAAATAAAATATGATTTTTTTTCCAAATTCAAGACACAAATACTGCGACAGACTGGCGACCTGTCCAGTGACCCCGCCTCTCGCCCGGAACGCAGCTGGAGAGGAACCAGCAACTCCCGACCCCGTTAGGGAGAAGGGTGACGGAAAATATTTACTTTTTTTTCTGGTGCACAAAATGAGCCGTGCATGAACATCTCTTTGAACCTGCAAGCCGAGCAGAGATACTTTAAAACACTCAGTCCATTACAATATCAGGTTTCCAGGCCTGATATTTAGTTATTGATTATTAATGAGCCTTCCTGTTGGCCTTCAGTTTGTCACCTGCTGCAGAGATCGACGTATTGATCTCCCTTGTTCTACATGTTCGTCTCTCTTGTTTTGCTGGACGTTTAGTACGGATAAAAGAAAAAACACGACATACAACTGTGACTATCGTTGCTTACTGCGCGCGCTAAATTCCCCCAGCACTGATTGGCCGAGCAATGTCATATGATCCTCTGCAGCAAGTGATGACCAAGCACTGGCTGTCAGAGTTGTGTTTTATTCATATTAATTTAACTATATTTATGTGAAAAACCAATGTTTCTGTTTTTGCTCGGTCTTCCTTTGCTGTGACCCTCCTGTTGCCTTTCTGTTCTCTCACTGCATGAACACAGAGCAACAAACGACCTCAACCTCTGCTTGTTGGCAGTTTGGCTCGTGTTGCAGAGGAAGTGTGTGTCTCATGCATGGAGCCGATTGGTCTTTGACGTCCACTTCCCAAACATGTTTACAGCATGTTTCCTGATGGTCATGTGTTCCTGCTGCCGCTCTGTGATTGGCTGGTTCCTGTCAGTAAACACAGTGTGTCACAGCGTGTTCCTGAACGCCCAGGGTTGTTGTTGTCTGGTTGTGTTTGAGCGGCTGACAGAAAGCTGGAGGTCAGAGCGCCAAGATGCCGAGGCTGAAGTCTGATCTGCAGTGTCGTCCTGACAACGCGCTGACATCACATCCTGCCAGCCAATCACAGAGCAGAATAGGGTTTTAAATGTTGGGTTCATTGACCAGAGCTGGTTTCTTTTTAAAGTCTTTCAGCTTCAGCAGTAGCTGTGTTTCCATTTATTATTCAAATTTGACATTTTGAATTTGAAATTTGATTAAGGAAAATCCAGTAATAAAAAAAACCAACTAATATATTGAAAATTGGTTTAGTTAGCAAAATTGCAATGGAGACACATTTTGTGATATCACGAGTCACATGATCAACAGTCGGATGTTACTACTGGTGAAAACCACAAAGAAGAAGATGACAGAAAGAGCTGGTAGTTTTTCTAACAACTTATGACATTAACAAACTTAATCACATGTTTAGTGTTTAACACCAAAATTTGGTTTTTCAATATTAGCCAAACAACAACAAAGTTTTCTGCACATTCGTAATCGAACAAAAGCTGTTGGCTTCATTTCATTCAACTCAAAACTGCAAATTGGAATTGCAAAAGTAAATTTGCTTACTAGAAATAGAAATCAGGTTTTTTTTGCACTGGACAAGTCATGTGATCAACAACAGGATGCTACGACTGGCACAAGTTTTTTATCTGACTTATAATGTGAACAAATTGAGTCATGTGTGATTATAATTGAATTTCTTGTGTTTTTATTTCAAAATTATGTTTTTTTTATGCTGGTAGATTATCAACAAAGTTTTAACATTTGTAATCTAATCAAAGATTGTGAAACATTCAGAAGACCGGTTTATAAAACAGCTTCTACTAAAGAAAAACAAGTTTGTGTCTTCAGAGGCCAAAATGCAACCAAGAGGTTAGAAACAGGAAGCAAAGAGGAAGAATGAGGAGCGACATTCCTGGCATTCCTGACAGGGAGCAGCAGCCCCACATTCATGAGTCAAATGAAGGTTTTCATGATGAACACATCAGACGAGTCTTAATTCTTCACAAAACTCCCAAAGGGACGGGATTTATGCCGGCTGTGGGAGAGGGAACAAAAAGGTGTGTTCTCAATCCAAAACACAACAAACACACCTTCCGCCCACAAACCGCAGGCTGCGCTTTGTGCCCTCATCTTGAGGGCTTTTTCATGTGGAAGAAGAAAACAAGGTTGAGCAGTGATGAGTGGATCTCGCTGCTGCAATTTAACAGGTTGATCAGCCAAGCAGCAGCTGCTGAAAGCTCAGATCAGGAGGGAATCAGCAGCAGATGCAGAAGAACTGACACACCGAGCTAAACGAGCAAACGAACAGATTAACAAGACAGGGATCCAAAAGACGCACTAAAATGGTCAAAAGACAAAAGAACAGAGCAACAAGCAGATGAAAAAAAATTGAAGCAATGTGACAATTAACCAAAATAAGAGCAAAAAGGGAAACAAGAGTAATGTTGTTGTTGGGATGACAACGTCACCAAAGTTAGTAAAAACATGACTGGGAATAAACAGAGGATGAATAAAATATGTCTAACAAGACACAGTTATCTCCCTCCTCGCCTGTGGGGGCGCTGCTTCACAAAATGCTAACAACAATGGAGCAGGTCCGGGTTGCCAGGGCTTCGACAATTATCGTATTTTTACGATAATTCTGCCTCTGTACGATGAATAATTCCAAAAAATGGGCAAATATAAGATAATTTGACCATTTCGTTGATGTGTGGTTGAAATCGGTCCCAACTTTTCCGAGAACCCTGAAGGCATCTGTTTCCTGAAACAGCCAATCGTGCTTTTCTAAACGTGAGCCACGAGTGACGTGTTTGCGTTTGCTTCAGAACAACGGCTGATTGGCTGAATAGTCCGCTGTGACATGACCGGGAAAATAAAGAAAGAGAAATGATCATTAAGAAATGTTCATTTCCCAGGATGGATGAATCCGTTCCGTCTGACGCCTGTGACGGCCTGTTAGGCACCATTCAACATTGGAGTCACTATAGCGCATCAATGCACTTCTTATTTTGGTTGTGATGGTAATTTCACAACCATTTCACAACCAAAGTTACCAGTGTTACACTCCAGTGTAACACTGGTAACACTGGAGTGGGTCAGATTTCAGTGGGTTGGATTCCTCTAAGTCATTTATCCTGCTAGCGCTAGGCTAATGCGTTTGCTTTGGTTTAATTTACCCAGAATGCCCTGCGCAGCTGTTGCTGTTGGCGTTCGCATTGGCATTCGGACCGCAGCAGAACCAACCCAGCCGACCTACAGTGGGATTAAATACCTGCAGTGGGATTAAATACCTGCAGTGGGATTAAATACCTGCAGTGGGATTAAATACCTGCAGTGGGATTAAATACCTGCAGTGGGATTGAATCGGCCTGAACAGGCCTGGACTGATTACACTAAATGAAAATCGTTCAATTCCAGCAAAGAACATTTCTGCTTCTGAGTCAGAAGCAGAAATGTTTTCTGTTTTCTGTCTCTGTGCTTTTAATGTAGCCATGATTTGGCTTGACAGCCATTCAGCCTCAGTTCTGTTATATAACCAGAGTTGGATATTCTCAGATTCTGATGGTGTAAAAATGTTGTGATTGTGCAGAAATGCGCCTCTTCACCGGCTGGCTGCTCATCACTTCTCCTCCTCTTCCTCCGCCTGACTCATCCTCTCCCTGCTTCAGGTTCAGCCTTACATGGTCAGTGACGCAGCAGCAGGATCTCCCTACGTACCGGCTCCCACCGGCCCAATGGGCTGGATCCAGCCGTTTCCACGGCGATGTGACGCAGCGACAGCCTCCACGCTGCTGGAGGACTGAGCTGAACAGAAATAGCTGCAGAAGTGACACACTGAGCTCATTTTGTTCCCTTATCGGCCCAAAATAAAGCTGCTATTCTGGAGCCATGAAAACGTTCTCCGTCATGGAGCCGGTACCAGGTCGGTTCTGATCACCACAATGACCCATTTTTCTGAGCTGACTCTAGTGTAAACGTGTTCAGGAACATGGTCACTCAGGTCCAGATCTTAAATTCAGACTCTCCTTCACCCCCTGCTGAGGTCCAGATGTTTCTCAGACGGACGTTTGGAGTCCAGGTTCTGACCAGCCGAGTCCACCTTCCATGTTTTTCACCGATGCAAACTGAACTGTTCAACAATTTGCATTTTCCATTCATGCTCCTGCAGAGTCAGCTCATTTCCGCCCTGCACTTCAAGCCGGCTGGAAATATGGTTCCACGATGCAACGACCAGATAAACAACAATACGGATGAGGAAGGGAAACACGGGACGGCCAGCCTCGCTCTGCTGCTTTCCATTTCCTGGGTTTCCATTCATTACATGTTTATTTTTGCTTACCTCACTCTACTGATCTAAACATAAAGACTCGGCCTCGTGGGAAGCTTTGCCGTTTTGTTCAGTGAATATTGGATCGGTTCTGGTTCTGTGGGGATTTAAATCCAAAATTTCCACTAAGCTTTATATTTTATATTTTATATTTTAGTCCTTCTAATGATGTAATTTTGATCAGTACCTAAGTTGACTTTTTACCAAAAACTTTTTACTTTTACTTGAATAAAACTTTTGGCGACTTTATTCACCTCTGAAAGTAACTAAGTAACTAAAGTTTACTTGCAGTACTCAGTAAAAACTGGATTACTTGGATAATGATTAGTTACTAACTTCTATCCAAGTATCTGTGTTTTGCTCCAGTAAAAAATCTTCCCATGTGAGTTTTATCTACATGCCAATCATTTCTATCGTATTAGTGATTAAAGAATTAAAGTACTCCCTTTCTCACTCCCTGACACACACACACCCTGACGCAGTGGGTGTGTAACGTGATTCGCCGGTGGTTCCTCCCATGGCATCAGAGACGGCGTGTTGACCTCTGCTCTGCCGTCACTCACCTTCGTGCAGCAGACCGGCTCCGCCCGCTGCACGCTGCGTTCAGGGTGTGAGCGGCCTGGGCCGAGACAACCTGTCCCGGCCCGGCCCGGCCCGGCCCGGCTGGCGCTGCCTGCACTATTTATTACCAGGCAAAACATCCTTCTGCAAACTGCACAGCAAATCCTTACAGCTTCCACATGGCTGAAAGCAGAAAAAGTCAATACTGTCAGAAAAAGCTTTGCATGCTGAAGATGTTTCTGTCAGAAAAACAATTCCACATCGAGTTTTCTCTTTGTTTACTGCCTTGATTATAAAGAGAAGTCACAAAGAGTCCCGCGGTTTATAGGAAGAGACGTTCTTAACAGAAATACGTTCCTTTCAGAAAGTGAAGCCAAAGACTGACAGACTTCTCAAGGTTTTTCATCACTTGCCAATTCCACTTTCAAAAGTGAAACTTTACAGATGAGAAGGGTGAAAATGAGAAGCATCGGTAAGCCGCAGCTCTGGCGTAAACATGTCAGGGTTACAGTGTCACAGAGGCTTCGTCACGGAGAAAAACACGTCTGTACGCGGGCCAGGCGGCTGCGTCACAAGGCGGGAGCGTCAAGCCATGCAGCCAAACACGACGACAAACACAGAGACGCAAAACAGGTTCATGTTTATCCTCACAGGAAAGTCTGAGCTGGGAATTCAGGAATCCTGACGTGATCCGGAGCCGAATGAGGGAAAAGAACCGCAACTTGAATAAAATCTTTCCAAACATTTCAGTAATTTCTATTTCAAATACATAACTGCATCTGATACATGAAAAACTAACTTACAAGTAACTTTTATAGCAGCTTGTTTTATGTCAATAATTCCTGAATACTGATTAAAAAGTTTTAGTTCCACTGCAGACTATTTCACTGAAAATATGGAAAAAATGTTTTATTGACGCACAAAAAATTTATAATAACATCGTCATCAGCATAAAAGGACATAAAAGTCTACGAAAATAAACAAAGTGAAACAAAATTTCTAGTTTTGTTTACTGCAAAATTACAAAAGTTTACCAAGTAATTAAATCTAGTTTCTATTTCTTAGTACACTTAAAATAAGGAAAACTAACTCACACATAACTTTTCATCAAGATATAAGAACTTGTTTTAGTCGATAATTCCTTAATATTGATTAATAGTTCCACTGATAGAGTATTTCACTGGTAAAGTGATTCAATCTGCTGTTGAACTTTTACTTTTTCATCATTATTAAGGAATTATTGTCTAATATCAAGTTCTTTTGCCGCATGTCTTTCCTGTCAGCCTACTTTCAAATAAGGCCCATAAAAACCTTGGAAACAGAAATTAGATTTGCTGTATTTGCAGTGAACATGTTGGTTGGGTTCAGTCAAACTTGCCGTTAAGCAGAAAACTGTAAATGATTTGGGTGCCGAGGACGGAGCTGAGGGGTCTGCCGTGTGACAGCGGCCCCCAGAAACTCCAGGTTCTCTCAGATGACGTGTCTGGATGGTAAAAGGCAGATTTGTTATTTGGTTTGAAGTGAAGGACAGGAGAGGACTGTTTGCTCCGGTTGTGTTTGCAGAAACAGATAGTTTCCTCTGTCAGTCGCTGCAGCTGATTGGCTGAGCCAAACTCCACATCACTTCCAGGACTTTGTTGTGTTTCACAAGAGTCGTGGACCCGTTTGGCCTCAGCCGGGTCGGGCGGGCCGGCCGCCAAAACCAACAGTCCTGCAGAATTCCCGTTGGCTGCTAACAGGATGTGACATCACACTATGACATCATGGGCACAGCCGATGCTATTTGTTCTCAGTGAGCTTCAGCTTACAGCCCAGCAGCTTTCACAAAAACACAGGAGGACGAGCAGGATGGGGGGCGGGGGGGCTGCGTTCTTCTTTACTGAAATATTTTCCCTGCAGAACGACTGACGGTGACGAGATGCAGACAAGTGATGACGTTCAGTTCTTTGCTCCTACTTTTATCACAAAGTGATGAAATTAAAGAGGAAAAATTAAAAATAAGCTCATTGAGACTTTAGCTGCCACATTAACATGAGGAACCTTCAAGCTAAACTTATAGAGGCTCCAAATGGACCACAGTGGAAATATAAAGATGGATGGATGGATGGATGGATGGATGGATGGATGGATGGATGGATGGATTTGGACTGCTGGTTCCACGCCGCCGAGAAGCTGCAGCTCGTTGCCATGGAAACTGAGACAGTGGGCAGACATCCCCCAACACACGCCTCTGTGGGAACGTCCAATTTTATCCTGAAGTAGAAATATCCATTCAGTTTTTCTGGTTCTGGTTCTGGTTCATGCTGAGGAGGCGGAGGACTGGATTTCTCTTTTCGCCGTTTCAGTTCATCAAGATGCTTTGGTTCTGCAGTTTTACTAATCATTTTAGTGATGTAGCGATGCTAGCTTCCCATTAGTGAAATCTAACCTAGAAATGTTTAAAACCCTTCAACTCCACAGCTGCTCTTTGCTTTTTAATATTGTAAATAATCTGTTGTTATTAACTCCCCTGGTTAAAGAAAGATTAAATAAAATACGTTCACACAGCAGGTCGTTTTGTTCTGGTTTCTTCTGGTCAACCGTTCGAAGCGCCCCGCATGCGCAGAAGATCGTTGACGTCACGCAGCAGCGCATTGTTTACGGAAGTAACAATGTCCCCGCCGCCTGTGGATCGATTTGAACGTTTATTCAGCAACGGAAGCCGATTGTGTCGTCACGAGTTAATGAGAAGACGAAGGAATATGACAAAAAGGAAAAACTACAGACATTAACGGCTTTTCATGAAGCATTTACTGCAAATTACGAACTGCAGAGAAATCTGCGGAGGACGTGATGGGTTCACTGACAAACAGACTGCTTCCTTAGTTTCAGAGTTAGAATTTTAAGCCATTAATATTGTTTACGTCTTGATTTTACGGCGTCCGACTTTTTCTGGTGCAGAATGATGACGTATGTCTCATGTCAGTGACGTATAAGTTGGCTAAACGCCATTATAGGTCTGAAGACGCTTTAAAAACAGTCAGATACATATTTGGAAATAAATAGTGAAAAAAATAGAGTTTGGCCATTCAGACCACCATCAAGAAACCAGACTTGGAGACCATCAGTGAACTGTGAGGTTTTCAGTAAATCATGTGAAGATGTGAAGCTACCAATATGGCGCCAATATGATACCAATATGACATTGGTACCAATATGGTATCATCCTTTCCTACATACTGGTCAGGAAAGGAGATGCTGCTGAAGAGCCCGACTCTGGAGGAGCTCAGGTGGGAAAATCTGTTAATTGGTCTCGTGGTTCTGTGATTGGCTTGATGTTCTCAGAATGAGGCTGATATTGGATTACAGCCTGAAGCCTCCACAGTAACTGATGGCATTTATGTGAATAAGACTCAGTATGAGCAGATCTGCTCTGTGAAATCCACATTTCAGGACATTTTTAAGCTCCATTTTTCACACTCTGACATTAAAGAGTTTCTGTATTTGAATAAAGGCAACTTGTCTTTTTCGGATGTCATGTTTCTGGTGGAATGTAGTCAAATAGTTGCTCTGAGCTTTTAGCTAACATCATCGTACCGGCATTGATGCTTATTGTATATTCTGCTCCAAACTAAATAACCAAGAGTGGATAAATTAGATTTGAATTGATGCAGTTGCCAGTAAACCTGAATCAAGACAAATTTAACTGACATGTAACTTTTCAGAAAGACACAGGAGCCAGTTTTAAGTTGAAAATCTCCCACATTGGCAGCTTTTTTCACTAATAACATTTGAAAACATCCTGTTTTCTATGTATTTTTACTTGTTTTGAGAGGGGCATTTTTCACAGTGTTATCAGCTCCCAGTGTTACCATTCAGATTCCTACAGGCTTTCATGCTGATTCTGATGGAAAGATTATTTCTGTAAGATGAAATCCAGAATTACTAGAGAGCGTTGGGGTTCACTGAACAACTGAACCGTGGATCTCAAACTGGTGCTAACGTTGTGTTTGGGAATTTTATCAAGCTCACTTTAATAGTTTTAGCAACTTTGCTAACTTTCTGCAATGGATCCAAAATGTAGATCTAACAGTATATGCAAGTTTTATCTATTATGAAAAATATGG
This sequence comes from Poeciliopsis turneri, assembly GCA_922788865.1. Classification (NCBI taxonomy): domain Eukaryota; kingdom Metazoa; phylum Chordata; class Actinopteri; order Cyprinodontiformes; family Poeciliidae; genus Poeciliopsis; species Poeciliopsis turneri. Next base: position 448,924 of record CAKLNU010000637.1, on the reverse strand, counting down.
AAGTTTTTGCTTCCATTTGAAGATAATTCTGATTTGCATCACTTTGTTTTTATTTATTTTCAGCAGATTACCATCAGCAGTTTGGTGAAATAAAATCTGGATTAGGACCAGAATGGATACATTGTCAAAGGACCACAAATGGCCCCTGCACCTCATCTTTAGCATCCCTGAACTGGAGAACTGATTTGTCCTTTTAAGGTCGAAGGTATGCACCACACACACACACACAACACACACACACACACACACAGATGAATGACTCAGGAATCGTAAATGTATTCAACAGTTTATTCATCAGATCGAGTCAACACATTGATGAATCTGAACATATGACTTCATTGTGTCTGAAAGTTCATAATTAAGTCCAAGAGCATGCGCATGCGCACAGGTGAGCCGAAACACCTGTAGCTCCGTTCATATCTCCACGTGCGCCTCTCCACTCATTCATCAGTCCAGTCACGTGCTGTCTCCTGAAAACAGCCTCCTCTTCCTCAGCTGCTCCTCAGCTGCTCCAACACGTCTCGGTCCGGCTTTCAGAACCGGTCGACCCACTTCACGCGGCAGGAGAGCTCGCTCCGGTTCGGCCCAGGCTCACCCCCCTCCCCCCTCTATCGCCGCTCCTCCTCCTCTTCTTGCAGGAGGTCGGGTCGCTTAAATCCAATTCCTTCTCACCGCTGCACGGCGGTTCGGTTCGGTTCGGTTCGGTTCAGTTCAGTCAGCCGTCCCGCAGCTCCAGGCAGGGGACCCACTGGTTGCTGCAGCGGCTTTGCTCGCAGAAGCTGCTGACGTGCTGCAGGGCCTGGCACTGCAGCGGCTGCACCGGAGGGTTCTGCACAAACAACACGGAACCGGCCGTTAGGACCCACAAACAACCGGAAGTACAAGTCAAACGGCACCGGAAGGCAGGAAGAGGCACCGGGTGGACCGGGGAGGCGGACTTACCGTGACCAGGATGCAGTGCAGGTCCCGCGGCTCGTTGCAGTTGCTGTCCTCGGTGTCTTCCCCCAGCAGCTGCGACAGCCGCCGCACGCCGGAAACCCGCACGATGTTGATGTCGTTGTCACAGCAGAAAGCCTGGAGCAGCGTGAAGTGGATCTGCAGCGCGATGTCATCCTCATCTTCCTCATCCGTGGCGAGGAGACACAGAACCACGCTGTCCGGATCTCTGCAGCGGAACCAGGAGAGGAACGTTAGAACAACAGACCCAGAAAGCACCTAAATGTTAAAACCTCAGAAACACGTAAATGTTGAACTTTAACTCCTACTTACACATTCATGAGCTTGGCGGACTCGTACACCCCCACCGTGAGGCAGTCCTGCCGCTGCGCCGCGACCAGCAGCTCCTCCACAGCCTGACTCACCGTCTCCATCCTGCAGAGGCAGCGGGGCGGTTAGAACCACGCACAGCGCACAGTAACGCTCAACATGCCTAAAAGCAACGTCTAAACATTTGTGCATCCTGGTACATAATTTCGCACAGCCGAAGCGCTTACTTTTGCTCGGTGCTGTTGGTTCCGACGACCTCCTCCAGAGTCATGTTGAACTCAGAATAATATTCCACCAGCTCCAGGTTAGAAGGATAAATTAAATCCACAGCGCTCGCTGTCCTGTTAAACTCCAGAAAGAGAAAAAGCAAAGTCCAAACAGAACGGCAGAATAATCCAGATCGGAACAGAAGAGCTTCTGGTTCGGATAAAAGTCCCGTCCGGTACAGAGTAAAGTCGCTTTCTGCCTCTGACAGCCGAAACTCCTGTATTTATATCTGCTGTTTTGCGGGGGGAGCCGCGCGCAGCAGGGAGCCTTTTGATTGGTCCGTGCTGATCAAAAGAGAATTTTCAGCGCGCTGCTGATTGGCTGAGCGCGGTGCTGATACCGGCGATCCCACGTGGGTGGTTTCGGAGAATCCCCCGCATTCCCTCCCTCCTCTCTCTGCCTCTCTCTCTCTTTCTCTCTCTGTCTTTCTGTTTACCGGCTGTTTTCTAACTGACTGGAGGAATTTCCACATCTTCCTCCTTCTGCTCCCAGAAACTCTTCTGGTGCAAAAAAAAAAAAAAAAAAATCCCCCAAAAGCGAGATCAGAGCGCACACCTGACCTAATTCATGTTACATGGAGCCTGCGGCGTCCAGCAACAAGGCGGGGAGGGGGGCGCTGGGGCACGCGCCCGACGGGTTGGATAACGGACTGCTGCTGCTGCTGATGATGATGATGATGCCGGTTGTGCAATAGTTAAAAATACAGAATGGAAAAGGTCTGGTGATAAACACGAGCCAGTCAGCTGCATGTTTAGCATTAGAAACTACCATGAGGTCAAAGGTCAAGTGATCACAGCCTCAATAAAACATTTTTTGAATAAAATAAATGAGTGGGTTTGAGCTGCACTGGTTCTGTCCCGCATGCAGGCTGCCCGAACCGGGTCGCATGCTGCCTCTAGCGGCCAGGCTGCGGCGCTGCAGGACGTGTCTGGGCAGAACCAGCAGCGGGCAGGGGGAGTCCCGGCGGGAAGGTTCTGTTTGGGGGGATTTGTAGGGAGTTTCATGGGTCATCAGGAGCCGTTTGGTGCTCTTTCATATTTTCTGAGTTTTTTTGAGAAATGAAAATGAAACTGAGCAGAAGCTGCATGAAAATCACATGAAATGTCATCAGGGAAACTGACATTTTAGGAGTTTTTTTCCTGCAGAGCATCAAAAACAAATATAATCAATATATAGTTTCAGTTGGCTGGAATAAAAGAGAGTTTCTGCAAGAAGTTTGAATAAAATTCTGTATTTTCCCAGGCTATATTTAAAAAAAAACAACTTATGACTAAACTTATAAAAATAATGAAATATGAAGCTTATTATATCTAAATGATTCAGTTCTTGTAATAAAGAACAGTCACGTGTTGGGTGTTTAAAAAGACAAAAAAATAAAGTGAATATTTCAGAGGATTATCTAATATTGCTCCTGATGAGTCATCATGATTCACTCACGATACAAAAAGTACTTTTATAACCTGATCAGCACATTTATTCATCACAAATTAAACATCTGCACGTTCCAAACATGCTTTAAAACTCAAATATATTTGGTTCTTCTAAAATCTTTGTTTTCAGGTGAAACTTTATATCTGTGATGTGAAGGTTTTATAAGAACCTGCAGAGAGAATGGCTGGGAGCAGAGATTATGTTATAGCACCACCTGCTGGTTCAGTTAAAAACATACAAATCTTTAGTTTCATTCATTATTATGGGTTTTCTTTATTCATTTTTGTTCTAAAATTCTTGAAATTTATTTATTTAACCGTGGTCTCTGTAGAGACTTTTCTATTAGGCAGATATTTTTGCAACATTATTTGCAATAAAAACCAACAATAAGTTAAAATGAGATCCTAAAGAAATCATCACAATAAAACAGAATGAAAATAAAATCCAATGCTATTTAAATCTTTGGGAAAAAATGATAAACACCAGAGGTAGTGCTTTCCTTAACATAATGACAATAAACATAGTTTTTCAGTAATTATTATAGATATTTTGTGCAGATATTCCATAAAACAGAGAAGAACAGATAAAATATTTTTATCAATTAATCAAATCAATTTATTTGGTGAAAGGGGAATAAATTCATATTTAATCAATAAAAAATATGTGTAGCGAGTCAAACTTTCTCACAATTCCCTCCAACTTCTTGTTTTATCTGCAGATTTTTAATTCAAGCAAAGAAACTTTTCCATCCATCCATTTTCTAACAGGCTTGACCCCAGTGGGGTCAGGAGGTCCCTCTCGCTTTTTTAAAAAATGATTTAATTTTGTTTTGATGCTCACAGGTGATTAATGGTTCTTGATGAATGGACCATAAATCACCCCCACCATGAGCAGACCATTAATCTGATTTTTTCTGATGTGATCAGAGTGATGAGGATCGTTACCAGCCAATCAGAGCTGATCACATGACGGCTTTAATCAATCAGTAGTTTCACTCAAACAAAAAGTGTCAGGATCAGCAGGTTTTGTTTTGAGAAACTTTTAATAATTTTAACTCTAAAGCTTCATCTGCTAGAGCTGACATTTATCTTCTTTTTTGGCAGCTTATTAAAATATTCAGAACTTTAAAATTCAGCAACTAAAAATACTTTCTCCTAAAAATAAACATTTCAAGGGTTTCCAAAGAAAGGACAAGCAGTGACCCGAGAACAAAAAGCTCATTTTTACCACATTGCTGCTGAATATCTTTTGCTTGATTAGTTTATAGCAAGATATTTTTCCATTAGTGAAATAATCTGGCATTTTCAGCAACATTAATGAATTATTGACTTAAAACAAACTCCAATATCTTCCTGAAAAGTTGCTTTGAAGTTAGTTTTGTCTTATTTCAACTGCAATAAGATATTTTCACTAGAAACTAGACTAAACTCAGTTGAAAACATTTAATTATGGCATAATACCAGGTTTTGGATCACTGTCTTTTGAAAATCTTCCTGTATTTAGTCGAGTTTAATTAAGAAAGTAAATGCAGCAAAGGTGACTTTCCCAGTAAAAGTCTCTGGATAAACGAAGTTCTACTTATTATAAAAGCGTGGTTATAAAAAGTTTAATAATTTGTGTTGTAATTAACATTTTCCATTGTAATAAAATTATGTTACCCTGATTACAAATAAAAGTGATCAATTTAAACTTGTATGATTCTTAAAGTGCAGTTGGGGACCGCACAGAATCATTCCAAGGTCAAGAAATGGCCCCCGAACCGTAATTTGGACACTCCTGTTTTACTGTATGTAACTTCACAATAAGTTGATTTTATCCAGCTAAATGAAACTAAACAGATAAATGTGAAGGGTAGCTTAGATGAAAGTTTGTTCCAACCTTTCTGTTAAAAAGTTTGTTCTCTCTCAGTGAGCTGTGCCACCAACCTGCTGACGGCTCCCTTAATTGAAAGTGTGAAACTTCCTGCTGGTTTACACTCTGCTGGCTTCAGTCTGCTGGTTTTCCTGCAGCTCTCGGCTCTCCAAACATCTCATTAACATCCTTTATGTTTATCCTCCACAGTCTGGGGTTAGGTGTCTGTTCAACTGCCTGCTGGAATACACAGGTGGTGTTATTATCTCTACTACAAATATTTGATCTTTCTTTTCCTTCCTCATTTGTTCAAATCAACAACTAACAAATTTAATTTGCAATTTCAGATTCAGTTGATTCAGACTTTTGCTATTGGTACCAAAAGCAAATATTTAGCAGGTCTTTAGTGGTAAAAATGGCAATTCCAACAAACCGCTGCTTTGACCTAATCAAAGTCCAGACATAAGACTTCAGTGATTCCACTGACTAGAAAATAACCCAACCAAGCTTTATATGTGAATGGTGCTATTCACAGTGTTTGTTAGCCTACACAAATGTATATGCATTTTATATAATAAAAAAAAACTGTTCTAAGAGCTTCTTTAACCTTAATTTGTCATTTATTTCTCATGGTTTTTTATTTTTTATTTTACGCTTTCAAAAACCAGAATTTGCACGCAACTTAATTTTAATTATTATTAATTTTTTTAATCAAATACTATTTGATAAGCAAATAGCAAATTATTTTCAAATTTTAACTATTCTTTAGAAGAAGAAAATATATACATATACACTAAATCTTTTCACTCTATCTTATTTGGTTGATGCTAATGGAAAAATGTCGTTTTAAATGAAAGATAAATTACTTAAAACACAGGGAAGCTTAAACTTGGACATAAACGGGTTTCCATAAACTGCGTTCTAATTACAGCAAAGTGAAGGAAGTGTCGGCTTTTATTTTGAACTGCCTGACCGGAAGTCCTTCTCCATCACTTGGCTGTTGGCTGTGAAGCTGTGATGGTGGACAGTGTCTGACTCATTGGCAGCCATGACAGAAAACTGCGTTCCTCACGAAGTCGTGGAGCCGGTTTGTGTTTTTAACATAATTTTATATTTAAAAACGAAAACATAAACGAAATAAAATACAATAAAAACGGAAGTTGAAAGGCAACGGAAAAATGTAATCCAAGTGCCTCGCGGATTAGCCAAGGAGCTAACAAGCTGCTAAACGGCTAGTAAAACAAACATGGCGGCCGTTCCACACGTAATCCGTTTTCCCCTTCCAGCGTCGCAGACTTGTTGAGATGGTGAACTGTTGACATTTTCCCGGGTTTATAGAGGTCTTTAGCGGCTGTAACGGTTGGTGTTTTCGGTCCACAGGAGGAGATTCCTGCCGTGGATGCGGTTAACGACACCGAGGCGACCCCGAGCGAAACTCCTGAAATATCTCAGGTTCATGTCTGGCCTTGCTTCTTCATAATATATATATATATATTTATATATATATATATTTATATTTATATATATATATATATATATGTGTGTGTGTGTGTGTTCATTCAAATTGTGCAGCTCAGAGAAGTTGAAGCTTTGCTGGAGATGGACAGGAGAGAAAAGCAGGAGGAAGAAAAAGAAAAGCTGGACGGACAGACAGACACTGAGGCAGTAATGGTAATAATAGTAATAAAACAGCATTTATATGAGAACTGAACCATGAATGTCTGATTTCACTGAGATTCTTACAGGATTTCTGAAAGACTTAAAAAGTCAAACACAGGTTCATCTAAAGAATGAGTAAATCATCAAAAAGTTGAATATTTTTTGTCCTTCATTTCAGTTGGTTGGGTCTCATCAGGTTAATGTCTCCATCAGGAGGGCGCTCCATGTTGGCCCGCGTGGTCGGAGAGCAGGAACGGCTACCCGGCGACGGTGGTGGCGGCTGATGGTGAGCGCTCCAGGGTTCGCTTCAGTGTCTACGGCAACAAGGAGGACATGGCCGTGAGCACACTGTGGAGTCCCAGCGCTGCAGAGCAAACGCAGAACTCACAGCCTCAGGTTAGCCGTTAGCTTCAGGTCAACTCATTTAACCTGCAGGGAGGAAAGGTTGTGTGTGAGAGGTTCACATTTTTAAGATGAAAAACTTAATAAGTATTTTGACATGGGACTCATCAGGTGAGAGTTTAATCTTCACCTGGTTCAAATTCTGTAAAGAAATGTTCGTATTAAGCACTTTCTGTTATCCAGTTATTAATCAGTTAATCCAATAATTTACCACCAGATGAGTCATTATTGATGTTTAGAAAGTAAAGAGTTTTTCCACATGTTGATGTTGGAGGATTTATTTTAACTGCAGGTGCATCTTTTGATAAAGAATGCTGTTATTGCACTTTTGGTAATAAAATATTTGTTTTCTTATTTTAAAATGGAATTTAATTTGTTTATGTTCACTTTGAATATTGTATAAAATATTAAGTGGTTAAATGGAAAATCTGCAGAATTTGCCAATTTTTAAAAATCCTACTAAAAGTCAGAATAAGCAGTTATTAAAGGAATTATTAGCTTCAGCCCTACTGCAGAGACTGTAGCTGGAGCTTTTATGACCTTTGACCTGTCCTGTTTGTCAGCTGAGCTAAGGCACAGGGTGATGACGGAGACATTGTTAATACGGCTGTCCAGAAGACGACCAGCAGCTGCTGGGGAACGTTGTTGTTCTTGAGTTGCAGTAGGAAATGCGATCTCTGCTGGTGTGGCTCAGGTGGATTCCAGCATTCTGATTGGCTGTCAGCAAACACCATGTGTATCAGGATGGCCTTCATTAGAAAAACAGACCAGATGCTTCAGTTTTCTGCAGACTGTTTGTTGATAACATTAACATTGTAAGTGATGGTGTTTTAACGTGTGTGTCTGTTTCAGGTCTGGAAGCCCGGGTCGCGTTGCCGGGCTGTTTACTCGGCCGACGGCCTGGTTTACCCCGCTGTGGTGCTGTGGGTCAAAGATCAGCGCTGCCGCGTTCGCTACGACGAGTACAACAACGAGGAGGAGCTGGATGTCGGCAGCCTGCTGCATCCCGACGAGCTGCGCGGCCCAAGCAGAGCCGCCGCCGTAACCAAGGTAACACTGCGACGCATCCATCATTAGTTTACTCCTGTGTCTTCATAGAGTTCAGGTAAAAAAGGCCTGGCATAATGAGCAATAAATCAATTATTTGCTTGAAAAATGAAAACAAACTCAATTTCTGTTGGCATAATTTATCGTTTTTCTCTTTTCTCTCTTTTTACCAAGAACTAGTATTTTTGTCTAGGTTCTAGTGCAAATATCTCCGGAAACTTGTAGGAGCTTGTGTCAGTAACTGAAGTAGGAAAAGATATTTGAGCTACAAGCTCAACTAAAGTACTTGGTGTGGTTTTGTGTTTTTGCAGTGTACATGTCTGAAAACAATTCGTCCAACCAAATGTTGGACATTCTGAGGTGAAACCTGCAGAATAACGGGGAAACTGGGTTTGGCGTCATGAAGCTTTGTTTGTTGGTGCTGCAGGGCAGCAGCTGGATTCCCAGTCCTCCCAGCAGCAACCTGGACTGGAAGAGATGGAGGCGAGACGAGAGCAAAGGAGACAGAGGACGAGGGAGGACGTCCGCACCGAGAGACGATCCAAACATGGTCGGTGTTCTGGTTGGGACGGATTGTTAGAGACGCACCGATCCACTTTTTCACTTCTGATATCTGAGGTTTAGTATTGGCTGATTCCGATCCAGAAAAACGTTTGTTTTTAAACACAGACATAAATGAGTGACACATTTATTTGGTACCTTTCATACTCAACAGCTTCAGCAGTTTGTGGAAACATAAAATCAACTTTAATTTGTTCATTCAGTGCAGTTAGGAGTAGAACTCCAATGTCAGGTATATAATACAGAAACTGACAAAACAAAAGAAATGCTAAAATAAACTGCAACAAACCCTCCGAGTGGTTCAAAAGGTGCGAATTCTAGAAATAATGTAAAATAAATAATAAGGCAGATCTAGATTAGATAGATCTGCCTTCGTGGATCAGCCACATTGTCACTGATAACCCATCTGGATTTTTTCAATATCAGTTCATCTCATTCACAGTAACAACCAACCAAACCCACCAGGGCAGCTTTTAGCAGCCTCTTTCTGACAACCAGGGCTTTTTGTCTGTTTTCAGATGAAAGCGAGATCCAAGAATGAGAACCCAGTAGAGAAAGAAACCGCAGAGAAAAGGAAAGGAGACCCGACGAACATCTTCTTCCCTCCGTTTCCTCCTCCTCAGATCGGATCAGTGGTAAATCTGACTCACTCTTCAGTTTTTAAACCTGTCAGCACTAAAGTTAGTAGTTTGCTAATTTGGGGGAATTTAAATACACTTTAACATTTTGCTAAAATTTAGCAGAGAAGCGAGTTTCAGGCCACATCAAGATTATGAATGTTCAAATGTTACAGCTACTATTACTATAGTAACAGTAATATACTAATATGTTAAATGATTTACAGAATCATACATCTTATCTCTCTGCTTTAATGACATTCTGGAAATAAAAACTGATTTGATTTGACTGATGAAATAATATTTAAGCTCATAACTGTTGTGTTAAAGTTCTGTTCATGCAGCATAAGCAGATCAGGGGCCTGAAGTTTAGACACACCTGTATTAAAAATTCCCAATTTGAAGGCAATAAATTACAAATCATTTTTTGAGTCATATTTGAGTTTTATGATTAATGAAGTGAACATAGTTACTTTATTGTGGAATGAAATGGCATAATGTGCCTGAAAAACACATAATGTCACCCTTTTAATCTGTTACATGATCAAATAAGTTGGGAAAATTCTTATTTTGTATATTTCAATTTAATATTTGCACATTAATTACTTTAAGAAGCTATTTATTTATTTTCTACATTTTTAGCCACTTTTGGTAGGATCAGTCCTCCATACATTCTTAAATTCAATTCATTTTTAAAGAAAAAAAAACTTTATTGATCCCAAAGGGAAATTAAATGTAATTTAAATGAATTAAAATTCTTCAGAGTTATTATAGCTAGTGAAGCTGTAGGCAGGAAAGATCTCTGTAGCAGTCTGTGTTGCAGTGAACCTGAAGAAGCTTCTGTTGGTTTCATATCACCGTTTTTATGAGCTGTAGATGTTTTTATTCTTGTTTTCATTTATGTTTTTCTCTGCAGAGCCCTCTGTCCTTCGTCCCTCCTCCTGTCCCTCCTGTCCCTCCTTTCCCTCCTGCTTGGACGCTCCCTGGGAAGGAAGCGGGCGACTGCCAGGACGTCAGCGCCGTCACCAACATGTTCATGCTGTGGTACATGTGTGGCTTCCACACCGGCAGCTTCCTGGTCAGAAACGGGTCGGACCCAGACGGTTCTGACTCCAGTTCAGAGACAATTTGTTGAGTTGCGTTTTGGAGGAAAGTGATTGGACTCGTGTGTTTGTGTTTCAGGCTCAGCAGAGATCCTCACCGCCCTCCAAAGACTAAACATCCCTCTGAACACAGGAAGACCCGGTAAACACACACTGACCCTGCTGTTTAACAAATACTGACATCTGGTGGTGAAACAGGAGATAGCAGCTACTGACTTTGACTTGGCTACTCTTGTTAGGTCCTGTTGGGTCCCGTTAGGTCCTGTTAGCTCCTGTTAGCTCCTGTTAGCTCCTGTTGGCTCCTGCTGAGTTTGGATTAATACAGAACTGGAAGAAAAAACTGTTTGACTGGATTTGGCTCCAGTTCAAAGCTGAATCTTTGATTTTAGGATAGATCACTTCCTCCCAAACTGGATTGCAAACGACTCCTAATTTTGGGTGGATTCTCTCCAAAGGTTTAGCTAAGATATGATCTTTTTTATTTTGAAAGGTAACTTGATTCTGTCTGTGGCTTCCTGCTCTTTTCTCTCTTGATAAGGTAAATGGATCAAACCAGAACCTCTAATGGAGCAGAAGCTGCTTCAGAAATATCGACTCTGCAGGAAGTTTTTCCTTTTTTCATAGCAGAGGACAAAAAGCTACAGTTTGCTTTTGCTTTTTTTCCAATAATCTCTTTATTTTTTATCAGTAAAAATATATATTTTTGTTCGTTTTTGACTTGAAAAAGGTAATTTTGTTCAGAGTTATTAAAACAATATGTGGTTGTTTTCTGAGTCTGTGTGTTTTAAAAACTGGATGTTGTAGGAGAAAATGAGATGTTTGATAAATTTGAAGTATTTTGCTATTAAAGAGAGACGATAACGACGCTGCTTGTCTGGGTTGAGCTGCCGGTGTCTGAGGCGTGTTGACCGACTTTGGCTGCTTTGACGTAAACGGTGACACAGACGGACCCTGCGGCGCTGCGGCTCTTCCTGCCAGCTGCTCCGGTCAAAGAGACGCTTCAAATACGTCTGATTTTTGATTCCATGAGCTTCATCTCCGTCTTTCACTTGGTAAAGGATTTACGGCTCCGATCAGATTCGCGTCTCACAGTCTGAAATGTTTTCATCTTAATTTTATGACATAATCTCCAAAAATTATCCACATTTCACCTGAAAGTCTTAAATTTTAGGAAAATAGGCATTAAAATGCGTTGAACTTTGATGTCTGAGATCCACTGAGGAGAAAAAGATTCTGAGTTTTTATTTAACCTCTGAGACATGAGTGCATCTATGGAGGGCTGATCCTGCCAAAAGTGATAAATGTAGAGCAAAATGCCTCAATGAACACAGTAATGTGCCAAATGTTTTATCTAAATATAACAAGAAATGATTTTCCCAACTTACTTGATTAGACAATAAGAAAGTAGAACAGTAAGGTGATATAATAACGCTTCAACAAACAAAATGACAAACACACAAAGCAAATTACTACAATATATTAGGGCCATTGTGGAGAGAAAACAAATTCCACTAGAAAATCATAAAAAGCCTGACTTGGAGTGGGTTTTTTTTAGATTATTTTCAAAATGTTTGGTTCATTTTTAGAAATTTTTCAACTTTTCAGACTCACAAATGTCCTTGTTTGTTCAGAAATATTCAGAGATAAATTTCTAAATTTCTGACTTTTTTCGGAATTTTAATTTTTCAAACTTCCAGGTTTTTTCCTTAAAAATGTAAGAATTTAATAATCTCAATTTTTGAATTTTTTGGCGAAATTTACTCTTCTTTTTTTATTTAGAACGACCCTGATACAACATCGTAAACTAAACATTATGCTTTAAATTAATAATTATTTTCAGAAGTATTATTTTAGCATCACTTAAACTTAGTTTTTATTAATTTCGTTTTTATTTCAATACACATTTTGTATTTAATATTTTCTTACGTTCACATTTTATTTTATTTTGTCTCAAAATAAAGTGGAGAATTTTGTGATGCAACATTAATACTGCTGAATATTAATTGTACATAGTATAATCAAATAAGTTGGGAAAGTTCTTACTTTTTAATTCAATATTTGCACATTGAGTACTTTATGAAGCCAGTTATTTATTTTTACATGTATCACTGCTTTTGGCAGGATCGGTCCTCCGTAAGTCTCGGTCATCCAAGACATTAAATGTTTGAAGGAAGACAGAGGGATTGTCCAACAGGACAAGTCCAGCTGCCTCCAGTTAAACCAGTAGCTTTTAGTTGGGCAGGAACCAGTTTGGACCAACAGACTCCCGTTTTCCAACGAATCGCAGCGTCACAGAAAACGTCTCATGTTGGTCAAAAGGTGAAAATGGTCGCGTCACTTCCTGTTTGACGGAGCAGAGCTCTTGACCTCCGCTGACCCCTGAGGTGAGCCGTGTGATTGCCTGGTTACGGGGTAAATATTGCCGTAGTGACAGCAGAGCCGGTCCTGCTGGGTATAAACGCTGCGGACGGAGCCTCAGCCTCAGCGTCCAGCAGGCCGCCGCAGATCCGCCGCAGCTCAGAGCCTTCAGCTTCCACTGCGTCCGAGTCGGTCAGCACTATGGTCAGCACCAGCATGCTGCTGCTCAGCGCCTCCTGCTGGCTGCTGGTGGCGCTGGGCTCCTGCGACGAGCGGCTCGAGGAGCGATCGCCCGAGTACGACATCATCAAGACCGCAGAGGAGAAGGAGCTGGTGAGTCAGCATATCGATGTCAAACAAAGTTCAATTTAATTTAATGTTTCATTAAGAGCCTAAATTAAAAATAACAAACATTTACAGTTGAAACCAGATATTTCCATAGACGGGTGCATTTTTTCTCTCTGTCTGAAGTGAAGTGACCAAACTTTGATTATTTTAGATTAGTTCGAATTACCAAACTTGTTTCCATCAGAAAACTTAACGGGAAAATTTTTTAGAAAGCCGTTTTGTAACTTAATTTGAACAGGAATGTCATTTTCTTTAGCAGGATTTGTTTGGGTCTTTTCAATGTTATGAATGTTTATTATTCCTGATGGATCAATAACTTATTGATCATCTTATTACTTTATATACTAAACAAAGTCATTAAAATAGTTTTTGTTGTTAGTGTTTTGTTTTGGATCAGTCAGGTCTACAGGGGCTGTAGGAGACATTTTAAAAGAACAAAATGTCTTTTAGTTGACCTTATTCCTGCAGTAGAACATCATCAGAAGACGTTTTCAATCAGAGCCTCTGTCCGTCCTCAGATCGAAGCTCTGCAGGAAGTCCTGGAGAAGCTGAAGAACAAACAGCTGCCGTCGTCTGAGAAGAAGCTCGGCTGGCTTCCACCTGTAAGCTCCGCCTCCCCTGCAGGCTCACCTGCCTAATGCAACACTTTTCCAGTGAGACTGAAGTGTCACTTTTCCTCCAGGTTGCTCCAAACCTGAATCTGAGCGCGCAGTGAGACTGTTTCTAAGCAATGTTTGAGCTTAAATCTCAAACGTTTGCTCAGTTTGTTTTCTCACGCCTTAAACTCTGCTAAAGCTTGGCTCTCCTGTGCAAGTATGGGATACCAGGAGAGACAAAACACATTTGATGCGTCTGTCACACCGCCTGCAGGGTTCATGTTTCCTCCTCAATTAGAACTTGTCAGATGTTAATAACTACATTTATTATTGTTTCATTTATTGTGATGTAATTGGGTGGGTCGTGTTTAACGTGTGTGTTTTCTGTGTGTTCGGCTGCCAGTGCGACGCCGGTGAGCAGTGTGCGCTGCGTAAGGGAGCGAGGATCGGGAAGCTCTGTGGATGTCCCAGAGGAACGCTGTGTAACTTCAGCGTCCTGCAGTGTGCTTAGAGCTCAGAGAAACGCTCTACAAACCAAACAATAAACTTTTAAAAAACTTTTCATGCTTGTTTAGTTTTAAGCTAACACAGTTTTAAAGGTATTTGATATAAATCAAAGTATTAAAGTTAACAAACTACTTTTAACCCACAAATGCTTCCTTAGTTTTGTTTACTTTAGTTATTGTTGCTAAAAGTGGTTGTGCAAGATTTTGGATAAGCAACATCTTTAGATGCATTTCTACTTCAACTCCTGAATCGCTGCCGTCTTCTGTGCTGTGACGTCGATCTGTTTACATCATGCTGCCAGGTTTTAGGTTGACTAAGAGAAAGAAAACAGACGTACGTAGAAAGTGCCCAGGTTTATTTTTGAAATGAGTACATCCCACCCTGAGCCGTAATTTCAACCAGAATTTGATAACATCTAAAAGTTGAGACAAAAGGTTTCAAGCAGTAATTGTGGCGTTAAAACGAAGCACACGCAGACATTTAGTGGAGACAGCAGTAAATCCCTTTCCTCCCTCTCAGCCTGATTGAAGCCATACAGAAACCAATGCTGGCGTTGCGAGTTCTGACGTTTTGATCTGGACCCAGGCGCTGCTGGGGGAAGAGGAGCGAAGCTTGGAGAGTCCAACAGGAAGCGGTTCAGATCCGGACATGAAAGCAAATGAAAAGCGTAAAAGTCTATCCAAGCGTCCATCATATGACAGCGTCTCCATGGCAACCCCGTTGTTGTGCAGACAGGAGGTTTGTACAGCAGTCATGTTGGTCCAGGCTCCGCCCCCTGCTGGACCGCTGTGCTTGCTGTGGGTTTGACCCGCTCTGGACTCCTGGACAAAACCCAAACAGTTCCAGTGAAACACAATTTAATGGCTTTCATTAATTTCTTATTTATGGAAGAAATTAAACTTTGTCTTGAAGAACAGATACTGGAAATGTGCAGAATAATAATATTAGATTTAAATTTGAATCCAACCAAAGAGAAGCTCAATATTTTATATAGTTATGTAACTTTCTGTCCAAGAAAAACTGAGAATGGTTGAAAGTTACTTTCTTTGATAAATCTACTGTTGATTGAAAATGTGGTCGCTGCCATTAATGAACCATCGTCACATAGAAACTTCTTCCAGTAATCGGGGGATTTGCTGACAATCTGGGTTTTTTTCCAGCATGGTGGAAACTTAAAACCTAAACGAAAAAATCAGCTTGCAAATTCACGTTTTGGACGTGTGGTCAAACTTTCTTTAAAAGATCTTCGGTCTACAGAATTTGTGTTCAGTTTTCAAAACGACAGTGGAAACAAGCTAACGAAGAAGAATCAACAAACAGCAGGAACACTGGCACAACTTTCATGGATAAACCAATAAAAGCTGTTTTCTAGTGCTAATAGAAAACAGGAAAACAAATAGTTGAGCTTCAGGTTGATCTTTCTATTCATAGGGAGGTTTTCTTTATGAGTGCAGTAACAACATGCAGCCAGCAGGTGATGCTGTGACTTCTGCTTTAATCTCATGTAAATTGAAACTAATCTGACAAAAGCTGGTATGTAGCTTTTATATCAGTAATTTCAAACATTAAATTCAGCTTTTACTTCCCTACTTTCTGTCAATTCCACTTTCCTATAGTTCATGTTTATCCAACATCCTGAGAAGAGATCCAGAGATCTCTGACAGCAGAGATGATTTGGCATCGTGTGTGAGTGATTGTCAGAGGAGCTGTTGGTACTCACAGGTTATGAGATGCAGAGCAACACAAATGAGTAGCGTCAGCGCGGGAATACCAGCAAGGGGCGCGGCAGCGGAGCTGGGAGACGATGAGCCAGAGGAGCCTTCTTGTTTCACCTCAGGAGCTTCTGATTCAGAAGCTTTGCACTTCTGACTATTGAAACACAAACAGAAACCAAATCAGAACAAAAACCTTGACCTCTGACCACACTGAGTCCAGAAGGATGGACTCACAGCTGCTTCTTCAGGTACTGCTGCTTGGATTCACAGGCTTTGGTCTGACTCTGAGCTGCTGACATCTGGCTCTCAGCTGCCGTCTTCAGGCTGAAGCAGGACTCGGTCTGATGGAAAGCCTGCGTCAGGTTTTGCTGCAAGGCCTCGATGCGCTCTGAGGATGCACAGAAAAGGACCAGTTAATACCAGGAACATACAAACAGACTGCATGGAAGAAGACAGGCAGGATCAATTACTAAACTCCAGTTCTGCCATGTTGATTCTGGATGCCAGCAAAAAGTGACACAGAAAAGCCAAGAAATATCTCATTATCGTACCAAACCCCCTGCCTGACTCCCATCTTCCCAGAAATAAGCATCTGATCTGAACTTTCTCCATAGGGGGCTGGACTCCACCTCAGTGATGGGGCAGGAACTCCGTCACCCAGGAGGAGCTCAAAGCAGAGATGTTGCATCTGCAGGATGGCTGCTGGGCTCCTGGGCTCCTCTCTTTGGAGGGTTTCTGGGTTTGTCCCACTGGGAGGAGAATCCTGGGAAGACCCAGAAAGACTATGTCCTGTCTGGTCCGGAAACAGGCTGGACATGGGATCCCACAGAACCAGCCGGAGGATGTTGGAATCCAATCTCTGAGAAGTGGAAGATGATGAGTTCCACCTACAGACTTATTCTTAGTGCAGTTGCAGTGAACTCTTTGAATGCATATGTGAAAGCCAAGTAGACTATAACGCAGGGCATTCTGGGTAAATGCAAATAAACGTGCAAGTTTATTGCTAGCAGGAGAAATGGCAACTGAGATCCAACAACCACTAAAATCTGCCAGCACTCCATTTATTTACATTTGATGAAGGACGTTGCGCTCAGTGTCTTCAGTAGCGTCGTTTACTTCACTGGTTCTTGGTGCAGATGTTGGTAGAAACTTGGTTTTACTTGTTTTTGTTAGAATATGTCAGACAGGTCAGGATAGAGAATTAAACAGGAGTTATAGACACTGGGACTAACTGATCCTGGATCTGTTTTCTTGCTCTGCTGCGGCTGTTTCAGCTTTACTCATAAAGTTGGATCTGGTGTAATCAGCAGGTATGTCAGGAATGATGCGTCCTGCCAGAGTTCATGTTTCCACTCCTTGGGCTTGTTTTGATGAGGTCATGAAGTTTCTGCGTTCTGACCGACTGATCTGGTTCAGAATCAGCTAGACCAGGTTGCACTTTATGTTTTCATTCTGGATGTGAAGTTAATCTGACTTTTCAGGATGTTTTTTGATCCACAGCAGGTGTATGTTTCAATGCATATGACTCGTTTCTTCCACATAAAGCAGAGATTAATTTCTGCTCAAGTACCAAACACAATGCTCCTTTCATATCTCCACTATGCAGGAATGTATCACTTCCTCCAAGCACTGCAGGCCGGAGGCCCCCTTCATTAACAATTGTTCACACTTCCCAAAAATCCTTCGCTGCTGCAGGACTTTGGTCAGACAAGGAAAAAAAATCATCTAACAGAAGACAAACATTTATTTTCTCCATTTGGTCAGAAACCAGCTGCAAAACTGAAAATGTGACATTTCATCAGTGATGCAACAAATAATTATTCACTACCGATTAGTGAATAATTATTGTTCTGTGACCCAAGGCCTGAACTTGCAGCCTAAAGAAGCCCGATTTCTAAACCGCAGCTCCACAAGTGAGAAGTTTACTTATTTATTTGTAATTCAGATTATAAACAAAAAGGGAAAGACGGTGGCTCCCAGTTTTCCACAAATACTTGAGGCCTCCATTAAAACCACTGCGAACTGAATATTTTAATAATTCAAACATTAAATATGCATCAACACACACAGTAGAAACTGTCTTAAACTCGGTTTATGCTTGATGCATCTACTTTCTGCACAGAGAAGAGGGTGCAAACACATTTAGGAGCAACATTGTCCCAGCCTTGATCATTATAGATCATTACAAATCACAAAGTCTGTCTGTCTGCAAATCTCCACCAGGGGGAGCTCTCGCTCATCTGCCATGCTTTTTCACATGAAACTGTCCATGTGCGGTGCCAAAAGTTTGGTCTGCCAAGCATAAATCAGGCTTTAGCAACACCGAAGAGGCTAACAGCACTCGGAGGGTCAGACAATCAGCAACAAGGAAAATGTGCTCCTGCATTCTGAGCTCATTTTCACTCACATTATGGTTCTGGCCGCCACAGCAGTGCAGCTGACCATCAGGAGGCCATGAACACATTTTCACAGCCACCACTAAATGTAGATAAGGCAACAATTTCAGAAAAACAGACTCAGGTTTGGTTGGTTAAGCTGGATTGTTTTCTTTGGAAGTTTCCTCTGAAGGCAGAGGAGAAACTGAAGGCGCCTGGAAAGATGGGCGGGTCAGCGACATGAAAGCCCACTTTGGATTCTGCGACATGTGGCACCGCGGTGTTGGGCCGCTCCCTCCGAGCCCTTAGCAGGTTTTTGTGATGCTGACTTAATCCCAGGAAAACCCACATTCCACGGCGCTGACCGGGTTCAGCTGGCCGAGCCGGGAACCTCTTCCATAGCTGCTGCTGGTTTGACCCAGACACCTGCAGCGACATCCAGACACTGTATTCACACGTATGGTGGTAGGTTTTGACTGGGCCACTTCAGAACCTCCACCATGTTGCCTTCAAAGCATTTCCACTTTACCTGGATGCTTCCAGTTCCTCTGAGAGAGTGAAAGCTCTCTGAAGCTCTAATTCTCCTCTACCTGGAAGCAAATGGTCCTCTGGGATTTCTTTATATTTGCAGCATTTATTTTACAGTGTTTGAGTCTTGCATTACATTTTGGGTAAAGAACGTTTAGTTAGTGGTTCCCACCTCTGGTTTTGGCCGAGCATAGCGTCTTCCTGATGAGCAGAAAGCTCCATTTTGGTCTCATCAGACCAAAGATCACAGAGTTTCTCCCTGTTCTTTTCAACAAACTGGTCGAGCATTGAACCAAGTTTTCCTCAACAAAACGTTTGACTGATGAAGAACCCGGAAACAGATGTTGGATATCTATTCTGAGATTTCCACTGTCATCACTGACCCGACTGATTACCAGTACCAGCACTGACCCGACTGATTACCAGTACCAGCACTGACCCGACTGATTACCAGTACCAGCACTGACCCCATCGTGCATAAGAGCAGCTTTTGTTTGGTACGTATTCTGTGGAAGAAGAGGTTCTGTTCCTAACCGGGCTGAGCTGTTCCACCCTCTTCCTAACCAGAACCACAGCTGAGAGGCTGAGTATCGTCCTGGCAGTGAAGCGCTCCTGCGTTTGCCGAAGGTCATGGTGTGAAGACCTTCTGGTATGCAGAGGAATATGACATATTCCTCTGCATAATAAGGCTTATTAAAAGTATTTAACTCAGTCATTGGGGGTTAAATTGCTGGAGTTGGACAAATATTGACAGGTAAAAGACGAGTAGCTTTTTCCTCTGACTTTAAATACATATTTTCTCCCTTCATGTAAAACTCAGAAAACGAACCATCAGAGCCTCCGGTTTATATTTTTAGCAGACCGATTCATTTTATGTTTTGATTACATGACTCAAGAAGAGACTCGCTGCTTAACATGCTCCTAAAGCCTTTCCATCGGGTCGTATTTATTTACTCTGACTCACCGGTCGTTATGGTAACGGGGGCGGGAAACGCTTCTAAGAATACCAGTGGAGAAAGTCTCCTTTCATGGCAGCGATGGAGTTTTTCCGACAGGGTTTTACCTTCCTGCAGGGCGAGCTGCTCCGTGAGGTTGGCCTCCCTCTGCTGCAGCAGCCTGACGTCGTCCTGCAGAGCCGTGACGTTCTCGCCCAGGACGACCTGCAGGACGAAGCAAACACACCCAGCGAGGGAAAAAACACGTTACAGGGAGCGTGGAGGGGAAAAAGCAGCCTTTGTTGCCCTGCGTTTTCCTACATTTTTATAGCAGAAGAATTAACAGCGATGTGTTTTGGGAGTGAAAGGGAACTTAGATGGATTCAGAAAACTGTCAAACAATTGGGAACCTCAGTGCAGCTAGAAAACAGGAGAAAACAACTGAAATATTAATAAAAATTAAAAAAAAAACCTTCACCATGTCAAGGTAGCCAAGAGGTGAACAGCAACTTTGGCCTCTGCCTGTTTTCTGTTCCAGTTTTTCAGTGAAAGTAACAAAACTATTCCACAGAAAATGTTAGAAAATCTGAACCATTTGACAGGAAAAGCAGCTTCTGAAGCTGACATTGCCTTTCATTTTTCTTTGGACGTTAGCTTCTGAGTTAGCGCTCCGCCGGTTTCCAACCGGATGCATATTAATTTGCATTTGATGTTTGAACTTTTAAAACTAGGCAGTTATAGAGGATCTGAAGCATTTTAACCTGAACTAGTTAAAAATCATCAGTAAAGATAAAACCAGTTTTTTGGTTTTGTGTTTCCTGAAGGTAACACCAGTTACACACTGGGACCAGTTTCTCTCAATCACATCTCCTTGACTGGCTGCGTTTCCGTTACAAATGTGTGCAAGATTTTGTCAAAAAGATAAATAAAAAATTGCGACTGTGTTTATTCCTTAAATGAGAAACAAAATGTAAATAAGTTTGTTCATGTGAAAAGTTATTAAAAGTCATGCCACGCCATGAAGCTCCAACTACTTCCTGTTTTCTTCTTCATGGTTTCTGCCAGTAGTAATATCCGGTTGTTGATCATGTGACTCTTGTGATGCAAAATGTTTCCATTGTAGTTTTGCAAAGTAAACCAATTTTGATGTAGCCAAAAAAAACCCACCTCATTCTAGAGCCAAAACTTTTGATCAAAAAATGCGACTTTTTTTAAAATGCATTTTTAAAAAAACACATTTTTATTGTCAAAATGTCAAATTGCACAATTATATGGCGAAATGTAACGCAGTCATTGTTTCTTACTGCAGGTAAGATACTGGCTGCTTAGAGTCGATCCACATAACCCCATTTTAAAACATCCTGAACTGTTTCTCTAATAAACTAATGAACGTTCTCCATGAAATGCAGAGATTGATGCACAGATTGTTTGGAACAAAAACTGGATGAATTGCTCTTTAAAAGTTTCTTAATTTGCTGTAAAAGCTTCAGCTTGGTGCAGTTTTACTTAAAGAACAACCTGATGGCATGCAGATAAAAAATACCTCACATCCTTCATGCTTCTGCTTCTCAGAGACGCTGAGCAGGAAGTGAAGCACAGGAAGCTCCACTTGGTTCTCAGTGGCTGTTAACAAACCGTAGGCGGGGTTCTTCCTGTGGTTTCTGCTCAGCGCTAATAAATGCACTGACCCAAATCAAAACTCGTAATATTGAATAACTAAGATGTATTTTTAGAGACGTTGGGGCAGAGATGACCTTATGGAGCACAGTGACCCGACTGGACGGGGAAAACATCCAGCAGCTGCTGATCATTATAAAGACTGATTCCTCTTCCTCTGCAGATCACACCGCGACTCCAAGTATCTCACTCAGTCTGAATATTTCACAGCCGAGAGCACAAAGAGGAAGAGGAAGAAGTGATAGCACCGGCGGGGTCACATGTCTCCTCAGGGCCGAGAAGGCAGCAAAGCATTTAATAAAGCCGATAAAACGAGGAGCTGAAGCGGCTCGATCGAGACGACAGGAAGGAGAAAACTGACTCTGCTGTTTCTGGGGCTTCCCTGAACATTAAACAACAAACATAGAAAATAAATCAGCAGATTCACATTAATGAGGCATCTGCATTTCCTGCTGCATGTTAAACTAATGAATCTGAGGAATCACAGTGCAAAACCCACCAACGTCTCACTGTCTGGTTACTGCGGAGTGTCGCGGTTTCAGCCGCAGAAAGCAGGGAAACTTTGAAACGATGCAGCATAACTCCTGTCCCACCAGCTGCTGCAGGAATCACCAAGAAAAGTCAGCATGAAAACTCCAGTTCTAAAGCCGCTATGGAAG
Source organism: Poeciliopsis turneri (assembly GCA_922788865.1). NCBI lineage: Eukaryota > Metazoa > Chordata > Actinopteri > Cyprinodontiformes > Poeciliidae > Poeciliopsis > Poeciliopsis turneri. Next base: position 427,022 of record CAKLNU010000637.1, on the reverse strand, counting down.
GCCATTCCTGCCATGAAAGAAAAATAAAAGCCCAGCAGGAGGTCATAGTTATGCAGCTTAAATTCATAATTATGATTTTTAATGTCATAATTTGGAGATACAGAGCAACAATTATGAGATAAAAAAGTCATAATTTTAAGATAGTTGGAATGTCAAATTTCACAATAATGAGATTTTGAAGTAAGCAGCTCAGAGAAACAGATGACTGTCCAGATCAGGACTTTTTGCTATCATGACATTAAAACTCATAAATTTCCATTGGGCTTTTATTTTCCTTTTCATGGCGGAAATGAGTTTTAAGCTTCTGCATGAAAATCTAGCACTATTTTTTATTTTATTTTTTAATTTAATTTTATAATTCAACAGGAGCTTTGCTCTGATTTTTCAGAACATGCATGAGCTTTATTTCAAATATCCAGTTTTAAATCTCTTCCTGTTTCTTTTCTGGGGCCAGAAATTTAAAATATTAATCAAAGTCTATCAATTATTTCTCCATTTGGCCGCCATGATGGACATGTCTGCATGAGAAAACTCAACAAAAACTCAACATAAGATTTAAAGTCAGTGTTTCACATAGAAGACTGAAAACTTGTAGGGGAATGAATGAAAGTCACTCTAAGCCTGTAAATCAGGCCTGCATGTTTTAATAATGAGTAATTTTCCAATAATCACCATGTTGAGAGTGTTTTTATTATCTTTAAATAATGTGACTAATACAAATTAATCTCAGCCAAGAGCTTCAGGACGACATTCTGAACATGTTGGCTCGTGTAGTTGAGTTTTTCCTCTCCTGTTCAGTCGTTGGCTCGCTTGTGCAGTTTGCCAAAACTTGTGATGGAAACAGAACAGTAGGATTTTTAAATGTGACAAACGGTGCTGATGTCTCTGTGCTTTTTGCTGCAACTTCCTTCATTATAACCAGTAAACGTTGACAGGAAGGAAATAGAGGATGTGGTTAAAAGTGCGATGCAGTTTGCACGCAGCAAACAGCAAAAACAAATTCAACAGGAAATCGCTGCAGTCTGAGAAAATAGCAGCAAAAAATTAAAATAAACAAAAGAAATGCAAGTGAAAAATGCTGCAACCAAAGACACAAACCTGCTACCTGAGAAGCAAAAGGGGAAATGCTGCAAATATGAAAATGCTCCACATTTGAAGTCCTCCAGTCCACCAGAGGGCGCCTATTGGCTACATAATTTTCATAATTTTAGACTTTTTATTTGCGTAATTTTCCCTTTTGCTTCTGTTTCCTGACTGCAGCATTTTTTCTTGCATCTGTTTTGTCGATCGCAGGTTTTTACATCAATGTTTTATTTGCCACATTCTTTCCTTGCATTTTTTTGTGTTTGTGTATTTTGGAGTTTGCTGCGTTTTTGTACCTGCAATAGTTAAACAGGATAAGAACATTTACACAAATTTATATAAAAATGTCACAGCACACTTAAGGACTAATTTATATAGTTTATCCACCACAGAAAGTTAATTTGGGGTTTTAGTTGCACTTCAAAGCCTCTACCTGATGACTAAACAATGATTTTCATTCACATCATCATACGGCCTCTACTATACTGTTCTTTTTCTGAACTGTTGTTAGTTTTAGATTGCAGAGCCTCCGAAGCATTTCTGTTTTGTCTCATCAGTTCACAACATATTTTCCCAAAGTGTCAGGTTTGCAAAACGGACATTCATGTTTGATTTGGTCATTTATTTTTGTTGGTTTGGATGAAAATGATCCTGTTAATGAATGAAATCATCATTTGAATCCTGAGTTGTGTTTCTTCAGCTTATCTTTGTGTTTAAATTTGGCAAGGAGAGACAAATCTGCAAGAGGCAAATACTTTTCGACAGTTTGATCCAAAAAAGGATGTTTTGAAAACGCTAGTAAAGCATTTTTAGGTTCTTCAGATGCAGATTCCTCCAGGAACGCCAGCGGCCTCTGAACCGCACAAACATCCAGAATATTTTGTGCTGAAGGGCAGAAAAACTAAACCTTACTCAATCGCGTTTTTCTGAAACGTGTTTTCATTAATTCGATGCATTCTGCTTCGAAAACATTCATGTTCAGCCAGAATCCGCAGCAATGCTGGCAGCGAGCCTGAGGTTTCTCAATCCTGAAATATTTGACTAGACAGTCAGAGAAGTTTGAGAGGGGAAAATGTAAGGAAGCAGTGGAGCAGAGGTGAAGAAAAGGAGGAAGAGGAGGAGTGAGTCACGACAAACCACAAAAGCAGGAGGCAACAGTCACTTTTTCCAGCCGACTCTTCAGAGAAAACGAAGCTGGAATAGTGAAACTGTGGGACGGCTGGGAGGGGAAACCTTCTCCCAGTCCCAGACCAGGAGGGAAGATGGAGGGAGGAGGTTTCTGAAGCGCGTAGAGCTGCTGAATCCACTTTCTGTTTCTGAATAACCTGATTTATGCTCATCTGCTTCTAGAGGAGAATGGCTTTCAGAAAAGAGATGAACTGGCAGCAAATCGGTTGTTTAATTCAAACCACCGGTCGCATATTCAGCTGATGGCTTCATTTCAACATTAGTTTGTCTCTCGCGGCTGAGACGTTTCATTACCATTCAGGCACTGAGAGAAATCTCTTCCCATCCAAACCAAAGCTGAATAGTTTCTCCTTTGTCAATTATTTGTTCTGAAATCTGAACGAAGAAGAAATATCTGCCTCCAAATGAAATGTTTCGAACAGTGTGCCCTGTGGGACTCCACTGCAGCTGACGGAAAGGTCGCTGCTCAACAACTGATCATTTTAAAGCCATGGAAACAATGAACAGCTGTGCTGAAAAGAAAGTACACCCTATTTCAGGAACGAAGCCAGAATACAAAACCAGTTTGAGAAATGCTGGGCAGAAACGCATTTTGCTCCAAAGGTCAAAGGTTAGGCCCTCTGGTCTCTTCAATGCTTTGGTTTGCTGACATTTTTGTATGAACAAATCTCTGAAGAGCTCAACAAGTGGAGGACTGGACTTTGTCTAGGCCACTGGATTTGCTGCTGTGTTTGTTTCCATCAATGTGTTTTTATACCAATAAACAGCAAAATTCAAAATAATGTTCTCAATTTTGGAAAATAAGTTTTTCGATCCACTGCAGATGGTTTTTCAGAAGAAAAAAAAACGTTAGTGACCTGAAGGGGAAATGGAAACATGTTTACAGAACAAACTCTAAACCTCTGTCTTCAAACCCCAAACCTTCAGCGCCAACGTCTCGCTTTGCCTTGACTTTCTCCAACCAGTCGATGGAAACAAACACTGCTGTCCTTTTTCCTTTTTTGTGACTTTTAAATAAAAGTTTTCTCAAAGTTTTCTTTCAGTTGGACAGAAACGAAGCGATGACCCAGTTTGGCTCTGCTTGTACTCTGGTATACAGAGGATTTCCATCTGACCTGGAAACCTGCAGCGTTTCCAGGCTGCGATTGGTTTTCTGACCAAATGTCGTTACGTTGTTTAGCTCAACAGATGTAAGTCGTGCTGCCATATTGTTAGAGAGAAGAGTCTCGCTGCTGTTTGAAAGGTTTCCATGTTTCTGTAGGAGGACCAGCGTCAAATAGTTTGGAAACAGTTTTATGACCCTTCCCAGATTTATGGGCAGCAACAATTGCTTCTATGATGTCTGTCCTTTTATAGAGGACTCACACCGACAACCGTCAGATTCATTTGCAGAGTTTGCTGATCACTTCAGGAAGGATGTCAGTGATATTAGAACCTGCTAAAAACCAGATCATTTTTGTCAAGTCCAGATACATAAAAGCCTAAAACACTTTGGCATTTTATCAAACTTTTCAAAACAAGTCACCAGAAACCAACCGTTAAGCCAGTTGCAACATGATTTGTACATGTTAAAGATAATGCTGAGTAGACAGAAAGTGGTTTTTATATCGTCAAGGGAAACGTCAGATTTCTCTCTGTTGTTACTTTAAATGTCTGAGAAACTGTGAAGCCCAGATGCTCTGAGCTTTGATTGTTTCAATGAAATTACAGTAAATTTGACTGTTTTAGGAGTTAAAGCCTGACAGGAGCGCCTCAGGGTCGTGTGTTTGGTCCCACCCTTTCAGGCCGTGACGTTGAAGTGAGGAAATTATCAATATGAGCTTTTCTATGAGGTTAAATCATTCAAAACTTTGTATCAGGAGAAACTCAAACACTGTTATTAAAAAGTCAACAGAATGTAGAAGCTGATTATTTATTTTGGATGAGAAAAAAAACATTCTGCATGTTTGAGGAGTAAAACTGTATATTTAATTAAATTTAATTAATCACTTTTAACTACTTGTTTGACAGATCTAGTGGATGAAAGAATAAATAATATAAAATATTTTGTTTATGTCATATCTTTAATTTGGATTTCCAACCTAAAAGTTTATATCTGAACATACAAGGTAAATTTTGTGGAACAAAAAATAAAAAAAGTCTTTATTATTCTGATATTATGATTTTATTCTCGTAATTAAACAAACCAAAGCTGCTATCCTGAAACAAGAAACACATTTTGAAAATATTTATTGTAATTTATAATTTCTTTTATGTGACAAAATATTAGGGCCATGCAAGAAAATAAAAATAAATAATATTAAGATAAGTCAAAATAATGCAGGAATAAAGTTGTGACAGATTGAAAATAATAATATTAAAAGATTAAAGAGTAGTTGTAATCTCAAGACTTTATTTTTATATTATTTCAACTTCATTCTAGTAACGATATTATTTTATTCTAGTAATTACATTTTTCTATTTTCTTTAGCATGGGCCCATTCTCGCTTACGTTTTAAAAAGTGAAACAAAACAGATTTTATTTTTGTTACCTGATCAGCCTGTTTGTCTACATCAGTAAATAAAATCAAGGGTTGGGCACCATGACCCTCGTTCTCCTATGTCCTGCCCTGGATGCTGAGCTACACATGAAACTAAAAATCTTGACTGTTTTTTAGCATAAAGGAAGTAAATCCAGGTTTTGGATCCCTGGCTGCATCAGACTCACGTTTTTCAGCCGGCACTCCTCCAGCGTGACGTTGGTGGCGTTGAGGCTTCCCTGCAGCAGCAGGATGTCGGCCTTCAGCCGGTCCTGCTCCTTCCACGCCTCCACCGCCTTCTCCTCCAGCGCCTGCCTGTCCTTCTCGAACACCACCTTGGCGCCCTCCATCTTCTCCGTCACTTCCCGCAGCTCGGCGCGGCACTGGGCCGAGCCCTTCAGGTCCGGAGACGTGGCCCACACCACGATGATGATGATGGAGACGATGGACCACAGCACCAGCAGACCCATCACCACTTTCTGCACCTTGTTGGAGTTTTTGGAGCCCATGATGCTCAGCGAAGAGGATGGAGAGCAGCTGCTGCTTCCTGAGACTCGTCAGGTTGAAGTGAGCTGGAGTTTCCCCTCAGAGCGAGCCGGACCCGAGGAAAACACCTCCCCTTCCTCCACCCACTGCACCACTCCCCAAACCTCACCCTCCTCCTCCGCCTCAATGTTATCAAACCCACAGAGGACGCAGAAACCTTCCCACACACACACACACACACACACACACACACACACACACACACACACACACACACACACACACACAGAGAAAGTTTGTGAGTGTGAGACTGAAGCTTTCTGTTTCTGTTTCCCAGCTTTCTGGCCGTGAACCTGCCTGAACTCTGCAACTGAAAACATTTCTGAAGCAGAAATGAAACTTAGAGACGAGACGCTGCAGGGCTCAGTCTTTCCTGAACTGCAGCTGCACACACACACACACACACACACACACACACACACACACACACACACACACACACACACACACACACACACACACACACACACCACCACACACACACACACACACACACACACACACACCACACACACACACACACACAGACACACACACACACACACACACACACTGCCACCAAGTTGAGCTCCTGTGTTGGAGGCGGAGCTTGTTTCTGCCTCATGTGTTCCAGGCTGACCCCGTCTGACTGCCACACCCAGCGGGACGGAGACCCAGCGGGACAAACGCTTTACAGGTTTTATTCTTTCATCTCAAACAGAGAAGCATAAACAGAAAACAATAATCATAAAGGAGAACATAGATGGACGATACAAGATGTTGTGACTTCATTCACCTCAAAAACACAAAATCTTATCAAATCATTTTGCTTTAGATTTACGTGCAAACATCTTACTGCTCATCAAATAACACAAAACTAACTTATAAACACCTTTTCAACTTGTTTTAAGTAAATAATTCCTTAGTATTGATGAAAAGGTTCTAGTCTCATTAGCAGATTATCGTTTATAACCTGGTAAAATGTTATCAGTCGTTTCAGTTCATAATAACGGCTGCAGCAATCAGCAGGAAACACTGTTTCCAGTCCCAAACAGGGAATTTAAAACACATTAAAATGATGAGATCTGATGTTTTCAGAGCCATTTCCTCTGTCCAAACAGGAAGCTCTGTGTGTTCAGATGAGGTCAAAGGTGAACTGTACAGTTTTACTGTTTGGGAAATGAAATCATAAGAATCTCAAGGCTCAGAAGATTCAATAGTGTTTCTTCAAAATCAAAATAATGCTGCTCTCTAACAGCAACATGATTTAATTTCCTTATAAACTATTTTCATGTTTAATTTTGATCATTTCCAGATCAGAGAAGCAGGAAAACATAGAAGGAGTTTTTTCCTTTTATCTGATTTTCCTTGTTTTTGTTTTTCAGAGAGCGATCAATTAACATCCATCGTTTGAGGAGTGAACAGCTGATGATCTGTTTTCCTGAAGAATGTTGAGTCTGCAGTTGGATGATTTATCTCTGCAGACTCAACAAATCGTCCAGAACCTGTGGATGTTAAGGAGGGATAACAGGAAGGCTCTGATGGAGCCGTGAAGAGGCGTCAGGAAACCAGGCGACTCGGTGATCAGGTGAGATTCAAAACCCAAAACGTGTCACGGCAAAAACTGGGAAGAGTTTCAGAAACTTAAATCACATGAGAACTCAGACAGGAGGGAAACCCTACAGTTGTAACCTGTCTGAGAAAAACCTTCAGACGCAGTGGCAGTTTAACCCATCACAACACACACACACACACACACACACACACACACACACACACACACACACACGCACACACACACACACACACACACACACACACACACTCAGGTAAAAGGTGTACTGAAGATTTTCCGTCTGACGGTTCACAGCAGGACTCACACAGGAGAGAAACCGTACTCCTGCAACGGTGACCTGAGAAGAGCCCTTGCACTTCTCAGGTGTGCAAGGTCACCTGAGAACACACATGGGAAACACCAAACCAGTGTCACATATGTGAGAAAACTATAGTGACCACAGCAGTTACATCAAATCATATGTAAGTATAACAACACGATGGGATATTAGAGCCAGAATAGGAAAGGAAAGTTACATCCATAATCTCAAATTCATGTGATGAACAGCGCCCCCTGCTGACAGACCGATATAAAAGTAAAGCATAATTGAAGAGTTCAAGTTAACTAATTTCCTCACTTAAGATGGAGGAAATTAATATTTCTGTTACATTTCATTCTATTTTCCATATTTATAAAAGTAAAAAGGTTCATTTAGAACAGATTATGCATTAGCCTCCTTTACTCTGATTCAGTTTAAAATGAGAACATTAACAAAATATGATTATTTATTTCAACGGCAAAGAGCAAATGAACTGTAATGAAGGCAGCATTGCGCCCTCTGCTGGACAAATACAGGAAGGACAAAGGAGACTTTGGATTCTTTAACCACCAAGTGTTTTAAATGTTCAACGTTAAAACTCTGAATCTGATGCAACTTCCTGCTTACAGAGTCTAAAACATCAAGATGGAGATGGAATTTCAAATTTTTATTTCAAATTTAAAAGGAAAAACTTCCATATTCTTTTATGTTGAAAATTTGCAAAGAAAAACTATTTTATCCTTGTTTGTAAATCTTCAATATTAAAACTAAGATGTTCTCAGATTATAAAGTCATAAAGTTTTATTGGAAAAAAGCTTTTCAGATATTTGTGAATTAAAATGCCAGAAGTCCTTTAAGGTTTTAATGTTACATTTTAGGTTCAGGATAATTGAAATCCTTGAAAAGTTTTAAATTTTAATGAGGTTTTTTTCAAGGTTTGGAAAGTTTGAAATTGTCAGAGGTCAAACTGCAATTTTCTCTCTGTTTGAAGTTAAATTAGACAAACATTTATTTTTGTTAGAATCACCAGAATTATTTTTATTTGCTAAATGCCAGAACCAAAAATATTTTTATAATTCTCTTCAAATTAATGTGAATCAGTTTCAGACTTTAATCATTAAACTTTTGTATTTTCTCATAAATTTAAGACTTTTTCACAACATTTTCTTTTCTTTTAAATTTATGCAATTAGCAGAGAAGTTTCAGGTTTTGGAGGCCAGATAAATATTTTTTTTTGATACTTAAATAAAGTCAATTTAAATGAAGTTTTCAGTGATATTTTGATTTGTCTTCATCTGCTGGAGGTTCACAGCGCCCCCTGCTGAGCGGTCACAGCGCCCCCTGCTGAGCGGTCACACACACTACATGTAAAGGATTTGTTTCTTGGATTTTAATCAATATTTCAGTTGTTTCCTCTGAGCTCAGATAATTCGGTGGACTAACTCTTGCCTTTGGGTTTAGTTGATCGCGTTTCCTTGTTGGGTGATGAAATTAACTGCAGTTGAAACAGGTGTTTTAGTAAAACAGTAAACATCAGGAAATCCTGAGCAAAGTTTGTCTGAAAACAGCAGCTGGATAAAAATGGTCAGCAGTTCGGAAGTAAACATCTGCTGTTTATAACGAAACGCATCAGCTTCCTCTCTCAGTCCGATGAAGATGAGGCGTCTGCAGGTCGTCTTCCTCCTCGCTCTCAGCGGTGAGTCCAACTTTAATCCACTGAGATTATTCTGATTTATTGTTGTTATTCCAGTGCAGAATCTCAATAGGAAACTTTAAACTGGTTTTCAGTGGAAAATATTATAGTTTCTCACACAGAACCTGCATGGATCAGTAACACAAAAAGAAAAAATGACAGTTACTAAGTTACTAATTATTACTTTCAGCTTTAATAAGTAAGTTAATTTAGCAAGACTGAAATGTAAAGAGGAGTTAATCAAATAATAATATAATAATACAGAATATCTGTTATGTCAGACTAACAAATGCTCTCTTTTATTTTCTTTTGTTTGAAATTTTGTTCAGACTTTATTTGCTGCCTCTGATGAAAAACGAACACAATACTTTTTATTTATTTAGCCTCATAAGGAAAGAAATTCTTTAACGTTCTTTATTTTTCATTTTTTATCTTAATTCTTTCTCATGTTTTTCGCTTAAATTTTTTTCATAATTTTATATAATTTTAATTTGTTTTTTGTTTCTCTGTATTTTGGCATTTTGTTAAAAACTTCTTTCTTTCACTTTTGTAACTCGATCTTTTCTCTGTTGTATTTTTATGTTTTTATCTTGATTATGTCTCATTTATGATGTTTTCTGTTTGTATTTTCGGTCAGTTTGTTCAGCAGTAAATCAGCCTCAGTGTTTCTGTTCTTCAGGTTTCCGGGTCGCCTCCCTGCCCGCCGTCCTGGTGGGACTCGGGGAGGACGCCACGCTGCACTGCCCCCTGCTGGACGGCCCCAACGGAACCGGCGACTCGGCGGACCCGGCCACCCTCAGCTGGTACCGGAAGGCGGCGGGCCGCGGGCCGACGCTGCTGCTGAGCCTCAGCCCCGCTAACGGCTCCGCCGTCCGGTACGGCGACGGCGTCAACCCACAGAAAGTGACCGCCGCCGCTAACGGGTCGCTGGTGCTGCGCAGGTCCGAACAGAGCGACTCGGCTGTTTATTACTGCGGCGTCAGTCATGGCTCCGAGCAGAACAAGAACCCGATGCCGTAGAACCGCAGAGAGAACCGAAGCTCTGGACTCATCAGTTCTGGCACGGATGATTGGACTCCAGGAGCAACAAATGTTTCCATGGCGACCAGATGACTATGTCATCATTAACCAGACATGCTAACATTAATCAGACATGCTAACATAGCCAAAATTAACCAGACATGCTAACATTAACCAGACATGCTAACATTAACCAGACATGCTAACATTAACCAAACATGCTAACATTAACCAAACATGCTAACATTAACCAAACATGCTAACATTAACCAGGAATGTTTTTTTATGGGTGAAGGATGATTTTATTTTCTCACTGCTTGTTTTACTTAACAAAATTATGGGATGTATTTGGTGAAGGAAGCTGCCTGTTTGATCAATTTATTCCTGAATCTTGAAATAAAAATCTCTTCACTGTTTATGACCCTAATCCATAACAAATGTTAATAATAAATGTATTAAACACATTTTTTGTTTTCATAATTTCTTCTTAAAGTCTCATGTCCAAATAAATGTCAGTTTTTCCACTAGTAGAACAGATTAAATTAATGGTTTGATGTGTTATTTAAACTTGATCAGTTTTTACTAATCCATCTTTAATTATCAATACATCATGAACCAAAGTGAACGTATATAAAATGATATAAATAGTAAACTAAAGCAACAAAATTTTAAATCAGGTCAAGTTTATTTAAATAACTTGTTTTTTTCCACTGGATAAAACAAAGAGTAGAAAGAAAGTACACCCTGTAGGGTTCACTTATTAGGCCAAAATAGATATTATTTCATTGTTCTAAAATAATTCACCAAAATACACTGTAAAATGAAAAAACTGCGTGAAAAACTAAATATATCCTTAATTTTTATCCCAGGATTTAAGAGGGAAACGTTGCTGTTAATCCAATACATTGATTAAATTATGATTAATCGATAAAGTGATCAGCCTTTTGAAAGCCGTTTACGGTCAGTTTGCTCACGTGAAGCACAAACATGGAAACACGTGGAAATCTGTAGTTTATTTTACCAAAATGCTCATGAAGGAGTTTTGATGAAATCTGTGAGAAATCGACGCAGTTGAGGGAAAGTTGAAGGTTTTCAGCAGCAGATTATGTTGGATTGTGGACATAAAACTATTTGAGTTCATTAATCTGGATGTGAAAAGCTGGATATTAATTTACATTTTTGAGTGCTTTGACGAAAGGAGATGTCTGCATTGTATTCTTGATTTGCACACAGTTGGAATCTCAAGGATCTTGGCTTTCCAATGATGTGAGAAATGTAAATATGAAGAAATGTCATAAAATAAAGTGTAACATGAGCTGACATTATGAAAGGGTTAAGATCTGTTTCAGCTCATTAATCTTGAAAGTTTTAAAACAACGTATTTAAAAAGTGGAACAAAGATGTTTTGTGTAGAAGAAAATAAAACGCTGGAAAAAATTAAAGTATTTGTTTTCTTCTGTTCACATCATGAATCTCCATTTTTGTCACAGAAACGCCGACATGAGATAAACGGGGGAGCAGAACTAATACAGCAAAACAGTTTTTAAATTTATTTTTATATTTAAATAGAAAAAGGTTTGAATTTTCTAAAGTGTTCCTGACAGTTTAACAGAAAACCCATTTTATTTTTGTTTCTCTCAGTCGACTCGACATGAGTGAGAAAATTTCCTGTTTGTCTCCCTGCACCAACCGACAGAACCGACAGAACCAACAGAACCAACGGAACCAACAGAACCAACGGAACCAACGGTCCATCTGATCCCAGAGCGGGCCGTCTCCTCTGGAGACCGCCCAGGTTCTGCTCCAGCGCTCTCTGAAGGGTCGGTTTCCCAGAACCAGACGCTTCCTGACCTCACTGAGGAACGGCACGCAGCGTATCCACGGCAACAGGCTTCTCAGGTAAAAACATCATTATTAACTTTGGTAAAAATATTTATATATGTTCCAAATTACTGTTGGATGGTTTAATTGTTTTTAAAATAGTTTTGAAAGATGTTCTTAAATAATTTTATTCGACTAGATATTATTTACACTTTTACCGATCAGAGTTTTCTGGATGGAAAAATGTTTTATTTTATTTAACATATTTGTTAAAGTGTTCAGAAACACTGAGCTGCTTCTCATCTCACAGATGAAACATATGAAATACATGAAACACTTGGCTTTTAATCTACAGTAAAACAATTTATTTTCTGTAGTTTTAACTGATAAATTTCTTCCAAACAACCAAAATGAGCTTTTGAAGTATTTATGGATTAGGAACGCTGAAAAAACACAAAATCCTCCCATGTAATTTTGGTCAAGTTTCTAATGAAAATATCTTAGTACAGTTGAAATAAGACAAAACTAACAATAAACAGGAGAATTTTTAAGTAAACAATTCCTTGATGTTGGTGAAAAATATCTATTTCCATTTGCAGATAATTTCGCTTATAAAATGGGAAAAATGTCTTGTTATAAGGGAAATAATTGACTTAAAACAAGTTCATAAATTTAACTAAAAAGTCATTTATAAGTCAGTTTTGTCTTCAAGTGTTTTAAGATATTTACACTAGAAACTAGACCAAAAATACTTGGGAAATGTTTGTTTTTGCAGTGAACAAGGCTGGAAATGACATGCATCCTGTTTATTTGTCAGATTTTCCTTCTATGCTGATGACAGTGCTGTTATACATTTTAGTCTGTCGTTAAAAGGTTAGACATTTTTCCCATGTTATAAGTTGCTTGAAAGTTATTTTGTCTTATTTCAAGTGTACTTAGATATTTTCACTAAAGTAGACCAAAACTACTTGGTGAAGTTTGGTGTTTTTGCAGTGAAGGAGGTTGAACATGGATCACTGCTGATCTGGATCTGAATCCTCATTGGTCTCGTCTAACAGGAGGAAGGTCTTCAGCATGAAGGTTCTCGTCGTCTTTCTTCTCGGGTGAGGATCTGCAGGTTGATGTGGTTCTGCTGTGTTCACCCTGTGGAATAATCCTCTTCCTCCTGGTTCTGAAGGTGCTGGACGGTCCAGTCAGAACCTGGCCGGCGCTCGGTCCGGTTCTCCATGGTGTTCAGCGATGGAACTCACCTGCTGGTCGACGTCCGGAAAGAAACGACGCATTTCCTTCCTCTGAGAAACACGACAGCAGGTCCGCAAACCAATAACACGAAAATATTATTTTAGTTTCCAATTCATGTGTCTTAGTTCACTTGAAATAAGACCAAACTCACAAATAACTTTTCACCAAGACATCGGAGAATGAATATTCCTTAATATTGATGAAAAGCAAAAGATCAGTGAAATAACTGGAACTGGAACTGAACTTAATGCTAATTATTGAAATATTGTCTTTAAATAACCTAGAATCTGCTCTAGGCGTTCCTCAGGGTTCAGCGCTTGGCAGCAGTTTATAACCACAGTGACAAATTAATGATTTCTTTGAGTATATAGTTTAATAAAATCCTCACAGTAATGATTGTTAATTAGAAAAACAGTGGGCCAAGTACTGGACCTTCAGGAACACCTACAGCAGCAGATTGTAGTTTGTTTGGTTGATGTTTCTCCATTTTCTCAGACTATTTTGTTGAAAACTGTTTAAAACGAGCTCCGCTCACGTCTTCAGGTCCGTCCATTCAGATTTTAACGTCCAAACGTTCCTCAGAGGATCCAGCGTCGCCTCGCCTGCTGGTCTGCCTCCTGAACGGACTGACTTCGCCCGGGCAGCAGGTCCTCTGGTGGATCGATGACACGCCGGTGACATCAGCAGGTGCTAAGGGGCCGTGGATGAAGTCAGACCGGGGCTACAGCGCCACCTCAGTGTGGGAGGTGTCAGCTGCAGCCTGGAAGCCCTGGTCTTCCTACTGGTGTGGAACGATCCAAAATGGCGGCGTTTATAGACAGAGAGTCTGCTCAGAGGACTGACTGCTACTGGATTCCACTGCTAGCTGCTGTCTCCTTAAATCTGAAATTATTAACTGTGTGGATTAGATGATCGATTCAACATGAAGTGCAGTTTTAAGTTTTTACTTATCAGGAAATAATAAAAATGATCTGGTTTTTACCAAGTTCTGAACTAATTTCAGCAGCAAAAACACAACAGATCACAGAGAAACCCCAAAGTTTCCAAATCCAGGGACTTAAAACGATCCCCAATCACCATACTTCCACCACCGTGCATAACAGCTGGTATGTGTGCTGAAATGCTGCGTTTGGGTTTCTATAAACATGCCAATAACTCATCTGAAACGCAGATCTTGTTTTGCTCTGACTGTATATGATGTCATGGGAAAGAACAGCAATAATAATTTGTTTTGGATGTGAATAAACTGAACTGATGGTGTTTGACTGGAGGAAGAACCCGAGAAGCAAAGAGGTAATTTCTATCAGCTAATCTTTACTTTTACACCTGAAACATCCTGCAGGATTCAAACCTTCTGCTCCTATTGTTTCATCTGATATGACCAACAGAAGCTAAATAATACATGCAGAGATACTCATGTAACAGCTGTTACATCGCCACTTATATGTGTGTCATTCTTCAGATTTTAAAAGAAATGTACATTTTACTCATCAAACACAAAACAAACAGTGTTTACAGTTTAGCCCAGTTTGGTCGATAGAAGCAAAAATATTCATGTTTTTACAGAAGAGTATAGATGTTGGTCTAATATACAGTAACATGCTTTGACTGGGTTTGGTTTACACACACAGACGTACCTGTTCAGGTGTTCAGGTTCATGCAGCCGTGACACAAACAGGTTCTGTTCTCAGCAGGAGGTTTAAAGAGGAACCAAACCGAAAACGGCCAACTTTACGACCTGAAGCAGTTCAGGAGGTCAAACTGTGACTGAAACGTGAAATAAAAACATCTTCATCAGAGTGCAGAGCAACTGAGAGCACTGATCCCGTCAGATGATGCAGTTCAGACGTTTTCAGATGAAATTCTGCAGCTCACAGTCCTGAGTCTGAAGCTGCTGCCGTTAACAGAAACTTCCTGTTTTTTTCTCATATGTTGACGACTGTTTGGTCGTTTTTATTCTTTACATCGAAGCTTAAAATAAAACATTTTTATCGCCTCTGGGGAGATGTGAGTGTGGAGGTTTGGTTCCTCTTTAAATAAGAAGTTTGTCCTTTGATGGCAGGTTTATATACGGTAGCAGAGACAGAATCAAGAAGAATAATCTGAATAAAAAATAAAAGATATTTTCCATTGGGAGTCGTCTTTCAGTAGGATAACAGCCGAGGCTTCATGAAGAGGGAACTGATGCTGCTTCTATGAGCGAAA
This sequence comes from Poeciliopsis turneri, assembly GCA_922788865.1. Lineage (NCBI taxonomy): Eukaryota > Metazoa > Chordata > Actinopteri > Cyprinodontiformes > Poeciliidae > Poeciliopsis > Poeciliopsis turneri. The sequence goes on along the minus strand of CAKLNU010000637.1, from coordinate 411,852 downwards.
AACTGCATACAGGTCATCCAATAGGAAGACAGCAAGTCCTCTTGACCAATCAGATTGTAGCAGCTGTACTGGTTTCATAGATCATGAGGTGCCAAACAAACATGTCCGCCGGGTGCAGAACAAAACGAAGCATCTAGAGCTTCAAAACATCCCTCACATTTTGAAGCAGCGACGATTAACACTGTCAATAATATGTCATCAAAGTCAAAGACATTATTGGATTATTGAGTGATAAGCAGTTATTCCCAGTTAGCTGAAGCTAAGGTTGAGGTGGTGAAATTAATATTCTCATATTGTTTTGTCTTTTCAGGTGAGGCTGCATTGCAGAAAGAGGAGGAAGCACAAATTATGGCCGTTTGTCTGTTTGCGTCCTTGTGAGTAAACACTTTATTAAAAATAAAGTGAGCTTTAAATATTCTGCTTTTAGTGAAGAATAATCAAGTCCAGGTTTTTATACTAGAGCAAATTTAAGATGGTCAAGGTAGTGAAAACTTAGGTGGAATCACCCAATCAGAGCTGCAATTAAAACTAATTTCAGTAAACTTTTATGTTTATATAATATTTTTATGCTTGGTGGATTAAAGTAAATCCATTCAAAAGAACATGCCAATGCATCTAATGTCCGACACTTACAGATACTGTATCCCAACCATCCTAGGCATGCTAGATATTGGCCTATCTGAGGCTAATGCTAACCTATCTGTGCTAACAGCCAGCAGAGGAAGCAGGTAATCCAGTGCATGACCAGATGAGACATGCTAGTCACCGCTCAGTTACCATCGTTAATCAGATCGTTAATATGATTGGATATTTTGATGGTATATTTTGTCACGTTCATCATATAACCTTTTAAAATATAACTTTGTCCATGATATGATAGCTGTAATGCTAACATTAGTCAGTGAATCCGACAGCTTTTTAAAGTCGCATTCAACATGTAACTTTTTTATAAAACTGTTTAGCTTGTAGCTAAAAAAACACTTTAGCTAGAAAACAGTTTAGCTAAAGTCGCGTCCAGCCTTCACACAGACGCTGACGTTAGCTAAACATAGATGCTATAATGCTAGTTTTAGCTACAAGCCAACTTTAGATAACGTTGTGGATGCAATGTGCTGTAACCCCACTGAAGGATGCTCACATGATATGGTGACATTTGGACTGTCTGAGCCACCGTACATGACAAAGTGCATTTCAGGTTAGTCTGTCTCATCGTTGTCTTTCTGCGTGGGTTTGTTTGACTCTGGAAGCCCCTGTACAAAACGAGGTAGAGCGTGTGGTTTCAGATCCGATGAAAGGGTTTGATTTTCAGCAAACATTACATTTGTGTTTTTTCTGGGTGAAGTTTTGAATCCTGACCATGTCTTGCTCACGCTGAGCATAAAGATGTCAGTAATAACTGGTCTAAAACCGAACTAGTATGTACAGTGCAAACAGGAGCATCATGTCGCTGATAAGTGTAAACAACACGATTTACGAAGCTCACAAACACGATTCACCTACAAACTGGAGCTACACGATCAGGTCATGCAGCCGCAGAGTCGAGTCTGCAGGCGTCTTCAGTAAACAGTAGAAACGATTAGAAAACAAAGTTGCGCTTCTTCTTCTCTCTACATAAAGTCTGAATGCGCATGCGCGAGTTGAAGAAGCTGTAAAACTCCAGAAATCCAGAAGCTTCTTCTTGTTCCTCCATGTTAATGAGATACAATCAGTCCGCCATGATGAGGCAGAAGAGGAAGAGGAAGAGGAGGGAGAATAACTCGGTTTGTAGAGTTCAACATTTTAAGGAAACGAGATTAACCGTTTATCTGAGATGTTTGTGTTCAGCTGAGAGCGAAGGAGGAAATTATTCCTGTTTTTTAGTTTAGTTTTCTTCTCTCCGATATTATAATTTGGTCTCTTTTTCTAACCTAAACACCTAAAAGTTTCAACCGTCAATCCGTCACCATGGCGACAGCCTGGCTTCTTCTTCCTATGTTTAATGGCGGTTGCGAAGGTGCTTTACCGCCACCTACTGACCGGGAGCGTCAGAAAAAAACTGATGCTATAAAATCAGCTTAATAATTCAACTAAATTCTCTTTAGTAAAAACAGCTTGGCTTTAAAAAGCAATTTAGCTTCCAGTTAAGATATTTTATTTCCTTGGCAACCATTCCTGTCCTTAGCAACCATTCCTGTCCTTGGCAACCATTCCTGTCCTTGGCAACCATTCCTGTCCTTAGCAACCATTCCTGTCCTTAGCAACCATTCCTGTCCTTGGCAACCATTCCTGTCTACCAAGCAAACAGAACAGACTGTTTACAGTTTGCATCGTCTCGTCATCGGCAGGAAAGTTGACAAACTGGCTTTTAATGGTTCAATCATTTGGAGCAGAAATGTCAGTTTCTTTATTTTTTCAAACGAACAAAGCCCTAAAGGTAAAGATACGGGTCCATTATGACTTCGCTTTTATGATTTCTGACGTGTTTTTGGGATTATTAACTTAAATGTGTCTCAGTTTCAGTTTTTGCTGGTGAGGCTCAGTAACTTCTATATTATTAATAAGTGCGCTTTATGAACTCTGCTGTGTAATTGTTTCATTCAAAATGACATAAAATATACTGTTATTATTAATACTCCATCAAATATGTACATTTCTCCATGAAATAAAGCTAAATAAATATAGGTTTATATTTATTTTGTCAATTTCAAATTCATTTATTTAACAAAATAAAAGCCCATCAATAAATAAGTAAACTATGATTAACAAAATAAGTTTTTTCTTTTTTTTTATTTCATTCATCTGTTTGATACAGTATTTATAAATTTTTAGTAATTTTTAATTGTAACAATTTAATTTATTAAATTATAAATAAAGCATTCATTAATATACTTTATAACATGAGTGTATGGAAATGTTTTAATTAAAAAGAAAATTAGTTCAACCTCAGTAACTGGTTTGAATTCAGGTTTTTGGGACGTATTGATTTATAATTTTGTTTTGTAGCTCAAACCTGAACTGACCGACAGTTTAATGCGTCACGTCGAGTTAAACCAGATAAAATTGTGTATTTTAGCCTCCAGCTCTCAACTGAACACATTCAGCAGAGTAAAAACATCTAAATTGATCTAAATCAGCCTAGAAATGCTGAACGTAAAATAGCCATAAACTGAAGGCCGTTGAGTTTGTTAACGTTTCCAAACCTGTGGTCCTGCAGCCGGAGAACGGTACAGTCAGACAAGCAAAGTGGAAGTTTTTCTGAAATGAGATCCAAACTCTCTGAATGTTAACAGGAAGAGCCAGAAAATTGCTGTCTGTTTACATGAACGTTTTACAGGAAAATATACTCTGACACCCTTTTTATATCGCCCAGATCTTCAATCTGAGCCGGAAAGTGTGAAAAATAGCTCAACCTCCATTTTGTCCTTATCTCCAGGTTTACATTCATTCCAGGATCCTCCACAAAAAGCCTTATTTATGCTCAAATATGCATCCAGTCATGTCTGCTATTAGCTCTTTTGGCTCCTTTCGGCCCCCAGGCCAACCATTGGCGTTAGCTCTGCTGTTAGCTACCAGCCTAGCAGCCCAGTGAGGCGTTTAAATTTACACAAACGTTAGTCAGTTTGTCCCAGATCACCACCTGGGATGTTAGTAAAAAACGACTGGAAGGCGCAACTGTTGGGTTTGTTGTGAAGCGTTCACAGGCAGGGGGCGGCCTTGGTGCCAGGCTCCGCCCCCGGCGTGAAGCCGTTGCTGAGGTTGTTGGGGCTGGAAGGCGAGCCCCGCGGCGGCGTGGCCTCGCCTCTGTGCACCGACTCGATGACGGAGCAGCTCTTCTGCGGCAGCCGGGGTTGGACCAGCATCGACTTGGGGATGACCGACGCCTGTCGGAGGCCGTCGGCGCGCAGCGGCGGTCTGATGAGGGCGGGGCCTGTGGGCGGAGCTTCAGAGCTGGGGGGGTTAGGGCTACGAGGAGGGGAGGGGCTGGCTGCGCTCTGATTGGCCAGCGTGGGCTTGTCGTTTTGGGGAACCTGCTGGTCTGGGGGCGGAGCCTCTTTTTCCTCGGGGGCGGAGCCTGCTGACTCGGGAGGCGGGTCCTGCTGCATGCTGCTCTGCCTGGAAGTCCCTGAGCCAGGCATCTCGCAGCTGTCGGTGCGACGTCGGGATCCTTCGTGCATCCTGCTGGTGGCTACAACAGCCTTCATGGCAGCCTGGACGGAAACGCAGCGCGACGCATTATTAAACGCAACATGGAGCACAATTTCCCCAGAAAACACGCTGAACCCGGAGACGAAGCCCTGAGCAGCAGCACACCAGGGTTTGAGCTACAAAATATGTAAAGTTACATTAATTCAGAGGAGCAGAAGCAGGCATCATAATTAGCATGTGAAGCTAGTATAAAACCTGCATAAGAACTATTTAAAATAAGAAAGTCTGGTGGCTCGCCACTAGCATCAATATCAGTTTTTCCTGCTTTCATTTCACATTTTCAGTTCATTTACTGCCTGTTCTTTAGAAAATATATTGTGTTTGTTTATCTCTCTTTAAAAATCAGTTCCTAGGCCCCAATGGGATTTAACTTTGTAAATATATAAAGAGTTTTAAATCACTTAAAGGGTTTTAAAGCCATTATACCACAGAATTAACTTTGTTCACCTTAAGTTTGCGCCTGGCGTTGAACTCCTGCAGTTTCCTCTGAGTCGTGTCCATGTGGGAGAAGCGGGCGGCTTTGCCCAGAACCCAGGGGTGCTGCAGGGCCTCCCGGACGCTCAGGCGCTTGTGAGGGTCCAGAACGATCAGCTTACTGACCTGCAGGGAAAACAGCAGCAGATTCTCAAAGGAAAAGCTCAAACTTTCAGTAAAGAACAGGAAACAAAACCCAGCAACACATTTCATCCCTTCATCTGGATGGACACAGCAGGCAGGAGTTAAACTGTGCTGCCCCCTAGTGGACATGGGAGGATTTGTTTTTCAGTGACCTCATCAGGTCATGCAGCATCTTCAGTACTGAAAGTTTTCTTCTAATCAAAACTGCTAATATCTGGTGCAGTTTTGATTTGATATTTTTCAGTCTGAATGTTTAAAAGCGGTTTTCATGTAAAGATTTTAGATCAGTTTCTGCAGTGAGTCAGGAATGTAGAAACATGTTTCTCTTTAATATGTACACTGCAAAAACACAAAATGTTGCCAAGTATTTTTAATCTAATCTCTTGTTCAAATGTATTGAAATGAGACACAACTCACAACATTTCAGCCAGAAATATGAGTTTGTTTTAAGTCAGTAATTCTGCCTGTGAAACTAGTCATTTTTTAAAATCAATATAAAAAAATTATTGAGTTATGAAACTCCTATTTTATTGAACAGTTTGTTGTTAATTAAGTTTTGTCTTATTTTAAGTTTTTAAGATTTTTGCACTAGAAATTAGATTAAAAATCCTTGGTAATATTTTGTGTTTTTGCAGTGTAATTTTAGACATTTGTTATCTTTATAACTGCACACAAAACACAACAAATTGCTAATTTATTGCGAGCGAATGCAAAAGAATAAAGATTTTCCGACATGTGGCCACTTGGGGGCTCTATAAAAAAAGTCCTCAAAGACTTTAAAATTCAGTTTTGTTGGGAAAAGTGAGGAACTGACCAGGTCCTTGGCGTTGAGGGAAACTTCGTCCCACCAGGGAGACACAAACTCGTAGTCGCAGTTCAGGATGCGGCTGTACATGTACTGGTCGCCTCGCGGGTCGAAGAACGGCTCGAAAGCCGCAGAGTCTGGAGGACAGGAAGCAGAACTTAGAGCTGATTGGACTAGGACAGGAAGTGGAACTTTAGACTGGACTAATTTATAAATATGAGTGTTTCAGACTTAATATTTAATTACCAAGCTTTATGAAGTTTGTTTAACTATTTAACTTGGAGCTAAATATTTAGCAAGATAAGCATTTAGCTCTAACATGAGTTTTTAAAGGGGTTTGGAAAACCCAGCTTTTATTTTGATAGTCCATTATGGGTAAGGGAATTTGCATATTAGCTAAATATTTAGCTTAGAGTTAAATATGAAGTGTCAAAATACAGATTTATGTCACTTTATAAATACTAGTTTGATGACCTAATATTTAGTCTGTTAATTAAATATGTAGTTTCAAATAGTAATGTTTTAAAAATGATCCTCTAAATGTTTTCCTATGATGATAAACCAGATTATGTTTGATTTTTAACTTTAAAAACTGATTATTATGTAGATTATAACCACAATTTATTCATGAAAAATTTAACCACTCATATTTTTGTTGAGCTCAAAAGGACGAAACTATTAATTTATTCCAAAGTTGTGCCAAAACCATTCCGTCAAAATGCATTAAAATAATAACACATTGGTGGGAAAGGGAAGTTACCAACTTAAAAAGGATTTTTGATTCCTTTTCAACAGAAAAGTCTGGATGTAAATTTTGACCGACGGTCCTTGAATGCATCATCAGGCTCCATTAGAACCGACATGGAGGACATGTCCCGGTTCACACTGTGTCAGCTGATGATGAATCAGTGTGTGTGTGTGTGTGTGTGTGTGTGTGTGCGTGCGTGCGTGCGTGTGTGTGTGTGGACTCACAGGATGTACAGGATGACGCCCACTGACCACATGTCCACCTCGGGGCCGTAGGCGTTTCCCCGCAGGATCTCTGGAGCTGCAGGCAGAGGGGGCGGTTAGCGGTTAGCGGCTAACGGTTAGCGGCTAGCAGTTAGCGTCCAGATGGCAGACAGACGCTCCTGCCAAGAGGTCTGAGAAATCCCACAGAGCAGCGAATGCATCGCCGCCCACCTCCACATGTCAGCCAGGTGAAGCAGCAACACACAGACTGATGGAAACAAGATTGAACTCAGAAAATGTTTATTTCTGATCAATCAAAGTGGGATTTTAATGCAGAATATTCTGATCTACACCAGGAGTGTCAAATCCACATCCAAAAAAACAAAACATTTTTTAAAAACTAATATTGTTTTTGCTCAACAATAAACTGAGCATGAAATATTTTTCTAAATGGTCAGATTTTATTAACACAATGTGATCCCAAAAAGATTAACGCTACTAATATGTTGAACTAGTAAAAATATGTTGACTTTGCAAATAAAAGTAAAAAGTATCTGTTCAAGAAATTGTTAAAAAGTATTTGGTAAAAAGTTTATTGAAGAACCAAGTAACTGATCAAATTAATATTCAAAAATTACATCATCAGGCTGATCAAAATATAAACTGCAAATTTTGGTTTTTCAAAGACTAAAATGACAATAATTCATATTGGTAACAAAATATAACAAACTTGGACAAAGAAAATGTTTCTAAATCAGTTTTTCAATAAAAAGCTTGTGAATCTGCAGGTCTGAGTCTGTCTGGTGACTTTCTGGTTAAAACATGGTGGTTTTTCATTCAGAGGCAGAAAATCCAGAAATTTCACTCAAATAAGAGTCAAAATACTTGATTCAGAGTTTGGACTGATCCAACATGCTTCCTGCAAACCTTCAAACTCTGACATCATTCCTCCCGTCATCGACTCGACCCGTTTTACTCACCGCAGTAACCCGGCGTCCCGCACACCGTCTTCATGGTCACCTGGTCGTCGATGATTTTGGAAAGGCCGAAGTCGGCTGTGGGAAAGGAAAACATTTGGACCGAGCCGAGTCACATGGACACGTTCTGTAAAAGTTGAATCCAGTTTGTTTTTGGACTGTGAGCAGAATGTGTTTCTCTGCAGGAGGCAGCGGAGCGGCGTTTGGCGGCCAGCCTCGGCTCCTCAGGCTGCAGAGCGGCGAGATGTTCATTATTTTACAGTTTCACTGAGAGTTGCGTCTATTTTTAGAAAGCAGGGCAAGCCCTGTCGCTACATAACAAGCTGCTAGTTTGGATTTTACCTCATTATGATTTAATTTGATCTCTGCAGCAGAAGGATTTCTGCAGCCACTGCATCGCGTTAACATACATTTTAAATGTTTTATATCTAAAAACCGCAACATCACTGATCAACCCTGGGTTTCACTACGGCTTCCATTTGTTAGAGTCGATGAAAAGGCCGGCGTTCTCCAGGGCGGCGTCCTTGGATCACTTCTTTCTCTTAAATAAATATCGCATCATTTCACAAATTGAACATCCGTCTTTATGCTGATGACGCGGTTCTGTACGTACATGTTGACTGAGCCTGTCACTAACAAAATTTACTGGATGATAAATTGTAGTTATTGCTATAAACGATAATATTGCTGTTTTAATTTAGTTGCGGACCTATCGGCTCTAAACATTTGTTTTCCCACAAACATTCACACAAATAAGTTTTCTCTAATTCCTCCCATCCTGGTTTTATAAATAATTGTTTTTATAAAATGTAGTTTTCATGTAGATTTTCTAAAGTTAACGTTTAAATGCTGCTTCCTAATAAAGTGCCAGGATGTGAAATTTAAAGTTTATTTTCCGTAAAACGTCACAGAAAACAACAAACATCTCTATAATTTCAGCAATAAATTCGAGCTGGTCGTTCATTCTGCTTCGTTTGTTCACTTTGATGTTTTGATCTTTAACCTTTCAGCTGCTGGTTTTCTTTTGTTCATTGACATGTAGGTCAGTGTTTCCCAGCTGACGCTCGGTGTGTGTGTTGTTACCGATCTTCAGCGGCGCGTCCAGCGACAGGTCGGCGTACAGCAGGTTCTCCGGCTTCAGGTCGCGATGGACGACCCCGTTACCGTGCAAATACTGAAACACACAGAGACGCATCTTCAGAGCGGCAGCAACTCGACGTCTGGGTTTCTGGGAGGATTTGGCCGGATGGAGAGGAAGGAACTGACGTTTGAATCCAGCCTGAAGGTTCAGAGACGTTCAGGTAAACGGCTGCCACACCTGGACGTCTGTCTGTGTCTGAGAACTAAAGACGGCAGCTGCTAACATCCAAACAAACAGTTTCTCTGAGATTTTACCTGCTCAGGTGTCCGGATGATTTACTCTAATGATTCCTACAAATCCTTATTTTAATGATTATTTCTAGCCTGGGTCACATTTATGGCTGTTTTAGGTTTCTGGCCATTTTATGTTTATTTCAAAGGGGATTTATTTATTATTCTAAAGTCACATTTAGCATAATAATACATACATTTTCATACTTTCATTTCATTTCTGCTGCTTCTAAAAGCAGCTGAAGCATTAAAAGCCCAGTTTGTTGCTTAGCAACCCAAGCTAAGCCCAGCCCGTTACCTAGCAACACAAGCTGAGCTCCAGCACATTTGGTCAGCTGTATTCACTGTACAATGGCTGCAAGAAAAGACAAGAGTTTTGTTGTTTCCTGGTCTTCCAGAAGTCAGTCTCTGCGATCTTGTTGGTTGTGCAGGAGGCTCTGCTTTTGCTTTTCAAAGATGTGCTGTTTTATAATTGCATTTAAATTTTGTTCTTGGACATGTTTGTTTTTAGCTGAGAGCTCAGCTGCTCATGATTTATTTCAAATGATTTTTCTCTAGTAATAATTTTTTTCTCTTCTCTCTGGTTCGAGTTTCTCGTCTGTCTGAAATTTGGCTGCTGGTTCTGGAAACAGACCCAGGATTATGGACCGAGCCGCAGTGGTTTCTGGGTCTCTTTCATCCCGACTGCTTCCAAATGTTTTCAGTTTTTTACTTTAGATTAAACCGCATCATGTTTTATCCTCTTGTATTTCTCAGGATTTGCAGATATTTTTACCTCTCAGTGATGATTTTCATTGTGATTCATTCCTGCTTTTCAACAGAAAATGTTTTATTTTTATGTAAATGCAATTCAAAATGTCAAAACTCCTAAAGACTAAACTTCACCAAATTCTCCTTTTTTTATGTCTAATTATGTTTTCGGCCAGCGAACAATTAACCTAATTAGATGTGGGAGGTTTATTTTGTTAATATTCTCTTGCTTCTGTCCTCATTTTTTAAAATATGCTGCAGGCATCAAATGCGAGGCGACATCAAAAGAAAATTTCCATGAATCTAATTAATTTTTCTCGACCCAGATGGATAAAAGTCGTCGCCTCCATGTTGGGAAGCGGCTATAAAAAGATGCTGTTGTGTTTCTTTCGCTGCAGATTAGTGCCACACTCACAACAAACATAACGGCAGAGTAATCCCAACACGCACACACACACACACACACACACACACACACACACACACACACACACACACACACACACACACACACACACACCAACCACAGCTGACCTACATTTACCAAACATACGCCTCTTTATGCATGTGTGTTTCTGCGTGTGGATGCTTGCCGTGTAGGTGTGTGTGTGTGTGTGTGTGTGTGTGTGTGTGTGTGTGTGTGCGTGCGTGTGTGTGCGTGTGTGTGTGTGTGTGTGTGTGTGTGTGTGTGTGTGTGTGTGTTAATCCACTCTGGTTTTAATCTGTTGAGCAGCAGGATGGAAGCTCCTGTTACATAAGAGCCGCAGCTGCAGCGACCAGAACTCCGCGGCGGCGGCTGGTTTAGGCTCCGCCCACTTTTACAAGCCGTTTATGTCGCTTTGTTTGACCTTTATCTATACAGGATGAATCTCATCAAGAAGTAAATTAGTTTCCTGTCACAACATGACTGCTTAGCCGGATTAATTTGGAGTTAACAAAAGGCTGAAACGGTGAATTGATCTTTGAAATAATGTGATCGATTAATCGTTGATTAGAGAATATAGACTCACAGATCATCACACTCTGAGCAGCAAATAAAACAAAACTACAAAATATTTACATTTTGCATTAAAGATAAAACAAAACATTTTAGCTTCACCTGGTTCAAATTCTGTAAAAATCAGTCAAGCTCTTTCCTCTACGCCGTTATTATGTAGTTAATCAATAACTGATAGAGCTCAGCTTTTCTCATGTTGATTTTATTTGCATTTTTTAGCTGCAGATGTTCACTAAGTAAAATATTTACTTTTGCATATAATAAAGATTTAATGATTTGTTTATTTGCCTCTTTTGTAAAAACTTTATGTGAAAAATATGCAAAATTTGCAAATTTCTTTTTGTCTGATTGTCAGAATAATCGATTAGTTGTTAGAAGCAGCCCGAGATTATCTAGATGAAGTAGAATTTTAACCTGACTGTGTTGGACTCATTACGAACGGAGCGTTTTCCCCACCAGAACCGGGCCGATTCGGGCCTGAACTCCGCCGGCCCTCAGCAGCCGGCCGGCCGGCGCTGATGTTGGGCACCAAGCTGTTGACAGTAACTGGCCCAAAACACAAGCAAACTAAGTGGCTGCTTAAAGGGCCGGTGCAATGTGTTTTCCAGACACATAAGACTAATATAACTCACGAAATTTCACTTCATAATTTAACGTCTTCAAATTGGGTCTCTGTCTCTTTAAAAGCTCCTGCTCTTTCTGAAGCTCCGCTTTCAGGAAGTCATCCCAACATGGCTCCTCTGTTAACCATTAACTACGTTTTTAGCAGCGTTGCTCTGAGAAGCCGCGCCTATAGCAAGCTCAGCACCCGGGGTTTGCTAATTGCTGCTGGCTAGTCTGAAGGAGCAGAGGGGGAGACAGATAACCTGGATCACTCAGAGCTAGCACGTATTTAGCTGTCATGCTAAATGGTTAGCATTTAGTACATAAAGACATCAAAGCTGTTTGTGGTCACAAGCATTTAACCGTCCAACTGCAAACACTGAAAAAATCTACAAAGATAAACGTATTTATGCCTGTAAAGTTCAGAATGATTCAAACCAACTTGATGGATGGATGGATGGATGGATGGATGGATGGATGGATGGATTCTCTCTCTCTCTTTCTGTTTGCTTCATTAGCCGCAGCATGCTAACCTTTACCTAGCGTTTAGTTCATTTAGTTCATTCTGTTTAGAAACATTCAGTGACTAACCAGCCAATCAGAGCAGACTTCCTGTTTCTGACTTCCTGGTTCAGCCATGTTTCTGTTTCTGCTGCTTCTCTGGAATCACAGCCTCCATCAAGGTGTTGACAACGTGTTTCATTCGCTCCAGCGTCGCCGTGACGACTGACCTGATGGGGCGTCGGCGCCTCACGTTTAAAAACAGCCAGTTTAAAGGTGGAGCTGGGTGTGAAACCGTAGAGGCGCCGCCCTGCTGGCGGTTGTGAGAACGCAGTGATGATCAGGATGGGAGGAAATGAAACAATCAGTGAGCTCATTCAACCACATAGAGAAAGGAGCCAGTCACAGGAAATCAGTTGCTATGGATCGTATTTAGGGGGATCAGAGTAAATGGGGATGATTATTATGGGATGCCATTTAGAAAGTTACACAGTAAAAAAGCAACATGAATAATTTGGTTATTTATCCAGTTTTGACTGTTTGAAATGGGCTTAATGTGATATTTATTCATTTAGAAATCTGTTAGCAAGCTAAATATTTATGTTTTGTTTCTAAACTAAATATTTTTAGCAAATTATATATGCAGTTAGTTAGTTAGTTAGTTAAACATTTAGCTTTTAAACAAAATATTTAGTTTGAAGCTAAATAACTGATTTACAGTTAAATATTGACTTTTAAAGTCAGCCAAATATTAAGTTTCTAAGCAAAGTATTTTTTTGAAGTTTTGACATTTATAAATAAATGATGACTTTGAAAAATAAACTCCCGTTTTTTTCTGCTACAGTTTAAACAATCGAAATTCTTTCTGTTCATCTTTCACTGTGACTTTACAAACAACAACTGCATGCCACACTTTTCAGATTTTTTTTTCTTTAAAAAAATGCATAAAAACATTGCATCATTCTTCTCCCACTTTGCATTTTGTTGGACTGTCAGATGAAATCCCTGAAGCTTCTGGTTGTTCTAATATCATAATTCTGCTTTAATAACGTGAAACAGTTTCTGAATGATTTATTTGATGGAATATCTTACAGCCACGGCTTCCAGGATCTGCTTGATGACATGCGCTGCGTCTCTCTCGCTGTAGTATCCTCGCTCCACAATCCTGCAAACCAACAAGCAGAAAAATAAAAACCACTTCAGGACTCAGAGACAAGCTAATCCTGAGCAACGTCTCAACCTTAAAGTCACCAGATTCTGAAGAACCTGCAGCCAAACCTGCACAACATGCAGCTTTCACACCTAAATTGGCCCATAAAGGCAGAGAATCTTGCAAATGAATAAACCCAATAAAAGCAATAATTTTTCATCTAACCTGCTTACTTCTGCAGTCAACTAACCATGGCAACAGAAACGGCGCCTGCAGCTGCAGGTGGAAATGAAAACAAATAAATCCGCCAACATAAGAGCAGCTTCAGCTCTTCAGGCCAAATTTAACTCATAACTCAGATCCAAACCCAAAAGTATTCATACCCCTTCCAGGTTCAGGTCTAAACTATTCATTTTCACCAGCATGTTTCTTCAACGGGAAATTGTAGGTAGAAAAAACGGATTAAACTTCCACCAAAGTATCTCACATTTTTAGAAGAAATTTTCTTCTAAAAAAGCCAAAAATTTGCTTAAAAAAACTAAAAAACAATTTAACTCAGAAAAAAATCTTGAAATTTTCTGAGTTTCATAAATGTCCAAGTCATTTCTAATAACTTCAGAATCTGGATCTTTTTTTAGTACAATATCTACAGCTGTTGGGAACCTGCATGGCTCCATCTGCAGCCTGAAGGTGACCCATGATGCTTCCTTCAACAGGTCAGGATATGGCCTATACAAAACATCTTCATTGCATATTTTTGCATAAAATTATTCTTGGATAATCAAACTTTAGTCTGTTTTAGGGCCTTTGTCACTTTAAATCCAAATTAGCTGCTGTTGGCCACGCCCCCAACTCAGTGTTTACCCTCACATGTTAGAATGGATGCAAACAGATGCAAATTACAACTTTGAAAAGCATTAACAGAGCCTCCTGCGCAACCAACATCAATGCAGTAAGTGGGTTCTGGATGTTAAGTCAATAACAAAACATTTGTCTTTTCCAGCAGCCATTGTACAGCAATGCTAAAACCAACTGGAGGGCAGCTTGGGCTGTTTTTACAAGGAGTTGAGACTCAAATGGAACAAAGAACAAAATGTGATTTTTGCATATGACCAAAACAAAAACGGGTCACTTTTCAGCAACAAACCAGTTAAACGTCAGAGCGTCGGCCGGGTTCTGGTCCTTACCGGTCGAACAGCTCTCCGCCGGTCACCAGCTCCAGAACCAGGGCGATGTCAGTGTCCGTCTCAAAGATCTCCTTCAGCTGGATCTGGAAACCAGAAACAAAGGCGCCGCGCCAGTTAAACCAGTCAGAACCAGATAAAGTCCAGCTTCCTTCAAAACTGTCGAAAATCTTCCAGGTAAACTGGATTAATAGGCAACCAAATGAAATCTGCTTTCCAAATCTGGATGAATTTGGAAAATAAATATGGAAACCCATCCATCCATCCATCCATCCATCCGTCCATCCGTCCATCCATCCATCCGTCCGTCCGTCCATCCGTCCATCCATCCATCCATCCATCCGTCCGTCCATCCATCCATCCATCCATCCATCCATCCATCCATCCATCCATCCATAAATACTTCTGTTATTGGAGGATCTCCAGCCCTCAGCTGGTCTCCTCAGATAAAAGCCGTTGGAAACATTTCAACACGTCTTCAATCTTTTTCCAACTGTGACTCAGTAACGTTGGCTCCGATAGAAACAAACTGTTACCGCGGTAACCAGAAATAACTGCTCGCACTTCACGTCTCGGCAGCAACCAGCAAAACAACACCTCAGCAACGATCCAGAGAAACCTCAGCGACTCTTCAGCAGAAACATATGCTGCTATTTTTATATCCGCAGTTTAAGCCAAACATGAAATCAATCCGTTTCTTTACTGGGATGTTCAGCAGGTTTCTGCAGGAAACGCAAAGATTGTCACTCTTTACAAAAACATGGAAATGAAGCTTTTATTAATGTGATCCTGGATTCTTACAATGTTTGGGTGGGAAAGACGCAGCAGGACGCCGATCTCAGTGCGGACAATTTTCTTATCAATCTGAAACACAAGCAAACAGGAGGAGTTGTTAGTCGGGTAATAAATATGGTAACAGGAAGTGACAGTAGTTCGATCAGGTTCTTCCATTCTGCATGCAGCAGTAGAAGAGGAGCAGATCAAATCATTCACCCTAAAGAAACCAGATAAACTGCTCAGACCTGATCGTTGACGAGCCTCCATTCTTACCTTGATGCTGATATTTTTAAAAACTGTTAATCTGGGACTAAACATCCAAAGTTAAAGAGATTCAGTGGAGCATCGAGTCCTGCTCTGTCTCTGACATCGTTTCTCCTTTAGGAATTCACAGAGTTCAGCTGCGTCTGCACCCGGGTGCGTTACTTTCATCTGATGTAAATGTGCGTTTTGGGGAAGTTTTTCATGTTAAAGGACAAAATAACTAACTGGGAATTCAAGTTTAATAATTACAACCAGCAGCTCGGCGGCACTTTTATTTTCAAATATTTCACAGTTCGAGGTGAGTAAAGCGTCTGATCATGTGACTGAGTCATGTCATCACTACATCACCTGCAGACTCTTTGCAGTTCTGAGTGATTTTTCCATAACCTGACGTGGTCATAATGCTGCGCCTCATTTGTGCTGCATCCTGTTAGCTTCGGTTGCTCACCGTTTTCTTCAGGACTTTGACTGCGAAGGGTTTCTGCGTCTGCTTCTCCTCACAGCGGTACACGATGGATGTCGCTCCTCTGAAAACACAAGAAAGACTGAAATCATCTGAAACCTGCAAAACCAGAAGCTGGACTTTACCCAAAGTGTTGGCCGATGACATGAGAACAAATCAGTTTTTATTCCACTGGAATAAAATGTGGAATCAGGAAAACTCCAGTGCGACTCAACAATCGGGAGGTTTTTGAAACGGCTCGTTTTCCAGGCACAAAATAATATTAACGATGCCAAAAACGTCTTTTTAGTGTTTGGGTCTTTAGAAGGAGTAGAGAATTAAAAAGGTGTAAAATAGGTCTCCTTTAAAGTCAAATAAAATCAAATAAAGGCAAATAAAGAGCATAGAGCTGTTAGGGAAGCTCTGCGGTTTTACTCTGATATCACAGGAACAAAGACGATAAATATTATTTACAGCCAGAAAGAGACGCTGGTTTATTTATTTATTTGCATCTGAGAGAGGCATGTGTGTGTGTGTGTGTGTGTGTGTGTGTGTGTGTGTGTGTGTGTGTGTGTGTCGTGTGTGTGCGTGTGTGTGTGTGCGTGTGTGTGTGTGTGTGTGTGTGTGTGTGCGTGTGTGTGTGTGTTCGGGGAGGTTGGTTCTGGTTTTCTGTGGGGAAAACAGATCCATCTGAGAAGCAATCACACACCGCCATGCAGGGACCTGCTTGATCTCCATGGTAACGGGACATCATGAAGCAGAGCGTGTGGGACGTCGCGGCGTTAGCGCTTCATGCTCACAGAGACGCCATCAAACGGAAACACAGACATATGTGTCACACAGCAGCCAATCAGAGCCAGGAAACACCGAGGCATTAAAACAGAGCAGGTCTGCACCCTGACACACACACACACACACACACACACACACACACACACATGGACACACCACACGAACGCACACACACACATGCACACACACACACACATGCACACACCTACACGAACGCACACACACACACACACACACAGAGCCGCTGCATCTTTAGTTTTCATTGAATGTTTTGTTCTGTCATATATGAATAAATCAAACCTTTTTGTCCCAGTAATGATTGTGATAAACGATAATCAGGGCCGGTTCAAACCCTTTTGGGCCCCTGGGTCCCCATGTCAGCGAGTCCCCACCAGATGCTTCATCGTTCCTTTATTCTCCTGCTAACATTAGCATCATCTATACCTAGCTTACACCATGTCAGTGTTATTATAGCTGCTATATTGAACCTAACATTATTAACAAACTGAAAGAAATATTTGGATTTTCAAATGCAGAGTTATTGAAGTGCTATTTTATTTTAACTACTTAAAAGAAACAAGTTAATGAATTTAATATCCAGTATTTTTCTCACAGCAGGATGATTTCAGTCTGGTGTTTATGGAAGAATTAATTTATCTTTTTTCTCTGCATATTCCAACTTCTGATGTGTTTGATGCTGAATCAGCCCACAGCATGATGCTGCCTCCACCGTGCTGTGCAGCTACACATCGAGGTGAAACTGATTCGTTCTCATTCAGACAGTAGATTAAACCGACTCCTTTTCAATCGAATCTCTTTTCTCCTCCTCGGTTTCCAAGCCGCCGATAAAAACTAATTATAGCTGCAGCCACAATCAGACAGAGAAATTATCAAAGAACCAGGATTAATATAAGATTCATGCAGACGATGAGTGGAAAGAAACTTCTGACAGGAATATTTATAAAATGAAACACAACCTGACGTTTTACTGGAATCACCTGAAACCAAATTCACCTCAAGGTTTTAATGATCTGCTGTTTTCCAACATGAGGAGAAAAAGTCTCATTTTTTGCTTGTGTTTGTAATTTTTATTGTTTAATTTCTGCTCTTTCTCCTGAAACTGGTTTTGAAACATCTGCAGTGAAATACGACTAATCAGCAAGAAATTAACCAAATATTTCCTTAGTATTTTAAAAAAGATTTGAAAAAGTAATTAAAATGAGATTTTTAACATTTGAATGAAAAATTATCAAAATGAAAATATAAAATGTCCAAAACGAATCGCTGAACATAAGCAAAAAAATAGAGAAAGAAAAATAATACAACACAAAACTAATGTTTTCTTCAATATATATACAGAATATAAAAGTATGAAAAACATCTAGAGCTATGCAGTTCAGAGCCTCTTATTAATCAGAGTTTTTATATATGCACAAATATCCCTTAAATACTTTATATATGCACAAATATCCCTTAAATCCAGACATTTCTGACTTGAAATATTTTTGCCTGTTCTGGCGCCCCCTCTCCTCTGGCGCCCCCTCTCCTCTGGCGCCCCCTCTCCAGTGGCGCCCCTGGTCCACACCCACTTTTGACTGGGAGGGAAAATATTATCACTAAAATATGAAAAGCAAAATGTTTCCCGTTGAAGCCAAGCTGATTATCGCCCAGCCGGTTCCGCCTCCAGCCGAACCTCTCCTGCTGTTTAAACCTCATTAACTCATTAACAGCCTGGTTCCGTCTCTGCTGCTCTGATCTTACTGGTTGCCGCTGCCCACTAACATCTCAGCCTGGATTATGAAGTTAATCCCGAATGAGGAGCGTCACGTGGACCCACATGTGGCCAACTTTGGCCCAGTCAAAGGACCAGAACAACCCGCCACTTCCCCTCCGGAACCGCCCTGAGAAACGAGCCCAGACCTGCCCAGTTCGGAGCCCAGACTGTAGAAGTCCTCCACCGTCCCGTCCCGCCTCGACCCGTCCACCCAGAACTCCACCGGCTCCGAACCAGGCCGGGAGGTCGGCATGATACCAGCAGAGCTCCCCGAATCCAGCGACAGCAGGACCAGGTCCAAGAACAATTCACCAGAACCGGGAGCGGCGTAATCTGTGATTTAAATCCGGTTCGGTGAGACCCAGATTAGAGCCTCAGAGGGGGGTGATTCATGATCCGGACGGGTTCTAATCCAGACCAGCAGGGGGATCCGCCTGCGCCCTCCAACTCGGAACCGGGACCGTTTAGTCCGTCTGTGACGAGACAAACTGAAGAGGAAAAACAGAACCGAACCGGCCGCTGATGGAGCCGCGTCTTTACGCCGAACCGCAACCAGGACCGGGATGATCCAGGTCCAGATGTGTGGCAGCTCCCATCGGGCCTCCCCGTCAGATGTCGGTTCCGCTCAGTCCATCACCGCCTCCTCCTCCGGCTGGTTAGTCGGTCCGGAGCGCAGCGGCTTCCCGGCGGAGATCCGGCCGAGCAGAGTGATGTCAGGCCCGGGGAGAGGCTGGGTTCACCCCGGCGGACGAGCAGCGAATCCCGGGCTGGCTCGGCGCGGGGAGTCGCTGTTCAGATGCTGGAGGTTCTGCTTGTGAGGCACCAGGACCGGACCGCTCCAGATGTCCGCTGGATCTGCGGGAGGAGAGGATGCTGCTGCAGTCCGCATCCCAGCCGACCAATCAGAGCGCAGCACGAGCGTTGGGCCGCGCTCCCATTGGTCCGCAGCTCCGTCAGGCACGAGGCGCTCAGTCAACAGCCTAAATAAGGAAATAACCCAAATACATAAATGTACATTAGCGTGACATCTGGAGGCTTTGATCCTCTGGGAATCAAACCAGCAACCCTCACGTGGTCACGTGTTCACTGCATGACTCCATCACTCAGCTGAAACCTTCATCAGCTGCTTCCCATCAGATGCACTGTAAAACATTACATGTTAATGCAAAAGGTTAAACAGGCCAACTTTCTTATGACTCATAAATAAGAAAAAAGTTAACATTTATCTTTATTTATGGAATTAAATGTGTACTTTTAATTATAACAGATATAAGATTAAACTAATTTAATATTTTTAATATTCTATATTTTCATATAGAATGCAGATCTTTTTTTAAAAATGTCTTTTTTATAAGAAATTTGACTTTAATTTGATAATTTAGGTTTTTTGTTTGTTTATATGTATATATAAAAAAAATAAAAATAAATTCCCTTCTCACCCACAGCGGGTGGTTCTTATCCTCTGAGCTCGGGTCCTCTACCAGAGGATATATAGATATAGATATATAGATATAGATCTATATATCCTCTACCAGAGGCCTGGGAGCTTGAGGGCCCTGCAGTATCTTGGCTGTGCCAAGGACTGCACATTTCTGGACTGAGATGTCTGATGTTGTTCCTGGGATCTGTTGTAGCCACTGCTCCAGTTTGGGGGTTACTGCCCCGAGGCCCGATGACCACAGGCACCACTGTGGTCTTCACCTTCCAGGCCCTCTCCAGTTCCTCCCTGAGGCCCTGGTATTTCTCCAGTTTCTCGTGCTCCTTTTTCCTGATGTTGCAATCACTTGGTATTGCTACATCTACCACAACGGCTTTCCTCTGTTGTTTATCCACTATGACAATGTCTGGTTGGTTCGCCATTACCATTCTGTCTGTCTGGATCTGGAAGTCCCACAGGATCTTAGCTCTGGCATTCTCCACCACTTTGGGGGTGTTTCCCACTTTGATCTCGGGGTTTCCAGTCCATATTCTGCACAGATGTTTCTGTACACTATGCCTGCCACTTGGTTATGTCGTTCCATGTACGCTTTCCCTGCCAGTATCTTGCACCCTGCTGTTATGTGCTGGACTGTCTCAGGGGCCTCCTTACACAACCTACACCTTGGGTCTTGTCTGGTGTGGTAGATCTGGGCCTCTATTGCTCTGGTGTCTAGGGCCTGTTCCTGGGCGGCCATGATGAGGGCCTCTGTGCTGTCCTTGAGCCCAGCTTTTTCCAGCCATTGGTAGGATTTACTGATATCAGCCACTTGGGTTATTTGCTGGTGGTACATCCCATGTAGAGGGCTTGTCCTCCCATGATGGTATCTCTGGCACTTCAACCTCCTTTCCTGTTGTCTGAGACATTCACTGAGCACATTGTCTGTTGAGGCTTTGTCCCTGATGTATTTATGGATCTTAGTTGTTTCGTCCTGGACAGTGGTTCTCACACTCACTAGTCCTCTGCCTCCTTCCTTGCGGCTCGTGTACAGTCTCAGGGTGCTGGATTTGGGATGGAACCCTCCATGCATTGTTAGTAGCTTTCTAGTCTTAATATCTGTGGCTTTTATCTCCTCCTTTGGCCAGCTAATTATTCCAGCAGGGTATCTGATTACTGGCAGGGCATAGCTGTTTATCGCACGGATTTTGTTCTTGCCATTGAGCTGGCTTCTCAGGACTTGCCTTATTCGTTGGAGGTATTTAGCTGTTGCTCCTTTCCTTGTGGCCTCATCGAGGTTGCCATTTGCTTGTGGTATACCTAGGTACTTTAACTGTCCTCTATGTCTGCTATTGTTCCTTCTGAGAGTGAGACCCCTTCTGTGTGGATCACCTTCCCCCTCTTTGTAATCACCCGACCTCACTTCTCTAGTCCGAATGACATCCCAATGTCCGTGCTGTAGATCCTGGTGGTGTCGATCAGTGAGTCGATGTCAAGCTGTACGCCAAGAGTGAGCCAGAATATATATATATTTATGCATGTATCTGAGTATACAGTATTAGGTTGTATTCACACGACCTGCTTTAACCCAACTCCAGTCCGTTTGCCTAGAAAGTCCAGTTTGTTGGCGGTGTGAATGTGGTGCTACTCTGAAGTGAACTCTGGTCCGGTTTGAATGGATTTATGAACAGAGACCGCTCCAAAGGCAAAAAGTGGATTACAGCGCAGGGCATTCTGGGTAAATACAACCAAAACAAACATGCTAGGTTAGCGCTAGCGGGAGAAATTGTCTCCAGCCAAAAGGAAGAGAAATTCTACAACCACTAAAATCTCCATTTTTGTTCACATTTTGTGAAGGAAGTTGTGCTCAGCGTTTCCTTCAGCGGTTCCTGTTGCAGCGCCGCCACAGGCCAGGAGGGGAACAGGTTGCTGAAAGGTTTACAGTGTGAAAATCAATTGCAGCAGCTGAAAATGTAATAAATGTTGCACCGAGTATAATCTGATCAAACAACTGGACTTTACTGAAATGAACTGGACTGGTTTCATTGGACTTTGGAACCAGCTGTGTTGAACTGGATAGAAACCAGACACCTGTGTCTTGTGAAAACACAAAGGTCTGAGAAAAGTTCTGTGAACAGTCCGGTTGAGGTCCGGTTCAGGTCTGGTTCAGGTCCAGCTGAGGTCCGGTTCAGGTCCAGTTGAGGTCCGATTGAAGACCGGCGTGTCGCCGCCGGTGCCGTCCAGATGTGAGCGCGCTCAGTGCCTGTCAGGTAAGCAGCTGCTGCACACAGGCAGGATTAAAGCCTGCAGACATTAAATCATTCGGACTTTGAAGTTTATTTCAGTCGATCACAGCAGCATCACGCCCAACCGTCTCCATGGCAACCGATAGAGAAAAGCTGTAAAGCTGCTGCTGGTTGTGAATCAAGTGTTTTCCAGATCAATTGTTTCTCCTAACTTTGCTCTCTTTATTTTTAGTTACAAAGTTTATTTGTATTTTTTAAATTTTTGGATGTTTTGTTCTTACAAAATGTCTTAATTTCCATTTTTAATTTGCTGTTTCTGGTAATAAAAGCTCAAGTGAAATTTGTTGCCTGCAGGACTGGAACAATTAATCATGATTAATCGATTATAGTCAATTAATCATTAACTGGAGCATTCTGGCTCAAAAATGGGTCATTTGCTGAAAGAACAAAAATATTCAGATTTTAAATTAAATTGTACAAAAATATAAACATTTTGCTTTAAAATATTATGAATTGTTGCTACTCTTACTTGTGTGAGTAACTTCAGTGAAGGAACAACAAACAGACAAACTAACTGCAGTTTGGTAAAAGTCTTGTTTCTCTGATCCAGTTAGATTTTCTATATCTGAGCCTGTTGGGCCTTTTAGGTGACATCAGATTAAAAAACACTTTATATTATCACAGAAAGTTATAACATATTTACACATTATATTTATTATTTTAATGTTAAGTTTGTGTTGAAAAATAATTCATTTGGAAAAGTGTTTCTTGTGACAAAATATTTGTATTTATTTGTAGTGATTTTGTCTATTTTGTTCCTCAAAATCCCAGAATTTGAACAGAACTTGATACTTTTGTTTGTCTAAAAACAAACAAAATTTGTTTGTTTTTAAAATATTAAAATATTAGGTCAGGCTTTTTTTATTTTTTGCTCAGTTATTCAGAACTTTAGATGTTTTGTTTTTACCAAATACTTTTTTACTCTAAGTTGATGAATTTATTTTTACTCTAGTAAAAATATAAAGTAAATATATATACTTGAGCTACTCTGCCCAACTCTGTTCATTCATTTATCTGTACAATTACTAATTGTTTAGTTTTGTTTTGTTTTGTTTTGTTTTGTTTTGTTTTGTTTTGTTTTGTTTTGTTTTGTTTTGTTTTGTTTTGTTTTGTTTTGTTTTGTTTTGTTTTGTTTTGTTTTGTTTTGTTTTGTTTTGTTTTGTTTTGTTTTGTTTTGTTTTGTTTTGTTTTGTTTTTCCAGGTCTTGTGTGAAATTCTGCCCCCCTGTGTCGGAAGCGCGCATTGCAGCCAGAGATGCGGATCTGATCATTTTCACGGATCTTCTGATCGATTTATCAGTAAAATAACTCATATAATCATGTCAAGGTTGTAACATTCAACAGGTCCCGTGATTTTGGTAATATTTACTTTTTATTTGCCAAACTTACTTGGGGGAACCAAATATTTTAATCTGTTCCCTGCTGGGAATAGAAAAGAAATACGAAAATATTTGGTTCTTCCATAATAACTTTTGGCAAATAATAAATTAATGTTTTGAAACGTACATGATTTATTGTTGATGATGAGAGGAATAAACACAGTTAAAGAGTTGCTGGTAAATTCATTTGTTCCCATTTTATGCAGGGGGAACAGATTATTTCCATTCTCTCCTCCCCTCATAACTTTGGGAAATAAATAGCATTTATTCCAAATACTCAAAACATGTTCTGTGTGATAGCATGTAGTATAGTAGAAATGTCCTTAATCGAGTAAAACAGGATTTATTCCCTCATCTTTTCAGGAATCTTCATTTTTGTGTCCTGCTATCAGCAGCTTCCAGCCTCTCTTATCAGCAATGAGAAATTATAAATACACTCAAGCTGTTGGAAAACTGTTTGGTGACTGACTTTTATTTCTGTCCAGTTTAAGAGACAAAAGTTGGAAAAAAAAAACAGATTCTCTTAGCGTTTAAAATAACAAAACACAAAACCTCGTCTATTTATTGATTTCGCAGTTTAGTTATTGATTCTTTTTAAACAACAGCTGCCGATACGATCATGTCGAGGTTTTAACTTTCAGTCGTTCACTGCTGCAATACGAGCTCCAGACACAAGGGAGCAGAATCTCTTTTTGTTTACGGTCAAACATTAAACTTCCGAGCTGCCCTGAACGCAGCACCCACCACGTTGTCTCTGACGTCAGCCGTGAGGGGGCGTGGACTTCCTGGTTGGGATTTTACTTTTCTTGTCAACAAAACCTGTGACGGAGTTTCGGCAGTTAAAGCGACGCGTTTATGAGGGAAAGTTCGGTTCTGTTCCGGTACCGGTTCCAGGATCCGAACCGTTTTTCCCCTCCGGTGTGGAACTCGTCTCGGATGTGAAGATGAGTCTCTGGAGAGTTTCCTCGGTAGTGATCGTGTCCGCATGTTGGCTGCTGGTTCTGTCCGCTGACCCGAACCCCACCAGCCCCGCCAGTACCGCCAGCACCGCCAGTACCGCCAGTACCGCCAGTACCGGCAAGCCC
Organism: Poeciliopsis turneri; assembly: GCA_922788865.1. Taxonomy (NCBI): domain Eukaryota; kingdom Metazoa; phylum Chordata; class Actinopteri; order Cyprinodontiformes; family Poeciliidae; genus Poeciliopsis; species Poeciliopsis turneri. The sequence continues at coordinate 387,528 of CAKLNU010000637.1, read as the reverse complement.
GCCGTGACCAACTCCAGCCGGCCGAGCAGCACGCTGAGCGCCGGCGGAGGCTCCAGGCCGGACGGGGTGAAGCTGGGGGCGGACGGCTCCATGATCCAGCGGGCCCTGTACGTCCTGATCGGCATCACCATCATCGGAGTCCTGTACTTCCTGATCCGGGCCGTGCGGTGAGAGCCACGCAACCCCGCCAAACCCGCATCTATCTCACAGTTTGGTTCACAACAAAAACTCATTTGAGTTTCAACAAAAAGCTTAAAAATGATGAGCTTTTAAAACAAACAGCAGCAGAAAAATGATTCACTTTCCTGTTGGATCAAATGTTACTAACGCAGTAATTATCACAAATTGGTCATAAAACTCAAAACATTGCAAACTGATTCACTGACCCGCAGCAACAACAGGAATAATTAATGCAAATAACCGGAGATGCAGCGACTGTCAGCTCCTCTCAGCATTACGTCATCATTACGCAGAGCAGAAAGTACTTTCAAACTATTGGCATTACTATGACAAAAGCATATAATCACTTCTTTGTTGCTCTGGAGTTTCTGTGCTGATGATTTTTTTGCAAAGTTCTTAAATTTTCCTCTGGCTGCAACGCTGACTCAGCGAGACGCCAGGAGACCCAAACGCTGATGAAGGCCTGGAGGATCCATGTCTGACTTATGACCGATCATTTTACCTTTTAAACTGGTTCTATTGATCCCGTGTCCAGACAGACGGATAATCAATGGGCCGGTTTGTTCTGAAGGTCCTGCAGCTTCCTCTGGTCACAGTGGATCCAGGATGTTTCACAGCAGACAGACAGACAGACAGACAGACTGCAGACAGAGCAGACGACATACAGACAGACAGAAAACAGACAGACAGACAGACTGCAGACAGACAGACAGACTGCAGACAGACAGACTGCAGACAGACAGACAGACCAGACAGACCAGACAGACAGACTGCAGACAGACAGACAGACTGCAGACAGACAGACGCTCCCCTCTGGAGGAGCTGCAAAGCTCCACTAAATCTTTACGGTCACCGGACCGTACCCGCCTACTTTCACCCCGGTTATATAATATACTTCATAATTTATGTCCAACAAATTAACTAATTGTGATAATAATGCCAGTAAAATAACAATAATAATCTGTTAATAACAGTAAAACAACAGACAGAAGGGAGAAACTCATTATTATACATATTTGTGTTAATTCCCTTCTTCCCTGTATAATGTGAGTGAGATAGTTTTGTGTTCTAGTGGTTGAAGTTTTGACATTGTTGGAGCTCCATATTAAGTCTTTTTCATTGTTTGACTCCTGTGAGTTTTTCTTCACTTTTTTCCTCAAAAACAAAACAGAACTGAAGTCACAGAAAATACTTTCAAAAGTTACAAGATGAAATCTGCAACAAGAATTTAGTTTAATGAGAAAACAGACATAAAAGAGGAAGAAAAATGTGTTGCTAGCAGGAATCGATTTAATCAGTTATCAGGACTGATATTCATTGAAAAGAAGGCAAATGAAAATATTTTTGCTCCATTTTGATGTAATTATTGCTCTGTGACATTTTTAGAATCTGTTTGCTTAACTATTAATCAATAACTAAATTAGTTTGCAATTAATGTAACAATCGATAAATTATGATTAATCACTGTTAAACACAATTAATCGCTTCAGCCAAAAAAGAAAAATGCAAAATCCCAACACTGTGAATGAAAAGTCTTTTTTGATATAAATAGTCATAATAATAACACTGATATTCAATAACGATATTTTTTTTTGTGCGATGAATTTCTGAGGTGATTTTATCTGACAGGAGACGTTTAATAATAAACCAGATTTTCTCCTTAATAACGTGAAACACTGACACTAATATGGAGAGACGTTGGTGCTAAAAGTCTTCCTACAGGCTGCTGAATCGTGGAGTGTACTTCGTTTTTCACACAGCGTTTCCAATAAGAAAAACAAAAGAATATTCATTAAATCTGAACATAAAACAGCTAATCAACGTTTTAAAGTCACGAGTCGCAATGTGGGAAACTTTCTTATTTTTACAATGATTTTGATCGTAAAACTAATCAATTATTCAGTCCATTAACTGATTATTTGAGTTATTAATTGATTAATCAGACAAAGAAATTGTCACCATCTGCGGTTTTTTTCATTTAGCCTTTAATAGAAAACACCTTTATGTAATAAATATCAGTAAACAATTAAATCATTTTTAAAATAAGAACATTATCTATAATTGAATATTTTAGTTTACGCTTGTTGATTAATTGAATCATTTTTGCATTTACTGGTTAATAATTGGACAGCAAATATTCTGTTGTTTTGTTATTTCTGCAGAATTTGAACTGGATGAAGATGAAACATCCAACATGAACATGTTTACAAACTGAGTTTGATCTTAAATCCAGAGTTTTTTCAGCAGATTAATCACGATTTATCTTCTCATTGAAACATTTCTGTAGATTATTTAGGCTGTGAGTGAGAGCGAGACTTTCACCAGAGAACAGGAAGGCTGAATGTTTTTTCCGTTTTGAGCTTTCCATCTCGTTCGGATCAGAAACCAGAACTCCGACGTCCCACACACATTTCTGAACTTTTTTCCGTTTTGGTTTCTTCAGAACTTTGAACGAGTTTTTGGCTAAATTTGTCCAGCTTTGATTTGACTTTTCCTCCATTGCTGATCGTTCTGTCAGTTTGTCTGATCATCTGTTCACCTTTCAGTTTCTGTTTCAAATGTTCTGATTGACAGAAAGAAAATCACCTGATCAATAAATAATTATTAGCAGTAAAATGATGAGGAAATATAATTTGTCATGTAGATCAGATCAGTGAGGAAATTCAGACGGTTTTAAATAAGAAAAAACAAATTTCAAACATTTTCTGAACAAAACATGGAAAGTTCAGAGTTTCAAATATTGTCCTGAGTCTCTGACCTTTGACCCTGCCAGCCTGAAGAAGCCGGCCCAGAGGAAGAAGTACGGCCTGCTGTCCAACTACGACGACTCGGTGGAGATGGAGGCGGTGGAGAGCGACGGCGACGACACGCTGTATGAAGCTCGCAGCCTGCGCAGGTCAGAGGTCAACACAGGTCACCGGCAGAAAACATGAAGCGTTTTCTGCTGATGGTCACAAATAATGATTATTATTATTCTGAAAGTCAGTGAAGTTAGCGCTGCTAGCAGCATGTCTCTCATTTCCGGCTAGCGTTAGCGTTAGCATTAGCTGCCGGAGCTCTGAAACAAAAAACACATTTTTATATAAATTTGGTTGATTTTCTGTCACAAGATGTTATTTATCGATGATTCATGTTTTTTTCTCTAAGTTCTTTAATAGAGATGGAAAAACTAAATAAATACTAAACAGAGATTCATAATTCATAAAAACGATGCAACATGTTTTAAATATTTCCGTAACGACCGAGAGGCAGACGGACGATCCCTGAAAAACGTTCTGACTTTTTCCTCTGCATTGATTAAAGTCGATTCTTCTTCTTTTCTCTATTTTGTGCCACTGATTCGTCTTCCAGGGAAAAACGGATGGAATAAATATATTCTTGTTCTAATACTTTTCTGAAGATTAAAAGCTGTTGGTGTTTCCAGCTGACTGATCAGAAAACGTGGAGGAGTTGTATCAGTGCAGCTGCTGACCTTTGCCCTCAGGTTGATCCGGTCTTATCTGTTGTCCAGATGAGTTCTGCTGCGCCGGGTCGGACAGATCGGAGCCGCCGCCTGACCGTATTGATCCAGGACGAACTGGAAGAGGACCAAAAACTCCCAGCTGCTCAGAGGAGCAGAGCAGGATAATCAATATTTGATCAATATGTTCGGAGCGCTGCTTCCTGGAGCGAGTGGACGCTTTTCCTCCTAAGGCCAAATGTTTTTCTTCTTCTTTGGATTTTCATTTAGATTATTCCGGATTGCCTGTGTTGTTCGTTTTGCTTTGATTTTGTGCTTTAACTACTGGGAGCTGCCTGCAGGGAGGCGGAGGGCCAGCAGGGGGCAGCAGCGATCTGCCCTCCTGGTAGACTTTAACCCTCTTTCCTGCTGCAATAAAACACACAGTGTTTGGAAAACTGCTTGTATTGATTCTAATGATCTAATTTGGAATAAAATAATAACTTCTTTGATTTGACATATTTCTAATTTTTTATTTTATGTTTGTTACTAATAAACATGTTAAAACAAAAAGGAAAAGTTTCCAGAAATAGAGGAAAAAACACACAAACTCAGGTAATTTTTAAATTTGCAAGTAACTTTAATGTAAAATATAAACTTGATCTTAAAACGTAAACGACACTTAAATGTAAAAAATAAAATATTTTTAAAATGAGAAATTCATAAAGGTTTTAAGTAACTTTAATAATAGTAATTGTATGTACATATTGTCATTATTAAAATAAAATTAGACACAAATATTCATAAAATATATTTAAAGTATAAGACAATGTTTGTAAAAGCAGCAGCTGTTTGTTTGGAAACATTTTTAATAAACATATTTCAGCCTTTGAGTATTAAAAACACAGAAAGTGTTTTTAATACTGTTTTATCTTTGTTTTATTTATTTTGGAGATTTTGAAATACCCTAAAATCTGCTGACGTCATTGATGGAATTTATGGTCGGTGATGTAATTGCGCCACATTTCCAGCAGGTGTCGCCAGAGCTCCAACTGAAACGGCAGCAAAATCAAATATTTTAAAAACTTAAAAGTACAAAATATTTCAACATTAATAGATGCAGTTACAGCTTTTTGTGTTTTTTCTCATTTTCAGTTTTCAGTTTTTTTTGTAAACTTTTATATTTTTTTTCTGTAAAATGCAACTAGTTAAAAAATTCACAAATAAAAATGGAGTGAAATAAGTAAAAGTTTTTATAAAATGTTGAATGTTTTTATAAACCATTCTTTCAGAGTTATAAAATTATTTTGCATTTCATTTCTACATATTTTGTAATTTTGAATAGAAAAACTGATAACATTTAATAAAAATATATAACTAACATGAGTAGATTTTTTTTTATCACAATGATGAGTAAATTCCTGCAAATGTGACAAACTGCAGTAAAATCATTCCGTAAATAAAAGTTTCAAACTTTTACTCACTGCTGCAAATTTCACTTGCAGGGAAAGTTGAACATTTTATAATATTTTATATTGTTTTAAAATGTTTTTTATATATAGTTTTAATTTATTAGATTTTTAAAATTATTTTGAGTTGGTAAAATTTTATAAAGAAAAACATTTTTTGCTTTTTTAAAAAGTGCAAGCAGTTCAAAACTTCAGAAAATAAAAATGAATCAAATGTTTGATACATTGAAGTAAAAATATATGGTAGTGTTGTAAAAGTTTAAATCTATATTTTTCAGGAAACTACAAGCATTTTATTTTGTATTTCAAATTTCATTTATTAGATTTTTAAATGAGTAAAATCTGACCATATATATACATTTTATTTTGTTTTTTCTTAAATTGCAACTTAAAAATAATTGTTATTATCAACAAATGAAACTGCAACCTGCAGTGCTCTGTGATAATCACCATCTTTTCCATGTTTTTGTCCAGGAACAGCCGCCATGTTGTTGTCGTTGGCGGCCATGTTGCTGAGGTCAGACAGTGTCCAGTTGGCAGAACCTGAGGAAGGTGATCATTTCCACATGAATGCATCCATTTGTCACCATGACTGGATGCTGCGGTGTGAGAGGCAGCAAAGTGTTTTCCCACAGTGAGGAACACACACACACACACACACACACACACACACCCTGGTAACTAGCTTGTGATGAGTGGGCGTGTCGATGGCGGCTGATAAACATCTGAGGCGACGCAGTAAGACGATAAGGAGGCGAAGGATCCCAGAGGAGCTGCTGGGCGTCTCAGTCACTGTGACAGGAAAGTAAGTACACCCAGGATCCAGCAGCTGGATGAAGGTGTAACTTTATTGTGGTAAATTTGTATTTATATTTGTCACAATAAATTCCTGGATTGATAGTTTTACCATTTTGTTCTATGAAACGTCAATAAATTTCAAAATAATGGAACTAATTATTTTTAGTTTTTCTTACTTTGGAGAAAAAATACTTTTAGGAGTATTTCAGAATACTTTATGTTTTACTTGTTGTACAGTAACTTTATTATGACGTATTTGTTTCTGGATGCTCGACCTCGGGGGGTTCAACGTGTGGCCCGGGGGCCATTTGTGGCTCATGAAAGCATTTTGATCAACAAAAACAACTGAAGACCCCAAACATTTGAATTTTCTGTTCCTCTTTTAATGAGCAAAAACCTCAAAGCCAATTTTATGATTTATAGAATTTATAAAAATGTTGTTTATTATTGAGCAGGTAAAACAAAACAAAGCAGAAAAAACACAATGAACTAATGTTGCATTTTTAATTTAATGAAATTTGTGGTTTGCAGTTTAATTTTCCAGTTTTGGTTTCGGAAACAAACAGTAAATCTGGTCAGTCGGGACTTTAGTTCAATGTAGTGACGTCATCCTGGTCTGAAGCTGGAGCCTGGCTGGAGGTGGGAACCGCGGCGCAGCGAGCATCACACCGACCCTCTCTGCCCTCCGCTAATTGGATCCGCCCCTCCGCTCCTCTGGGCCCGTCGGTGACCTCCCACTGTCCGGCCCTCTGATTGGCCGAGATGCTTATCAGTCGGAGCACCATCATCCTTTCACTTGACCTTTTCCTCTTTATTACAGATTAAAGGTAAGAAAAACGGAGGAAGATCAAAAATTTCAGACTGTTTTAAAATGATTCAAAACATCCTGATTCCTACACCGTTTGTTTGTTTGTTTGTTTGTTGCCTCTCAGATGTGGACACACTGCATAACATGGACGTTTAAGTTAAAATGAAAACTTTAATGTAAAATTCAGCTTTTCAACATCATATTGTTCTTTTTATGCACTAATACATAAATGCAGATCTTGTAATGTTTGTATTTTATTTATTCCATTCTGCTGTAGCATTCTTTTAATCTGAGTATACTTTTGGTAAATATTTTATATATATTATCATTTTGTAAATATGCCTTTACTCTTATTTTTCTCAGAAATTGGTTTTCTTGCTCCGTTTTACTTTAACTCCAGTAACTTCCTCCTGCTGAACAGTGACAGATATTTATATTCTACTCTATTAATCATAGGCATTGCTCCTTTAAAAATGGGTCAAATAAAACCAGAATTATTTATTTTCGTTACATTAAAAGCAGATTAAACAGTTTTTTTGGAAAGCATCACTTATTTAATCTCATGTTTTTATTTGTATTCATAGAAAAAGATTAAAAGCATCAAATCTTAACAAATTTTACTAACAATAAAAAAAAAAACATGTTTTATACAGAAATTAAAAGTTTAAAAACAGAAAAGGTTCATTTAAAATGAAAGAATTTCACATCCTGAACATGAAAACTCATTTTCTACTGAAACAACAAAGACACTGTAAAAACACAAAATGTCACAGAGTTTCTAGTTTCTAATGAAAATATCTCACTAACTAAAAAATGAATTTATAAATCACTTTCAGCCAGAAGTTATTGGTGGTTTTAAGTAAATAAATTCTGATTGTTGATGAAACACTTAAAGTTACTTTGACATTATTTCACTTAAAACATTTTTCCAATATTATAAATGAAATAATCTGATTTTTAAATCAAAATAAGGAATTATTTACTTTAAAAATCTCTTTTGTCTTCCTGAAGTTATTTAATTTAAGTGACTGAGACATTTGAACAGAAACTATATAAAAACCACTTGGTTGTATTTTGTGTTTTTGCAGTGTAGATGTGAATATCACATGGAGTCACTTCTTAAGTTTCTCTGAAACAAAAGGTTGATGATGATGATGATGATGATCGTCATCTTCATCATTTTTAGCATAACAATCTGCAAACCTCGCCGTGTTTCCGTTGACGACGCTGTTACGCAATTTCATGTTTCCTAAATAAATTCGCTTAAATCAAACACATCTAGAAAAAACTCACATTTTTTAGTTTTTTTTTTTTCCGTATTAAAATGGTTTCATTTCACAAAACAACAACAGAAACACTTTTTCTGCATCAGACGAGTCACATGACTAACAACAGGAAGTTACTACTGGAGGAAACAACAAAGGCGACAGGAAGTGGACGGTGGCGCAGCTTCCTGTGTGAACTGACTCACCATGTGATTTTAATTGTGTTCCTTATTTCCACTGGAATTTTAAAATTGTGTTATTTCAACATTAGCGAAATGTTGCTAATGTTGAAATTTTATTCTTCCTACTTTGTGGAATATCAACAAAGTTTTACGTACATTTCAAATGGAAATGCAGCTTTTGACATTAATATCAGCACCAAGCCAAAAGTCTTTAACATAGAAGCCAAACACCAGAACTGGTTTCCAGTTCAGCTTCCAGTCTGGGAGGGGTCTGGGCGTCGGCGGGTTCTGATTGGCTGCTCAGCTGCACCTGGTAGCGGTTCAGGTAGCGCTGCTGCTCCACCACGCCGTCCTCTGAGCTCCGGGCCCAGCGGGGCGAAGGCGCCCCCTGCAGGCCGCCGCCGTCCTGGTCCCCCAGCAGCCGGTCCAGGAAGTGGATGTAGCGCAGCGCGTGGCGCAGGATGTCGTTCTTGCTCAGCTTCCTGTCGGGGGGGTGAGTGGGGATGAGGCGCCGCAGCTCGGCGAAAGCCCCGTTGACGTTCTGCTGCCGCCGGCGCTCCCGACTGTTAGTGAAGACCCGATGGATGCCCAGGGGTCGCGACCCTGAGGGACACAAGAGTCAGAAAACAAACTGAGACAATGTACACATTTAACCAAAATATAAACATTTAACCAAAATATAAACATTTAATCAAAACATAAACATTTAACCAAAACATAAACATTTAACCAAAACATAAACATTTAATCAAAACATAAACATTTAACCAAAACATAAACATTTAATCAAGCTGAAATGATTAATTGATGACTGAATTAATCATCAGTTAATTTATTAATCAGTTTATCAATAACTGGAGTAAATTGATTAAATTAAGCCCAAACTTGTATGAAACATGAAAGTTTCTACATTGTAAAACGATCTTTTTAAGGAAAAATTTTAAAAAAAAAAATTTAAATCCAAAAATTGGAGAGGATAATAATAATAATAATAATAATAATAATAATAATAATAATAATAATAATAATAATAATAATAATAATAATAATATGTTCTTTGTTTCTGATGAACAGTTTCGTTTTCAAGCTAAATTTCATCTTAAAGGACAGATAAAATAAACGGATGTCAGTGAACGCACCACCGCTGGTTTCCATCTCATCCGGGTTTCCGCTCTGCGGCACCGGGACGCAGCAAACTCTGCAAAATAAGAACATTTATCAAAGTAAACCATCACAAAGGAAATGCTGCAATAACCAAGACAGAAACTGAGGTCGCTTCAAATCGCATCATTTCCAGACAGGAAGTAGTTTTTTAGGTTTTATTATTTTTTAATTCTCACCTGGTCTCGCGCAGCATTTCTGTCTCTGGAGGATCCGCAGACAGTCCGGCTTCATCTGAAGCTCCGCTTCGTCTCTGCGTGTTTTTATGGAGCCCGCGGCCCCCCTGCGTGGCCCCTGGGGGCCTGGCGTCGTTTCCACGCCGCCGGCCGGAAGCAGCACCCCTGGGACCTGCAGCCCCCTCCAACCCCCCACTCCGTCACGACCTCCTGCACGTCGTGCCCCCCCTCACCCCCTCCTTCTTCTGCTCGGGTCAAAGGTCACAAGTTTACCTGCTCTCACTGCTGCAAGGATTCATGTTTTACATTCAGTTATTGGTTTGTTTACAGGAATCAGTGCTGTTATAGTTAAAGTAAGAGTTCCTCTAATGCATCATAGTTTTACTCCAGTAAAAGGGAAAATGATTCGTTTAATCAAGTAACTGATCAAATGATCCATTAGTTGCTATTTAAAATCATCAGATGAACCAGAAAAAATTTAAGTGGAAATTTGAGTATTTTAAGAAACAAAATGACAATAATTCATATAAATGACAAAAAGCAACAAAATCAGGCAAAAGAAAATGTTTCTAAATCAGTTTCATTACAAAACTTGAACACAAACTGAGTCTGGATGATTTTTAGTTAAAACATGTTTGATTTTCATTCAGTGGGTAAAAAATGCAGAAATTTGACTCCAGACTAAAAATACTTTAAACCAAAATGAAGAAAAAGTAAAAGTGAAAATGCTCAGAAAAACTCATTTTTTTAAAGACGTTACTCGAATAAATGCGACCAGTTACTAAACGATTTAGTAATTATTACATTAATTTAGCATTAATTCTGACCTCCTGACTCTGTGCAGGAAAATGTTAATATCAGATTTTATATTCTGACTTTTTAACCAAATATATATATTTTTTCAAGTGAACTCTGTGTTTTCATTATGGAAAATATGTAATAATTTATGTTGATCACATTAAATATTATTTTATTCCCAAAGTTATTTCTGTTATTTTATGTCAGAAACATTTTCAGTTTCAGAAGCAAAGTTGAATTTTACTGAAAGCTCATCAGAAATAACATTTAAATAAATTATTTTAACAGATTTTATATTTTATAAAAGACTGAAAAACAAAACAAAAATTATGATAAAAATTTTAAGATTGAAAAATATTTTAGATTTATTTTTATGTTATTTTTGCACCTATTTTCTAATCATTAGAGCTCACTGAGCCCAGCACAGCGCCCCCTGGCGGCCTCCACTGACAACCACAGGCTGCTGTGCTGATCAGTTATTGATCAGTTCAATAAATTCTGCCATTTATCAGAACTTTGATCAGGTGTTTAAATTAAAATAATCATCAAGACCTACGGAGGATGATTAGTGCACTTTAAAAAATAAATGATAATTTTCTCAGAATTATGACTTTAATCTCATAATTTTGACCCAGAATTTGTATTTTTGACCCAGTGGCTCCAATCCTTTTCTAATTGTTCCATAGTTCATTATAATTATACTCCAGTAAAACTTTGGTATGAAGTTTACTCAAGTACTGAGAAACTGATCAAACTATAAATCATTTAATATTTTAAAATTAAGTCATGAGTTGGACAAAAATGTTATATATGTGAATTTAAAATACCAAAATTTCACTTAATTTTATAAATACAAAAATAAAAATCTGGCAAAATATATATTTTTCCAAATCAATTTTTTTCAGTGTAAAACCTGTGAAGCTAATTCTTCATGTTCACCTTCCAGATCATCTGAGTTTTTTACTTAATCAGAAACATCTTGGAGAAACTGCAGCCTGCAAACCAACCTCTGTTCAGCTGGCGCCCCCTGCTGGCCGCGCATCCACATGGCGACATGGAGGAGCAGAGCTACGGAGCGACATCAGTGCCATACGGTCTGTTCAGAGGAGGGGGAAAAAAAACAAGGCACTTCAAAACATTTTGAAGCTGAAAAGGCCAAAAAAGAATTTAAAACCGAAATATTAATGTGAAAAAGAAAGAAAATGTTCAAAACTACTTTTTCAAATTCAATGTTGCTTTTCAGTTAAAATCTTTAATTCAGTTTCAAACTTTTTATCATTTTCAAAAATATTTTTTCAAATCTTTCTTTTAGTTCTAAATTTTCTTTAAATTTCAAGTCACTTTTGATTCAAATATTTTTATGGTGCTTTTTGTATCCAGTCAAGATTTTTCTGTTTGTTTTGCAGTAAAAAGCTGGAAACTTTCTCATAGAGGTGACACAAATTATCATTTTTTCATAATTTGCTAATTTTTGGAAAATCAAAAATGAGAAAATGCAGTGCAGTGCTGAGCTGCAGTGATCCATTCCAACCAGCAGGTGGCAGCATAACGTCAAGAATCGACCTGGAATCAGTTCAGTGAAGAAGTTTAAACTTCTGCTCAGTTTTGATCGAGTCGCTTTGAATCAAATCAGTTTAATTTTCAGTTTTCTGCAGATGATGACTCAGCATTATTCTAAACATGACGGCCTTAAAACAAACAGGAAGGTGACAAGATCGACTTCCTGGTGCTTCCCAGACTGTGTGAGTAAACTTCTGTTATTGTTGAAAGATAGAAAATCAGAATAAAAGATTAAATTGTTAAATTAAATGATTTACATGATAAAACAGCTTAAAACTAGAAAACTGACAAAATATTTAACTGATATTCTACAACAACTGATAATGAGGCTGAAATGATTCATCATTATGAATCAATTATTGAAATAGTCAAATAATTTGGTAATAAACTGGTTATACACTCAAAAAAGGCAACACAGAGCATAAATTAAGACAAAAACATATTTTATATTTGAGACTTTAAAAAAAAAAAAAAAAACCTTAATTGTAATTAATGTAATTATGTTTTCACAAAAATCCAATTCAAATTCACAAAATGAATGTTATTGTATTTTAGGCAACAAAAAAAATTAAGAGAAAATTAATTGTTTTATTTGCATCATTTAATGTGTTTTTGATATTGCTTAAGTGAAAAATATGCCTAATTCTTGATCTGATTAACCGATTAATCACCAGAACAATCGATTACCAATTTAATCATTTAGTGGGAAAAACTTCAGGCATTAAAATGAAGAATCTGAGGAACCTTTTCAGGAAAATGAACCAAAATAATCAACTGTTAGTCCAGTGAACGTTTCTACTGATCTGCTTTTATTTTTGATTTGATCCAAATTCATTCAAATTAGCCTGAAAATCTTAACATCACAAAATGAACAGACTTTCAGATCGATGCGATTTTAGTGCAAATACTTTTACAATTGAAATACAACAAAATTAACTTATAATTAACTTTTCTGCATCAACAATTTCTTAATATTTATGACAAAGTTCAACAGATTATTTCACTTGTAATAATATGATTTTTCATAAGTGAAACAACCTGTTGAACTTTTCATCAATATTAAGGAATTATTCACTTAAAACCAGCTCCTGTATCTCCATGAACATTTACTTGTAGGTTAGTTTTGTCTAATTTAAGGTTCAATAAAGAATTTGCACTGAAACGCAGATGAAAATTTATTGGTTAGATTTGGTTTTTGCAGTGCATTCTATGAAAAAAAAATACCTTATTTATGTTATTTAGTTATAATTTTCATCTTCACAATCTGCAGAATAAAAGGTTTTAAAAAAAATGTATCTGAATAATTTGTGTTGGAGCTGCAAGTAAAAGTACTTGATTACTTCCAGTGTGAGAGTCCTGCGCTCTGATTGGCCGATGGCGGCGCGTTTCCTGGGCGGCGTGCCAAGCTCAGCTGGCCTCCAAGCGCTCCGGCCGACCTCATAATGAGATAATGATGACAATATGGCTGAACTGCGGCGCGCTGGACCGCTGCCACCTTCCCGCCTCTCGCTCAGCGTTCAGGTTTCTCTGTGTCTGACTGAGTGGCTGCAGCGCGGGAAACTCTGAGGAAGATCTGCAGGTGTGAAACGTCTCCACAGTTCAGTGGTGAGTTCAGAGGAAAAACCTTCCTGTTCCTTTAAGATTCATTCAGTTTCTTTCTTGCTTTTTGTTTATTGGTCTAAATGTTCAATTTTAACGTTCAAACTGAGATTTTCTCTGTTAATTTGTGTTCAGTTCATCATTTAACATTTTAAAGTTAACAGTAAATTTTTAGTTTTTAATTTTTTTTTCATCAAATATTTTGTTCATATTTATAAACTTTGTTTTGCCTAAAAAGATTATTTATTCTTTTTATGAAATTTTAAACTTCCAAAATTTTTTGCTTTATAATTCTAAACTTTTTTTTTTTTTTACCTAAAAATGTAATTTGTATTTATAAACATTTTTAGATTCAAATATTTGCTTTGCAATGTTTAAAATGCATCTAAAATATATTTACCTCAGTTGATCTGGTGTTTTTTCATTGGATTTTTTTGTCTGTATTTTTTAGTTCAAAACATAGAGCTTCGTTTTATTTGGGATATTTTTGAACTTATTGCAGTTACATATCAATTTTTTATTGTAAAAAATTTTGTATCAAAATCAGAAATGTTTATCTTAAACAGTAGCCAATTATCCTAGAAAATTAAAAATTAATACAGGAAATTTTCATAATTTTAAAGATACAAAATAAATAAAAAATTTTTACTTTAAAAATTTTGTAAAAGAATAAAAATAAAAACTTCAATATTTAGAAGCTAAACGTCTCACAGTTCCAGGTTTAATGAGAAAATATTTAATGTTGTAACCAGGAACATTTAAAGGGACAGTTTGGACTTTTCTTTAAATTAACATAAGTCATTAATCTGTTATGTTTGACATTTTTAAAAATCTCCCCTCCGGGTTAAAAGTTATTAAAATATTTTCATACTTTGCTCTAATTTCAAAATGTCAATATATCATTTATAAATCAGTTTCTGCCCACTTTATTTTTTTTGTTTCAACTTAAATATGAAATAATTCAGACGAAGCTTATTGAGTGGAACTTAAATCTTCTTTTTAATAGCAGTGACTTTTTATCAAACACAGGTTCATATTGTAACATTTTCTCTCTGAAATATAATTTATTTCTCCTGCTCATGCAGCGCAGGCTAACAAAAGGAGGCCTGTGACCTCTGACCTCTCTGGAGCCAATCAGATAAATGCTTTAACTTTACAACAGGACTTTATAAGCATCCAATAAGAAAATATAAAAAAAACTGATTTTTTTTTGTCTTTGAAAGAATAGAATATGGAGACATTTTGATGTAGAAAAACATTTCCTTCTTGAATACACTTAGCTTTATTTTCTGTAACTATTCCTCTTCTTTTACGTTTAGTGCCACAAAAAAACTAAATTCATTCACACAGAAATTATCGTTAACATGGCAACAGAACCCACTGAACCAGAACCAGCAACAGAACCAGAACTCACAGGACTACAGCGACCAGAATGCATCGTGATTCAGGCAGGAACCAAACAGGAACTAAAACAACAGCAAACATCAGACTTTACATCATACGATAATCTCCTGGGTTTCAAAACAAAATGGCAGAAAGGAAACGTCCGTCCTGAAAACGTTTTCGCCCGTCCTCCGTCACAGTGCCGCCGTTTGAGATACTGCATTTCCCAGCATGCCCCTGGCTCCTCCGCTCACAAGGACACGCCTCCCTCCATCGGGGATGGAAGGACGTCATGAGGTGATGAAGACAACACAAAGTTTGGGGTTTTCTGATGAAAGGCGCCACCACACGGTGGCGCTGTTTCGCAGTCATTAAAAATTCAGCACCAGTGGGGGAGGGGGAGAAAAAGGCCATTTATATATTTGTACATTTGTATTTTTCGCAGGACATTCGGTTTTACTTTTTATTTACAACAAAACGACAAAATTTAGAAAATAAGAAGGAACCTTTAAATCATCCACCAGCCCAAACCCGACTCCAAAGAAGCATCCAATAAAAAAGTTTAGCAAGTCTTTGGCAGGTTTTCAGGAAGGAAAGGCGTCGGGGCGTTGGCTGCTGCAGGGCCGGACGGTTTATACTCCGATTATTAACGATGAAGATCACAGTCAGAGCTGAGCCACAACATCCACAAACACAGTTCACCAAGTCTGAGGACGTTCAGATGCTTCTCAAGCAGAACCATCGCAAAACTGCAATGGAAACGTTTAGCGCATCATAAGAGTCACTTGATCAACAACTGGATGTTGCTACTGGAGGAAACGACAAAGAAGACGACAGGAAGTCTCCATTTAATGGAAACGCTGCAATTTTGAAGAAGGGTTCGTCAATGTTAGCAGAATATCGACGTTTTGCTGACATTTGTAGTGGAAATGCACCTAAACTGGAAACTGGCCTTAAAATTGTGCAAATTGGAATTAAGAAAATGAATTTGTTTCATTGGAAACATCAATTTCTAAAAAAAACTCCAGTTTTTATGCGCCAAGGTGAGGTTGTTTTTCTGTTGTATCAAAATTAATGTGTTTCACAAAACTGCAATGGAAACCTTTCTTCGCATCACTTGGGCCACATGATCAACAACCGGATGTTACTACTGGCGGAAACAGCAAAGAAGACGACAGGAAGTGTCCATTTAATGAAATGTTGAAATTGTATTTTTTCAACATTAGCAGAATATCAACGTTTTGCTGACATATGTAATGAAAACAGCTACTGAGAGCAACACACCTTTCAGCCCGTTAAATCTGACTGATGTGACTCATGAATATTTGAGTAACTTTGCGGTTTTTGCATTGATTTTGTTGCCGGTGGAAACTGTGTCTCGCTGCGACTGCAACCATCAGTGATTGAAACATGGCCGTCTCTGGGTCGAGCCTTCCCCTCTTCATGCAGACGGATGAAGTTCCCAGTGATGAAAGCTGCAGATGGTTTCAGTCTCTGATGAGTTTCTCAGGCTGAAGCTGGACTCCACTGATCGCCAAGCTGCACAGGTAGAACTGAACTCCATTTATTCACAAGGGATCCAAAAATAACTCATTTATCTAAATAACTACTCGTCATTTCTTTAAACATTGCTTCAATTGATCTCTTATTGCTGTAATTTTAAATTATTGCAGATTAAAACAAAAAGATTTTATGTAACGGAGAAGCTTCAGTATTTTGGTGAAGTTTTCCAGACATATTGACAGTTGGTTAAAGCTGCAGTGTTCAATGTGGCCACCAGATGGCACTGCTCATCACTAATGAAACCTTTAAACTGTTTTTATCTGTCACATGTATAAGGAAATTAACATGTCTAGTTTAAAAAATACTATTTTTTATTACTTCACAAATTTATTACAATCAAACAAATTATTTTTAAGCATAATTAATCACTAAGTTTTATTTGTGTAACAAAAGTATTATTTTGGGAGAGATTTCAACATAGAAAGTGTGAATTTGGTAAAATTTTCCTTAAGGTTCTGGTAAATAAATGAAGTTTCCATTTAAAAACCACAGACTAGTTGGAGAAAGTTTGACTTTCTCATTACAGGTGACCTAGAACAGGTTAGGACAGATCTATGGATAAAATAAAATATATTCTTCACATTTCCTGCACAAAATCATATTTAGAGGATGAGATTTTACCTGTCTTGTCTCTCTTTAAATCCAAATAAGCCCCCAACTGCAGAATTATACAACTGTACATCTTTGAAAAGCAGAAGTGGAGCCTCCTGCACAACCAACTAGAATGCATCAAGTGGCTTCTGGATGGTAAGTCTACAACAAAACACTGTCTTTTCCAGCAGCCATTGTACAGCGCTAAACCCAGCTTTTCCTTTGGGGTTGCTAGGTAACAGGCGTAGCTCAGCTGGGGTTGCTAGGTAACGACGAAATGCCCGTCAAACGTTCTCAAGGTTTTTGAAATGACTTGTTTTCTAGACACCAAAAAAGTACATACATGATACATGAACTTATTGCCACAAAAACTCCTGGCTGATTTTTTTAAATGCTTAAAATTGTTTCTAGAAATTTTTGCTGAGACTCAAATGGAAGCATTAAAACATGCAAAATGTGAATTTTACATAATAGATGCCCGTTAAGGTTTTCGTAAGATTTAGTTAGTCTGAATGGAAAAGAGTTTCAAACTGTTTTGTTTTAGGTGAGTAACGGCTTGCATGGCCTTAGCGAGGCTTAAAGATCAAACGTACAAAACTTTGGCATCAACCTGAAAATGAACAAAATGAGATTTTAAAGAATGAACGGATTTTTTTAACGCGTTTTCTGAAATGCATGAATTCCAGCCAGCTGTGAACATGGAGGTCAGTGGAGCCTCAGCGCTCAGATCTGAAATAGAGTTTTTGCTTTTTTAACAGAAAAGTTTCCAGAAACTCCAGACGCAGCTCCTCCCGCTGCCGGTCTCCGCCTCCTCAGCCACGTCCAGGAAAAGGTCGGAGGTCAGGGAGCGGGAGTCGCGCTCGCTTCCCAAACGTGTCCCGGCCGCAGCGGGAGGGAGAGGAGGAGCTGCTACGAGGAGGCGAGGAGCAGGATGAGGAGGAGGGAGAGCAACATGGCGGACGGCAGAGCCGGGCTGCCGCCGCCGGTGGTGTCGTCCGTCAGGAAGGGCTCTGGAGATTCGTAGATGGAGTCGTCTGAAAGAAAAACATTTCATTTAAACTGATGATGCACCGGATGCACGCTGATACCGATGCTCTCTGAGGGCCAGCATCGGCCGATCCAATGCAGAAAGAGCTGAACTGACTCAAAACGCTTCGCTTTTAAAGACAGTTTTAAATGAATTCATAACTCAATACAGTAAATACAACAACCAGCTGCAGCATCGCTCAGCAGCTGCAGCATCGCTCAGCAGCTGGTTGTTGTATTTACTAGCTGCTCACTAGCTGCAGCTAATGTTGCCGACCGCTGGATATTATGAACTTCTCAGTGTTTTCTATCAGTTTCTGCTTCCTGTTTTCACTGAACATTCATGTTTTCTAGTCACAGGTTCTGGTTCTGATTCGTTTCATAAAACCGGCCCGAGTCAGGCAGAACCGAGCCTCGGTGCCGTCAGGTAGCCGACGGGTCTGTGCAGCTGTGCATGTTGGGTGCTGAGCAGCAGAGTGACTGACAGGCCCAGCCGGCGCCGCTGTGGTGTTAGTCACAGTAATGAGTGTTTAAGCTCATCTGCTCCCACAAGGCGGAGATGTGAAAAATGAATAAGATCAGCATCGTCCAGCGGAGGAGAGCGCGTCTCCTTACAGCAGGAGCAGCAAGTGTTTCACACAAACACGCCTCTAACGGCCCAAATTCACACCAGATGTTGGGAACAACCCCAGTAATCCTCTTCACGTGTAAATAAGGGAAAACGATACGGGGTAAGTACTGATATTTTAGTCAATACTCTGAAAAGCCTCGGTTGGTAGAAACAGCTTCAAGATGTGGAGAAACCAGTTTAAATCTTTGTTAGGTTTGATTTTATCTTCATTTTGACACAATTAACGGTTCTGGAACCTTTGCGATGGATTCTCTTTATATATTATAGATTTGCTCAGCTGGGATATTTTACAGTTTAGTCGGGTTCCAGCAAATAGCAAACAATAAGGCTGGATAATAAACCAATAACGATATATATCGCAATAAACACACGATAAATATCGATACGTATAGAATATTCAACATGGAGAATATTCTCTGAACTCTGATCCAGAACCGCACGGCATTCTGGGAGATGTAGGAAAGGCTTCACAGCTAGCTAGCGCTAAAAAACTAGCGAGGTGAAAATATCTTAATATGCTTAAAATAAGACAAAACTAACAAATAACTTTCCATATGGGAGATTATTTAAGTCAATAATTCCTTAATATTGATTATTTCACTTCCATCATGATAAAAATGTTTCTGTATGTTTGAACGAATATTTTTCCAGCTTCACGCCGAGGAGGAGCAGAGCTCATTTCACATAAAATTTCTTTATTATTTACCAGTTTTATGTTTTCTACCTGAGGAAAGTTAGAACGCCTGATCCAGTACAAACTGGTTTCATCCCAGTTTGGTTGAAATGTCTTCAAATGAAACAAAATTGGTGCCAAAATTTTTATGTGACTCTGATTTTAAAGATACTAATAAATATTTCTAGAGGTCATTAAAGATCAGCTGCTCTACATTTACAAAAACAAAACAAATTTGGTGTCAATGACAAAAATGGAAATGAAAAATTATTTTGAAACTAAAAAAAAAAAAAAAAAATGAATCTGAAAAGTAGTTTTGAACTTTTTCAAATCTTTTTTTCAGTTTTAAGTTTTTGGCCACAGTTTTGCTCCATAGATATTTGCTGAAGCATGAAAATGAATGAAGTTTGTCAAGTTTAGGTTAAAATTTCTTTTGAAATTATTGTTTTATTATAAACTATGTGAATAATAAAAGCATGTTGGGCATGAAGTGCTAAATGAATCGTTTTTAATTCGTGGGTTTTGTTTCTGACTCGTTGCTTTTGGCCTTTCAGCTCCTGCAGGATCAGATCTGGACCTTTAGATCATGAAGCCAAAGGTTTAAAACGACTCACTGCTCGGTTTGACGTATATCTTCAGCTTCAGGCACGGCTTCCCTGCCAGGTTGGGATGTGGAGACGCTGCAGAGGAAACACAAAGGAAACCAGTTTGAAGCCTCCACATCATAATGGAAACCAGTTTAAAACAGCAAAACAACACAAGCGCCATATATGGGCGTTCCTGAGCTTCAGTCGTTTTTTTTTAAAGTGCTCAGAATTTAAATGTGAGAAAATAAAACAGGGGAAGGAAAGAAGGAAGGAAACAAGGAAGCATCCCGGCTCATCACCCCTCCACCGCCGTGTTTCAGCCTCAGAGTGTTTCAGCCTCAGAGTGTTTCAGCCTCAGAGTGTTTCAGCCTCAGAGTGTTTCAGCCTCAGTGTGTTTCAGCCTCAGAGTGTTTCAGCCCACATCGCCCCGTGCTTTCCCCCACAGCAGCGTTTCTGATCTTGGGATAATTCGGTTTTCTGGTAGCTGAGCCGAATTTAATCCAGATGAATAAATGAATTTATAAAACGGTTTGGAATTAAACCTGCAGATTCAGATTCTTTGTTCTGCTGTTTGACAGGGAGCGAAGCAGAGAGATGATGTTTTATTCATGTTTCTGCATGTTTCACTCAGAGTCATTAAGTGTCATTTGGAGCGAGCGCCGATTCTGAGCCTTTCAGTCCAAACGGGACAATTTAGGAAAATTATTTAGGAAAATGTAGGAAATGTTTTCCAGCTTGGAGGATAAATTACGTCCAGAAGCGTCAGAAATGCAGCGAGTTTCTGACGGTTCTGATCCGATCCAGTGAACCCGGCGTTCAGACGGCGATCCAATCGACAGGAAATAACAGGAAATTATCATTTTGGATAATTAAATAATTCACAAAGTGAATCAATCAAGTAAAGCTGGTTCTGGTCAATCCAGTTCATCAGTAAAATGAAAAAGAAAGTACACCCTCTCTTTCATTAAAGATGAAGCCCAGATGGAAAAACTGTGTGGAAAAGTAAGTACACCCCAACAGGGAAGGAGGAAAGGAAATTCACCAATAGCCAAAAAAAGCTATTCTCAAAATCTGGTCAGAATAAATTAAAAATTTGCTTAAACAAGAGAACCAACTACGGTTTTCAGCGGCCCAGTCAAAGCCCAGACCTGCAGCTGCCCTCCGGTGACCTTCAGGTACTCACAGATATAGTAGTACTCGTGTCCCGGCCGGAACTCGAAGCCCAGGCTGAAGGGCGTGAAGAGCTGGAACTTCTCGGAGAACTTGAGCGGCCCGTTGGGGCTCTGCGGCCGGTTGCACTCCCAGCGCTTGAAGCCGTTGCGATAGTGGCTGCAGCTCATGTAGCCGTCGTAGTTCACCATGTACAGGATGTAGTGCTCCATGCGCTCCGCCGGCTCCGGCGCCTCGTAGTGCGGGCAGTAGATGTCCAGGTAGTCGTTGATCGCCACCTCCACCGTGTAGTCGCCCCGGAAGAACCTGCAGGGAAAACGAAAGTTTCACCTTCAGTTCATGTTTGTGGTTCAGCCACAGATCCTTCAACAGGCTGGGAAACGTCTGGGGCGTCCAAACTTTCTCCACAGCCAAAAAACAAAACCTGCTTTAAAAACTGAAATCAAAACGTTTTCAAGAGAATTTTCTTCCGGCTCAACAATGAATTGAGCATGAAATATTTACAAAATAGTCAGATTTTTTTTTTTTTACAGTGATGAAAGGTCTAAAGCATCATGGAGTCAAAATGACTTTGTAAGATTTTTGTAGTTTAGAGCCTCATATGGAGGCAGCCAGAACACAACAACAAAACACTTTGTCTTTTCCAGCAGCCATTGTACAGCGCAGACAAACCGTCCTGGAGCGCTGCTGCGGTTGCTAGGTAACGACAAAGGAAGGTTTCTGAAGCGGCTCGTTTACAGAAATGTCACAAAAATAGAGAAAAATAAAGTGAAATAATATATTAGATATTTATTTTTGACATTTTTTCCTTTGATCAAGTCTTAAAAAGAGAGAAGAAAAAAGTGAAGGACAGAAAAAAAGGCAATAAAAGTCAACTGGAAAAAAGGAAAAAAGAAGTAAAATGGTTTTTGTGATATTAAAATGTTTTTTCCTTCTAAAAAGGACAAGAAGAAAAAAATAAGGGAAAGAAGAAGCTGAAATGTTTTTTTTTATTTTTTTCATGTAAAATTTTTCTTATAACAAGACAGAACAGAAAACAATAGAAAAATTACAATTTCTGTTCAGTTTTTAATTTTTTTATTCCAAAGGACACAAGAAAAACTGCAGAAAACTAAACAAGAAGGAAAAAATAAAGTTTTTTCCTAGCAGAGCATCGATGATCTGAGGTTCATCAAGTTGCTGATTTTAAGGTCAAGCTGAATAATTACTGGTCGGACCTGCAACTGATTATTTAATCAATCACTTTCAGTCCTGCTAAACAACCTGTGATCTAACGCAACGAGAACCATAACGGCGACTTCCTGCTTTCATGTTTTACTGTTTCCTGAAAATAAAAACACACTGAAACATTTCAGGTCTGCAGCAGCTTCATGTTTCTAACATGAGCCTGCAGACGACATGAAAGCTTGGCAATGAAAAAAAAACTTTGAGTCCAGGTTAATCCATCCCAGAGTTCAGCGCGCACAGCTCCAAACTGCACACATGGAAACAATTGATCAGCGGCCGGCTGTGTGCATGTTTCCCCGAGAGGCAGCGATTAATCAGAGCGCGCCGTTTATCAGAGCGATTTGCTGTTTACAGAAGGGAGACGCTGCTACCAGCTGGACCCGCTTCCTGCCGGCGCCGGCCGCTCAGAACCGCTCAGAGGAGGCGGGAAAACTCCAGGAGATAAAAGAAAAGAAACGGATGCAAACAGCAGCAGACACCAAAAACCCGTCACTAAGCAGAAACGGTTGAATTTCACTAAAATGACAAACAGACAGATAAAAACACTAATAAATAAACACTAAAAGACGAGACCAAAGCTTCACTGTAACCAGTTAGTTTCCTCCATTTTCTCCCCACACACTTCATGAACAGGTCAAAGGTCAAACTCAGGAGAAAACCTGAGGTGTCCCTGATGAAACAGCTGACAGGAATCCGTTCTGCCGGTTCCTCCGGAGGCTTCGCCTCAGACGCATCAACATGTAACGACTGCAGGCTGAACTCTGAAACCTCCAGAGACAGAAACTAATGAGGCTGGAAAGCAGGAACTCCACCCATCTGGGATTCAAGGTGAGGAAAACGAGCGCTCCCTCAGCGAGGCGCCGGTCCCTGCAGACGATGGGAGGCGGCGGCGGTTTCATTACTGCAACCTTAAACCGAGTCTTCACCTGGAAGTGTTGCAGCTCTGAGCTGAAGCTTCGCCTCGTTCCCCTGCCGCGGCCCGGAAAACCCGGTTCCAGTCCGCAGAACTTAAATCTTAGGCCAGCTAAACATGTTCCAAGCCCAGATTTCCTGTTTGAGCTCGAGAGGAGGCAGTTTAACACGGCCTGCATTTCCTAAATCATTCCCCTGCTGGTCATAAGGTCTGAAAACTGGATGCCAGATCTCTCCGAAATAATTCAACACCACGGCTTCCTCCTTACCGACACATAAATCTGACCTTTTTATGCAATCACAGAACAAAAACACTTAAAATATACGGAGAGATCAACTTTTACAGTGCACCTTGTTATTAACGGGGAGTTTCCACACAAATAAATCCCAACTTAAGCAGGAATCAGAGTAAATCACTGAATAAATGCAGTTTTTACCTTTTCAGAAATGTGAGATCCTGCAATAAAAAATTCACTTATGGGTTTAAAAAGAAGTGCCAAAAACTAAACTACTAAAACTGGGAGATTCAGTTTTATTAATCACAAATATAAAAGTTTATTTATTATCCTTTTAGTAATTACTGCAGACAGATTTTTACATTCCCTGAATAAAGAGACATAAATATTTTTCCTCTGTATGAAGATAAATCAGATCAAAATTTTCTTGTTTTAGTTTAATTCAAATGATCTGAATTATTTCTGAATGTTTGACTCATCAGACAGTTTGAAGCTTAATTACTGAATAAATGTTTGCAAACTTTTCAATTTGAGTAAAAATACAAATAAAATCTAAAATAAATTCTTCTGCCATTTAACAAACAGAAATAAATTTTAACATTTCATTTCACTTGTGCGTCGGATTTACAGTCGTACCAGAAACACAAGCCTGAGGTTCCAGGCGTCATTTTTAACGCATTAAAATCTATATAATTAAATAACCTAAATAACATTTTGTACACACAAAAATGCTTTTTTCTTTTTTGTAAATATGTATATATAAAGTTTTTATTTATTTATTTTTTTTTACAAAAAGACGATAAGGTTGAATGAGAGCAAAGATGCCTGGTTCCAGTCAGACGGTCTTAGGGAAGAACTGTCTGTTTGGTCTGGATCAGAACCGGGCCGAGGACGGCCCCCTGCGGAGCGCCGGTGCTGACGGCTCACGAACAGAACGAGATCATAAATGAACTGATGTTTTAACGGATCAGCTGGTGTTTAAAAATGTCTTCAATGAGAAAGTTTCAGGTCGTCTTCCTGGTTCTGACCCAGTGGGATAAAGTCCAGGTGAAGCCCGATTTGTTCTGACCCGGTTCCTGCAAACTGGTGGAACATGGTGAGATGTTCATGTCACGATGTTCTGGTTTATTTTATCCAAACGGTTTTCAGTTTGACTGGAATCTGGAGGATCCAGACAAACTGCAGAGAAACTTTAAACTTTGAAAGTGATTTTGTTTTCTGATGATTTCTCCTCACAGCTGCTGCACTGTTGATGTATAATTAGCATAATTTAGCACAAAGACACAGATTTTCTTACTCTGACAGATGCAACAATCGATCTCACCAAAGCAAACTAATCAAACTTCACGTCTCTTTGAATATTCACGACGTTCAGGGAAACGACGGCGCCGTTAAAGTTGCTGAAGCAGCAGATTATCCAATTAACGGGGCCAATTCACATTTTGGTAATGAGGTTTTTCTCGCGCTGATTTGGTTTGTTTTGGTCGGTCCTGATTAGCTGATCCGAGCTGGTTAATCACAGCTTGTTTCAGATTCAGCTCGAGCGACGTGGAACCAAAAAATTAACCGTTAGATTTATACATTTTGACATGTCTGTGATGAAACTAATCATCGTTTATTGGCATCAAATTAAACACCTATTAAATCACTTTGATTGTGATGTTAACTACAGAAACTTTAAGGTTTGTGGCTTAGTTACATCAATCCAAACTCCAGAAAACTTTTTTTTTCTTATTGAAGGCTGACAGAAGCTCAACAGATGAAAGAAAATCTGTAATTATTAATTAAGGGAGAAGTGAAAAGTGTTTTTAAGCTAACATCAGGTGAAGGAAAATCATAAAATATGCTTGGAAAATTTTGGAGAAAGTTTTCCCTTTTTTTTTTTTTTTACACTAAATATTGAAAAAGCCTCTCAGTTATTCTCAACATTTCCCAAAAGATAAAAAAGAAGAAGAAAAAAATCAAGCCTGGCTGGAAAATGACAATCCAAAGTTATAAAAATAAAGGCAAACAGAGAGAATGAAGTTTCTACCAACTATTATTTCAAGCAGGAATGCGTTTGTGTCAGACAGGTACGCATCAGACTGCAGCGCAGGGCATTCTGGGTAAATTCAGCCAAATCAAAGGTGTAATGCTAACGCTAGCAGGAGAAAACGCTCATGATTTATCACCAAAGACTAAAGAGAACAGAACTCTGACGCCTCCATTTAGTTTCCATCTGGTGAAGAAGGAAGTTGCTCTCAGTGTCTTCAGAGGATTTTGATTTGTTTCCTTCAGAGGTCTGTGATGCAGCGCCCCCTCAGGCCAGGAGGGGAACAGGTTGGTTGACTCAGCAGAGAGAGAAAGAACCACAAAAGATGTAATTTTGGATTTTATCAAACTATCAGGGGAAAAAGGCCTTAAAAATCCTCCAGATTATTGGTGAAAGGAAAATGGCAAAACAGCTTTAGGGAGCCTGAAAACTTGTTGATCAAGAAAGTTTGATTCCTTGACATGAAAACATCAAGAATCATAAGATTTAAAACTTCTGCCCAAAAACTTTAGGAAATTCCTGGAAGTTCAGCACCTTGACAAACACAAAGGAGTTATTACATGGTCCAAATGGTTCCCTTAAAACCGCATCATCATAAAAACACTTTGACTTCAGAGGTTCCTCGCTGCTGATTATTCCCATCTGACCTGAATGCAGCATCAGTGCTGCCCTGATTGAGTTTGGGTTGGTGGATGAGAGCAGCTGGAGCATCAAAGAAGAAGCATCCTGCTGAATGAAAACGATCCCGATGATGAGACAGGACAGCGAGATGCTTCTCTCCTCCGCTTCGCCCTCTTTGTCTTTTCTAACACCATTAGCAAAGTGCATGCTAACTTGGTTAGCTGAAGGATCGGGTGACGCTAACAGCTGGGAGTGGAGGCGATGCGTTCACTGAACTCTGTCCCCCTCGGTTCTCACATCATTACTCATCACTCTAATGGACCGAGGCTCTCTGTCCGTCTCAGCTGGGTGACCAGGGTCACCACCTCCATCAGCATTAGCATCATCTTTAGAGGACCAGAGATTGGCTGATTAATTGATTGAAAGACTGACGGAGGAGTCAGGAAATTAAGTTTAAAACCAGAGAAGAATCAGCAAAAAAGCAGCAGAAAACAAAATGTGTGGATGTGCTGGAGCTCAAGCAGGAGGAACGAAGTACCAAACTCTGCAGACTGAGGCCAAAAACAGCAGCAACTGACAGAAACTACTGAGAACCAGGACTAAAGACAAGAACATGGGATAAAACAGCAAACATTTGATGCATTTAGGACTAACAGGTGGAAAAATGAATCCCAAGGTAAAACAAAACCAAGAAAATACCTGAGCAATAACCTATTTATGCTAAACACTTCGGGCAACTCGTCCAACCTGAGCTGAAACATTAGAGCCATCAAAACATCAGTTACAGCATCAAAATACAGGAGGAAAATCATGGAGAACAAACTTCAAGTTACAGCAAATAATTTCAGCACAATCTGAAAACCACCAGCTAAAATCTAGATAATAAAAAAACAAACCAAAACAAATCAAAACTGCGGACATTTTGAATCCGATTCAGATGGAAATCACAAGAAATCTTATTGGAAATTAGGAACAAATCATAGAGATGATGGGATGAACCGGAACTACAAATCCCAAATGACATCAGAGAAACCAGGAAGGAACCAGGAAGAAACCAGGAAGAAACCAGGAAGAAACCAGGAAGAAACCTGTCAACCATCACGGCGCTACGTTCATCCCTCCATTAGTCATGTGTTCATCTTTCCTTCATTCATCCTCGTTTCTGTTTATTTAAAACCTGACAGATGTAGAAAATTCTGCGTTAAATAAACTGATAAATCTGGAAAAGTCTGGAATGTTGAAGGAATACTGAACCAAACCGGAGCCAAAACTACGGATGAACTGATCCAGTTTCCACCTCCAGTACCTGCGGTTCTGAATCGGATACAGAAAAACACCTGAACTGACTGAAAACGTTAAAAAACTTGAATTTGATCAGTAAAGAAACTGAAACTGACAGAAACAGCAGATTAAATATGTTGGTCAAAAATGAACTTTAAGAGGTTCAGAAAGTGAAATTACTGATTCTAAATTTAATGTAAAATAAATTTTAAAAAGCTCAGAGCACAAATCACAGAACCCGGCTGAGCAGATCTGCCTGATCGTGTTTTTGCTGCAGCAGCATGTTTCCTCTGCTCTTACATCGACGTAAATCCATTTAATTTCCATTCACTGCTGTGATGTCAGAACTCCGGGCTCCCCTCGGCGTGATTTATGATTTAATCTGGGCCGGTCTCTGAAGGTCAGGTGGATTAGATCCAGGTCACGAGCCGATGGGGGTCGGGTCAAGGTCATTTATCAGCGATCCTGACAGGGCGGAGATAACAAAGGCTCTCCGACGTGAACAGAAGAGACCGGCTGCTGACAGATTAACGACGGTCCGGTTCAGGGAGCGTCAACGCGCCGCTAATGGGACCGAAGAGCGAGGAACCAGGTTCATTCTGCTCAGGTGGTCCGGACTCCAGTACCGGCCCGACCCGGAGTATCACAGCGAGCCTGCTGGCCGAACCATGACAGAACCGACCCAGAACCAATCCAGAACCAATCCAGAACCAATCCAGACCGCATGGAGCCAAATTACTAAACCAGAACGGCTCAGGAAGGAAAACTTTAAAAATCAAAGAATCTGATAAAAGACAGATTTCAGTTTAAACCTAAAGATTTTTATGACCATGAAACCTAAAGATTTTCTTCCTGATGATTATTTATTCTGAAAACATGTTTAATTGATTAATCAACTATTGGAATCGATTAATCAGCAGATTAAACAGCTGCAACATTCTGCAGGTTTTTCATTAAACCATTTTTTAAAGTGTTTTCCAGGCACATCGTCCCATTTTATCGCATATTCAACTATGTTACCTTCGGTTATTGTAAAAAGGCTGAATATATCAAATGTGACTTAGAAGAAATTTGAAGCATTGAAATTGGGTCTCTGTCTCTTTAAGAAGCTCCTGCTCTTCCTGCAGCTTTGCCTTCAGGACGTCGTTCCAACATGGCTCCTCTATTAACCCTTTAACGACGTTTTCAGCAGCGTTGCTCTGAGCAGCAGCTCCTTTAACGAGCTCAGTGGTTCCACCAGCTGTTTGCTAATTGCTATTGGCTAGTCTGGAGGAGCTCGAAGGCAACGCCAGGTCCAATCATGCGTT
Source organism: Poeciliopsis turneri (assembly GCA_922788865.1). NCBI lineage: Eukaryota > Metazoa > Chordata > Actinopteri > Cyprinodontiformes > Poeciliidae > Poeciliopsis > Poeciliopsis turneri. The sequence goes on along the minus strand of CAKLNU010000637.1, from coordinate 358,853 downwards.
CTGCACAGCTGAGTGGTTGCCATGGAGATGAAAGGATCTCTCAGACCTGAATGAATCAAAGCAACACTGCAGGTGTGTTTCTGAAGAGTGAATAATCATAACATGATGATTTTAACGAAGCTGCTTTCCAGGAGAGAGAAGCTCCTCACTGCATCACTGCTTTGCTCAATCAAAGTTGTGCCAGTGCAGTGAAATGAAAACATGTTGCTCAGTGCGGCTTGAACTCCTCCGAAGTTTCCTCAGAATATCCGAACAGCGACGCATGACGTCCACATTTCTGCAGTTATTGAATTAGAGTTAATGATGGAGAAGGATTTTCCCACAGCAGCCGCAGAGAGCAGCTTTATTATTTCTGCCCTGCAGTCACATGATCGATGCCCCCTGGAGATACTCGCCTCTCCATTGTGTGTTGATGTAACGTGACTCTGCACTGACAGGCTGGCCTACAATGGCCGCAGTGTTTCCTCCTGGTTCAGACAAGAAGCTACAAGCTGCAAGACAAAACTATCTGATTTGCTGCGTGAACACCTGATCCTCCCAGCTGAACACACACCGGGTCCGATCCGGGTCCGATCCGGGTCCGATCCGGCCCCGAGGAAGGAGAAACCTTCAGCCTTTGCCTCACACGACGTCGCCCAATCAAACCTGAGCGAAACAACGGCTCTGACTTTAAACAGCCGCTGCTGGTTTGCTGTCGTTTCCCACCGAGTCAAGATGAAAACAACCAGAGCAGATTTACAACAATCACAGGAAAATATGTTTTACTGATAATCAGATAAACAGCATTTAGCCTGTTTTTAACTCCAGATTATAAAGTGAAAATTATTCCATCATTTGATTATTTCCATCCCAACAACGTACCAAAATCTCACTTCGTTAACATTTCCTACATTTTGCATTCAGAGAATTTAATTTTGAAAAATATTTCTCTAATTATTTTTGGTTTTGATCTTTAAAATACAAAAATTTCTACTGATTTTACATTTAGGTCCATTTAATGATGTACTTTTTAAATATTAAACCAACTGATCTTTTCATCAACTCAGTATTTGAGTTGAGTTTTTAACCAAATAAATACTTTCTCACTCTTGATTCATTTCTTTTTAGCTGCTGCTAATTGGCTGGAGTTTTTGGATTTTCCATCCGTCTGCGACACGTTTCACATTAAAACCAGAATCCTGCAGTTTATAAATGCAGCAAAGTTGCAATTTCCATTAAGGAGTTAATATGAAAGATTTTACTCTCATTATTACATTGTAATAACATCATAGACCCGGTGATGAGCCTCAAACAAAATGGCCCCAATATTCGTCATGCAAATGTGTGCAGTTATGCAGATGTTTATGTGTATTTGATATTTTGGCAAACTGCTACGTATATAAACAGGGCAGGCTAGTATAAGCTTTGGCGTCAGCCTGTTCCTTTTTTGGTCAATTATTGGCTTGTTTATTGTTATTTTTTTGTTTCCTGTGTTTAATGTAAATGACAATTTACCAAAATAAAGTCAGTTCAAATGTGTAAAAGTTTATTAATATTCCGCTAATGTCAGAAAAACACAAATCTGGTGTTTTCATTAAATAAGAAACACAATTAAAATCACAAGCGAATAAGTTAGTTCACATGATAAGTGATTACAAACCTGCGGCGCCATCGACCTTCTGCCGCTTCCTGCCATCTTCCTATTGGCAGCTCCACCTTGTGGTGTGGAGTGATATGACACTAAATAATTTATTTTCCAAATACCAAACTGTGCAGTTAATGATCAATAGAAATGTAGCTACTGACAGCAGATTTTGGCTGCTGGTTGACGTATGCAGAGCAACACAGGCTCCTTCAGCAGTGAATGGTCCGTTTTTTTACACAACATCACAAAGCAGAAAGCTTCCATAACAGACATTACATGCTGGGAAAATGCACCGCCAAAGTGTCCCGTCTCCTCGCTGCACCAAAATCCCAGAGGAATGTTTCCGACACGTTGTTGAATCTACGCCACGAAGATTTAAGACAGTCATGAAAGCAAAATGGAGTCCAACATGATATCAGTAAGGTGGCGGCTGAGCCATAATTCCTCCAACAGGAGGTGTTAGCAGCGCCGCAGTCCTGGCCGGCCGCGTCGGAGCTGAAGGATTCCTCACCGCTGTATTATTCCAAAAATGTCGGATCGTGTTAACTGAACATGTTACACAGCAGCAGCCACATGTTGACTGTAAAATGACACTGGGGCTCTTGGCTGTGGTTACCACAGTGACCCATGATGAACTCTCCACCAGGCGTGTGTGTGTGTGTGTGTGTGTGTGCGTGTGTGTGTGTGTGCGTGTGCGTGTGCGTGCGTGTGTGTGACCAGAACACAGTCGGCAGTGTGTGCTGCTCTCACACTGATCCGTTTTAGGTCTGGCTCTGCTCAAAGACGTCTTTATGATTTAAATGTTTAAAATCGGAGAAGAAACTCATTTCACTCACACATGAAAATGGCTGCAAAGACATGCACAATTATACAACCATACGTCTTTGAAAAGTATTAGTAGAGCCTCCTGCACAGCCAATGAGAATGCAGTAAGCTAGGTAACGCGAAGTGCCTGCTGATTTGTGAAAATTCGGAAGGATTTTGAAGCAGCTCATCTTCCAGACAACAAAAAACTTGAGCTTATTTCCAGAATGCAGCTGGATGGTTTTTAAGAACTTGGGATGTTTTTAGAAGTTGAGACACAAATGGAAGAACAAAAACAAGCAAAATGTGAGTTTTGCTCACACACAGACAGTGGCACAGGACTCCAAAGCGTCTTCAAAGAGCTGGGGGGGCAATAGAGGGTGAGCTCATGTAAAAATGCCCCGTCACCCTCTGCCATCCCCTATTGTTGACCCTGTTCCTCCCCCAAAAGCCTCCCCTCCTCAGTGGGAGACAATAAAAACAATAAGAGGCTGCTGCTGCTTTGTGTTTCCTGATCTGAGAGGTGAAGCCTGTCAGATCCGAACACACAGCCCTGAGGAGCCCCCCATCCCGTCTGTCATGTGGGTCAGGTGGCCCCTGTTGGCCCCAGCACCCCGCCTGGCGCTCTATTATCTCTACTCCTGTCAATCAGGGATTTTTTAAAAGTGGAAAGCACACAATGAGGAGGAGGAGGGCGGAGAGCCGCTAAAATTCAAACAAACAAGACAAAATTCTCACACAGAACATGAGAAGTTGTGACAGGAAACATGTTTAAATGTTAAAACCGTCGCAGCAGATTATTTCTGAGTCCTGGAGGAGCGACGGAGGGGAGCGAGGGAGTTTCATCAACCGTCACAGCAGAGAAATGACGGAAAAGTGTCCAAGAAAATAATACATTTTACATGAAAATGGAGCAACTCGGCATAAAACTCATTTTACTCGACTCATCAGAGAAACAGGAATTTAAAAAAAGCACTTTCTCATTCTGATAGCAAAATTAAGTAAATACTCTGAACTTTTTAAAAGATTTCTATATTAATCTGTTATAACTTTACATCTTCTGTTTCAATTTGTCACAATAATAGAAAACCTCTAAATCTGTTCATTCCTGAATTATAACCATTAAGAGCCTTTAAAAACTTTTCAGTTTGGCCTTTTTCTCGTCTCCAGGTTTTATAAATAACTTTTCTTCTCTTCTGAAATGTTCTGGCGGCAGCATTTGATTAGTTCCAGGTTTTGTGGTTCCGGTCCAGGAATTCGGATGTTGTTACGCTGTTTCATCCTGTCAGAACTAATTTATCGGTAAACGTTCAGCGAGAAACTGGCCCTCAGGTTGTTTAGAGAATTGAAATCTATTGATTCTTGTTAACGTAAAATCTCTCAATATTTGTGAGAAATTTTATGTTACTTTCTAAAATTTTACTGAAACTTTCCAGGATTGTTCTTTTAGAAACTTTCTTTGATGTTTCCCAAACTTTCATCTTGAGCTGCGCTAAACCTAAAGCGCTAATCAGAAACATGTCTTCTGCTAAAGCGCTGTACCAACACAGTATTCAGTGGAAGCTAATGCTAAAGCGCTATACCAACACAGTATTCAGTGGAAGCTAATGCTAAAGCGCTGTACCAACACAGTATTCAGTGGAAGCTAATGCTAAAGCGCTATACCAACACAGTATTCAGTGGAAGCTAATGCTAAAGCGCTATACCAACACAGTATTCAGTGGAAGCTAATGCTAAAGCGCTGTACCAACACAGTACGCTAAAGTGCTAACTTCAATTCAAACTTCACACCGATCTATTTTGACGGTATTTATGTTCATTTCCTGTTTCATTTTGTTTCTGTAGGAAGACATGAGGAAACTGAACTGCTCTGTAAGCAGACTTCAAAATAAGAGCATCAATATAACATCTAACAACTTGACGATAACCAAAGCTTCGTGCAGACGTTAAACTTTACTCAAATGAAAGTTTACAAAACAACCGAGTAAATCAGCGCTTCAGAATCTAAATGAAAAAGAGTCAAACTTAGCAAACGTCCTAAAGCGTCAAATTAAAAATTAGCTTCATTATTAGTGCTTTTGGAAAAGCACGCCTTCCACTGCTGGAACGTTCAAATCCAGATAAAATTTCAGCTGAAAGTGATTCTGGAAAGTCTTGACTTTTATTTTTCACATTCAGAAAATCTGCTGGGCGATGAATATGTTATTCCTATAAACAATGATATTGTTTTGAGAGGAGGAAGACATTTTAAATATCCAAAATAAATAAATAACAAATAAAATTAATTATTGAGTCTCTGTAAACAAAATTATCCATCTGAAAAAGGTGCAGTTGAGACCAAAACACCAGGCTGAAGACTTTTGTCATCCAGTTTTTAGTAGAAAGAGAGAAAAGATAAAAATGATAAATCATTCAAATGGAAATTATTGAGTTTGTTTCAATTTATCAATCAATTAATTCATTAATTGCTTATTGTGACAACCCTGGATTTTCTAATGACCAATTTTCAGCTGAACTGAAGCCCAAAACCTGCATATTTAAAATTAAAAAAATACTATCAGCTTTGAGGTTAAAAAACGATGAAAAACCCGGCGTTGGTGACCCAGCTGAAACCGAAACCCTACAAGAGTTTGACTGGTTCATTTGAAAATCAGCCAATCAGTCGGCAGCCTGCTGATCAATATCTGCATCCCTGCTCAAAGTTTTTCAGGTACAAAATTAAATCTGCAGCAGGATGAAGAGGAAGGAAACCCCGCGCTCCCCTTTCGGGGCGGCGGTGGCGGCAGGGGGTTAGCATGCCGCTTCCAGTTGGATAACTCTCTCATCTGAAAGAAAAACCTTCAAACAAAGACAATTAGTTGGGACTAATAGACCCTCCAACAGACTCCCTCCTGCTGACTGAGTCAGTCTTAAACCAACAGCTCCTCAGTTTACTTCACTGGACTCTAATGCTGAGAATTTGGTTTCTACGTTTTAGTGGAGAAGGATAATTTAGTGGTCGTTCCTGCTCTGAACATCCTGGAAATGTTTTGAATGTGAACATGACTCTCTCTCTGGAGGATTTCAGAGCGATCAGCGCTCAGCGAGGAAGACGAGGAGGTTTCTCCTGCCAGCTGGCAGACTCTTTATCGCCTCTATTAACTCCGGCCTGATGTCGGCTCAGTGCCGCCGCGGCCGGCTGCCATTACACGTCACACTTCACACTTGTGCTGGAGAAAATCCTGGAATTACGAACCGCCTCCCCAACCTGCCGCCTCCTCAGAAATCAGCTTACAGACAGTTTAGACTAATTTCATAGAGTTTACAGCAGACGAAGGAAATGCGACCCTCTCACCCGGCCGCTCTGTCTGAAACGTGTCACCGCTCCACGGCTGATTGGATTACTTCCAGTTTTTCCTGTTTATTTTTATTATGTGGTGTTAGGAAGGTGGGAAGAAATGGGTCAGAGTGGAAAACTGATTGGGTTGTCGGCTTACCCTAACCTAACCCTAACTCTAAGACTTACTTAGACATTCACTGTTAAATATTCTCCATTCAGAAATGCTTTCAAAAGGTCATTAAGCTCCAAAGCAACTTTTATATAAATTGATCCGAATCCTTTCTTGAGAAATTTTCCGCACTAACTGTGATATTTTTGTGTAAATTTGTTCCTTCTGTCATATTTTATTTTCAATATTAAAAGAAAATACATGCGATGCCCAGTGGCTCAGCTGGTATCACTGTTGCCTTGCAGCAAGAAGGTCCTGGGTTCGATTCCCGGCCATGTTCTCCCTGCGCATGGTGGGTTCTCTCCTGGTACTCCGGCTTCCTCCCTCAGTCTATAAACATGACCCTCTAAATTCTCCTTGTGTGTGTGTGTGTGTGTGTGTGTGTGTGTGTGTTGCCCTGCGACAGACTGACGACCTGACCAGGGTGACCCCGCCTCTCACCCAAAACCTTAGCTGAAGAGGCAGCATCACCTCCTGACCCCACCAGGAACAAGAGTGTTAGAAAATGGATGGACGTAAGTCCCAGAAAGATTTTGTAAACAGATATTCTGCTTGCTATAAAGCGTATCAATATTGGCATAAAGAGTTTTATTAAGAAAAGAAAATTCTTATAGGCCTCTCAACCATTGATGAAGGAAGGCGGCATAAACAAACCCAGCGATATGCTGCCTTAAACTTCCTTAGCATTAGCATGAAGCTACCAATGCAATACAGAACTTACTGTTCAGAAACTCCTCCTTACCTGCTCTGTTATGCGTTGTTTGCTTTTATTTAGGGTCAAATAAAGTACATAAAGAGACGCAAAGAGTAAATGATATACAGGAGAAAGATGGATAAATGTAAAGAAAGAGTTTGCAGCTTTAACAGAGGAGGCAGAAAAGCTCAAAGATAAAAAATAAAAAATAATAAAATAAGGGAAGCTGCATTTACACTGCAAAAAGACAAAAATAATACAAATGTTGGACTAATTTCTAGTGCAAATACCTTCATATCCTTGAAATAAAAGACGAAACTAACAGAGTTGCTTTTCAGCAACATATAAGAGCTCGATTTGAGTAAATAATTCCTACTTCCACTGGAAGATTATTTCACTTTTAACAAAACATTTTTTCCCATTTTATAAGTTAAATAATCTGCCATTGCAACTAGAAGTTTTTCATCAATATTAAGGAATTTTTGACGTAAAACAAGTTCCTTCATCTTTCTGAAAAGTTATTTGTAAGTTAGTTTTTCTTATTTCAGTTGTGCTAAGTTATATAAACAAGAAACTAGACCAAATCCTTGTAATAATTTGTGTTTTTGCAGTGCAATGGGCTGCTAAAAAGAGGGAAGAAGCCAGAAAGAGGCCAAACGAGGGGAGAAATACATGAAACGGTGAAATACAAAGGCACAATGACAAAGAGGGAAAGAAATAAAAAAGGGACATTAGTGATCTCTGAGGGGAATACAGTTAAAAATGATTTCCACCCCTGCAGCAGGTCTCCGTTTCCTCTGATGAGTCGATGACAAACAAACTTGTTGAAGGTCACCAGCATCACTGTTTGTTCTAACCCTGCGTCCCCCAGAGCCCCCCCATCGTACAGCAGTTTAACCTAAACCCCCACCACCTGACGAGCTTTGAAATGCTAACAAGTTTCTGTGTTTCATAAGGCAGAGATCGCCACGCTGCATTCATTACCGCAGGGCTGAGTTTAAAGCCGGAGGGTCGGGGAGGGAAAACTCACCTCAGGTGTTTCAGAAATTCACCGTTAAGCTTTGGTTTCTCCTTCACAAGTTTTATCTCAGGTGATAATTCAGTTCAGTTTATTTATGCTGCTGAGAATTCACAAAGACTAACTATTAGTTATCAGAAAATGCAGTCAAGTGCAGTTTGTTATTTATATTGATTAAAAAAGCTGTCAAAAGTAGACAATTACTTTGTGTCATTAACATTACTGCAATCCCTCAAACTGAGAATGGATGCGGCGACAGTGGAGAGGAAAAATCTCCCCTTTAACAGAAGAAACCTCTAACAGAACCAGAACTTGGCTCAATACAAGCGGACATCTGCCGTAGTGGCTTGACAAGAGACAGAAATTAAAGGTTCGGTGCAAAAGTAGCTCTTTTAGTTGCTTCATCTAGGAGACAAAACCCAGCTAACCTGACGTGTTCTGAGAGAGATTAGAAGCTTATAAGACACGATTCTGCAATATTTACAGTCCAAATCGCAATTTTAACCCTCTGGTCAGCTGAGAAAAACTACCTTAGGACCTTTAAAGGTAGAGGTAGTTTTTCTAAGATCAAATGCAGTTGTTAGAGGCAGTAAGTATAAGTTCACTTTAACATTTCTCCTCAAAGGAGCAGTGTTCAGTATTTTTCAGGTATTTCCAGGTATTTCCAGGAATGTTACCTTCAGTTGAAGGTAACATATATAAATGCTTTATATATCAAAAATAACTTTAAAAATTTGACTTCCTGATTTAATACCTTTAAATTGGACCTCTGTCTCTTTAAGAACTCCTGCCATTTCTGAAGCTTTGCCTTCAGGAAGTAATCTCAACATGGCTCCTCTACTATCCCTTCAGCAACATTTTACCAGCATTGCTCTGAGCAGCAGCTCCTATAATGAGCTCTGCAGTTCCATCAGCTGTTGGCTAACAGCTGCTGGCTAGTCTGAAGGAGCCGACTAGCCAGCAGCTGTCGGGAGGAGTTGCAGCTTGAAGGCGGAGCTAGGTTCAACCAGGCATTTTGCAAAAAGAAAGAGTCAAAGATTCACTCCAGGTTTGTTTTTAATGAGGGAATAACATTAAAACATGATGGAAAACTGAAAAAAGTAATAATACATGACTCTTCCCTTAGCTTTCAGAGTTATCTCTTTTTCCTTCTGTTCATCTATTTGCGTTCAGCCAGCCACATCAGCGCCAATCGGCTGCCGGTCGTAGACGCCATGGGAACAACTAACAGCTATGTGCAGCGAGCTGATGAAGAAGAGAAGAACAGGAGGAAGATGACAGCAGGAAGTTGAGCTGAGGAAGGAGAAAGGAGGAGGAGTGGGAGGACGGGCCGCCTCGTGTTTGGCTGTGGGCTCGTTTGATTGGCAGGCAGGTCCGGCCAATTGAGACGAACCAACAGAGCGGGACGTGGTCACCGGGGCGACCAAGACTGGAACCATCAGAGCTGTCCATCAAGACCAGTGTGTCCACATCAATCTGCGTGTGTGTGTGGACAAATTTTATAAACGCAGTGAGGACATTCTGTCTGGTCCTCACTGTGGGACAAATCCTCCAAAGACGGTTAGAGGGCTCATGTTGGAATTAGATACAGGGGAGAACATGTGTGTGTGTGTGTGTGTGTTGATTCTGTCAGGACCGACTTGTGGAGCATGGCCCCCTCTCCCACGATGCATCTCTCACCTCAGCATCAGTTCTCACCTGTCAATCACCTGTCAGTCAAAACTGATGCACACCATTATTCTATCCTTGTGAGGACATTCATTAACATAAAAAAATCCACATCCCAGCTCTGTTTCCAAAACTTGACTAAACTGGAACCTAAAACCAACTCTGGACCATTTAAGGGAAGGACCAACTCAAATGTCCTCGTTACCCGCAGCATCCCCACTATTTTTATGGTCTCCATTTAGCCATAAAGACAAGAATGAACACACACACACACACAGCAGTTGTTTGTCTTGTTACATTACTAACAATAGCTGTGTTTCCACTAATCATAGAATTGCTCAAGTTGAAATTGCGAAAATTAATTTGCTTAATGGAAACACACCAATTTTGAAAAATCTAACGTTTTTCATTTAAAGGTTTTGGCACTAGAATGAAGTGGGTTTTTTGGCGGTATGAAAAGTTGTATTTGCAAAACTGCAGTGGAAAAACTTTTTTTGCATCACACATGTGATGCAGACAACAAAAACTAATAGGCCTTTCACAATAAGAAATGTTCCTGGACACATTTATGCATGTGTCCAGCACAAGTATAAATTCTATTTGCAGAAGTTATCGCAATAAATAATACTAGAACATTTTCAAGTAATATAACTATAATCGCATAATGGGGTTAGAACACAATTTCAAAAAACAAGCTTTAAATTCTAATGAACCTTTAACACTAAAACTGGAAGACATTTTAAATATCCGAAACAAACAAACAAACAAAACAACAAAAAGATCAAATCAAATGAATTATGAGGTCTCTGCAAACAAATTGTGCTTCACAAAATGGCGAATTAAAACCAATGAATCAGACTGAAGACTTTATAATCCAACTTTTGGTAGGAAAAGAAAGAGAAAAGACAAAAACCATAAAGCTTGCAAATGTCAATCATTGAGCTCGTTTTAATTTAATTTATTTATTTATGGTGCCGTTGGTATGTTTTGATTTACAATAGTCGAACGCCTCATTTTTATGAAACACCTAAAAACTGTCTGCATGATGATCAATAAACAAAGAAGTTAAATGAATGAAACTGTATGGTAGAATGACACTTTATTTATTATAATCACTGATTAAAAAATTATAAATGTCTTTGTTGTTGAGCTTTTGTGTATTTGTTCAGTAATTTAGCAACAAATATTATTCCTCAATTGAAAAGCTTGTCTATTTTGTTGATGTGTCGTTTTCAATCAAAATGCAATTAATTTGTGACAGACCCTGTAATTAAGTAAATTAAAAACTAGTTATTTTGTATTAAAGAAATTTGATTTTTCCCAACATTTTAATGAATAAAAACAGCTTCTGTTTTTAGAAGGATACACATGAACCGGTTAGAGACACAAAGATGTTCTTACACACAAGAACCACAAATCTCCAAAGTCTCATAAAAAACATGTCCTCCCATGACAGCCGCACACAAACATGACTGTAATTAGTGTCTTGTTTTTCGCTCATTAAACAAATCAACCAATCAAGTCAATCTGCATCGCTCATGACCTCGTTAAGAGGCAACGGATCAAATCATCAGAGACAAACACATACACACAGACAGAATAACAGTAGGTCACCAAAAACATCTAAATAAAAATGTTTCAGAATGCAATTTAAAGTAGAAGAATTTTAAATATTTTCTTTGAATAAAAATAAAAAAATTTGGCAAATTATAGATGACTCCTCAGTAAAGTTGTGTAAATTAAAATAAGGTGCTTTGGGTTAATGAATAACAAAATAACTTTGCATCATTGGTACAATAAGTACCAGATTTTCAAAGTTGCGTAAAGCCCAAACACGCATCCTCCAGTTTTTTTTTCTTGGTTTAATCATCAAATTAGTATAAAGTCACATGCAGATCTGCTGGTAATCAGGTCATTTACAAACACCACAGGTGCAGATGGATTTTTTGCACAAGAACAGGAATAATTCTTCATTTTAATGATGTCCTAATTAGTCATTATTTGTCACGGTTCGGGACCACAGACAGAACACTAGGATGAGGTAATTACTAAGTCATTAAAGGCTAATGAGCCTAACATTAAGAACCTGGGAAACGTTTTGGGCCAAATAAAAAGCTCTTATTTTTCTCTCTAAACTGTTGGTTTCTCTGTACAAATATAAGTATGAGCCTCAAGTCTCCGTAACTGGAGAACACTTTGCTGATTCTGCAGTTAAATATTTAAGAAATTTAGTTATGGATCGTATAAAATTAAAAATAAACATTTTCTAAACTGGATAGTTTAGGGAATTAGGAACAAATTATTGGATTTGAAAATGAAGCAAAGTGAGAAACAAATTATTTCAGCAGAAATAAATAAAAACTACGTTTTGTACATCTTTAAATATCTTCCCATTTAGCAGCACATTCCTTGAACCAGTTTGATGTCTTTAGTAACTCCACAGTATTTTATCTTGTAGTTTTCTAACGTTGTTTGCTATTTTAACATATTTTAATAATTTTATCTGTGTTTGATCCATTGACTGCCTGTCACTTTGATGCTGCTACACCCAAATTTCTCCACTGTGAGACAATACAGGATATTAATTAGAAAAAACTTAAGAGTTTAAGTTCTACTGATTATCATTTGATGCTGCTTTGTTAAAAGAGGAAGTACTTCTATTAGATATTATCTCTAAAACTTATACCAAAGTACAACTGAACAGGATACTCAGCATTTCTGTTGATATTTTGTGATGGAGTCATAATACTACTACTTTATGCTTTAATATATTACAATTCATTCTTTTATTATTTAAACTCTAATATTGTATGACTGTATTTGTGTTATATTATGACTATGATTTTATTCTCGTATTTAAAAACATAAAGCATTTGTACCCTGATCCTTATATTTGGTGATAGAGTTGACCTGAATTCAAAGTCCAAATAAAAAGAAGTTGTAAAGAAGTTTGATAAACAACATGGGTGTGGTGACATCACTGAAACCCAAGCAGTACATTGGTGAAAATTTTTCCAAACGTTATATTTTCAGTAACCAAAAATTTGATTAATTGATCAAAATCAATTTATTGTCCTGGCGCCCTTTCATACTTTTTTAAACATTGCACTGCTGTGTGATGTCAATGTTCGTCTTCTGCGTTTGGGATCGCAAACCATTCACAAAAAAGTCGCATTAGTGGCATTAGCAACTGCACACTCAAAAAAAATCTGATTACAGCAAAAAGCCCACCTCTAAAGGAAATGTTGTTGAAAGATGATAGAATCAGACCAAGGAGGAAAAGCAGAAACAACAGTGGCCCCAAAATAAAGCCCTGTGGAACACCAAATTTAACTGCTCATTCTATTTGCACTTTGTCAAAGAAAATAACTTATCCAACCTGTTTACTGGTTCATGAGATAAAGCACAAATCATCCAGATAATTTTCTGTTTCACAAAGAAGTTTCATTCTGATTGCATTTAATTAGTAGCATGAATTGAGGATCAAAACCTGCTGTGTGAACATAGCTTCAGATGCAACTGTGGAAGCATAAATTGTGCTTGGAAGAGGCTTTCTTTGCTGGCAGCGCCTATAAATATGGCACAATAACAATGGTCCTCAAACAAAGCCCTATGGAACACCAAATTAAATTGCTAACTCTATTTGCTTTATGTACGTAAAAAAAACCTATAAGGGTTCCTAATATAATTAGTGCATCTGGATTCTTTTCTGCTTCAACATTTAACAAATCACTGAGGCCTGTGGAATCAAGGATGGCGGTCCAGAAGGTTTTATTTTTTTAATTGTTTCTCTGAGAATTGCTTGCTCTGACCTCTGAGTTACATCCACTCCTGTAAAGTCAGTTTTCCTTCACCTACTTATTCAATAATTTATCACAACCAAAGCAAAGTTTTCATTCCACAGAAATTTCCTTTTCAGGACTGTTTCATCAACGTGTGTGTGTGTGTGTGTGTGTGTGTCTGGTCCGGTCTCTGCATGTTGTTATGGCAGGAAACATCTGTCAGTGCTGCTTCTGTCGGTAACACGAGCTCCCAAATTTTTGTGTGCACGATCAGCAACTGTTGAGCCATGGACACGCGCACAGAAACCCACACGCAGCAGCAGATGGGAGCGAGTACAAGCTTGTCCCACAGCTCTTGTCATCAGAGTCTCACCTCACCTGCTGCCATCTGTGCGCTACATGCTAACTATATGCCGAACAGTTTCTGCCTCTGAAGATAGCAGGTGTGTTTATTTCCACCTGTCTGTATTCTATCAAAAAAAACTAGAGCTGCTAAAAGTTTGCCAAATATGATTAAAAAACGGGTTTTCCAATGAGAATTGTAGCTGAAGATACAGAGAAGTGATCAAAGCCGAACAAGTCGCTCCCGCTCGCTGCGTCTTCAGAGGTTTCAGCTTTGTGTTTTAAAGTTTTTCATTTCATGTACACCTCCTCCTCTGTTCCCCACACGATTCTTAAAAATATCAAGGTGTTGAAGCAGAACAGGGTGTTTCTGACGGCAAATATGATTTAAATCAAAAATAAACAACATCAACAGATCGGCTCCCAACAAAGAGCTCCAACAGTGGATTTATGAAGAATTTTTTTACAGCAGATCTTTGCAACAATAACCTTGTCAACAAGGAATATGAAGGAACAAATGTCAAGAAAGGAGAAATAAACTTTCTAAATGTATTTGTTTTCTACTCAGGGAGAAACGGTAGGTGTATTTGTATCAATCAGTTTCATCATTAAATGTAGAAGAAGCGTTTATTCATGCCACGCCAAAAAGTCACTCATCATCACATCAAACTCTGCTGTGCCACACAAACTTTTTAAACAAATTAACACAATAGAATTTGTAGAAAAATTTTAATTTAGGGGAAGCTAAGTGTGCTAAAGTTTTCAGATTTAGCAAAACAGCTAAAATACTAAACAAAACACCTACTACGCAATTAGTAGATTAGCATAAGAAGCCAATGACTTTTATTTTCAAGCAGTTATGAGGCAAAACATCAAACTGCTGCTGCGCAAGTTACTCAACAGGTTGTTGCTAAGTAACCAAAGAGTGAATGAGTTGCTAGGTAACCAAAGAGTGAGTAAGTTAGTTGATGCCTCCAACCTTTCTGCGCGATCTGTGAGATGTAGAGCAGAAGTGTAGCAGCCTTTCCCAAAATGCTGTGTGTTTCTGGATTGGAGTTCAGTAAATATTATGCTAATTGAATATTCTATCACTATTTATTGATATTGCTTGCAATCTATATTATTGATTATTTTTTTTGTCCAGCCCTAATTAGCGAAGGCACTGGAAAAATTTATTATGGGGAAGTTAAGTTCACTAAACATTTTCAGACTTAGTGAAAAAGTAAAAGTGCTAAATGAGAGATTAGCTCTATTAGAGATTTAGCTTAAGCATGTCCAACACTTCATTATCAAATCAAAAGTATCTCATGATGAGGCTAACTAGTATTACTAGTATTGTTAGCATTACAAAAGAAGTGGAAATGTCATGTAAAATCAGACTTTACATCTTTTTCTGACTGTCTCAACATCAACATTCTGTTGATCTGATTTTTAGAAAACATTCCCATTTGTGATAATATAAATTAACCTTTTACGTTTTACAGATAAACATACTTGATCTGCGGAAAATCAGGCTGGATTTAAGCAGATCTGATCTGATCCAGGATCAGATCAGGACAAACAAAGACTTCAGTGAGTGTCAGAAGAAAAATGTGGAGACCTTTGACCTTGGCAGCAGGGTTCAGTGATTAATGTGGGAGGGGATCCTAAAAGGCCAAGGCTGCCCTTTCTGGAGCCTGAGTGTTAATTATGCCCCTGTTAATAAATAAAGCTTCACCTGCTGAGTGGGCGGAGACTAAACTGGGTTCACAGGTGTTTAGTTTTGAAGTGTGAAGCCTGAATACCACTGATCTCAAAAAGCAGATTAGTTGATTCATCTCACACTGTTCCTCAAAAAACAAACATGTACATGTAAAAAATAAAGAGTTTAAGTTTTCTTTCATCAGGTGAAGAAATCTTCAAGGAATAAAAGTAGAAAATGACCAGAATCTGAAGCTTTGATGTTGTTTTGGTGCTTTAATCCTTGTCAGCGGAAAGAGAAAACAGGATGAATCACAGATTACCTGGATTCTGCCTTCTGATGCCAAAAGGATTTCATCATCTAAAATAAAAACCCAAACCAAATTTTCACCTAATTCTTGAACTGAAATAGGATTTTAAGAAAAAACAAACATGGAGTCACCAGAGTAAAAAAACTTCATTTTTTTTTCTAAAAACCAAAATATCTCTGATTAAGAAATTCATGCAGAGTAAAACTAATAAGTCTGGGTTTTTTTTCTCTGTGTTAAATTGCATAAACTTAAATAAGAGCTTACTTTTAATCTCTCAAAATGGAATTATTTTTCTTTAAATGATGGTCTCTTTCATAAAAAAAATAGTAGCTGGATAAATTCAAAAACGTTGCTTATCATTTGATTAATAATTTTGTAAAATAAATGCAAGTGTTGGGCTTCAACAGTGCTGGACAAGTCATGTTAAAAACATATAAAACAATAAAATAATTTTTACCATGATAATAAAGATTGTTATCAAACTACTTTCCAATTATTTACCTGAGCTTTTACATATTTACGTATTACGTATATACACACACACACACACATGTATTATTTAGTTATTCTTTTTAAATGTTTGAAGTTGGTACCACAAAATGTCAGGCAAAACCTAATAATTTAACAAAAAACACAAAAAATTATTCGCAGCATTTGTTTCAAAACGTCTCACCTTGAATCAACATATTTCTGATAAATTCCTTTTTACTGTTTTTTTTAATATATATCCTTTAGTATAAAACCCTTTACTGAAGTAAATGAAATCGAACTGTGGGTAAACGAAGCGATTCCTGCTTTTGGAGGAAAACTCTGCGTCCACTCAGGGAATTCTGGGAATGATGGCAGCTATTGTTGACGGCGGCGTGTGATTGGTGGAGCATGGCCGCCGCTGACAGCCCGGACAAAGGCCGGGGGAGCGGCGGGGGGGTCATGGCCGACCAAGTGGAACTAATCCACCCCCTTCCTCACCCCGGACTCAGCGGTCCCCATAAACCCGCCGGTCCCTGCCCGGTCGGGCTTAGCGGGGCGGTGGGGTCACAAACAAGACCTGAACCAGATTCCACAGGAAAACCTGAAAAGTTGCTTCAGAAAATAGATTTTTACTCTCTGGAGCTGCTAAACACTTGATTCTGGATTTAAATTTTTTAATATTTTTGATTTTTCTTTTAAATTACATTTTATATACAACATTTATAAAATGAAAAAAAGTTAAACTGTTTACATGTAATGGAAAAGATAAAGACAGAAACAGTAAAATATTTGAGCTAATATCGTATGTTTTTTTTGCATTTTATACCTTGCATTTTATTCTGAGATGTTTTTATTCAAACATCTCAGAAAATTGGTATAAAAACTGAAATTCTTAGTCTTAAATATAAATATAAGCATTTATATTTAATTTATGAGGTCGGTAAAATAACAATTTTAAAGCAAAATATTAAAGCAGCTTTTAGATTGACCACACACTGTACATAATGTAATCTATAGAAGTAAAACTTTGTTATTGAGTTTATATTATGTTCATCTATCAATTAACTTTGTTTTGTCGTGTAATTCTATTTTAAATGTCTTATTTCTTTGTTTGTACAGATTTTACAGTGATCTGGTAAAACATGGCAGTGATTAGCTGCCGACTCGTTGAATATAAACCTAAATGAAAAATACTACGAACAAAGGTGTTGCAATTATTTTTCCAACTGAGAATGCAGAAAATATTTAAAATTCTTGCGTTTTTGTATCCACTGAAAGGTAAAAGAAAAGTAAAACTGTCATATACGTTCAGATAAAGAGAATTTGTGAGATCACATCAGCAGATAATATTTTTTAAGGAAACTAAAATTATCGTAATAAATACGGCTCTGTTAATTTCAGTTTTAATATGAGTAATGGATCAAATTTAAAGTTCCCTCAAGTTCAATCCAAGTCATTTACAATCCAAATCAAACTCACCACTTCCCAGTAAATAGTCAGAAAAACATCAAACTTTCATTAATCAACACAGTTTAACGTTTCAGGCACTTTTCCACTTTTTATTTAAATGTCTCAGAAAATTGGTATAAAAACTGAAATTCTTAGTCTTAATCTCTCCAAGTGTAATTTTTCTTTTTTTTGAAAGAATACTTTATTTAGGATTTTTCAAGGATAATGTTACAGTTAACTGACAAAAAAAATCAGCTCAAAAACAAGAACAGTTTTCCTTCACTGCAAAATCTTCCCAAATATTTCTGTTCAGTTTCTACTTCCGATTTCTTACTACACTTTTAATAAGACAAATATGATTTACAAGTAAGTTTTCAGCAAGAAACAGGAGCTTGTTTTACATCAGTTATTCTTTAACATCGATTTCCAGACGTTCTGGTTCCTTCAGCAGATTTTTTCACTTCTGATATTCTTGTTGAAACATAATTTGTAAGTTGGTTTTCTCTAATCTCTCTAATTTCAAGATATTTGCACTTTAAACTAAACGAAAGTACTTGGTGATATGTTGTGGTTTTGCAGTTTTGAGTTCCAAGAAACACCTGAGTGTAAATAAATTTACAGGCTCAAGAAATGTGAATATTTACCAGGAAACCATCTGACTGAACTGAATTGGACTTCTGTTGAATTACTCCAATAAAATGGCAAAACATAAAAGGCCGTATTCATTACATTTTTAAAGAACTAAACTTCTTTAGTAATTGTGTACAAGGTTTATATTTTAGCTTTTATTTGGAATGTCACGATGACGCACTTTCTTGGACAATTATTTCCTTTATTTCACCAATTAAACCCCATTGAGATCTAGGTTTCATTTTCAAGAGAGATCTAGAATAAATTGTCGCAGCAGTTATTGCGACAAACGATAAAATTGTTGTTTTGAGACCATTGTTAAAAAATATAATTGTAATAATAGTGGTGTAATAATGCAAGAACACATTAAAAAAAATAAAAAAAACTTTAAATCCTAAAGGCTAACATTGGAATGGGAAGACATTTTACATAGTCAAAGTAAATAAAGTAAAATAAATTATGAAAGTCTCTAAGTAAAGGTTTAGCTGAGACCAAAACGCCACACTGAAAACTTTTATCATCAAGTTTTTGGCAAAAAAAAAAGAGCAAAAAGAAACATAATAAATCATGTAGGTGGAAATTATTGTTTCTGTTTTAACTTATGCAGTTATTTGATTTCATTGCACAATAAATTATATCAATAAGTTTCATTGAAAGACAAAGCTAACATATTTTACTCCTCCTGATTGATTTAATCTGTTTAAATAAAGCTTTTTATCAAACTTCTTACTGATTGGAGACATGATTAATAACTTCAGATCCATGCGAGTGTAAAGCTCACTTCCTGTGGAACCAGAACGGCGGCGGCGGCGTCTTTGTGTTTACGTTTGAACAGTTGATCCAGGTCGATCGTGAAAAGCGTAAAAAGTGCGAACAGAGGAAGCACAGTCTGCTGCAGAGGCTGATCGGATTTTCCAAAAATAAGGCGTCACTCTGCACACGCTCAGTGGGTCTCTGCAGAGCAGCGAGGGTTCGGGTTTCACGCTCCAGAGTGCAGCAAATCAAACGCAGCCTGACCTCCGACCTTTACCGCCATCCCCCCCGCATCACACAGAGGAGACTTCACACTCCTCCGCGGGAATAACGGCAGTAATCTGACAAAATGTGATGTTTATTTGTTCATGAATAT
Source organism: Poeciliopsis turneri (assembly GCA_922788865.1). Taxonomy (NCBI): domain Eukaryota; kingdom Metazoa; phylum Chordata; class Actinopteri; order Cyprinodontiformes; family Poeciliidae; genus Poeciliopsis; species Poeciliopsis turneri. The sequence goes on along the minus strand of CAKLNU010000637.1, from coordinate 339,763 downwards.
CCTCGAAGAGCTTCGCTCGGATTTCAGCTGCTCCAGTCAATTTCACATCACTTTCGACTTTATTGGTTTATTAAAACCAGATCAATAAAAAGTACGGCTGGAACTCTAAGAAACGCTGGAGAAACTGACACCAACGTCAAATTAAATCAGCCAAGAAAGACTCATAAAAATGTTTTGTCTGTTGAGAAAATATCACAAACAATCCATAAATATCTGATTGTTCTTCAATGTGATTTGACTTATTTTATTATTTCATGTTAAAACTTATTTTACGGAGCAAAATAATGTTTTCATTAAAACGATGCAACTATATAAACACATTTTGATTTAGTTTTTTTGTTAATATACATTTGTTTTATATATGTATATATTTTTGTTTATATACATTATAGTTGGGATTTTTTATATAATTTTTCAAATTGTGGCAAAAACAATGTTGCCCATGTAAGAAAATAAAACTAAATTTTTGGGAAAAGCTTCAACATACCTAAATCTATACTTGAGCCTAAAAAAGCTCAAATTAATACTATTGCTATGTTTTACACACCAATATATTTAAATTCTTGTATAAAGCAAAATTTTAAAGTTTTATTGGAAATACATATATTTAAAGAAGCTGAGGGAAAAATATCGTATTTGTACAAAAATCACTGGAAACTTTCATGAAAATCTAAAATGTACAATATAACAGAAATGCAGAAAGATATACAGAGTGAAACTGAGCTCAGTTTTCTGACTGAATAAATTTAATTTAGAAAATATTTGTGCATCTATTTGCATAAAAATTTGTAACTATTTTTTAATTTTGTTTATTTTAATAGGAATTGAGAAAAAATAACAATTTGGTTTAAAAAAATGTCTAAACAGAATCGATGATTTGCTCTAACTTTCCCTGGATTAAAACGAAAACATCTGCAACGTTTCAACGTTTGGCCTGACCCAACTGAAGACTAAAACCAACAGCTGAACTGAGCGCGCTCAGAAGCGGAGCAGCAGCTGCCCGAAAAGCTTCAGACACTTCGTTCTGTCCCATAAGTCAAGGTCACACTGGAAGCAGACCAGTTAACTGGAAGTTTCCAGTCCCATAAACAGAGCCACAGGCGGACGTGTTGCTGAGCAGAGCTGCAGCTGGGATGAGCGAGAAATGAGGGCGGCCATGTTGCATCAGTGATGACAGGAGATAACGAGGTAAAGTTCCCAACCATTTTCCTCCTGAAGCAGTCAGAGCTGGGACAGACATGCTGCCTCCAAAATGGCTCAATTTACCGTCCTAGAAAGGAGTGCTAGCAAAAAACAATAATTAAATTCACATCATTGTTGGCAATTTTTTTTACAACGGCATATCAGGGCCACTGTAAGTAGAAAGAAATGGGTACATTTCTACAAAAACAGACATTTTTAGATTAATTCTAGAATTTTTTTGAAAATTGGAAAATTATGAGTTTGAAAAGTCAAAAATTTGCTCAAGAGAAACCCTCAAATTTTTAGATTGATCAGAAAACCATGAAAAACAAGGACATTTCTGAGCTGCAGAAGTAGAAGAAAACTTTAATATTAAGATTATTTTGCAAAATTCTCTATAGAACTTGAACATTTTTGAATCGGAAAACTCAAAACACTGCTAAAACAAAACCTCTGAGCTGTACAATGGCTGCTGGAAAAGACAAAAAGTTTTGTTATTGACTTACATCCAGAAACCACTCCCTGCATTCTTTTTGGTTGTGCAGGTAGTGCCACTTCTGCTTTTCAAACATGTGCAGTTGTATAATAGCGCATGTTTTAACAGCCAGTGTAAACGTTGAGTTGGGGGGCATGGCCAGCAGCAGCTTGTTTGGATTTAAAGTGACAGGATGCCCGAGAACAGATAAATTCTCATCATCTAAGAATGACTTTGTTGGAAAAAGATGAGCCAACATGTTTTGTGTAGGCCAGAGACCGATCCTAACCTGTTCCAGGAAGCATTAAAGTTGCTGCTAACAGCAGGATCCAGGAAACCTGGAAACAGGATCTGGTTTTTGTTTGAACTTGGATCTTTTTAGGGCCAGATGTCCACTTCCTCCTCCTCTTAAGCTACAGAAATAATCTGTAGCTGAGCGGGTCCATTTCGCCTGGCACCGCTCAGCGGGTCCAGGCGAAATGGGATCCACACCCAGTGCTGAACCTGCTGGTTCCCGAGATACCGGGTCCGGTAACTCTGGCACTTTCTATGTTTTCTGATTGTTAAGCCGCCCCGTTAGAAATCACTCACCAACAGAACCTCAATCTGGGAATGTAAAACTCCCAGTAAGACCCAGATCAGAGGACGGACCCAGCTGGTCCAGCCACAGTTTGTTGGTCCAGTCCAGACTGTTTTCTCAGGTTTCCAGTGGCTTTCAGTGGGAACAATGTGTCCTCTCGCTAACCCTCCTCCTGGCTGCGCGGTGGGCGGGGCCAGCGATTGGTCACGGCCTTGGCGTTGTCGCCGCGGCCCCTTCGACACGGCGCACAACCCAACAGAAGCAAACATGTTTGGTTCAGCAGGTCTGGGCCTCCTGCTGGTCGCCCAAATGGATCAGGCTGTAATTTACATTAATTTGTTCAGCAGCCCCCCTCCATGTCCTCGCCTCGCCGTGTTTAATGAAACCTGAGGCCCCTCGCGTTCAGCTGCTACCATGAAACCGCTCTGATCCTCCTCGTCTTCCTGTTTCTGGAGGAGATCAGCAACTCTCTGATCCAAAAACCAGACGGCTTACATGACAACTCTTACATCCACCGCAGCGCGACAGAAAACAAAGAATACGACCAAAAAACCCGGAAACTTTCAGACAAAACTCTGAAAATTTAAAGAAATAGGTGCATTTTTAGATCCAGTGTTTGAGAATTTGCTAGGAAAAAAAACTAAATTTTTGAAATTCATCTCTAATTTTAAGATTAATTTCAGAATTTATTTTTCAAAGTGGAACATTTTTAACTTTTCTCACTCAGAAAATTTAGTGTTTTTTTCTAGAAATTTTCTGACATTGATCTCAATATTTCTGATTTTTATGAGCAAATTTCTGACTTTTCAAACTAAAATGTATAATTTTTTTTAGTGCACACATTTTAAAAAATTTGTTTTCTCCTGCTAATTTTTTTAAAACCAAACTTTTTCTTGTTTTTTCAAGAAAATTTTAGATCAATCTAAAAATTGTATTAAAATATATGAACCAAAAACTAGATGAAAATACTTGACAGGATTTTGTGCTTTTGCAGTGTGATTTATTATCACAACAGGCTCATGTGGCTTTGCAGCAATCTGTGGTGCTGAGCATGCATGTGGCTACAGTGAGGAGAAAAAAAGTCACTGTTAACAGGAAGAAACCCGGTTTGCTTTTGCAACAAAACAACAAATCCAAGAACCAAAATCAGGATATTCAATAAACAGAGGCAGGCAGAGCAACCAAAAATTATACCCAAGTAAACTACATATTTTTACTCAAGTAAAAGTAAAAAGTATCCGTTCAAGAAAATACTCAAGTAAAAATGTGTTTGGTAAAGCGTCGACTCAGGTCACTGATCAACCCATCAATTATTTAATATTTAAAAATTACATTTATTTTGGTATTTTAAGGGTCAAAGTGAAAATAATATAATATATAACAAAAAAACAACAAAATCAGGCAAAAGAAAACATTTAAAATCAATTTCTTTCAGTGTAAAATTTCTGAAACTTAAAAGCTGCAGGTGAATCTGAGTCATGTTTGTTTTTCATTCAGTGGGTAGAAAATCCAGAAATTTCACTCCAGTAAGAGCAAAAATACATCATAATAAAATTATTTTAAAAATTCCTAAAAGTAAAGTTTTTCAACAAAGTTCCTCAAGTAAATGTAACTGAATAAATGTAACTAGTTACTACTGAACTCTGACAACAAATAAATAAATAATATTTTAATGACATGCTTATCAGCACCCTGACACTGCCTGGATTACCCGGCCCCAGTGCCTGCTGGGAGTTCTGCTAATCGGACCGCTCATTAATATTAAATCCCATCCGGACCCGAACGCAGCGGCGGCGGCTTCTGGTTGGCAGACGGCCACGGTTGATGTCTCAGGCCGGCCAATCGGCTTTCTCAAAGCCTGTCAGGCAGCGCGCAGGGAGAAACCGCATCAACAAAGGACCGACCCGCTAAGTGACCATAGACTGACCCGGCAGACTGACCCGGCAGACTGACCGTCAGTCTGCACCATCAGTTCAACAACCAAACTTTTCACATGAACAAAATTTCTCCAGCAACACGTTGGAGATAAAAACGACAAATTAACTAAAAAAGTAACTATTACATGATGTCGTCTGTTAGTTATTAATAATGTCGGTGATAATATTCTACAGCACTGAAAAAATAATCTAAAATAGAATAAAATTTTATGTTTTTAAATGTCTCTTAATTCTTTTAGATGAAACTATTTTGACCTAAACATCCCTTTTTAGCTTCACCAGCTTCAGATCGACTGCAGAAATACTTTATTATTGCATTTTATTTAAAAAAGGAACATAATTTGTTTTTATCTTTCACATCTTTTGAGATATTTTTAATATTGCATAAGAAAACTTAAGAGGTCAAGTGAAAATCTGTAGAATGTGCAAATTTCTTGACGCGATTAATTGATTAATCGTCCTAATAGCTGATTATTAAAATAGTTGCAGCTCTGATTCTGACATTTTTGCAGTTATGAACTGACGGAAAACGATCCTGTGACGCCCAGCAGAGATTTCACCGTGGAGAAGCTCTGAGGTTTTTCTGCTTTGCAGCCAAGTCAGTTTCTCTGGTCTCATCTGGACGTTGTTCATTCAGGTCCAACTCCACAAACAAGCAAAAGTTCTGCTGACATTTTCTTTTTGGACCTCTTTGAACCCTCCCAGACAAGCTGTACTTGTTTGGCTTTTTCTAATCCTCCTGTCACGAACTTTAACATTTAACATCCCAGCTGAACCCTGCAGACGCAGAGCGGGAGATGTGGGTGTTCTGGCCCTGACCTTTGACCGGGGAGCCACTCCTGGAAGATTAGCAGCTGTCTGAAGTGTTTTTCTCTCTGCAGAATCATTTCAAACACTTTGGACAATTCAACTCGTCCCAGATTGATAGGCAGAGCAAAATGTTTCTCTAAAGCCGTTGATCAGTTAATTAATGCGTCTGATCAGCGACTTTCACTTCTTCATGCTCTCGAGTTTTTATTGTCTGGTTTCTGTTGTGTTTTTACAAAAGCAGGTCGACACGATCATGTTGAATGCTCTCATGCTTAAAACTGGAGCTGAAATAATTAATTGGATTAATTGTGATTAATCAAATACTGAAATCAACTAATTTAGTAATTGATTAATCGATAACTGGAGTATGAGTAAAAAAAAGGGCCGTTTCAAAACAAGTTTCAAAACAAGTTGCAGAGTAAAGAAAAAGGAAAGTCCGGAGAAAAACTGAAGTTTTAGAGTTTCAGCCAGAAAATGTTTCAGTTTCAGTCTGAAATCGAGTCTTTGGAGTAAAAACAGTTTGCAGGTTCAGGTTCTGAGATGATGACAGGATAAATGAAAGCTTCTGTCGTACCTCACAGTAAAATCCTCTGCAGTTAAACATGATATCACAAGTTCACGCTTAGCTTAGTGCTTGCTTTTGTGACTTTTATCCCTGCAAGGTCAGCAGTCAGGAAACCAGAGTCAGAAAATCCAGCTAACTTTGTTTCCACCAGAACAAAGAGGAAACAAGAAGGAAACAAAGGAAACAAAGAGGAAACAAGGAAGAAAGAAGGAGGAAACATGAAGGAAACATGAAGGAAACATGAATCACGTACCTGCAGACGAGCAGCAGACCAACAGGAGGCAGCAGACGAACCGGAAAAGCAAGCAGAGAAGAAGAAGCAGCATTAATGCAAAACATTCAGCATTTAATTGGTATTGATGGATCTGAATCAATCGATATGATTGGAATTGTATCGGAGTGACATGAGTTATTTAAAGCCAGCGTTCACATTGACTCCACTTTAGTTCAACTCCAGGATGGAGAATCCGGTTCGTTCTGAACTCTGGTCCATTTCCAAACCTCAGCCTGGTTCTGTCTGACCTGCAGTTCGGTTCATATCAATGGAGAAGTGAATCTGGGATGACATCTGTTGTGAATTGGTGCTATATCAATAAAATGTCCTTTTCCCCGTTATGTAACCTATTTTTCTTCTTCTCGGGGTTTTGCTTCGCTGGTTTCTCCTCGTCTTTCTGCCGCCGGTTCACCTTGACGGCAGCTGATCCTGCGGGCCTCCCAGCCCGACCGTAACTCATCGGATGAGACGGATCGCATCCTGTTCGGGGCGGGGGGTCAAAGGTTTCCTCCCGAGGTAAAAACTCATCCTTCAGCTGTAAATCCAGAGCCTGTTTAACCCATAATGCACTGCTTCCTGTGGCTGCGCGGTGGTCCGGCTTCGGCCCGGCGGGTTCTCATGCGTTCATTCCCGGTCATGTGACGCCAAATAAATCACAATGTTTGATGTTTTTCTGCTGAATTATCAACGTTTTCTGTTTCAGGGACTCTTGAGCCGGGCTGCTGTCAAATCTGCAGAAAGATTCAAAGCAGAGATGACCTCTGACCTCTGGAGCTCAGACTCCAACACAAACAGTGAATTCAGGAACAGGAGCAGAAATCTCAGGCACGAAACGAACAGAAACCAGAGCGCCGCAGGGATTACAGGAGCTCCTGGTCCGACCCGGATCAGCAGAACAGCGAGCGGCGCTGATCCATTGAAACCTCAACCTGCCTGAGCCTTTAATGGTTAAATCAAATCCACACCGAAAGATTGGAGCCTCCATTTAGTGGAGCAAGAACTGAGTCAGAGATCAACACGTCTGCTTCACTTCGATGTTCTCCTGCATTTCCTGTTTTGAAGAGTTTCTAGACTGATCAATTCAACAAAATAACGTCTAAATTAAATAATACAGAGGTTGCATTTATTTGATCCTGTAATTAGACGAATCCCAGCTTGTTTAATGAAGCTCAACTCGTCGCCTTCAAAGCTTTAAACCTGAAAGTTATTCTGGAAACGAGCGAAGCGACATTTATCTCTCACATGCAGAACATAAAAATCTCAAAGGTTCATTTCTGAACTTTCAGCTCCAACCTTTCCAGTCGCTCACAGCTGCATTCTGGGTAACAGCGTTCCGGTCCGGCTCGCCAGTTCATCAGCGACCTGCTGCGGCCTGTTTGTCGGAAACCGGCCCGTATAAATGTGCCGTCTTACCGCAGCGGGCCCTCCGCAGCCAATCAGAGCGCGGGGAGGGGGCGGCATGGGAGCGAATTAATCAGGACGACGACCGGACGAGGACAGAACCCAAATAAAAAACAAATCCTTTTTTTTCAGGACTTATTCCCATTAAAAGCAGCTTCTGTTTGTGATTGAGCCTCTGCAGTGGGAGTCCAGCTGCTTTAACCGACACAGAGAGGTTTGTCCCGACGCGGGTCGCTGTAATTAATGAACTGTGTGTTTTCTGAGCAAACACGGATCGCTGTGCCCCGCCGGTCACCGCCTGCTGGGATCACACAGACACACAGGAGAGGAGGTGATTAATACAGGGCTAATTAAGATGACCTGATGGGAGGACAGGCGCTCCCAGAGGGCAGAGATCGGCGGCCATGTTTCACCTCGGGACGACCTTTCAGCCATCAACATGTTTGGGAAGATTTACCTGAAACCAACTCATCTGAACAAATCCACACGTTAGAAAGTCACAATATTATTCTGTGTGCTGAATTTCACCGTCAACGCCGGGCTGAACAAAATGGCTGACAAACACATTTCAAATCAACATCAATTATTATCAATACATTTGATTATGTGAAATATTTTCTTCTTTTATTCTCATCTTTCACTTCATGCCACTGTTTTTTATTTTTAGTCAGATACGAGGCACCATGGAGAAACTTTAAACTGCTGCTGTGCAAATTACTCAGCAGGTTGTTGCTAGGCAACCGAAGCGTGAGCGAGTTAATTAAAGCCACCAACCGACTGGTTTTACCAACCGCTAAAATCTGACGCCTCCATTTAGTTTCCATCTGGTGAAGCAGGAAGTTGCTCTCAGTGTCTCCAGAGGATTTAGTGTCGTTTCCTGCAGTGGTTCTTGGTGCAGCGCCCCCACAGGCCGGGAGGGGAACAGGCTGGTCTGACTCAGAACCACAGCAGCAGTAAACTCAACAAATAAACATCTGGATTGTCCCTTATGCACTGCAGCCGCTTCACTGGAGGAATTTATTATCATATTTAGATTCTTTGTTTGATTAAAAATATTTTGTCATTTTATTCCAGATCTTCAAGTTTCTTCAATTTTGTTCCATAAAGGCAATAATGTTGATCAATTATTAATCCAAATATTGACACTTCCAACAATTCCAACAAGAACCTTCACCTGGTGGTAAAAGTCCATTAGGATTTATCAATAAATCAATGGAAATATTTCATAATAAAATTACTCCAGTAAAATGTAGGTAGCCTACAATAAAAAATACTCCTTAAAGTAAATTCTCTCAAAACAGTTACTCAAGTAAAAGTAACTGAGTAAATGTAACTGATCAGGTCTTCTGGTTTATAGAAGCATCTTTCCTTCAGATTCTCAGGATCCTGATCCGCCGGCGCCTCTGACCTGGACGTGAACCGCAGTGAGACGGCACCAGCGTCCGAGGCCGAGCAGACGCTCGCTGCGTGCGGCGGGAGGCGACAAATGGGCTCTGCGGGCGCCGCTTCCCTCAGAAAGGCTCACCGTCACTGGAGCGCGGAGTGACGGGGGGCCTGTTTATGTATTCATTGAAGACTGAAGTGATTTTCTTTGACATGACAGCGTGACTCCGCCCACGTCCTCCTGAGGTGAGGATGAGACGGTCTGCTGCAGGTTCTGATCAGCAGATGCATTCAGAGACGTAAAACCGGGTTACAGCAAGAAAAAGAACGCAACAAAACCCTGGATAAATATAAAGATTTATGGAAATAAACCATAAGTTGTTGAATTTTGTGGGATTTTTAAAAGAAAAAACTAGGAGACACGATGGAGTTGAGAGTTGTTTACAGCATTTCTGCTTTATAAAAACTGAACTACAATCATAACCTGACTTTTAAAATGAGGCTGATAAAGAAAAATGTTTCCTCATATTTATCATAATGATCATCAGGCTGGACAATAAATCAATAACAATATCTATCGCGATACGACATGTGACCAATATCAACCCATGATGCATGTAGTAAAATTCAATATATAGACTATTTACTGAACTCTGATCTCACTCTCTGGTTGCCTAGCAACAACCTGCTGAGTAACCAGCGCAGCAGCAGTTTAAGGTTTAGTCACCGTTTCAACCGCTTAAAAATAAAATGGAGTAAAAACTGGATAAAACAGGAAATGTCACGGCAACAATAGTTCAGATATTTGACACAGAAAACGGACCAATAATTATCAATATGAAATGCTAATATCATGATACTTTTTCAGCCTGTGAAATAGTTTAATTCAAACATTTTGTTCAAAATAAGAATAAATTAACATGCTAAAATGAAGATTAAATATAAATAAAGGAGAATAAAACAGTTTCCTGTTCTGGATTTTGTGATCAGATGATCAGATTGTTGAACTCTTGATAATCTGAGACAAATATTTCCATTTTGTGCTGGTGGATCATCAACAGGCAGCTTCAAAATGCAAAGGAGACACTGGACCAAAAGAAATGTCAATCAGCTGATCAAAAGCTGGAGATCACAGCCTTAAAAAGTCAAAAGCTCCGTCCAATAATCTGGCTTTCATGTCATGTTCTGTCAGGCATTCACATGGACTCCCTGATGGCAGCGACTGAAAGGTTTTTTGTGTTTAAACGACGCGGCACTGTAATCAAAATGAGCTGGACCGACAGCAGCAGGGCTCTCCCACAATACATCGTCTTCTTGCTATTTTTTACCTTCTTTAAAAGATCCTGATCAAGGAGAAATACAGTCGCAGACCTGAAGATGTGTTGCAAAGCAATCGTCACCTCCTGGAGCCACAGTCCCTCCCCTGTCCTCACATCACACACATCCAAGCAAATGGTCAACATGAGCGATCAGGCGGACCTCAATGGATTACTTCTGATCATTTTAGTTCAGTTTTGAAGCTAATCGCTCCACACTTTGAATGAGCCGATGTTCCTGCTTCCAGAAAGAGTTATTTTCCAGAACTCACTAAATATTTCCCAGGACAAACTAAACTCTGTTAGTTATTGATGCTGATGAGCATCAATAACTAAAAACTTAACTGTTCCAACACCGAAGCACTAAAACACCAGCACAGCATTTAGCGGAAGCTACTGCTGCAGCATTACACCAAGATAGCAATTAAGGGCAGCTAATGCTAAACCATTATGGTAGCAGTATTTAGCAGGAGCTAATGCTAAACCATTATGGTAGCAGTATTTAGCAGGAGCTAATGCTAAACCATTATGGTAGCAGTATTTAGCAGAAGCTAATGCTAAAGTTCCACAAACTGAAAGTTTATAAAATACCAAAGTAAATCACCGTTCTGTAATTCATCTGGAAATATAACTTTTATGGAAGCTAGGCGCTAGTAGCTTAGCGCGCTAGCAGCTTAGCGCGCTAGCAGCTTAGCGGAGGTGCATCCAAACAAGTGTTTTTTAAAGCCGTTTAAAAACAGAGCATGTTTGCCTGACATTATAAAGTCAGATGAATAAAATCACTGTTCTTACTGTGGTCACTAATTTTAGCCAATGCCAGACTTGAGTTCAAGTATTTTCTGAAATCTGCAGCTTGTCTGCAACAGAAGGTCAAGGTCTCTCAGAAAGCTTCCTGCTGCTGCAGCAATCAGCTCTGAGAGAAAAAATGAGGAGGAGGAGCAGGAGGAAGGCTGGGATGCAAACAGAAAACTGTTTGATATTGATGTGGATCACAGGAGCTCCATTCCTATTCATGGAAAATGATAAAACATGCATTGATGGAGATATAAAAAAAAACGCAAGCAGAGAGTAACTGCAGATCATCAGAATCCTGCAGTCTCTCCCAGAAAATAAGCTGAGATTGACGAGAGGAAGAGGAGCAAAGGTCGGCCGGTGGAGATGGATCTTCATCACCGACCAACGGGGTCGCCATGAATTTCACATCGACACAAAACCAGACGTCCTACTGATGCATTCTGGGTCGTCTGGCTGCCAGCGGGTCAAACTCAACTGATTTTGATGTTTCAGCATGGTAGATGGTCAACGTGTGGCCCGCGGGCCATTTGTGGTCCTTCAAATGATATTGTTTGGCCCTGGATCAAAACTCTGGCAAAAAAACTGATGACTCAAAAAACTGAAAATTATTACCAAGGCAACCGTGTTTTTATGTCCTGGTCTCTAAAGATAAAAAGATTTTATTTAAAAAAATTGCTTATTGTTGAACAAGTAAAAGAAAAAATAAATAAATAAAATAGTTTTGCATTTCTAATTTAGAAAATATTGAAAATGCTTTTCTTTTCAAGGGTCAACAGTTCAAAGCCCTTTTTATGTTTTAGAAATATAATGAAATACAGATTTAATTAAAAAATGTCTTTATTGTTGAGCAAGTAAAATAAAAAAATTAAATATAACAAATTTTTAAAATTTTGAATTAATGATTTTTTAAGTTGTTTTTATCTTATTAAGGCAACAATGCAAAGTCTTTTCTTACTCTTTGGATAATGATATGCAGATTTAATCATTTTATTTACTGTTCAGCAGGTAAACTAACATGTTACTTTTTCACTTTTAAATGGTGAAATTGTTTTTATTCTAATAAGGCAACAGTCTGAAGCCCTTTTTATGTTTTGGATCTTTAATAATATACAGATTTTATTTTACAAGAATTCATTGTTACGCAAATAAAAAAATTTTTTTTAATTGAATAAATTTTGTGCCTGTCAACAGTTTAATTTTGCCAGTTTGGACTAAAGTGATTTAAAGTCTTTTTTTAGATCCTGTGGAGTTAAACTTTCCAATAAATTAATGGTAATGAACAGTGACGGCTTTCATTGAATTTCCTCTGCATTTCCTGCATGTCAAAATGTCAGCTGCATTCCCAAAGAGACTCGTAGCTCTGCTTTCCACAAATACAGTCCAGCTGTGAAACTATTCTTCATGTGGGCCACAAGCACCAATCACAGGATCCTGAAAACAAACCCAAAAACTTCTGAGCTTTACTTAAACTTTCCAAGTTAAAAAAACAAAACAGATTTGGGGGAAAGTCTGTCACATTTTCCCTGACAGTTTCACCAAAACTGGGAGGGAGAGAAAATCCGCACCAGGTCATTACTCCACAGGCAGGGAACTGCAGCTCCCAGCATGCCTCGGGGCTCTCCCCGGTCCTCATCTCCCAGAAAGGATGTCACCTGACAGCGTCCTGCAGGAAGCCCTGAGCCGCCGGATCCGAAGAGATTTATCGGCCCTCAGCGCCGGTCGGTCCAGGAAGTAGACACGTCCCGAATATGCTTGCACTTCATGTTTCCAAAATTACTCTCAACATTTATGCTTCCTTGAACAGGTTAGGATCAGTTTATGGCCTATACAAAACATATTCATTACATTCTCTGCAGAACATCAGTCTTAATCAGATTTCAGTCTGCTTGGTTCCCCTTTCAGAATGAGCCGTTTTCAACTAATCCATATAAGCTGCTGCTGGCCACGCCCCCAACCCAAAGATGTATGCAGTCACATCTTTGGAAAAACAAAAGTGGAGCCTCCTGCACAACCAACATCAGCAGAAAACAAGGTGGTGAAAACTGGACATAAATCATTCAAAAGCATAACTTTTAGTGCTTCAGCGACATTCAGGAAGCCTCAGACGGTCCGTCGGTCAGACGGTCCGTCGGTCAGACGGAGGAACAGACAGCAAGTGGTTTCTGGACGGTAAGTCAACAACAAAAGCTTGTTTTTTTCCCAGCAGCCGTTGTACAACACATACAGTTACAAAAATCAGTTGACCATACGCGCCAAACTCAACTTGGGTTGCTAGGAAACAGCGAAACTCTGCTGGGGTTGCTAGGTAACAGTCCAGTGCCCTTGGAATGTGACTGAACAGAAATGGCTCTTTTTCCAGACACCAAAACACATGACTTATTGCTAAAAAATGGCTGTTTTTTTTGAACACTTCGGCTGTTTTTAGAAGCAGTTGAGACCCAAATGGAAGTGAAAGAACATGTAAAATGTGAGTATTGTGTAATGCACCCCCTTCAGCCTAATCTGAAATCAATCTTCCATCACTTACATAAATATCTCCAGGCAGGGGGATTATTTTTTATTTTTTTAAGGAAGTCACAATAGTCAGTAACCAAATAAAAACCTTTTACAAAAATAAGTTTTCATGCCAGTGCTAGTAACTGGACTCTGATTTGGGGTTTTAGAGGGAACATTAACTCGTTTCCTCAGGAAGATTTTTCACAGATGAAGCCAAGCTGGAAGCAACTAAACTGTTGGAAGATTTGGAGAAATGATCAGCAGAAAACAAGGTGGTGAAAACTGGACATAAATCATTCAAAAGTATAACTTTCAGTGCTTTAGCGACATTCAGGAAGCCTCAGACGGTCCATCAGTCAGACGGAGTCCGACTGGGAGCCCGGAGGGCAGATCCAGTTTTCTCCCGTCCAGATTTGTGATTGTTGTGATTGGGAGAGATCGTATGCGCCGCTGCGACCTGCCGCTGCTCTGCCAGCTCAGCCTCCGTCAATGTAAACCTCGTTAAGACGCTGCAGCAATCAGAGCATGAAACACACCGAGGGCGCTCCCGTTGTTTACCCCGGCTGTTCCACCAGCAGGAAATATTATGTTTTATTATTAACAAACCACATTTTTTATGAATGAGGCCAGGAGGGAGCACATCGCTCACGACTTTAGACTTACAGACAAAAAGGTTTGAGCCAATAACATGAGTTCACCACATGTGAGCAGCTCAGCTGGTTCTGCTCCAGAAAAAAACAACTCAGTCAGGATGAAATATAAAAAAATAAAAAACAAAGGAAACTGGAGGATACGACTCAAAACAAATTGCCATTTGATAAAAATAAAAACATATTTAGAGAAGTAATTCAGCCAAAATAGTACAAAAAGTACTGATAATACTTTTAACTAAAGTTTTTTTTAGATAAAAACATTTGTGTCTGTAAATATGTTTTAGCCAAAACTCTTCAAATGGCCATTTTAGCTTCAATTTACTAGAATCCTACTATTGCAAAAACTGCCTATTTTCTTATTTTTAAAATTATTTGAATTATTTATTTCTAATATTATATAAGACAGAATAATCGATTACTAAATTAATCGCTAGTTTCAGCCAAACCTGAGGGATATTATTTTCCTTCTCGTAGTGAAGTCAGAAGTTTACTTACTTTACATCCCATTTGTGCATTTTTCACTTCTCTCACTGAGATAAAGAGTTTTTGGTCTCTGAAGGTTATTTTTTTATAGATCAGAAATTAGCCTTTATTCATTCTTCAAACCACAAAAACTACTACTTCCCATAATTTCCAAGTTTACTTACGATTACAGTGGACATCCAGTATCTGCTGGAGTTCAAGACCAAAATCACGAGAGCTGAAATTTGTAAAAACTTCTAAAATCACTTCTGGCCGTTTTAACGATTCAAACAGCAAATATGCCTCATTCTGCATTAAGACACAAATTAGAAACCATCTTAGCTCAACGGCAGAATCTACCGTCCTCTTCATCTCTGCTGCTGGAGGTTCAGCCAGTCAGAAGCAAGGAAAACCGACTTCCCGCTTTATAAACTCCAGCCAATAGCGTGCCACGTAGCATTAGCGACGCTGTAGCAACATGGCTGAAAGGCCACTCAGACAGGAAGAAGCCATGAACCCAAAACCAACAAAAATCACAGGTTCCAGCTCAAAAATCTGGACAAGGGACAAAGAAAGACTAACTGTTGTCTTGTGGTCTGATGAAACTAAAGTGTTTGGCGTGTGAGCAAGATGACCTGAACCTGATCCAAATGCACTGGTTCTGATCCGTTCCCACCAGCCAAAAGAGAAATTCTACAACGATCTGACGCCTCCGTTTATGTTTCCATTCAGAGAAGAAGAAAGATGCGCTCAGTTTCTCCTTGAGAGGTTTTTGTGTCGTTTCCTTCAGTGGTTCTTGTTGCAGTGCCCCCACAGGTAAGGAGGGGAACGGTCAGAAAGAAACCTAACCAACTGAAAATGTAACAAATGTTGCCATGTTGGTCCCCAAAAAGACAGAATCTTTTCAGTGAAAACAGCTGAATAGAAACTCAACCAAAACCAAAAAATATCTCATTCTTGCATAACTAGATATTCCTATCTAATCTAAAGTAAAAGTTTTAATTTATTGATGAATACTGAGAAAAAATAGTTTTTAGTTTTAATAACAATTTTGCAATTTTAATGTTTTCCCAATATGAAATCATTGGCTGATTGGGAATTCCTGAAAACAAACGTGTTTGAATGAAAGTTGCCGCTTTGTGTGTAATTACCAGCATCATTTGGCTCATTTTAAATTAAATGGAAAACAAATTTATTTAAAAAAAATAGAATTAGCTTCCAAAGAGCAGGAATATTTGAACCTTAAATGGTCTAAAGAGGATTCCAGCTTTACGCTTCAGTCCTGTTTCTGACTGATTAGGAGCTGAAAGAACAGAGTCAGATGTTAGGAAACCAGCAAGTTTGGTTCATTAATAAACATGGTTATGCAAATAAACATGAATCTTACAAACCGAAACAAAGACCAGCTGATGTTTCCCCAGTTTATAACCCTGGACGGTGCAGTTAGCAATCGTGAATTTGGACCATTTATTGGCATAAACATTTTAATGATAAAGTGACACTAAATCCAAATGTCAGCTAACATAATAAACTTGCAGCAGAAAGTTTTGATTTTACAGTATTTATTATTTTTTCCTGGTCGATGTTGGATCTATAGATACGTCGGCTTTGCAGCGAGACCCTTGGTTACTTTTGTAACTGCCCATGTTTTCTGCCCAAACATGGGCAGAAAAACAATCACTGCAGTTTCATTCTGGTTGTCTAATTCAGTTCATTTTAATTAGTTTTTAAAGTGTGTTGTAGCTATTAGCTCAATATGTCTTAGTTATTATTAGTTTTTCAGACTTTTAGGTGCAGAATTCAAAAACATGTAAACTTTCAGAGGCAAAAATACAGTAAAGACATATAATATTTTAAAATAAACAAACTGTAAGGTCAATAGGAGAATAGAGAATGTTCCATTTATTATGTTTTAAAGGCAACTCTGAACGTTGATTTAAAGGAACTCAGTGTTTCGGCTGTTTGCAGTTTTCTTGAAGTTTGTTCCAGATTTGTGTTTTATAGAAGCTGAATGCTTTTTGGCAGACCTGATAAAAACAGAGTAGTTTCTAGAAGGCTGGTTTTGTAACTGTGTTTATGTGTCTCTGAAGGTTCAAACTCAGATTTCAGGCCTTGTTTTGCTTCAGGTTTAAAGATAAAACCTGAAACATGAATCTGCTGATCTGCCCATGTTTTGCTTTAGAGTTGATCGTCTTTAATTGTTTACTAAACTTTTCTTTGGACTTTTGCTAATTCTTACCGTTTCTGTTCATGAAACATGAAACTTTATTAAATGTCATGTAATGAAAAAGAAATAAAGTTATGTACAGTGAAAACAAAAGGATAATATTAGTGTATTTATATGCTGTGAGAAGGATTTCTACAGCCTTCTAACATCTATAGCATCACCTAATCAATGACTTTTCATGTCAACTTGTTCGTAACATTCTCAGTATTTTCTGTGTCATTATGTATAACTGCTGCAGTGCATTCATACTGTCACGCTGTAATGAGAATTTATCAATAAATCAACATTGATTTAGAAGCACGTCAATATTCTTCAGCTATAATTGACACCTTGATTAAACAACACTGAGGATAAAAGTAAAAGCAGTAATTATTTCTCATGCTGATCTTCAGTGATGATTTTCCTTCTTAACTCATTTACTGAATAAATGAGAAGAAATATCTGCTTCAAATGAAATCTTAAGGTCGTGTTGGAGTTTTGTACAGTATTATGTGTCTGTTGTTATTTTTGTATTGTCCTGAAGCTCCTGCTGAAGTGCTGTGGAGCCAGGCATGGAGCTGCCAATCAGCAGGCCGACCCTTCACCCCGACGACCCCAGAGCAGCTGCAGCTCCGCTCCTTTCTTGTCATTGTGTCTTTTCTTTGAGCGGGAGAAGGTCTGAGCTGCTCAACCATTTCCATAATCTCCATTAAACACTTCAAATAGGCGCTTTAAAAGCGCTGCCATCTGCATAATCCCATTAACTCTGGAGCTGCAGCGCCGCAGCCGCCCCCCGCGCCGCCAGCAGCCGCAGCTCAGGTGGAAGAGAAACCGGAGGAGAAAAGCCAGATTTAGTTTGTCAGGTTTCTGAATGAGGAGACGAGCAGGACAAGGAGGCGGCTGACAGCTCGGGGCGGAGACGGAGACCCGGCCGAGGCTCCATCCTGCAGCACGGCTGCCGGTTCTGACCCGCGTCTGGAAACGTCCGTTCAGGAGTTTCCTGTCGCCTCCCTCCATTCAGGCTCCCTCCGCCTCAGACTGAAAGGGAAAACCGCTTCACGCTTTCTGATGACGAAGAAAGTAGGTCAAATTTAAATTCGGACCAAATCTGGGTGTTTTCCCCACCAGGCTCGTAAAAACACCAGAACCGCTTTCAAGAGAAAAACAGAAAAATCCAAAACTCCTTTTTTCATTCATCCAGAGCGCAGAGACGACAACGGAAATGAAACATCCATCACACATCAAGAGGTCGATAAAAAAGCAGGAAAGTGGTTTGGTGATTAATTAACCGCAGATGCCTCCTGGGGGAAACACTAATGAACCGCGGGGGGGCAGGGGGGCAACAGCGGGGCGGGGGCAGAAAGCGGATCCGTTTCGTTCTCCAGACGAATGACGAGGTGAAAAAAGATCCAAACATGTCAGCGGCGGCATGTTTTCTGAAAACATGACTCATTTATTCCCAGCATGTTGAGCAGAAAACAGGACTTCTGCCTGCAGTGACGTCAGCAGGTCTCAGGGTTTAATAACCCGGTGTTTGCTGAACATGAACCAAGTATTTTAACTGGGTCTAAACAGAACCAGATGAGGAGAAGACGCCCACACGCAGCACCGACGCGCTCAGCAACCACCAAAACAGCCATAAAAACGCTGCGGTTTGCTTTAACGGCGCAAGGTAATTACAGTAAAACGTGTGAAGGTTTTGCACAAATTACCGATATGCACATTTATGAGGAAAACGGATCCCTTCATGTTCTCTGTAGAGGTTCTGGTGCAGATCGAGCCAACCAGAACCGAAGCAGCTCTGGATTACTGGCAGTAGAGATGGAAACCGTAATCTGGACCTGTTCTTCCAGACTGAACAGAACCGCTCCACTCAAACAGTCTGTTGTACATGTGGACTATAGAAACAATGAAACTGGGAACCACTCTGACCATCAGGGTTTCTCCCAGTGTATTATGAATCTGTTGGGGCACCAGGCTATTATTGCTCCCCCGCCAGGCTATTATTGCTCCCTGCCAGGCTATTATTGCTCCCTGCCAGGCTTTCCTTCTCTCCCTGCCAGTATAATAGTTTTAGAGCTATCAGCTCTACCATGATTGCTTCCTTGCAGCCTGGCGGGGAGACAAAGCCTCTCCGCCAGGCTCAGCCCTGTTTATTTTAAATCGGTTTTATACACTGAGTGTATAAAGTGTGAGTGACAGTAAAGACGTATTCAGCTGGTTTATGCTAAAACCCAAAGCAGTGAGTCTCCTTCTCCTTAAATAACAAATAAGTTAATGCATTAACTTATTTGTTATTTTTTTATGCCTCTCCACTAATTGTTTACATTTTCACATGTTTTCTTGTCAGCACAGCTGATCTACGTTTCTTACTATCACCTATAAAATTTTTATATTTAAATAACCTGATCTATGCCAAGTTCCCACATTATTTTAGGCTTCTCTGCAGTGAAGCATCATGTTGGTTTTAATGATGTCAAAAAGTCGACATTTCAATAAGAGAAAGTAAAAACAGCCAACATTCACAGTGGATGCATATTATTATAAATTTAACTGAATCCTGTTGCTTTAAGGTCCTTAAGATAAATAATAACTTGAACAACCAATTTTGGTTCTTCCAGCAGCATCAATTCATTTTTAAAAAAGTTAATTAGCATAATTTTCTTTGAACTTATTGCCATGTCAATATAAACATCTTAATTTAGTCATGAAATAAGCAATAATTTCACCCATTTTTGTTTGTTGTTTTTTCGTCATACTTTGATGCAAACAGTTTATTTTCCAAATATATTGAAACACTGCAGAGCAAAACTCTCATGATAACGACTGCAGGGGGATGGAATCTGATTCTCAGAGGATTAAAGGCCAAGATGGAAGAAACTGTTGGATGAGTTTCTGCCCTGAATGTCCAGTCAGATCCAAACGCTTTTCTACCATTAACATTTAGTTTCTGCTCCTCTTTTGGGCCAAAACCCAGCAGGCAGGTCCAGGACAAGCCCAACCGTTCAAGCAGCTGGAACCTAAAACTCAACAGACACCAACGTTTCCTGAAAAGCTGCTTCAATTAATCCAGAAACAAATGAACAAAAGCAAACATGACTCCTCAAACCTCCTTCAAATGTAATGAAGGCTTTAAATCCTAACATAATAAGAGTCTTTAGAAGATTTCTGACTGATAAATAAAGCCGTGCAATGAAGAAAATTACATTTTTCATGTTTCTGTTTCCAATAAACAATAAATCTCCTTTTTCTGCGCATGTCAGCATCGTTGACGGCAAAGAAAACTCCTAGGAAACTGAAGGAAGACTGACAAAATGGACAAATAAATAAAGTTTTTTGTTAAAACGAGTTTCTTTTCCTGGCTGTAGACCAAGGTCAAGCCCAGCCCCGGACAATATGTAGAACAAAAGCTTCAGCGCGAGGCTCCTGCTCTGATTGGTCTGCTTTCAATGATTCATGAGACGTCTCCAAGCAGAAATCCAGGTCATTCATAATGAATAACAGCAAACATTAAAGAGTTTCTGCTCTGACGTGAGCCCACTGTGCTCTGCTGAAGATACCACCATCAAAACCTACAGACGAAAAGCAGGATTTCATCTGGACCAACATTAAAGCAGCTCCAGAGTTCATGATTAAAGGTGATGCGAAACACCTGCAAAATTCGTGAAAGCAGATTCATAACTATAATCAACATATTGACAAATGAAGCCAATTAGAAACAAAACAGACCAGTTGGATTCAACGCAGCTGGACAGAAACAGTTAAACTAGAATAATAGACGCCCAACCAGAACAACCAGTTAGAGTCAACAGATGGAAATAACCAGTTCAACCAATCAATCAACCCGCTGGCTGCAAATTTTCCAAATGATAAACTAGATTGATGAATGAGCCCAGCAGTGGACACATTTCTGCTAATCTGTTAAATTTCTCTCCATTTGAAAACATTGAGCTGACAGAGCAGCTCCAACAGAACCGATAAGATAACGAGTCAAAAAAACTGATGAACCTGAACAAACAAAAAAAACTGATGAACCTGAACAAACAAAAAAAAACTGATGAACCTGAACAAACAAAAAAAACTGATGAACCTGAACAAACAAAAAAAAACTATGAACTTAACAAAACTCCAACTCAAATAAAGAAACCAATCAGAATTCACCCGAGTTCATGAAAAAACATGGAAACCAATAAGAACCAGCCGTGTCACTGAACAGAAAGAAAATTCAATCAGAACCCATTTAGTTCCTGAAAAAACCAAGTAAACCCATCAGAACCAGTTGGTTAAAAGGCCAATAAAACACAATGAAGCTTTCGACAGCAACAAAAAGACCCAAATTAAACCAACCAGAACCAGCTGAAATTAGTAAGATTAATTGATCAGACTAAGCAAACCAATCGGAAGCATTATGATTTGTAAACATGACCACGGAAACCAATCAGAACTATTTGGCTAAAGGACATCTGTAATCAAACCAATAGGAACCAGCTGGCTTCGTGGGAACGACCAAATAAACCAACCAAAACCATGAATTTACAGACAGGACCAACTAAAACAATCAGCACCAGCTGGATTGACAGATCAGAACCAATCAGAACCACATGGACCGAATCAAACTCAACCTGAAGACAAACACCTGAACAGATCCGCTGTCAGACGGTGATCATTCAGAGAACCTCAGGTTTCCATTTTCAGCTTCTCCCGGTTATTCAGAGCTGAACAAGTGAAAGGAAATCAGCTGAATAAAGACGCCTGAACACCTGGAACGTCTGTGGAGATCCGATCAAACTGAAGGATCCTGTGAGGTTGAGCTGCGGAGAGAACGAGATCTTCCTGTTTACCCGACGATCCCAGCTGGATGCTCCTCAGGGCTCTTCCCATTCACTGAGAAGATGAAACTGCAACTCAGAGCAGCTTTCAGGAGTGGATATAAAATATTAATTATATTATCATGACCTCATCTGACAGAACCAGCATAATTCGTTTGATGACAGAAGTCTGCTGTGAGGCTCAATTATGCCGTTTCATGAAGAAAACCACCCGTGATTCTGGAGGAAGATCAAAAACCACAACTGAGAGGAAATTTTGGGAGAAACCCAAACGACAATGAGTACAAGACATTGTGTGTTTTTTAATACCCTCCATTTCGACCTAAACGGGGTAAAGACAGCTTTAGTTCAGAGTGAGAATGTGTGCATCTGGTGGGTCGCTTGGTTTCGCAGGGCAGATTTAAAACGCAATCATTTCACATTATGTTTTACGGCGCGGTCAGAGCGGCTTGTGATGCGTGCAGCTGAGTCAGCAGCTGCTTTTCTGCTGTTTCCCACCGTTAAGCAACAAGGGGTTAACTCACGCTAACACCGAAAACTGCAGAACAGACCAGCGACACGCCGACAAGCCTGATATTTCCTATTTAATGACGACAGAAAAACATGCATTGGTGACCAACAGCAGAATCCAGTACTGAGAATCAATGTTTGGAGTAAAATTACTGCAAAATAAAACAATCTTACAAGCAATAAACGATAATATTGCCCTAATAATGCAAGAACACATTCTCAAAGATCGATAAACTTTAAATTCTAATGAACATTTAACACTGGAAAACACTTAAATATCCAAAATAAACAAAAACAACAAAATTAAATATAAAGTTTTCTATTGTTAGTTGAGGCCAAAACTCTTTTATCATCTGGTTTTACCAAGTTAATTAATATCACTAGAGAAAAACAATTTCTACTAAGACCAAGTGAAGCAGAGTTTTAATGAACGCAGGTTTCCCGCCAAAACCTCTGAAAACCAAAATCATTTAATCCCAACAGAAAATTTAATAGGAAACATTTACAGATGAGTAGCTGTTTGCAAAATGAAAAACTGGATAAGAATAATTTAAACATTAATAATAAACGTTTTTTAATAAACGCTGCCGTCTGAGAATGAATCACACTCTTCATGAAAAGTATCTGCAGCAGCAATAAAGTCGACTTCAGCGTTTCTGACTGGCTGCAGATGGATCCACAGCCAGCCAGCAGCTTTTCCCGCTTCTCTCTGGTAAAAAAAAAACATTTCTTTAATATTCTGGGATTTACCTTCAAATCCCAGCGGAGATTTTTCATCTGGTTCGGTCGGCTAATGGCCGCTGTTGGGATTATTGACCCGGCTTTTGATCGACTTACTGACCACTTCCTCTTCCTGCCACTAGGTGGAGCAGTAATTTCTCCTTTCAGGTTAAACATGCGAACTTCTTCTCTACGAACATTCAGGGCGTCGGCAAACCGAGCCAAACAGTTTACAACTGCAGGAAGATCCATCATGTTTTCTTTGCTGGTTTATTATTTTGTACTTTATCTTATTTCTCAGTGTCTGAGTTTTGAAATTAACTATATTTCTATTATGCAGCTCAATATTTTGCAGCTTCAGTTGTCAATGCTAAACATGTTGCTAACACTAATGTCAGCGTCTGCAGTCCACATTTCCAAAGAAGTTTAATGAATAATTAACTTGGTCAATATTGATGATTATTGATCAGTTTTGTTCTATATATCTGAAACTAGTGTCGTGACCTTTTCCTGTTTTATGCAGTTTTCACTGCACAACGTTGGTTTTTATTTTGCAGCAGTTCAAACTGCTGCTGTGCAAGTTACTGAACCTCCTGTTGCTAGGTAACCGACGTTGAACCTGCTTTGATATTGATCAATATATATTGTTTTTCAATTATAGTCCAACTCTGGTTGAAAAGCCTGAACAGTTTAAAAACAATATCTTTGTTTTGAGCTCATATTATGTAGCAAATTACTTTATTAAAATCCTGCTTATTTTGGTGACGTTTGGTTTCAACTGAAACAAAGCAGGTTGACCAAATAAATCAGTCGATGCTCAGTTTCTCTTTGGATGCCAGAAATGGAGAAAAGCATTTCCAGGAAGGTAAAGGTTTCCCCTCCGGGAGCCAAGAACACGTTTAAAATAATTACATCTGAACCTCTGATAACTGATGATCAGGAAAGTAAATTAGTCACAGAGAAAATGTAGCTTGCGACGTTTCCCATCTGCTCCCAACATGGACGCCCTGAAACCAGCAAAACCAGCAGGCCTGGACCAGTCTGAAATCATCTCCGCTCTAATTAAAACCAGAACGTCTCGGCATGCAACATGGAGGACGAGAAGAAGGAGGAGAAGAATAAGGAGGAGAAGAAGAAGGAGGAGAAGAAGAAGGAGGAGAAGAAGAAGGAGGAAGAAGAATAAGGAGGAGAAGAAGAAGGAGGAGAAGAAGAAGGAGGAGAAGAAGAAGGAGGAGAAGAAGAAGGAGAAGAAGAAGAAGGAGGAGAGGTCGGAGGCTCAAGGACATTAATTAACCTTCAGGGGCTGCTGGACCAGGGAGCAAGAGGATGATGGGCTTCAAAGAGAGATGAAGAGCAACTTCACTTCAGAAAATAAAATAAAAACTGAAACAAACCCCCCCCCCAGGCCTCCTTCACTCCACCCGCCCTGCTGGGCTGTCACCAGGCAGAAATCAAACGCCCCTCGTTAAGAATCCTCCTTCACATCAATGTCAAACATCAGCAGAGCGCAGAGTGAAACGTGCTCCATCTCTTCCTCTAAAACTCAAATTAATGTGAAAAGAAATGAGGCCAATTTAATTCAAACCGGGAATTATCGCTGATTCAGCAGCATTTAGAGGATTAGTTGGACTGCGATTCTTTTTCTTCTCATTATGGAGGATTTTAACGCGGCATCAGCACTTTCATTTCAGGAAATTTCAGCAGGGAAACGTTTTTCTGAATGAAGGCGATCCAGGTGTTAGAAAGGATTAATATTACTGAACGGCTGTTGATTTAATTTAATGCAAAATTTTCTCCACAGCGAAATTCAAGCACAACTTAAACAATACAAATGGACCAAATAACTGTTTTAATTCACTATATTATTTATTACTTATTAGTTTTGTGATGTATCCCATATTCTACAATCAACCAAAATACTCCTTAATTAGATACTTAAAACAATAAATTTATAAAAAAATTAAAATTCCTGCAAAGTTTTCTGTAATTTAGTAAACAGAAATTATTTTGGTGATTCTGACTGAGCTGAACCAGGAAAAGTTCAGAATGATTCAAATTGGAAAGTGAGAAAAAGTATTTTTAGTTTGTTTTTACCTGGTTTCACATATTGCACTTTTATCAGACAAGAGCAACAAGAACATAATTCAAGTATTTCCTTTAGTGATGCATGAAAATTATAGATTAAGAGAAAAAACTAAGAGGATTCAAACTAAATGCTTCAACAAAATTACAAAAAAACATCTAAAACATTTTCTCACCAAGTTTTCGTGACGTTTATCAGAAAACCGTAATAAACTAAAACTCAAACATTTCCAGGGTTTTCTGCCAGGGTGTGAATATTTTAGGTCTATTGAATAAAAAAGGATTAAATTTAGAGAAAACAGACCCAGAGCTCAGGACGTTTGTATCCTGCAGGCAGGAAGGCCTTCCTCAGAGGTGAAAGGTTAAACGCGGCTGCGTTCGGGTCGGGACCTGATGCACCTGCGGGTCGCCTCCAGTCGGGACAGGAAGGGGCTAAAGGGGGCGGAGCCAACAGGCTGCATCCACCAACGCCACCTTTTGTTTTCAGAAAGCGATAATTCGGATTAGCGGCGCCGCGAGCGCTCAGAGGACTCGCTAATCCTGTTAGAGGAACACCTGAGCTGCAGGCTAATCCTTTTTAAACCCCAACACACACAATAAACAAGCTGCCGCGGCCGGCCGGCAGTCCGATAACACCTGGACGCACTTTCAGCTCTAATTGGGCAGATATAAACTGATCAGGCTGGATTAGCAGGAGTTCCTAATCCATTAGGACCAATCCCTGATGCCGGAAGTTTCTCTGGATCCCACAGAGGATAAGGCAGGTAAAAAGATCCCACCTGTGCACACCAGAGCGAGCAGCGAGCATCTGCTCCACTGGAAAACTTTAAGCCCCATCAGTCCAAAAACCGCAGCCTGGGGGGTAAATATTAGATTCATGAGGAAAATGAACTTTGTGTTGTTTTCATTAAAACTTGACTAGAAAGTTCTGGTCCTGATCAGGTAGACATGCGATAAAGCTTCAGGTTGATTCTGTAGCTTTGTGTCAAAGACTCCATAAAAAATAAAAAACATGTTTATTTGTTCTAGTGCCGCTTTCCTGTGGGGTTCCACAAGGCTCAATCCTCAGACATTTTCTTTTTCCACTGTTTATGGACACAATTTTCATCATTTCTGAAATTTAAGAAAACCAGCAGAGTGTAAACTGGTAAGTTTCTTTCCTATGTCTCCATGTCCAACATTTGTTTGGCTTCTTGTTTTGTGCTTTATTAATAATTCTGGCTCAGATTTTTGGGTAAATTCATAACGTTACAGGAACTGGAGGTGATGTGAGACGAGAGCTGCTCCTGCCGGATGAAACAGGACGGCTGACGGCACATTTAGGAGCATCAGAACGAAAGCGTGCATATAAAACAGCTGATGTGGGTGTTTGTGAGTCACATCATGTGCTACACACACGTGTGCGGCTCTCAGGAGGCGGCTTGTGGACCCAGACAAACTTTAAACGCAGCGACAGGTTGTCAGGCAGAATGGTGGGGAAGCTGAGACACATCCAGCGCCGGCGTTGGACACAGACGCTGTCAGTCGCCTGCTGTCGCTCAGGCTCCGTTTCACACCACCATTATAAATCAGAAAATGTTCCTTCCTGTAGTTTTCATGGAGACACTTCAGGACTTTTCATTCAATTCCTTTTAATACTTCAA
This sequence comes from Poeciliopsis turneri, assembly GCA_922788865.1. Classification (NCBI taxonomy): domain Eukaryota; kingdom Metazoa; phylum Chordata; class Actinopteri; order Cyprinodontiformes; family Poeciliidae; genus Poeciliopsis; species Poeciliopsis turneri. The sequence goes on along the minus strand of CAKLNU010000637.1, from coordinate 313,444 downwards.
GTCCCAAATATGTGGAAAATTAGCCTCACATTTAACTAAAGTTATTTTGTGTTCAGTGAGATCAGAATCAGGAACGCTGAAGATGCAGTTTGTGACTTTTACTTTTAAAAATCAATTTTTGCATATTTGTCTATTCATAATGTTTTGACAGTTTACTATGAGACAAATAATCTGTGAAAAGGTCAATCTAGCTACAGCTAGCCTGACCTTTCACAGCAGGCTCTGCTACCTGTAGCGTAGCAGAGAGCAAGGAGAAGTGATTGACAGCAGTAAGACCCGCCTCCTGCCTCTGATTGGTTGTTTTTATGTAGCTTCGGGAGAAGGTGGAAGAGGTCGAATTTTTCAGAGTTTGTGTCTCATTTAATGTCATGATGTGATGATAAAGGAAATGTTGTAAACTAACGGATCTTTGCCATTGAAACCAAGCAGGTCCAGATGGAGATATCAAATCCACATCGCTTATTTGAGTTGATCAGCTGCTACCTGTTAAGAGCTGGGAACATTTTGAATTGATCAGAAACAGACTTCTGGAGGAATAAAAGGTTTTCCTCTCCAGTCTGACAGCTATTAGTTCAGCGGTAAACTTAGACAGCTTTAGAAATACCTTCAACTCCCCGAAAAGGAAAACAAACCTTAAAGACAACCTTTCAGGGAGGCTGTGACTGACAGCGCTGGCTCTCCCTGATCCTCCGAGATCTCACATGTAACGTTACTCTGCTTTTCTTTCCCTTCTTCAACTCTCAGGCCTGCCAGAAGGTCAGAAGTCACCATCTGCTGCGAGCTCCAGGAACCGCGGCTGGGTCTCTGAGCCGGGACCCAGCGGACCAATCAGGCCGCAGCGTGGAGGGAAACCTAAAGACGACGGCAGCGGCGGCCATATGCAGCGCGGTGTCGGTTTACCCGTCACATGGACGCATCTCATCTCAGGATGTCCTGCAACAAAGACACGCAGAGGCCTTTGCCGTATCCCATCATGCACCACTCAGAGCGTCTGAATGAAAACATCGGGGAACAACGATTCTCTTCTGATTGGCAAACGTATAAAAACTCTCAACAAGCGGGCGAAAACTAAAACTAAGATCTCTACAGCTAGCAGTGCTAGCTACTAAATTAGCCACGCTAACTTAAAGAAGTAATCATAAACACAAGTCCGCTAACGCTAACGCAACATGGTATTTAGCACAAGCTAAATGCTCAAAGCCTGTCACTGTTCAAATGTTTAACCACTGGCTGAATGTTTAGCTAACTGCTAGCTACAAAAATAGCAGCACTAACCTTAAAGAAGTAATCATAAACACAAGTCCGCTAATGTTAAAGCGCGACATCAACATGGTATTTAGCAGAAGCCAATGCTAAACCAAAAAATCAATAATCAATAATCAAAAAGTCCTTTTGTATTTTCTCTGAAATAATCAATATCTGCATCAAGGAGATTCAGAGAAAACGCAGCAGATTGAGTTAAAAGTTATGAATGTCCTCCTTTCTTCAGTTTTTATTTTTATTAATCTTTTATCATCATAATCTGCCAACAGTCCATCAGTTCGGGTACGAAGCAGCGACCGAATCCCTCACAGCTCAGATCAACAAAATATACAGAATGATCAACGTTTACATCATTTGTCACAGAAATTAAATTAATATTTAAAATTCAGAAATATTTAAAAGGTCGAGTGTTTATGTGTGAAGAAACTATTAGTAAATATGAAAAACTAAAAAAAACAGGATTTATAATCTGGTTTTTACAGCTTCAGGGTTTTTCTAAATGTTGCCGCTCATCCGTAAAATCATCTAATAAATGATCAATAAAAGTTGATTTTCATTTTGAATTGCAGCTCGAACACACCCACACACACACACACACACACACACACACACACACACACACACACACACACACACACACACACACACACACACTTAATAAAACAGGCAGAACTCAAGATAAACCGTAAAAACCATTGATCAAATCTCTGGTTTTATTTTAAATCTGACTGAAAATTCTGCAGTTTGAACTGCAATATTGAATTTATTTAATTCTTCTTCTATATTTATCGCTCTTAAAGTTCATTTGTGCTCTTAAAATATTACAGAATTAGTTTTCTGATGAATGTTTAAAACGCTCCTGAAATCAGAGGAACTAAAACAAAGAGTCGCTGAACTCTGACCTTTCCTTTCAAAGTAATAAATACAAACATATGAGGGATTTTATGGACACTAAATGAATAATAAGCTACACTAGAAAAAGAAAGAGGCAGATTAGAGGCAAAAATAAATCATTAAATTACGATTAATCTCTGGATTAAAACCAAAAATGTTTTTAAACTGGAACCTGAAACTGATGGAAATGAAGCTGTTAGGTGAAAACCTGCTGAAGTTACATTTTACATTATTTCATCATTTAATGCTTTTATATATTTACATTTTCTTTCATCCAATCAGAATCTCTTCAACAATAAGAAAAATCCAGTAAAAGTGAAACGTTTCTGTTCACAGTTTGATTTTCCACTTTTTGAGGTTCAACACCTGATTGATGCTTTTTCTCTGCCTGAGCAAAAATCTTTGATGTATCAATAAAAAATCCTATAATTTTTAACATTTAAAGATTCCTGCAGGTGTTGATGACTTACAGGAAAAACTAAAATCATGGCTGCATTTGATGAAAGACTGATTTCAGGTCATGTTTTTAATGCCTGCAGTTTTGTCCTGAAGCTCCATAAAAACCAAACAATCAGGTTCAGAAACGTTTATCTGGGAATAATCTCAGGTTTTGGGCTGGTTTCTGGACGGGTCGGGAACCGGGACGGTTGTTCTGGACACCAGAAACAGATGAAACTGATTCGCCCTGCTGGTCGTTTTCTTGTTATGCTGATTTGTAGCTGCATTTCTGCAGCTCAGACAAACAAGAAAAGTGAAAATCTCGTCTCCTGATGTGACCCGCTTTGCAGTTTCTGATGCTTCTCAGGGCAAATTTCATCAGAAAACAGTGAAAGGTTGCAGCTTTTCACCCTCCTCCCTCCACCTCTGTGTGCTTGAGCCAAGACTTCAAAGTTTCCCCTGCGTTTCTCCGAGTGTGTGTGTGAGTGTCTGCGTGTGTGTAGATCTAGTGAAATGTGGGTCAGACATTAAAATGTATGAGCAGGGAGCAGAAAGCATGATGAAGTGCTGAGACACGAGGAGGAGAGAATGTAAAAATAACTGGAGGAGCGGCTCTGACAGAAACCTCTCCCCCCGACGCCGCGCCGCCACGCCATTGGTCCAGGCAGCCAACAGGAAACAGGTGGGGGAGGGGGGAGAGAAGAAAGAGGAGCGTTTCCTGCTGCCTGGATGATGTGCAGAGCTGACAGAACGCCGCGCTTATCTGAGACGAGGTGGAGGATTTCCAGGAACAACGGTGATAATTATTTGCTTTTCTTTGTTTGTTTTTGCAGAACAATAAGAGTCAGACGGAAACGCGAGAAAAACGTCACAAAGCCAACGCTGGGAAAGCAGAGATTATTCAGACAAAGTTTTAACAGGCAACACCTGATTGTCCAGATCCAGAAAAACACCAGAATTTACAAAACCAATCAGAAACATAATCAATGTTCAGGTGCAACAGCAACAAAATGATCAAATGGAAGCGTGAGGATCAAACTAAAGGAAAACATCATGAAATAAGGGACGATAAACGCAAATTTACAACATATACACTGAAAAAACACAATGCTGCCAAGTATTTTGGTCTAGTTTATCACACAAATATCTTTAAGACAAAACATACAAGTAACTTTTCAGATTGTTCAATAAATTATTTAGCAACGATTTTTAAAACACACTGGTTCCACTAACAGTTTATTATAATGTTATAAGTGAAATAAACGCTTTCATTTTCTAAAAGGAGAACAGAAAAAACTGTTAATTAATGAGGTAATTAACATCGATTAGCTCATTTTAAGCACCTGATCTACTGATGAACTGAAACACCAAATTCTGCAGCACATCTACATGTTACGATCGTCATAGTCAAGCTAGCATAACTGAACTCCTTCCCGCTTCCTAAAACTGTTTCCTGACCTCGTTATGAAGTTGTTGTGTCGACAATTAGTAGCAAAGCACTGCATCATTTTCTTCCATACATCCGGCATAAGATCTAAGATTTATGTTGACAACTTGACCGCTAAAACATGGTCGGTTAGCATCCGTTAGCCCACCAGCAGGAGGTGTGACGTCACGCTGCAACGCGTCGCTGCAGGAAGCGACACGGTTCAGATGGAAGACGGTTTGGGCCAGAGGCGTCCAGATTGTTTTAGATGCGTCTCTGCTCCGTCTCATCTGATTTAAACATTTCCTCATGCCTGCAGAAGTCTGGAAATGAAACGACACCACAGATCGTTGAACCAGGAAAACATCCAACTCCACTGTTCAGGTTAATGTCTTAAACATTTATTGTTTTCTGCCACTTTTGAAAGAAATCAGCATCTGCAACAACCATTAAAGTCAAAAACTCAATGCAGGCTTGGCTAAAGCGTTTTCTGAAGAATTCATAACCATTTCCTTTGCCATCATTTATCCTTTGCTCTCATCCATCAACTTTTTCCGGCTACAATCGAAGTTTAATGGAAACAAAGGACAAAGAGTGGATGTGGAAAAAGCCATAAATATGGTCCTAAAGTTGTGGTTTCTATGCAGAAGCAACACTGAGTGAGTGTGAAATTGGTCCCTATATCACAGTTTTTAATCTTCTCCAGATGTCCAGGTAGCACAAAGGTTCCAACTGTCCACACAATGGAAAGCCAAGTTATCCAGGCGCAGCAGAAAATCTACGTTTTGCAAATATCAGCATTAGTGTCGGCAGGTCCTGCGGGAGGATCTTTGGCTGGTTTGTGACAGCAGACATGAGAAAACTTGACAAATGAAAAGAAATAAAGTTGAGTAGAAGGTTTTTAGAGGTTCTGCTTCGCTGCCTTTATTCATGTCTCCATTTCCAAACCTGAAATTCACAAACGGATCATGATCAGGTTTCTGATGAACTCAGCTTAACTTGTTATTAGTCTGTCAATTTCTTTAAAAAAAACCGCAAGCCTTCCTCCCGGTAGCGCTAGGCTAACATGTTTGTTTTGGTTGTATTTACCCAGAATGCCCTGGGTTGTAGTCCACTTCCTGCTTTTGGAGCGGTCTCTGGTCCGCTTGGCGTTCACATAAACATTCGAACTGAACCAGAGTTCACTTCAACCAAACTGAGACCGAAGGCGGGGCTACGTCCACCCAGACGTTTTCCACAGCGGAATGGTTGCCATGGAGACTAAAGGATTTCTCAAACGTGCAGTAAAAATAAATCAAATCAACACTCCAGGTTTGTTTTTGTTAATGTTATTTACATTAACATTATTACATGATGTGAAGCTAAAAACGTTGATTTTACAAAATACTGCCCCTTTAATTTGACCTCTTGATGTCACAGTTTTTATCAGCTTCCAATCCAAACCTGGATGGATCATTATTTAGATGTCTGGCAGAAAATAATCCTATATATCACTGCATATTATTAACACAGGGAACAATTAATTGCTTTGAATAAATTGTTTAAACAATTGTCAACAAATTTAGTAATCAATTAATCATAAACTGAGGACACAGAAAAAGGTAAATTGCCGAAAGAACATGACGTTTTATTATCAATTTATTATCAATAAATGCAAAACATCATTAACCCATCAGCAATAATATTAAATCCAGGGATGAGCTTTTCATACGTTTGTTCCTAGAAACGATCAAACGTTCACAGAAGGAATAACAATGTTATTGAAAGTTATTTTGATTTTAAAAGGATTGTAATTATTTATTCGCATCTTTCAAAGTATTTCTAGAATTGTATTAAAAGGACTTAATGAAAATTCAGCATGATGTACAAATTTTTTAAAAATCAAATTAATTGTCACAATACACAATTAATCGATAGATGAACTGTTTATCAATAGATTAATCAATAATTAAATTGTTTCAGTTTGACTAATGACACTTTGAGTTAAATTCACACCATTTTAAAGCCTGGATCATTTGTACCTAGAATTGAACGGGGTGTACTTTCTTTTTAGTGACTATAAACACCAGTGCGTTCTGAGCCAACATGGCCGCCGCCGTGTGACAGGAAACGGTTCAGACTTCCTGATCTACATCGTCCTCCACGGCGAGGACAGTGGGATGGTTTCATCTCCCCGAACTTCTGCTTTTCTCATGGAAACCATGTCGACTCAGTTCCTCTGTGAACCAGGCGATGAAAACGGATCCAACTTTCTGTTGGCCTAAAACTGTTCAGCGAATGCAAACTTTCTGTTACACATGGTTACATCACATCACTGCTGTTTGCATACAGCTGCCGAGAAAGTCTAAAGACACGCCTTTAAATGCACTGCAGTTAAATCTGATCACCTGGTTTGGAGCAAATTACGATTTATTAGAAGTTTCGGTTGAAACAAGGAAATAAAAGGCAATTAATAATATCTTCAAGTTCTGAAGAAAATCAGGATTCTGCTGGAATCAATATGACGTTTCATTAAACCTCTTCATAAAAATGGAGGAGTTTACATGAAAATAAATGCTTAAATATTATTTAAATGAAAGCAGTTTTTATCTTTATCCTACAGTTTGATGATACAACGGATGATGGATGCTGTGTTTGGCTTCCAGCTTTAAATGTAACATTGGTGACGAAAAGGAAGTCGTGTTCACAGTTGGGGTTAAAGGTCATGTTCTGGTTAGGTTCAGGTTTAATACAGTGACAGAGGAATATTTTGTTTGCATTGTTAACGGTGCTTCACTTTGAAGGACAACAAGTAGGAAAAACGGACAAAGTGAAGGCAAAACGCATTTTTACCAAATATTCCAAAATTTTCTCTATTATCATGTCACTGATTTAAATTGAAACAGAAAGACTTCCAATATTACCTGCTATGAAATAAAAGCAGATAAAATCCCTTAAAAGTCTAGATTTTCTGTCTTGGTCTCAATGTGCATCAGCCTGAAAGCAGGAGGCGTTAAAGGTTCATTTTATGCAGCAAATTAGCAGAAATCTCTTTCTTTGTGACCTAAAATAGACTGAAACCAGAGGAACAGGAGGACAGGAAGTCAGTCAGCATCTTTAAAACCACGCAGACACCAGCCAGCCTGGGATTCATTTAAATGACAGCCGTCATCCATCAGGACTAAAACCTGCATCCAAAAATTCAGTTTTAAATTCATTTTAGGTTTGCTGTTCAAAATATGAAGCATTTTCAAAAGTCAAACAATAAAAGGTGAAAAAACAAGTTTACATGAAGAAATGTTAGAAAAAAAAACCGATTAAATAAATCGGAGCCGATATATGGAGGACCAAAACTGACGAAATTTAAAATAAAAGTAGATACATTGTTTTTCCTTACACGCGTTTTCATCAAGAAATTTATGTTTTCTTTCTCATTTTTCTTATGTGTTTTTGTCAAGAAATCTATACATTTCTTCTATTTCCTTTTCCTTATACATTTCTCAAAATATGCATATGATATTACTAATTATGTCAGTTTTGGTCCTCCATACTGCAACACTTCCTGGTGGAACTGAATGAAGCTGCAGCAGCAGGAGCTGCAGGAGCAGCAGCTGCAGCAGCGACATAATTAACAGCCCACATGAGTTTCAGTCTGCGAGTCTCTCTGGGACCGACTCGTCTCGGTTTCCTTTCTGGATCCAGATGACAGAGGTGATAAATCCTGCCGAGAATTATGAGGTTTTAATGAAGAGCTAAACGTGCTTCAATAACCCAAACCTCTCATTTACGCTCAAACGATGCCACTTCTCCACCATTTATTGCTTTTTTATTAAGTCGGATCCAGATTCAGGATCACAGACATCTTACTCCAACCTTTAAGACAAAAATATATAAAAATGTTGAGTAGAATTTGCTTCCATACATAAATTATTGTGAGGAGATCTGGAGAAACTCGTATGAAACAAATACACCAGAAGAAAACGAATCATATCTGCGTCTGATGCTTTAAAGCTTTATAACTATAAACTCCTTCCCAGGTTTAAACAGAAACCGTTTGAAATAAAGGAAAAATAAAAATTATTTACTTGAAATAATTAAAGATTAGGACGAATATTAAAAACAACCGAACTCCAGTTAAAGAGACTCAGTAATTCAAGAGTTAAAAATGTTTTTCACTTTTCAAATAAAAAAAAAATTTTGAAAATCATTTGCTAAACAAATAACTTTAGTTTAACAAACTGAGGTTTGATTGTTTTCTTTCCTACTGACTGAATTTCATAAAATGTTTAGAAAATATACAGAAAATATTGTTTTTATTTCTATGATGCTTTGTGTATAAAAAAGTGAAGCTTGTGCTTCAACTACGGTTCACATGATGACAGGAATTTAACTATTGTTCAACTTTTTCAGTACAAATTATTTTTTCGTCTTTAATTTTGACTGAAAAAAATCACAAACAATAGAATTAAACTTCCACTAAGATTTGGGCTCATTTTAATGAGAGCAATCCAAAAAAGAAAAAGGAAAAGTTTGAGGGAAGTTTCATCCGGAGGAGGAAGGAATCTGACCCCGGCTTAACAAAATGGCGGCTGCAGCGATGCGTTACCGCTTTCTTTTCCTGAACCAAACCGGCCGCCATTTTCTCCTCCAGCGGTGCAGAGCTGCAGGCTGGCCAAACTGGGGCCAAACTGGGAGAAAAACTCCAGAAACCTGTCCAGCCACGTCACCTGGGAGAGGCTTTCAGACGGCTGAGGGGCGTTAGCGCGCCGCTAACCAGTCAGACATGACGAAACACTAATGGACAATTAACGGCCAACAAACGGCAGAGAATCAGTGCCATCAACTCAATCAAGGTGAAATACTTTCGGTTCGGGGTGTCCAAACTTTTTGTCATCTGGAGGAAAAAAAATCAGATTCTAAAGTGTCACAAGATAAAACAAAAGAAATTGTCCAATTTCTTCTTTTCTCTGTAAATCCAAAAGATTTTGCACATTTTCTGTGTAAAGACAAAGACAATTTATTCAGTTATAATAATAGAATTTCTTTCAAAACGATTGAAATAATTAGCGAGTTTATTAAATTATAGAAAAGCTGATTTTGAGTAAAAGTCTCTGGATAAACGACGTTCCACTGATTAAAGTTTGCCTGTAAAACCATGAATATTTTGTCCATTGCAAGAATTTTCTGCTGATGTAAAAATAAAGCATTTGGTAACAATAATATCTGTTTCTTAAACTGGAATTAAGGGCCACTAATGGGCCCCGGGCCGCGCTTTGGACATCCCTGCTTTAGCTCATTATTCATTCATTATTACTGATTTTAAACTCAAATTAAATCGTTTTTATTCTCTGAAATTAATGCATTCATAAATTACAAATTATAAAATTAAGAAGTCTCTTAGTGAAAATGCTCAACCTTTTTATTTTTCCACGTTTCAGGCCATCTGTGTTGCATTTCCCTGGGATTTGGGGACAGAAATCAAGCTTCGCTGTGAAGAACGATGAATTATTCGCTTCACGTTTGACAAAGTTTTGCTGTTTTTTTCTCCTTTCTGGTTTCGTCTCAACTAAATCTGAACATCTGGAGACTTTTTGTCCATATTTTTTTTATCAAACAACTCAAACTCAGCAGATTGAATACGAAGGATAACTGAGCATCATTTATCTACTTTGTCACTGATTCCAGATTCAGCCTTGTCTCTGGACTTTGACTACGCCATTCTAACACACATATACGCCTCAACCAGAGAGAGCCTGCAACAAAACACCTGAATCTTTGCATGAACAATCATCGGAATCATGTGTCAAACTCGTGGCCCATGGGCCAAATGCGGCCCGCTGCAGCTTTCTAAGTGGCCCTCGAGTCTCCACACTTACTCGCAATTCTGAGATTGTGGAAATTCACACAAAATCTAAAGATCTCTGCAAATGCATAACTGTGAGTTCATATCAAAATGCCTACCAAATCTAAAGAAATCTGACTTTGTAATTTAAGACTTTGAAATTGGGTCTCTGTCTCTTTAAGAACTCCTGCTCTCTCTGAAGCTCTGCCTTCCCAACATGGCTCCTCCAGTAACCCGTAATTGCTGCTGGCTAGTCTGAAGGAGCTGAGTGGGGGAGCTGCGTCGGGAAGGCGGGGCTAGGCCCAGCTGAATGGTTGCCATGGAGATTAAAGCATTTCTGAAACATGTAGGACAGAATCACAGCAACACTCCAGGATTGTTTTAGATGAGGGTAAAACATTATAGAAAAGTTGATTTTTCACGATACTGTCCCTTTAAGTTTCCAAACGAGAGTTTCTCTCCCATCTTTTAATCCGATTGGTTGAGGGAAAATTCAAACTGACCAATCAGAGAGAAGACGATGACGAAGCCCTCTGATGCACTACAACAGCTACAAGGTCTGAATGTAACGAAGTATTAATTTTCTTACATTCTCACGTTTTAAATTCCTGCTTAAATTTTCCAGTTTTATTTCATAAGAAGATCAAACTGCCTTTATTACAGTGTGTTGTTGAACTCTGCAGTCCCCTCAGTGTAGAAACAGTGACTCGTCTGAGCGTGAACTCGTGTTTTCCAGCCTCACACGTTGGTTTTTATTGAATCCATCAGGAACTTCTCGCCCGGATCCCTCCGGCGGCCTCAGGACATTTTCTGGAGGTCTCGCTCTGCTTTGAGGGAACCTTAATGAAGTTAACATTTTTGGGGGTTTTGGGTCGAGGAGGCGGCGCAGCGGTAACAGAGGACCGTTTTACTTCCTCGTGATTCTACTTAGTGAGACAGAGTTGAGCCATAACCAAAAAATGTTTTACTTAACCTCAGACTGAACAGCCAGTCTGGAAGAGGAAACCAACACAAAGATTTTCAGTCTGCGGAAAAACATGTGCAGGAGAGAAACGCTGACTGATCTGAGCATTTAATTTCTTCTTTAACTTTTAACAGCGACAATTTCTTGCCTCGTAGGAGCGGAGGACAAAGTTTATACGATCACTGATGATTCTCAAACATGAGGATTTGATTAGCGTGACGTTCATTAGGAAAGCTCAAAGAAATACTTTGAAACCTCGTTACATGTTTTGACCAGAGGCGGGACTAAAACAAATGATTTTACGCTAAAGCTGTGAAACACCGCGGTAACGCCAGCTAGCAACTCTCAGCTCTGAGGCTGGAGCTCCAAGCTAACTGAAACGTTAAGAATCGTCAAGAATAAGAATCAGCGTCACGACGAATCCTTTAGGTTTATTATCTAAACTCAGAGGTTTCTCACAGAAATAGCGACACCTACAGGCAACAGTGAAACACAGTGACGTCACTAACAGGTCAGAAAGGTTTAACATGTGACGGATTGAGAGCTAATAGCACTGAACTATGGTGAGTTTTTATGGCTTGTTTTTACTTTTATATTTTCAGTTTTCATTCTTTTTCCTATTTTTCTTCCCCTTTTGTTCCCTATTCCCAGTTTTCCTTTCGTTTCTTTTTTATGTCACTTATAGAGAAAGCCTGGTAGCTGGTAGCTAGCGTAGCGCTAGCATAGTAGCCAGCATGGCTAGCAGTAGTTAATGTGATAGCTAGCATCTAGCTAGTGTGGTTTATTTGAATTGTCCTGCTGTTGTTCTGAACCGGACCAGAACCCAAATGAACAGCCAGTTCAGTCAGAGTTTCTGAATGTGGCAAAGACTAAATTAGTCCAAAGGTTTGTCAAATGTTGGCTGGTTGAATATTTTTCTTATTTTCATGGTTTCTAATTTGTCTTGGTGATTTTCACGCAGCCAGAAACCGTCATCAAGACGCCCTGCGAGACGATTATCGATTATACTGATAAATTTATCATAATCATTTTTAAAACTAATTAAGGTTGTTTAAACCCCGACATCTGTCCGTGTTGTTGGCATTGATAGTTAACCATTTTTAAAAAATCAACAAATAAAGATAAATTCAAAGATATGATTAAATTCAGATTCACATTGTGACTGGTGAATATTTTTCTAGTGTTTGTGGGACAAAAATTGCTGTGACAGGAAGTAATAAATGGTTATTATCGTCAATCTTATTGTTCTCAAAATAGTATTGTGATGAAACTAAGTTGTACTTATAGAGGCCTGTTGTCGACAAATTTGTTTTATTTTTTCTAAATTGATTTTGGGACATTTTATATCGATTCTATATCACAGTAAACGAGAATCTGCATTTTTATGGAAACTGATTTTTTTGGCCCACCGCTAACTGCTGCGTTGATGGGATTCCCCAAATCTGAGCCTCGGCTTCCTGAAGGTCCAGCCACACATGCAGGCTCCACATCATGGATTTGCTGCCACAGCTGTCAGCGCACTACGCTACACTTCGCCCAGGACCCACAAACGTTGCCACCGAAATAATAAACCAGCAGAACCTCGCTGGGGAGCTTTAAGCACGCCTTCAGGGAACACTCACACTCCACCACGCGACCTTACCAATCACTGCAAAAACCCTGGCTGCTTGTTTCCATCCATCCACTGTGGAAAAAGAAAGATTTCAGCTTAATATGGCGAGATTTCAAAGCTAAAGTTAAAGATAATTTGGTGTTTTTCCTCAAAAACCTCCTGATTTATGAGCCAGCAGGGTTAACAGCTCAGTGACCAGCTGGTCCAAAACGTCCAATATGGGGAAGTTTATGTTATTTACGTTTGGTAAAAAATTTATGCAGATGTTTTAAAATGCAAAGCAATACGATTTCTTTTTCTGTGCACATTTTAGGTGTTAGATTTGTGTTTCAAAAATTGCTCGATAGAATTTTTTTTTTTTGTCTTTTACAATAAATTGTCAAATATTCACGTTTTTTATTTTTAGGAATTTTGTCTTGTTTTCGTTTTTTGTAATCTGAAGCAAAAAATTAAAAGATTTTATTTAGAAATTCTTTTAAATAGAGAAAATCTGTTACTACAGCTTTCCATTTATGCCGTTTAATTATTTTCTGGCCTTTTATGAACAAAATGCTTCCTAATCACTGAATTTTTATGACTGAAAACAGTTTTTGATACTAAAACTCATCAAGTGCCACTTTGATTGCTTAATAATTAATATGTTTCCGACTTTCTTTCTGCTCCCAGAAAGACGCTGACATTAGTGAAATGACTCACTGACAGAATAAATGAGATCAGACTGGATTAAAATAGAAAACACAGTAAACACAAACCACAGACAGACACTCAGCTACTTACAGGAACATTTAAATAAAAATCAGATGGGAAAGCAGCCGGCCCCCTGCAGAGAGCAGCGCTAAAACCTGAGCCGACTGGAGCAGAGAAAAGACTTCTTATTGTGTCGCCTAACGTTTTAAAAAAGAAGGATTTTGTTTTGACAGACGTCACTGGAAAAGGAAAGGCTGTCTGAGAACAGCATGGAATCCCACATTTACTGGGTCCCGACATTTGGAAGCAGATTCAGACATTTAAATGATACAAGAAACGATTTAGAAGAAATATTTGCTCAGAACACAAAGTTTTAAACCCAGTTTCTTTCTTCATCTGGTTCTGACTCAAAACCGTCACAATTATCACAATTTTCTTGCGATTTCTCTGTTCAGACCCAATTATTTGAATGGCTATAAAACATCAATAAAGTTCAACAGTTTCTTGTGAATAGAAACAGAAAAACATTAAAAATCAATTGATGGCTTCTGTTTTAACATTTAGACAAGAAAAATGCAAACTTAAAAGAAAATACGGTGGAAAAAATTATCTCAAACAAGCCAAGTTTATGCTTATTGGTCCCAAATGTCGGTTGACCAACGAAGCAAACATCGGACCATCCCAACTTCTAGTTTTCTTAGATCGCGAGTCTCCTGAACGTTTTCTAAATGGGCAACTAATAACGTCCCAAACCGAAAAACAAACTGGAAATATAGGTCTGCTTAAAAACCTAATAAATGCAACCAAACTGTCTGCAAGTTCAGGATTCTTCTTGGGATACAAATAACATTGAAAAAATATCTGAAAATAAGTTACAATATGTTTTTTTATCCATCGTTAAACGTGTCCATCATTTAAAGGGAGAATCTATAACTTGTCTAGTTTTTTAGATCTGTGATTCTGACAGTATTGAGTCTGGAGCTGCATATTCAGAAAGAGCCACTCAGACATTCAAAAAACACATTAATAAGTTATATACATATCCTATGTTTATATTTATATATTTATATTTCACTACCATTTAGACAGCTATGGGAAAAGAAACACCAGAAACAGACAAAAATAAACATATTGGGCCGATATGTTAGAAATTTACTCATATCGTCCAATACGATGATGGTGCTGATATATCATTCATCATTAATCAAACTCATTTAATCATGGATTAAATGAATAATTGTAGATTGTGGCAGGTTTAACAGCCAAAGTAAAATAAATAATCAAGGGACTGAAACAGATAAAAACAATAGCTTGATTACTTTGGTCAAACATGTAAAAAAATAACTAGATTTAAAACCATAGTTTTTAATATCGGATTAGTGCGTCTCTATGCAAGAGCCGTCCCAACTCTAACATTGAGACCCCAGCTTCATGCTCACGTTATTTAATCGTTTATTTACATTTTGTGACTGGAAATTCCTGGTTTCCATACAAAATTGTAAAGTAAAATAAAAATGTTTTTTTGTGTCTGCGATTTGGTGATTAGCTCTTGGAGAAGGTGACGGGAAAGTAGACCGATCTGTATTAGTGCATCGTGAATAAAAAGATCAAATTTTCATTTAGTTTTACATGTTAAAATCAGAGGAGATTATCTGCAGAGTGAAAATACAAATAAAATGAATCCGAACGATAAAGAACGGCATCATCCAACTTCATGGTGATAAATCTGGATCAACGTTCTGAAGTATATCATGATTATATTATTGTCTTTACTCATAAATGTTTCCAACATTTTTTGGCCATTCCCTTCGTTTTGCAGCCGTACTGTGCACCTCTTTATTGTTGGGGCGAGTTGTGGTGGTGAAGCCCTTCAACCAAAGAGCTGGGGGCCATTTTGATGCCTGGATGAACATCAAATCCCTAAAAGGAAAAAGGGGGCAGGAGACCGAACCTGCAAAAATGGAGGCATATGGATGAGTAGAGAAATCAGAAGTGAAGCGGACGGTTGGCACGTTTTGTGAAATACAAAGGAGAAAAAGATGAAAATTTTTGAAACATTTGTACATTACAATTGTACTTTCGCTCTCATCAGCTGAAACCACCGGACGCCTGTGTTTATTTCCTAATAAACCTCTAATTGTTCCTCCTATCATCCGGCTGCTGAGAGCTGAAGTGTCAGGAGGCAGCTCAGAACGAGATAAATACATTTACACTTCAGTTGAAACTGAACAAGGTCAGAAAGATTCAATTAGCACAAACTGAACTGGCATCAGATTGCAGAGCGAGTCCAGGCAGCGGCCATTACAGGCCGCTCAAAAACAATCAATGTTGTTGAGACGCATGTTTTGACCTTCCCAAAACAACTTTATGAAAAAAATATGGGAAATTTGAGTCATTTTTGAATATATTTCACAGCTCAAAGCCAAAATGTTGGGAGCAGAAGTTATGTCTGTGTTTTTATGAATGGAAACAGATTTCTATGAATGAAGAGAGAAAAGTTGGACCTAAATGTGTCGATCCAAAGACGTTCCTGCTGCAACGGAGAAACAGAAAGAAGATCTACGAGCCGCTTCAAGGTCAGGAAAAAATACATGAAATCAGCCAATGAGACGAAAAGATCAGGAGAATTAAAATGAGTGGACAACAACGTAAAAACATCAAATCTATCATAATATACATCAACACGATTTCATAAGAACTACAGATGGAGGCGGATGGAGCCATCGCTGTAATTACAGCTGCAGAATCAATATTTTGATCAGTTTTTAAGTTAATTTTCAATTACAATTTTTAGTAAGAAAGAAATCTATTTTATTTTTTTGAATCAACATTCAACGTTAAGACACTTTGCTGCAGATGCTCACAAACCATCCAACTAATTCGTCTTATTATGACACCAGCTGATACCGACCCGATTCCTGGACTGATCCCGACCCGATTCCTGGACTGATCCCGACCCGATTCCTGGACTGATCCCGACCCGATTCCTGGACTGATCCCGACCCGATTCCTGGATTTTTATTGGTGGATTTTTAGCCTGCAGTTCTTCTGGCTTCGTAAAGTTATTGCTAACACAAACTGGACTCATTAAAAATACGTACATTTCCAAATATTTCCGTTATAACAACAAATTTCCAAGTTTCTCTCTTTTCTGCATGTGAAGCACAATGACCTTCGACCCAGTTTAACTTAAAAAGGCACTAATTTCACAGTATTTTCTCTTAACGTAAAGACTATTATTTCTATGTTTCTGCCTTCTTCTGAATCTGCATATTTAAAGTTGTCACACCTGAATTTATTATCTTTTTTATTTTTACTCAGACTTCATGACCTTTTGTCTCCTTCAGTCAAATCCACAAATCCGCTAAAGACGAAAACAGACCAGAATCTGCAGGATTCGTGTTTTATTTCACTGAGACAAAATTCAAATCTATTCCGGGATTAATTCGCCCTTGTTGTGTTTATG
The DNA here is from genome assembly GCA_922788865.1 of Poeciliopsis turneri. Lineage (NCBI taxonomy): Eukaryota > Metazoa > Chordata > Actinopteri > Cyprinodontiformes > Poeciliidae > Poeciliopsis > Poeciliopsis turneri. Next base: position 296,873 of record CAKLNU010000637.1, on the reverse strand, counting down.
ATTCATAAAATAATTTTGTAGATTGGATTTTCTCTGCTCATGTTATTTCAGGGTTAAACGATCAAATGTTTGTTTTAAATTACAGGTTTTTCAAAAATATTCAAAATATAATCCATCATAATCTGGGAGATTTTATCCTAAAATTACAAAATGGATTAAATAAACACAAATGAGGATCAAACTAGACCAGATTTAATATTTCAGTAAATTTGACCGAAAACATTTTAAAATTTTGCTTGGAATCGTTCAGTTGATCGACGTTAAAATCAATTTTCTGTGCAAACCGAATATTTTGAAAATATTGGAGGAGAGTTTGTCAGTTTGGACGTTGAAGTTTTTGATACACACCAAATTATCTAATGAAATATTTAGAAACTAATGGAAATAAGTTGGTGGTGTCGCCGTAGAAACCAGTCCCGGCCGTTTTGGGTCCAATTCCCAACGTTAAGACGTTCGCTGCGTCTCAATGTCGCAGGAAATGTTTCCATTTCCTGTCAAATTAAAGCTGCTAGTGCCCAAATTAATATTCTTCATTTAAAATAGTTTAGAAAGCTGAAAAATAACACACTTTGTTCATAAAATGTCAGAGAATATGTTCATTTGTAAAGTGACACTAATAAACTGTCCAAAAGCAAACTGTAAAAATATGAAAGACCGTTCAACAATTTTGTTAGATAAAAAAGTGAAAGATCTAATTTCAGTCATTTTTTTATTTAAAAATCTGCCAAATTTTATTTAATGTTTTTTTATTTTATTTTCCATTCAATTAGAGTTTAAAAGGTACAAAAGTGAACATTTAAAGACGCCTGAGGTGCAGAAATGACAGCGAACCTGTTTCTGTTCGCTCGGCCCAAACGACCCGCCAACACCAACGTTCCTGCAAACCCAAACGGATCTCTCAATCGTCCCTGAGCAGAACCGGTAACAGAACGGTGGCTTAAACCCTCTAATCGAGACCTAATCGGGCTGAACCACAGAACCGTCACGGCGGGTCGGCGAGCAGCAGGTTCCCCTCCTGAAATCTTCCGCGTGGCGTTTAATAGAAAACGGATTTCCTGCTGCAGATGAACGGCGGAAAGGAGGAATCATTTCTGGGTGTTTCATGAACTATATTGGCTATAAATTAATTAATGCTTCCCTGGACACAAATATATTAATTCTCCAGTGAGAAAAATCGTTTTTTTCTGCCTTGTTATTACAGGAACGCAGCAGGGACACAAACGATCAGGCAGCTGGAAACCCAGAACCTCACATCTGGAGGACCACACACACTCCAACACACACACTCCAACACACACACTCCAACTCTTTACGAGAACGGCCTGCAACTACTTTTCCTGCAACTGAAACTCTCCAGATCAAACTTTACGCTCCTGCTTTCTGCTGGGCTCATTATCGTGCTTTTATTTTGAATTTTTTTTTAAAAAAAAGCAATGTATTAAAAAAAAAATCTTAAAAAAATCTCTAATAAAAAATTCTTCCTTAGTAACACCTTCATATTACAATCCTGCAGTAATCCGCAAAACAGCGCCGCCTCCTATTGGCTGGCTGAGGAGCCAATCAGAACGGACGACACTCTGCTGCTAGGCGCACAAAAAAAAGAGAAAAAAAATGTCAATTTTCAAGTGAAGGTCAGAGGTCACACAAAAATCAGATGCGTTCCAGACAATTTAACGAGTTTTTTTCCAAACAAAGAGAACTGTTTAGTTGTGTGGAAGCAGTTAGAAACATCTGGAGTCTGAACTGACGAACGAACGTCGCCAAAACGTCCGAGCGAAACGTCAACTTGCCGAAAAATTAACTGCGATTTCCTACGAACCATGAAATCGTCCTCAGATTTTTGCTGAACCAGCAACTCAGAACCAAACAAAAATGGCTGACCTTCACTGAAAATGGGAACCATTTGATATCGTGGCATAAAAATGGAAATTAACTGACCCAAAAAATCTCCCCCATTAAACAGACATTATTAATTATAAAAATACATAAACGTTTGATTTCTGCGATTCCTGCTCGTTAGTTGGGTCACATTTTCCCATAAACCAAATATTTTAGATCTTTGGACCAAACAAGATGTCACCTTGAGCCGGTCGCCGCGGCGAGGAGCCATTTTTCTCTTATTACGACTAAAACTAAATTAACTGTTAAAATGTTTGCAACATCAGTTAATATCAAATGATAAACGGTTTCCCTGCTAATTTTAGTCAAAAATAACAAGAACAGTAAGAAAATATCTTGCAACCAAAATTTATCAAGTTATTAACTGAAAACAGCAACAAATGTTAAATTTCTTGATTGAAAAAGACAAAATAAATTTTATTTGACATATTTTTGAAGAATAAAATGCTTCAGTAATTTTCTGTGCAGCACATTTTTATTTTTCAGAGGGAATTTAGAACTTTTTTCTCCAAGTTGCATCAACATCAGTTGCCAACATTTTATCCAACCTGGAGCTGAAAGGAAAAGAGCTGAGAAATTTCACCTGTTGGATCAGAACCGGTCAGGTTTCTGGTGCCAACCAGAACCAGAGGCTGTAAAACTGGAGCTGAAGCTGCAGTTTCTAACATCTGGGAGGCATTTTGAGTTTTATCTGCGCTGTAAAAACCCTGCAGCACACTTTCATTTCTCCACAACTTTCCATTCATATTTGAGTAGATTTAAAAAAAACTTTTCCAATTTAAAGTCGCAAAACAGTTTTCATTTCGGATTTGAGCTCAGATCGGATCATGATCCAAATCCGACCCTCCAGGGAGCAGAGTCTGGACTGAAGGCCGGTCCGGGTCTTACCTGGGGTTGGTGCTGTTCCAGTAGACCGCGTACCGGTCCGAGATGAGCCGGTCGTCGGTAACGGCGCAGCAGAGTCGCAGCAGCAGCCCGAGCAGCAGCAGCAGCAGCAGCGGCGGCGGCAGCGGCCGCCGCCAGGAGCGCGCCATGAGCGGCGGCGCGGCGAGCATCCGCGTCTCTTCGGTTCGGCTGTTCTCGAACCAGAACCGAAGCGCATGAAAAAAAAGAAGAAAATCACCGTTCTTCAGTCACTTTATATCCACAGGAAGGAGCGGGAGTCTTATTTACAGCAGGCTGGCTTCATCCCGCCGCTCACACGATCATCCATCCCATTCAGCGCCAGGACGCGCGGCTTCACGCTCCACACTCTAAAGTCAGGAAGATATTCCGAGCGTGCATCCAGGGGGGGAAACCTGCTCCAAACTTTCATTTTCACTCAGTCAGAACCGTGCGTCCTTGCTTTTCAGCTGGAATCTGGACTCGGCGGCGCGTTTACGCGCGGAGCGGCGCGGCGCCGGACACGGAGCTCATTCAGGATTTATGTCCGCTCTTATGTAACCTTCGGTCCAACCGAGCGGATCGCTCTGCAAACTCCTGCTCACAAACTTTCAGAACCGGACCGGACCGGACCGAGTGGACCGGGTCGGCTCGGACCCGTGCACACGGGAACAAAGAGAAAAGTTTAGTCGCAGCTGCAGGAGGAGCGTTTGGCTTGATTACCGGCTCAGCTCCAAACTGCAGCTCCCGGTGCGTCCCGGTGGGCGGGGCTTCGGGTGGGCGGGGCTTCTGATCCAGCCAGGCCCCGCCCACCTCCAGCAGAGGAACCCCTGCTGTAAAAATGGCTGAAAACCGAAAACAAAGTACGATTGTAGAGAAAACATGAAGGGAGCGAATTTCTGTCAAAAAAACAAAATTTCAGTTTAATCTTAGAAATTTTTGAGAAAAACATGGAATGAATTGAAAACTGTCCACTTGTGAAACTTTTAGAAATTCTCATGTTTTTCCAAGAAAATTTCTGAGGTTCATCTAAAAGATTCGTACTTTTGTTTTTCTAGAAAATGTTCAGCAGAACTGAGAAAATTCCAAATGTAATACTTTTAATACCATTAGAACAGTGTATTCAGGCCATGTTAAAATGATAAAAGATAAAATTATGAGGTCAAGAATAAAGTCATAATATTATGAGAGTAAAGTTGTGATGATATGACTTAATTCTCGTAATTTTATTTCTATAAGATATCTGCAGCATTCAGAAAGTCACATTTAAGAGGTTTTTTTTGCCATTTTTGACATAAAGGAACACACACTTGTTATTTTTATTTTTTTAAAGTAACAGTAAAGAGTATTTCTGGCTGCTCCTTGTCTAAGTTCCCACAGTTTGGGGTTTTATGAGCTTCTCTGTTTTCCTTTAGTGTCTAATAAACCTTTAAACACTTGTTCAGGTCAGGTTTCATGTTTGAAGTGGGTCCTCTGGGCCCTGAAGAGGTGCAGCGCTCTCCAAACATTAGAAACATGTGACTCAGCCAAAGTTTCACGGTTCCTCAGATTTTTCTCCTCCCATCGTCCTCAGATTGATCTGGAAACTATAAATCATTGCAACCGGCTTCCTTCCTTGTCTATTTATGGTTTTGATTTCAGGTGATTGCAATTAGATTCTGCAAATAACTTAAAGCTTTTAATCGCCACATTAATGAAGACTTCTCCCAGAAAATGTTTGTATTTGCATACATTTGGAATTGTTCAAAATTATCCAGTGAACGAGCTTATTCATGCACAATTCAATGCTCTTTATTGGGTAAAGAGCATTTATTCAATAAAGAGCTAAAATTGCAAAATTGTGTTTTTGCGACATTACCAGAATGTCTACAAAGTTTTGCTCACATTTGTAAAGGAAACGTAGCTCAGGATGCATTTCCATTAACCTTAAAATTGCAAATTGAAATTACAGAAATAGATTTGCTTAATGGAAATATGCCAATTTTTAAGAAACACATTTTTGCGTAAAATTTTGTAGCTAGTTTTTGAGCTGGTTTCTGGATGTATCAAAAGTATTATGTAAAACTTCAATGGAAACACTTTCTCTTTTTTTTTTATCACACACAGTCATGTGATCAATAACCAGATGCTACTACTGTAGGAAATGATGAAGAAGACAACAGGAAGTGGTAGGAGGATGACGGCGCTGCATGGATTTGAATGACATACTTTAATGACTGATCAAGAATATTGACATGCAGTTTTAATTTTGTTTTTATTTATTGGAAACACCAACATTTGGACCAGTATGTCAGTCTTCAGTTTCTTGATTCCTGTTGCCTCCGTTTCACCCCTCAGCTGCTCGGCCAGGAGCTGAAGCTGCTACTTTGCCCTCTGAAGCAGTGAGGAGTTTCCTCCTCTCATCCAGTGATTCAGCACTCATAAATATTTCAGAGAGTCAGCTTTGGAGGGAAAAGCAAAGGATAGAGGGAGAAAGAGGAATACAGATGAATCTTTAATTCTTGCTTTTAAAATAGAACCAACGGATTAATGGGAGCTGCTCTATTAAACTTTCAGAGGTTTCCGTGAATAAAAGCAGAAACGTTGGACAGCAAGACGCAGAGAACGACAGAAGAAGAAGAATCGCAAAACAGAAACAGAGCGTCGCACCATCAGCGAATGTTTGAGCAGAGAGGAAGCGTCCAGGTCACTACAGCAAACATCAGCCTCAAACACACTTAAAAATAATAGTCTTCATAGTGTGGAAGAAAGTCATAATTTTACTAGAAAAAAGAAGTAATACCATGTGAATAAAGTCGAATGATAGTAAAATCGTAATATGAAAATAAAGTATTAAAATGACAGTCTTGTGAAAATATATTCATAATGTTTTAAGTCATAATATTACTAGAAAAATGTTGTAAAAGTATGAAAATAAAGACGTAGAATTACTTTGAAAAAGTCAGAAAATGATTTGTAATATGACTAAAAAAGTATCAATATGACAATAAAGTTGTAATAACACCAGAATAAGAACTTAACACAAGAATAGTTGTACAATGATAAAATCATTATTCTAGAAATATTACTTGCGTATTAATTTGTAACGTTGCTAGAATAAAGTCATAATATTACTAGAAATAAAATGTAATATTGCTAGAAAAATGTTGAAATAACATGAGAATAGTTGTGACTACATTAACATATTATGCATTTATTACACATTTGTCTTTATTTAAAAATATATTTTTTAAATGTCCCCATCTCAATGTTCAGATGAACAAACTGGTTCTGTTTGTAAAAAATAAACCTGATTTTGTAATTTGGTGTTCAGTTCAAGAATTATGAAATCAGGTCACAAATCTGACCAAGTTCTGCTCCAACATCGTTTAAAAGCTTTTGTTCTTCCATGTTTATATTTAAGTTCAGTTTATTCTTTATTCCAGACTCTTTCAGAAGCTCAGTTTCTTTTTTGATTTTCTTATCGGATGTTTAAATTAACAACATAAAGATAAAACATTCAGTGTTCAAGTGAATGTTACTCACTGGAATAACATTCACACTCCAGGTGGTGCATGGCAGCGCCCCCCTGTGGGCGAAGCGTGTCTGCTAGAAAAGTAATTTGACTTTAGAGGAAATAATTAGACTGAGGGAGTTTTAAAAGCTGGTTTCAATAACGAGGCTAATTAATGAGGCTAATTACAGTTTACAGGGGGAAGATAAACACACACACACACACACACACCAGGCTCAGGATCCAGGTGTGTTCACCCACACCTGGATCCGGTTTGTATTTTGGTTTTTGTAGGACTGTTGATTGTGTTTCTGGTGCTGGTTCGGGTCTGGTTCTGGTTATCCCATCTGGTTTGCAGCCTTCTGTCAGCGGTTGTTTTGTACCTATTTTGGTCCATTTTCTGTTGGTTTTGAGTCATTTTTTGCCAGACTTCTGGTCGTTTTGTCAATCTTTCCAACTCTGTGCGTGTCGGTTTTGTCTTGCGGGCTCTTTGTGTCGGTACCAAACAGAACCGGTGGAACCCTGCTGCGCCTGAACCCCGGCTGTGGGTTTGTCCTTGCTGAAGGAGACGGAGGCGTCTCCGTGGGGGTCCGACCTCCAAATCACACATACAGACGACTTAATGGACTGTCTGCTGATTCGCCCATCAGCCTTTAATTGACCTGCAGTGTGTGTGCGTGTGTGTGTGTGTGTGTTGGGGGGGGGGCCCCTTTGTTTCTAATACCTTGTGGGGACCATTTTCCTGACACATACTATGTTGTGGGAACCAAAGCCTGGTCCCTAAAAGGGGAAACGCTGTTTTTGGGCCAGGGGTCAGATTTAGGACTAAGGTGTGAATTAAGTTTTGGGTAGGATTAGGGTTCGGTATGTAATGGTTAGGGTTAGGGTTAGGGTTAGGATAAGGATAAGCTTTTCATGCTGTAGAAATGAATGGAAGTCAATGGAAAGATAGCCATGCAAACATGTGTGTGTGTGTGTGTGTGTGTGTGTGTGTGCGTGCGTGTGCATGTGTGTGCGTATGTGTGTGTGTGTGTGTGAGTGTGTGTGTGCGTATGTGTGCATGTGTGAGAAGAAGCTTTTCTTGTGGTGTTGCGGGGACATAAATGTGAATTATGAGGACTTGGCTGGAGGAAAAAAGGAATCAATCAGAGGTTTTTGCTGGTTCTGATCAAGTTTTAGAGACAGAATGTGTCCCCGCCATCATGGTGGAGGAGTTTCCTGCAACCCGCAGAATTAAGGGGTTAATTATAACCCAGAGGACGATGTGGACTGAAAATGGACGATTATTTACGTCTCATCAGACCTGGACAGAATTACCTGCCGGCCCCCTGCTGGACGGCTCCAATCACCAAAACACCAGGATGGCGACGCCTGATGGAGCCGCTGGTGCTGGTGATGGCGACCAGTGAACCGGACGTTTGCATAATCGGCCATTTTTTCTCTCTTTTTTTTGACAGATGCAAAGTAGACGCCTAAAGCCGTGATGGACCTGTCAGCCGGCCGCCATTAGCTGCACGCTGAGCCTCAACTCTTTTTTTTTCTTGCCAAAATACTGTTTTCCTCTCCTTCTGTCCCCCAAACATGTCAAAACGCGTGACTGCTCATCATGAGACAAACGGTGCTTTCTGGGAAGCTAGGCTAGCATTAGCGTCCTGACAGCCGCGCGCGCCGGTTAGCTGCGGTCAGTCGGTGGGCATCAGCCGGACCAACGTTATGTGGAGGAAGAAATTGCCTCGGAGGTAGTTAGCGGGACAGAGGGTGTTTTTTATTTGTTATTTTTCTGAGTGCAGGACGGATAGGCGGGGAGAATTAGCATTTAAAGTACTTGCCCACCAGGCATTAGCACACCTTGGTGGGCTCAGCCAATATGTTCCCCGCTGGCCTCCGAAAAACTCCACAAGGAGGGAAAATATCTAAAAATCATTTCACTTCAGAGGAGGAGAGGAATGTAAATGGCTCACAGAGAGAAGAACAGCAGTATCACAACAGAGATGTCAAAGTCCCTCATTAGGCCGCACATAAAAGACACTTTTTCTTTCTCCAAAACTATTTTAAACTGACTTTTGTGGCCATTTTCTTTCTGTTTTGACTCGAGATACCCTGTAAAAACAAGTTTGTCACATTTAGGACATAAATGAGCAGCAGCAGAAGCTATGACTCCCAACAGCCATTTAATTCAAAATAGTTCACAGCTGTTCATGTTCATGACATAAAATCATAAATTACTACAAAAAGTTGTAATAACACAAGAATAAGGTTGGACGTCAATAAATTGTAATAATACAGGAATAAAATCAAAGTATTTCTAGAATTAAGTTTTAATATCAGTAGAAAGAAGTCCTAATAATATGAAAACAATGTAATATAACTAGAATAGTTGTATTACTGGAACAAGCTGTAATAACACAAGTTGTAATATCTTGGGAATAAAGTCAGACGACATTGAAACTGCAGTAATACCAGAGTAAAATCAGAATATTTCTAATGAAAAAATAATTAAAATGAAAGTTGTATTAATACCAGAATGTTGCACCTCAATAAAATTGTAATAATACAAGAATAAAATCTGGATATTTATTTTTTGAAACCGTTACAGCAGAGTGTTGTTGTTGTGAGAATTGTCGTAATGCTATTATGAAAAAGCCATAATTATGAGAATAAAGTTGGAAATTTAGGAAAATAAAGTTGGAATTTTACAAAAGAAGACCTTCATGAAAAGATTAAAAACTGAATTAGGACTGTTGAATATTTTGTGAAGTTATACTTTGATAACTGTTTTACAAATATTGAATGTTTTACCATGTCAGCATCAAATTGATCTGAAATGTATGAATTTGTTTCAGTATTTTATGGAAAACGTGTGAATTCAGTTGTGTTCCCTGCGATGGGTTTGTGTTTGTAATGGTCCCAGTAGGCCGGTTTGACCTCAGCAGAGCCTTCCTCAGGCTCCTCTTCTTCCTCGGGGTCGGCAGCGTTTTGGGGGATTATGCTAACTCAGCTCGGACTGGAGGGATTTCTGCTTGACAGCCGTGTGAGAGCAAGCTGGCGTGCCGGCGTTTGGTTTCCCTCCTCCTCTTTGTTCGGCTGCGAGTCAGAAGACACGGATATGAACTTCCTCCAGTCTGTAAAGCCTCAGATCTCCTCTGGTTGTTTCCACAGCACTGACTGTGAAAGTGAACGCTTCACTTCTCTTCTTCTTTGGTTTTAATATCTCCGCCGCTCACAGAAAAGAAAAGAAGCTTTGATCGTTCTCTTGGATAAATCTCATCTTCAGGTCACAAAGCATCTGCAGATAGCCGCTTTGACGCCATCAGAGCAGCTTGCAAACGGACAAATGTCCGGTTTTTAATTTTAGCATGAAGGACATGACAGAATGGTTGGAGAAAAGCTGAAGGAGAAAATGTTTTAGTTTCCAAACAGACGGAAAATCTGAACACGTTAACAAATAGACAAATAAAACACATTAAAATCAGTCACTGCATTTCCATTTACCTTAAAATTGCACAAATTGAAATTATGAAAAGAAATTTGCTTCATGGAAACACTAATGTTCTTACACTGATGGTTTTTTAGATGTCTCAAAATTTGCATTTTTCGTAAAACTGCAATGGAAAAGCTTTTTTTTTGCATCACACAAGTTGCATGATAAACAACAGGAAGCTACTACTGAAAGAAACGACGAAGAAGAAGACGGGAAGTAGTAATATGATGTTTTTGATGACTTGTTGCACAAACAAACTTTATCACGTTTGGTTTTAATTACATTTCTTATGTCTTACAATACAAATGGAAACACTCATTAAAAACATCCAGTTTTGTGCTGGAATGAGGCAAGTTTTGTTGGCTGTTTTGAAATCAGCGTATTTCACAAAACTGCAATAGAAACACTTTTTTCACATCACACAGGAAGTGTCATGGCGGAAACGACGACAAAGACGACGGGATGTAGTTGGATGAGTGAATGCTTTAAATCAGAAACGCCATCCAATCTTTAGAAACTTTAACTGATTTAATTAATGAACTAAATTGTTTAGTTTGGGAACTCAGTCCAAGTAGCTTGTGAAAATGCACAACCTTTTCTGCTGTTTATTGATCTGTTACATTCTCATTTAAAATGTTTTATTAACTGTAATTGGGAAAATTATCTTAATAAATGCTTTCAAACTTCCAAATATATGTAATCTATGTAGCGCATCCTGAAGTAGATGGACTTTTTAAATAATATTCTAATTTATTTAATGATCTGCAAATACTTGAAACTAACACTAATCTGTCTATATTGGACAGAACAAACTGTATGTAAAATGTATCTGTTTTTAAAAAGACTAACTGGTGACGAAAATAAACAGATTTAAATTGACTGTGGTTAGTTTGAAGAGTTTTATGTCTGTGTAAACATTTTAACTTTTTATGTTTCCTGCAGATCATCTGGTCACTTCTGGCTCCGTTTGAACTTTTTTACAAGTATTGTTTTCTTTTTTAGCTGAAACCAGAACAATGACGAACACAATAAAACCAAACTTCAGTCAGTTTTAATTTGTAAAGTTTCACGTTTTTCTAATTATTTTCTCATTTTAACCACGCATCACATGAGAAACTTTTATTTTTATTCAAATATTTCAGTTTGATGGAAAAACAAAAGCATTTCAGGCACAAAAACAAATTTATGTTCTAAAACACAATTGAGGAAAGGATAAGCTTAATTATAAATACAGCTTTAAAAGTTTAAAACTTTTACGTTCATCTTGTTTTGCCTCCCAGTTTCTGTATAAACTTAGTTTTTTCTGGAGTTTGGCGCCCTCTGCTGGTGATTGGCCTTTATTTTATTGATATTTTTGTTTTCTCTTTGTGTCAAGTTGTTCTCTGTCAACATGAATTAGTCTGCAGACAGATAAAGACTCATCCATCCTCAGAAAATGTAGAGCTTGAAGGATTATGTTTCGTGATTATGGATTACGTTTAATCCTTCAGAGTATTGAGAATCAGGGCCGTCCTGTCAGGCATAAATAGAAAAATGCTGGAAGTTTCCGCCAAGAAAACTCAAATTATGAGATTAAGCTCAGAAATTTGGAATAAACCTTTTGAGCTCCAAAGCCCAGAAAATGTGCAGGAAAAAACACTTTTCAAACTCAGAGAGTTCAGTTTTTTCTAGAAAATTTTTTAATCTCAAATTTATTTTTTTTTTTGTTGTTGCAAATTTTCAGCTTTGTGTTCTTCATGTGTTAACTATGAATTTGCACCTCTGGGCCACCGTAGTTTTCAGTTGAATTGTGACATTTACCTGATTTTAAAATCCATTTTTGGATGATAATTAAAAGAGGAGAAGCTTCTTTTTTTATGCTTTTGTCAACAAAAAACAAACAACAAATATTGAAATGTTTTAAAAAAAACAGATTTATTTTTTTCTTTGTGACACAACGTAAGGCTCAGAACTTGTTGCACACTCGAATCAAAATATACACGTTTCATTGGATATAAAACCAATAATCACCTCTCAGATAGCCGTGTATAAAACATGTATGTACAGTCAGGTGACCTTTGACCCGGTTCGGGCTCCCGCTCTACCGGACAATGAAAGGTCACGATGCATTCGGGTGCACCCAGGGAGAAACTGAACACGCAGCTGGATCGCTGTGTTCGCAGTTAAAAGCTTCTTCACAGTAAATAAAAGGACTTTATGTCCAGCATTTGGAGTGTTTTCATTGGTCCATTTTACATCATGGGGGGGAATCCTGGCAACTCTCGACACCAACAGAAACCCTCAAAAAACACATGTATAAACAAACCATTTCTTTCAAAATAATTGCAAAGTAAATGTCATTTAAAGACAAAAATCTATGAAAAATAATGTAATATTCTTAGGTTTATAGAAAACATTTCAGCCAATAAAATTAATTCAGACCTAGTGGGCGGAGTCAGATCACACCACTGGAATCGACCAATCAGAGGAGACTTCTTTAGCTTCAGGGAAATCAACAATTCTCATCTATGGAAGAATTCAACTGCCAAAAGTGGGAAATAAATTCAGGAGCATTATTTTTGTCATCGTGAGATATAAAACGCTTTCAGACAAGAAACTTGAATGTTATTTAAAACTTGTCAAAATGAGACATTTTATTGAAATGACTTTCGCATCAGATGGTAAAGTGAGTTTCAAGTTTTAGTAAGTTCTTGTTATAACGAGATGTAAAACATTATTTTTTAAAAATCACTAACAGGAAAGTTTCATGTTTTAGTAAGTTTTAATATTATAACATTAAAGTTTCTTTTTAACAAGTTTCATATCTTTTTACAAGGTGAGAAACTTTTGTTATAACGAGTTTTACATCTTGGTATAACAAGTTCTTTGTTTTAACTAGTTTCATATTGTGTTGCGTGAAAAACTGATTTTATGTTGTTACAATGTGGAAGTTTAATGTTCTGATGAGTTTCATCTCATTATAACGCAAAACTTTTTTCTTTCAGCTCCAAAGTTTCACACTTTGACAACATCTGAAACTCATTAAATGAGAAATTCATATAAGATACAAGGCTCATAAAACGTGAAACTGTCCACAATAATGCAACGAGAAACTTTGTTATAATGAAATATAAAAATCAACATGTGAAATTTATTATATAAAACTGTGAAACTCTGTATGGAAAAGGTTTCACATTACAACATGATAAAACTCATCATGACAAACTTTCACAGTATAATAAAAAACTTTCATGTTATACGACGTAAAACTCGCTATAATGAGAAAGTTTGTTTTAATGAAACAAGTTTAATAAAGTTTTCCGCCGTAACAATATGTGAAAAACATTAAAACGAAAAAGTTTTACTTTATAACGAGATAAAACTCGTCAAAACGCGTTGTAACATGATGTGAAACTTATTGCGTTGTGAAATTTTCACGTTAAACATCTGAACTGGGACATTTTTTCCTTTTCTAATTGAAGTTCCTCAAACTTTGCCCAGGTGCCCCGAACGCATCGCCACCGCAAACCTCAGCAGCTCATTTCTACGAAACACTTCGTTCAGACAGCAAAATATCGTGTTACGCTGAAAATGGAGTGGACTTCCGAGTGGCTGGAATGTCGACAGTTTGAAGAATTAAGACATAAATGAACCAAACCAGCAAACTTTGACTAAACCGTCAGAAGATTTCACTTTATGATGTTGCGACTTCAGCGCTGGGTTGAAGGCACGCCGCGAAACCAAACGTCAGCAAATCGGTCAAAGTCATTTACATTTTCACAGGAAAAGAAGAAAAACACCACCAATAAAAGCCTGAACCACTATTATCTTGTTTTGTTTAGTCCTTAAAAATCAGAAACCTGAGGCAGGTGGAATTGTTTGTATCTAAAAAGGCTGTTTTTGGTTTTAGCTGTAGTGGATCACAAACGTATAAATTAAAAACGTTCCAAGAGACACGCAACTAACAAAACAAAACATTCATCTTCGGGTCGAAGAAGGCAGCGGAAACGGCCGAGCTCACCGACAGCCAGCACAATAAAACAAAAGCTCAGGAATGATTAAAATATTGCTACAATATATGATTACATAATGATTGCATATTTGGGAAAGAAAAGAGCCAGAAAATGACGAGAAAGAAAAGTTAAATCTAAACGACGGAGCGAAGCTGCTAAAACACTCAGTTCACATGTTTGATGCTACAGTAACCAACATTACAAAACACTAACAGAAAAGCACAAACAACACCAATAAAATACACAAAAATAGGAATAACATCTGCAACACATCTCAACAGTAAACCTTTATCAACTGTAAACCTGCTTTTGCCAATTCAGAGGCTTCATTTTGTGTTTGAGTCAGAATAAGGCACAGAGGTCGTTTGAAGGTCAGAGAGGCGTCTCTAGACAACGCCCCGGTGAAACGAGACGTTCAGAAGCTACGACTTCCCAAACTGGGCTCATCATTTAACTATCTTAATTTTTTATTAAATCAGGCGAGAATCAGAGACTAAAGTGATCATTCTGAGTTAAAGTCAGTTCTGAAGGATTTGCGAAGGCCGACTTTAATCCGTGATTAAAAGTCAAAAGGCAGAAGACGCTAAAAACGTCCCAACAAGGAGGACAGTAAATTCTGACAACTTTTATCAAACAGTTAAAACTCAGAATACTGACTTTTCTCTGACTTTAGAGAATAACTACAGGACTTCAGAACCTCTGAAGTGTCGTATTTATGGGACAATCCTACCTTCCTCTGAAGGTAAAGAGTCTAAAAAAAACAAAAAAAAACACAATAATTTAACATCACAGCAGACTTTGTGTTGGTTTCTGCATCGGAATGATTGGAGTGTAGTGGACGCCGTATAAAAATAAAAACTATCCTCCGGCTCAGATGGACGACTTGGAGAAGGAGACGCGCAGGTGGTGCGTCTCGCCCAGGTCGTGGTTATGGAACGTGATGAGGCAGTCGATGGCTTCCTCCACCGAACCCATCTGGATCAGAGCCATCTTATGGTCCTTCCTGGAGGACAAAAAGGCTGTTAAAGGCTTCTACGCTAGCTTGACTATGACAATCTAAACATGTAGATGTGCTGTGGAATTCTGTTTGTTTCAGTTCAGTTAATAAAAACATCAGAGCAGGTGCTTAAATTAGCTAATCTACCACCGTTGTGTTCATAAAATGACTTAATAAGCACAAAATAAACTTGTGTCTTTATGAAAACATAAAGACACAACCAAAGTCAAACAATGACTTGTTAAAGGTTCATAAATGTGGAAACTGTTTGACAACAGGATCGTGTTCTTCAGAGCCAAGTCTGTGGGAATCAAGGATTTAGACTACAGACAGTTGCTGACGCTTTAGTAACAGGAAGTTTTAATCTCATAGGTTTCAAGGTTAGAAAGAGCAAATCTGTGACCTACTGGAAGAACTTGAAGGCCTTGACGGTGGCTCCAGAGCTGGAAAACAGCATCTTCAGGTCGTCTTCAACCACAGAAGGGCTAAAAAACGCAAGCAGACCAGTTTCATAAGAGCGCTGGCATCGTTTTCTTACCTTCCTCCTCCGGTTTGCCGAGTCTGGCTGAGTTCTGGAGACTTACGGGATGTTGGAGAGGTGCAAGGTGGCGGAGGGAGGAAAGATGTTGGAGTAGTTTTTGGAGCCTGGCTTCTTAAAGCGGTGCAGCGGGGAGTTGCTGTAGTCTTTGGTCAGGCCCTGGTCCTCGTGGCCTTCGCGGGGAAGCTGGACGCTGGTGTGTTTGGACAGCGTGATCCGGAGAGGTTTCCCATGCAGCCGCTGGCCATTCAGGTGGCTCATGGCTGCCAGGCAAAGCAGGTTAAAGGTCAACACCTCTACCTTCACATTCTGCTCCTACTTATTAGTAATGGCAACATCAGGATGCTAAAGACCCTCATATGCAGAAAATTTATACAAAACGGTTTCAATAAGTCAATAAGGGCAACAATGATTCATGAATTTTCGGCTTTGAAGAAATCATTTTGGAAAATCTGGATTTTTTTTTTATCAATGCATTCCTTGAATGATGTGAGGATGCACACGGCGGCCATCTTGTTTGACAAGTTTGTTTTAAAAGTGACCCATTATGCTTCCTGGAGCAGGACGGGATGGGTCTGTGGCAGGGGTGTCCAAAGTGTGGCCCGGCATGATAGGATTTTGTGATAGAAGCCAAGAGAGGTCAGTTTTCACCATCAGACACAAAACTGATCACACAAAAAAATTGTAAATTGGTTGTTTTGCTTTTTTTCTAAGTAATTCTGAAAACTTTATAATGTTTTGGATCTTTAATGATATGCAGTAGTTTAAACTTGCCACTGCTCTCTGGTCCATAAAAAACATCTTCATTACATTTATTCCACAGAATCATTCTTAGATAATGACATTCAAGTCTGGTTGCCAGGTAACGGGCGGAACTCTGCTGGGGTTGCCGGGTAACGGGCGGAACTCTGCTGGGGTTGCCGGGTAACGGGCGGAACTTATAGTTTTTTAAAAATCATTTGTTCTGTTCTGAGAAGAAGTAGAAACCCGAATGGAAGAATGAAAATGGGTCACACTGAGCGTGTGCAGACGGTTACCTAGCTGAGCCTGGGTACTGTCACACATCTGTACCAGAGCGTTTTCCTTCTTGTTGAACAGGATCTTCACTCTCATCACGTCTCCATAAACACCTTGACACACAGTCAGAAATGAGAAAAAAACATTTCAATATTCATCGTAGTTGGAGTCACACTGTGTCATAATTCCTACGTGTATGAAGCAGAGCACTGACCCTTCGTCTTACTGGTAAACACTGTTTATGGAAATGTTGAACTTTGATGGGAATATCAAACTAACATGAAGGAGGTTAACAGTAAAAATAAAAAACAAATTGGTAAATATAACTTTGAAGGCAAGGATTCCTGAATGATTATTCACAGGAAATGCAAGTGAAGAAATTAAGGACAAGGGTCAGAGGAAATTAAATAAAACGATGGCAGATTACACCATGTAGACACTGAATTACAGGGTTTGATGAAACAAAACCAAGCAGCTGGTTCAGCACTGAGGACATGCAAACTGAAAGAAACCCAGCATGCAAACTTAAACTGAGGCTCAGTGAACTGAAATGAAGCAACAATACATGCAGCTCCTCAGAGTGTCAGAAGCTCCAGACTGAAAAGCTCCGGCTTGTTTGGACTTGGTTTCCATCAGCAACCAACTGGAAGGAAGTTCTCACTTTCATCAAGATCATCATCACTTTGTTTTTTACCATTATAGCTATTTTCTTTACTATTCAGTATTTTCTTTACTATTTTATTATGTTTACCATTATTAATACTTTTTTATGATTATTAATTTTTTTACTTTTACTACATTTTTAATTTTAGATTATTTTTATTTTTTTTTTACTATTTTCACTATTATTATTGTTACTATTACTGAGAGGAAACACAATTTCCAAAAAGAAAAAGGTTTTCTTCAGAATAAGAGCTTCAATCTTCGTATGTTTGGGTTTTGAATAACTAATGTGTGTAAAACAGGAAGAAGAGACAAGATGGACTTTCAAAATAAAGTTTACAGTTGGTCTTCAATATAAAAGCCCAAATTCTTAAGTGGATTTACTTAAAAGTTATAGTTATCCAGGAACATGGATTCCACTGTTTTTTCAAAATAAAGCTCAAACGTTCAAATATGGCAGCACATTATGGACATTTCCTCTGGTAATCTTCTGGTTTATTAATAAAATGTGTTCATCTGTTAATTGCATACATTAAAAGACCAAAATATTCAAAACATATGGAAGAAGTTTAAACTATTTTTACCTCTTTTCAACCACTAAATTTAAACTAATCCAACTAAGTTGAACCTATTTATATTACACAAATATTAAACCACTGCTAACAGGAACTGATTGTAATGTTTTGCTGAGATTTTGCCAACTTTCAACTTCCAACTGAATTACTGAGGCCAAATATTTAACCCTGACAGGAGCGTCAGACATCGGAGGAAAAGCTCCACGTATTGCAGATAAACTCAAATCAACTCAAAAGGTCGAACAAAACAAGCAGACACTCATTTCTCATGAATCAAGAAACAAAAATCAAAATAAAATAAAAAGAAATTCAAAACAAAAACCAGAACATCCAGGTGGTACTGATAATTCAAAAATAAGAAGCTAGTGACAACATACCGAAGAGAATAAAGAGGCAGTGGGGCGTAACTCTCTTTAAAGACAGCAGAGAAGGCAGCGGAGGGACAGGACAGGTAAAGGTGGGAGGGCAGGACAGGTGGAGGGTCCGAGGCGTTTCCATGGCAACAAATTAAAAGGGGAAGAGAAAAAAAACAAACAAAAAGACAGGTGAGGGGTCAATCAGAAGGATAAATTACCTTTGGAGAGGATGGGGTTAGATAATGTCAAAATAAAAGCCTGAGTGAAGCTCAACATTCGACCTTCAAATCTAACAAAATGGAGTCAAATTTTAGTTTGTGGCTCCGACATTACAAAGATACGTTTCCAGAGGTCATCAGAGGTCATCAACAGCATCTTCAAAGCAAAAGCAGCACAAAAAAATTATTGCTGCACAAACATAATTGAGTTAAATTAAACTTCTTTGACCTTGTAAATGACCTCTGTGGTTGACCTCTGATGACCTCTGGAGACTTATTAATAACTTGACATCTTTAAATGGCACAAACAAAACGTTTGAGACCTTCTTGTTAGATTTGAAGAAGGTGGGGGCGACTTCACTCAGGTAAAATCAGATCATTTCAAACATGACTCAACAGGTGTGTGTTCTGTGTGAGGATGCAGGTGTGGGAGCGGGGAGGGGGTGATGATGTCATAACAGGAAGTTGGAGCTAAAATCCTCAGAGGAAGTGTTTATGTTTCAGAGGCCGGAGTTCAGGATTCCACTCAGCTCTGTGATTTCAGACATTTTGATCAGATACTTTCAGCAGTTTGGGGATAAGGCAGGTGAGTGTTGCCCGTCGGCGCCGCTCACCTCAGGGTTCAGGTTGCTGACCAGCAGGACCGAGTGTCCGGCGGGGATGGAGTGGAAGCCCAGCCTGGCGGTGGCGGGCAGGGCCAGGGAGGCCAGCGCTCCGGGGAGAGCCGGCACCGTCAGGCCCGGGTAGGCCGAGGACACTGGACAGGAAAACACCACAGACAAACCTGGATGAAACCACGATTATTACACCAGGTGTTGGTTCACAGCAGGGGAGGAAAAATCATTTCATCTTGGGACAAATCGACATCATTGGTGGCGAAATCGGTTTAGGTTTTCAAAAACCTCCGGATCAATACTTTTCCTTTTTCATCAAACAAAGACAATCAGCAGAAGTTTAGCATCAAACATTTTTAGGGTTGAATATTTGATAAATCGTTCCCGTTACGGAGTCTGTGACGCTGGCCTCTGATTGGCCGCAGCTCCTCAGGTGAGACTCACCTGCTGGCTGAATCGCGAACGCCGGCGGAAAGCCGTGTGTCGCTCCGGCGTATGGCGCTGCAGAAATGATTCCTGGAGCTGCAACACAGAAACGCTCTGCGTTATCGGAAAGGAGGATCTGAGGCTGATTCTACTTCCTGTCTGGTTTCTGAGCAACTTTTTAAAATCTGTTTCTGTAGATCAGAGACTTTCAGAGAGCAAATCAGCAACCGCCTGACAATCAAGTTACATCAAATATATAGTGACTAGAAAAGCATAGCATTGAATTTATAACTAAGCTTTGCATTAATTACTAACTAGCTTGTTCAATAATTCATTAATTATATGTTACAGACGTATAATTAATCAAATACATTCAATAATAATCCCAGGCATAACAGGCATTTATTTCACTGATTAAACTTGCCACCCTTTGCAAAGCCCTGCTGCAGCAAACGTCTCGCGGACGTCAGCCGGACGTCAGCCGGACGTCAGCCGGACGTCTCGCGGCAGCGTGTTGGGCCTGTTGGGCCGTCCTTACCGAAGGCGGCGGCCATGGCCGGGTGCTCCAGGCCGGGCTGGCTGTCTCCGGACGGCAGGTCCGGTCTGGTGAAGTCCCGACTCTTCTCGTTGTTGTATTTGACGTTGAGGCTGGTGAGTTTGGAGAAGCTGATCCTCAGGGTGCAGCAGCCGTTATAGATGTTCTGTCCATCCAGAGTCTGGAACACAACAGAGCCGTCAGGGAGCCGCCCGCCGCAGCACCGGGAGCTGCGAGCAGCACTGGTTACCAGTTTGGCTGCCTGGGCAGAAGAGCCGTCTGAAAACTGCAGCAGCGCCTGGAACTGGTTGTTCTTGGTGAAGATGATGATCCGCAGCACGGTGCCGAACTTTGAGAAGATCTGAGGACCAAACAGGAGCAGAGACACGACTTCGGATGAAAGTTTAACCGCAGGTTTTTAAAGACAGGTTTAATGCTTTGAATCATTTCAACACAGCGCCGTCAATTGATAAACCATCAAAAACTATCAACATTTTCAATTCAAATCAATTTTTTTCTTAATCAGACTGGATCAAAGTGTTTCAGGAAGTTCTGATCATTCATGGAGCTTCTGTAGAAAAGTGGACTGTGGTCGCAGACATTAGCATGAGCTGAACACAATATAACTATATGTGCATGTAATTCATCTTGATCAAAACAGTCACATATATTCAGCCTCGGGTATGAATATATGCGATTCATCAAAACTGACACATTCCAGAAGGGCGACTTTGTAACTCTGAAGGTTCAAACCCAGATTTTAGCCGGATCTTTAGTTTCTACCTGCAAAACCTGAAGCTAATCGTTCCTCTAAAGGTGTAACGTCTGGGCGAAAGCAATGTTCTCACCTGGCAGAGGGCGTCCAGGGTGACCGGGTACAGCAGGTTCTCCACCACCACCCTCAGCACCGTGCTGGGAGCGGCCATCTGCGGGTCCACATGGGAGGAGCTGAGGGCCCTCAGAGCCGCTTGGGCCCTCTGGCAGAGAGAGAGCAGTTAACGGGGGCAACCAGGGCCACCAGGGGCCACCAGTCTGGAGACGGCGGGAGTTACCTCCTGATTGGGGGAGTTGTCCGTTTTTAACTCCTTGTGGTTGGAGAACTGCAGGTAGACGGGTTGGTGTCGGATGACGGGCATCATAGTGGAGTAATAACCCACCATGTTCTGAGCTGCTTCCTCCGAGTTCATCTCCAAGAAGGCCTGACAGGCGACACGACAGATTTCAACAACTCAAATTCAGGACCTCAAAGCTCATGGCGACGGCCTGTACCTGGTTCTTGGCTTTCAGCATCAGCAGGTTAGTGACGTCGCCGAACGGCAGACCCAGGCTGATGACCTCGGCCTCTGTGATGTCACTGGGAAGCTTGCGGATGTGGATGACCCGCGACGGCAGGCTGGGGCCTCTTATGTCACCTTTGAACTTCTTGCTGTCGTTGCCATTGGCTGCAGGAGCAAAACGTCAGAACATTCAACCACTAAGTGGTGAGGTCGTTTTCTAGACCCCCTGCATGTTATTGTGCACAACGATGCCGCAGGGCAATAAGACAGGGGTATTGGTAATTCAGTGCAGTGCGCCATAGCAAAGGGAAAATATCGCAGAAAAACCACTGAAGAAGAACTCAAAACCACTCGCATTCTTTTTTCTCGCTCTCTGTGTCAGCTACGCAACACACAGACTTGTTGCCGTAGCAACGGACAACAACGCCACTTTGTTTCAAGTTTCAACACCCAAAAAACACAGAAATATTTTCCACACAAAGATCAAAACATTCATTCGGGTTCAGTTTCATGTTTGTTTTATGGTTAGTAAGTGATCGCTGTGGTAGATTAGCTACTACTGCTATTAGCTAAGCTAACACCTCAGTGGTACATTAGCTACATTACATTAGCATTAGACTTGACGGCTAAAACCAATGCTAGTCATTGTTAGCCATCAGCTTTTTGGCCTCCATCAGGTCCTGCATCAGGTCTAAATCTTTTTGACATGCATTTAATTCGTACTCCAGCTGTTCCTGGAGTACGAATTACTCCAGGAACAGCTGTATTCTATAAAAGTTTATTGTATGATAAACTTTTATAGAACACAAAATGGATCTTAGTGTTTTATTGCTGTTGTAAATTTTTCCAATTATTAAAATGTTTCAATGTTCCAAAATGTTAAAACATTTTAAACTGAAATCATTCTGGTGTGGAAGAAATCATGATGCAAAATATCACAGATGATCATTTTTATCCAAAATTTAAAAATTGATAGAAAAACAATGAAAACTTTGGGTAAATTTCTGACCTGTGGTGCTCATGATATACGGGTCGCTGGAGACGCTGGAGAAAAGCTCGTCGGATCCTCTCTGAAAATAAAAATAAAACTCATCACATTTAATCGGCCACAAAACTTTTAAGTTTTAATTATGCAAACAGTAAAAAAACCAAAAAACTTTCTGAATTAAAGAAGTAGAAAATCACTCCTGTGCACAAGACTGTTGGGCAGAAACCCTTCATTACAGACAGACAGTTTCTCCTTCAGAGAAAGTGATGCAGTGACACACTTCTACAGCAGATGGCGCCTCACAGATGCAACTGTGGTGACTTTGAATCAAACTGGCAGGAACACTGGAAACAGATCATGCCACAGGAACATCACCTGCAGCCTCTGATTCCCGCCCCACCAGCAGAGGGAGCCGGGGGGTAAATTCCTGAACCAGTTCAATAAAAAACAGATGCTGACAAACAGGCAGAGTCTCATTCAGCAAACTGAAGGGCCCTCGTCTCCAGCTGAAGGACTCAAACTACAGAGTTCAACCAGAATGTTTCACAGGAAACCCAGAGTGAAGGTTTCGGTCAAGATTCACCAATAAAAAAGCAAAAAACTCATAAAAAATGTTTAAAGTTGACAAGAAAATTGAAAATCTGATAAGGTAATTATGTTACTGTTATGTACATTAAACTACACCTAAAGCCCAACGGCTGTAACACATAAAAAAGGCAACCATAAAAAAGTTTTAAAATAAATATTAATTTTTTGCACTTTAATAAATAGCTCCCAACAGGTCTGAACCGGGTGTGATCCACGCCATCTTGGTAGGCAGGGGCACTTTAACCACCACTGTGAAATACTAAGATAAATATCGCTGATATTTACTGTAGTACTAGCAAAATTAGCTTAGCTAATGTAGCTTTTAGCTGCAAGCTAAGATGGACATGTAGCCTCTGTGTTTGTTACTACACATACTTATTCTGCCTGCCACAAACCTTTTTATTCACCCAAAGAGTTTGTACCTCTTTTAAAAAGCTGCTTAACACAGATTGTATGTGTTCATAGATTTCAGGCCGTGAAGCTCCTCTAGCTTCATGTTCACCAGGCAGTTGTATCGTAGAATGAGATTGGAGGCAGCTTGGCCACGCTGTGACATATTTTCCTTCTCCGTGTCATACGGGTCGATCCTGAGAGCCGCCATTTTGTTCATGCATCTTTTCTCTCACATTGGTCAAAGTTGTTTGTTGGGCTGGAAGCCATGGATTGATTGCTTGGATCGATTGCTTGGATTGATTGCTTGTATTGATTGCTTGTATTGATGGCTTGGATTGCCTACCAAGATGGCGGGGATCACTTACAGTTCAGACTTGTGTTTTTTTGACATTGGTGGAAAACTGACAAATTGTTTGCACATATTTGAAATGGAAACAGCCGGCGTGTTTACCAGAACGCACATCAGTGCTCGAAAAGTCTGAAGAGCTATTATTGATCTGGACTTTTTTAAATTTCACAGGTTGCTGGCTGTTTGGAAGGCGATAAAGGAAAATGAAGGATGTTTTTTACTGCTACGCTGCATCTCTCTGCTTCCAGTTTTGCTGCTTCATCGTTTCATCTCTGCAGGAAGCCAAAGGTTTCTGGCTTTTTCTTTCTACCTGTATAAAGCTGCTGGGATCTGCTTACCGATCCTCCCATGAATAATAAAAGCAGCAGAAACCCGAGCGCCTCTCTCCACTGAGCCCTCTATCTCCGTCTCCATCTCCGGCCGACAGCTGCCGGACAACGGAGCCGCTCTGCTCAGCGGCCACCAGCTAACCGCCATGAAATGACCGAACCGCCGCGCTGCTCCTTCTGATGACATCACTGATGATGCGGCTCGTTGTGCCACATCACTGAGGGATTGAAAATACCTCATTGTTGATGGAAATGATAACAGAAAACTGAAGCTCAGGAACTGTTTCCACGGTTTAAATGAAATATAGCGAGAAACTGAAAAGCTACCAGGGCTGATCTGAAGATGTTTCCCAGAGTTGTGGAGTAACTAGTTACATTTACTCAGATTCACCTGAGTAACGTTTTTGAAAAAAATACTTTCACTATGCTGTACTGTTTATTTTTACTTGAGTAATTTTATTATGACGTATTGCTACTCTAACTTGAGTAAAACTTTTGGCCACGCTGCCTCCAGATAAAGCTGCATGTTTCTGGATCAAACTGGTTTCTCTGCAGGTTCAGGACAATTTAAGAATCTGTCTCTCTTTTTTCTCGTAATACTTCGGGAGATTTGGTTTGACTGATGACCAAAGATGAAACATCTGCTCCATCTTCAGCTGCTGTGGTTCTTTCTCTGCTCTGAGTCAAACCAACCTAACCCTTTCAGCAACCTGTTCCCCTACTGGCCTGTGGGGGCGCTGCACCAAGAACCACTGAAGAAAATGACACAGAAGAAGAAGACACTAAGCGCAACTTCCTTCTTCACCAAATGGAAAGAAAAATGGAGTGGCGTCAAGGATTTCCCTTTGGTCTTTTGTTAAAGACAATGAGCCATTTCTCCTGCTAGCACTAGCCTAGCGTGTTTGTTTTGGTTGTATTTACCCAGAATGCCCTGCGCTGTAGTCCACTTCCTGATTTTGTAGTGGTCTCCGGTCCGCTTGGCGTTCACATACGCATTCTGACTGGACCGGAGTTCACTTCGACTGAACCAGACTGAGGTCTGGAGGTGGAGCGGAGTTCACGCTTCCACAACTGAACTGGACTTTCTAAACAAGCGGACTGGAGTCGGATTAAAGCGGACTGAACCGGGCTGCCGTGAATTAATCCTAAATCTCATTTCACAGTAATAAGAGGCCAAAGTGCAGCCTTGGAGCCTTTACTGATTTATTTTGTGACTCAAATCCAATTCATGAATTATACAAATCTGACCAGCTGCTTTATGTAGATGGCGACTCCTTTATCTTTAATTCAGGCAAATATTACCCACCAATTAAAGTCTTCTTTCAAGGGACCACATTAGGTGCAACACAGAGTACCTGTATTTTTATAAACGTTCTTATTTCACTTTAATTTCATAGCAAACAGACCCATGTAGTGAGACATCCAACTTATAAATAAACTATGGAAAAGGTGATGCATTTTGAATCAGGTTAATCACCAGAGTCACAGGAATCATCTGAAAAGAAACTCATTGAACCGGATGAGGAATTGCTGCATGCTTTCCCAAACTGTCAGATGTTTCTATCAGGCCTGTCTGAACACGACGCCACCCTGCTCACCTGCTGATCAAACTAATCACCTGGGAAGAAATGTTGATTGGAACATTTTACCAGTTTTCTTCCAGTTAATCTGGGTTTATTCCCGACATTCACAGACCTGCTGGGAATCTGGGAATTCCTGAAACCTGCAGCTTTCCTTTCTGTGGATTATCTGGGGCGGTTCTGGTCTCGCTAACAGAACCGGAGGTTAGCACTGAACTGGCTTCAAGTTACTCGCCCGAGGTGAGAGGAGGAAACCGGAGAGGATGCCGCCCCCGCTCATCGCATCACTTCCTGCTCTGATCCCCTCAGATATTACCGTTTCTCCAATCAATGCCGCGTTCAGGAAGAAACCAGGGCAGGACTGAACACATGCTAACAACGTTTTTCAAATATCAAAAAGCTTTACTGCTGAACAATAAGTGATCCGCACTAAACAGGAAACCAGCTCAAAACTAAACGTCTCATTAAAAGTAAAAGAAAGTACGCTTCCATTTTCCCTGATTGAGATAATTTGGAAAAATAAAACGTTGTCACAGCTGGATAATAACTCAATAATAAAATACATCGAGACAATATGTCATTATGAAAGGACAAAACGTCTGGTCCAGAACCGCACTGCATTCTGGGGGATGTACACAGAGGAAAGGCCTTAGCCCAGCTGAAGCTAACTAAGCTAAGTTAGTGACTTCAACTCACTCACTCGTTCCTTGGTTGCCTAGCAACAACATGCTGAGTAACTTAGGCAGCAGCGGTTTGTTTCTCTGCTGTCCCTCATAACTGTTTAAAAATAATATGAATGGCAGCATTTCAGATATTTAAAGCAAAAAACTAATTATCTATAATTATCAATATCGACTGATATGAATGTTTTTATCGTGATACATATTCCAGCCTTATTGTTCAGCCCTAAGATGTATTAAGTTTTATTTATTCTCTCCATTTAAGCATAAAAACTACAAATTTCCACAATTTTCAGCCTATAAACACATTAAATATAACTTATAAGAAATTTGACTTTTTAATATAATGCCTTGAAATCAGGCCTCCGTCTCTTTAAGAAGCTCCTGCTCTTTTGAAGCTCCGCCTCCAGGAAGTCATTCCAACATGGCTCCTCTATTAACCCTTTAACAACATTTTACCAGCGTTGCTCTGAGCAGCAGCTCCTATAATGAGCTCAGCAGATGTTTGCTAATTGCTGTTGACTAGTCTGAAGGAGCTGAGTGGGGGAGGAGCTATGTCTCGAAGGCGGGGCTAGGTCCACTCAGGTGTTTTTGCACAGCTGAATGGTTGCTATGGAAATTAAAGGATTTCTCAAACATGAAAAGATCAAAGGAAATAATGTAACAAGATGGAAATTTCACGATGCAACCCCTTTAATAAATGTGTTGTTGCAATTCCTCATGGTTTTTGGCAGGAATGTGATGCCATAAAACATATAATTCAATCCAGGTGAGAAGGCATTGCTGCATTTAACCACTGCAGCGCTGGATTTGTGGTGTTTTTATGCTTCATACTAAGCAGTCTGAAGGTATGAGGTGACCTGAAGTAAATCCACTACTTCCTGCTCTCACCTTGAACAGAAACACTGTCTGAGATGCACAGCAGGCTGCAGAGCAATCCATTTAAACAGTCACACCAAATACAGCCGAAACATATCGCTGGATCGATCACACACCTAAACATTTCCTCGGTTAAAAATAAAAAAAGTCACGCCGTGAAGACTCGTCTGTCCTCAGCGGATCGTGGGCTGTAAATGCTCCAACACGCTCTGGTATCTTCCAGTTTTACTGTCCAATTACTGCATTCCTTAGACATGTGATAAATCGGCCGAACGCTGTTCACACGACGAGAAACAAACTCCGGTATGGCTGACAAAAAACAGCAAATTAAACGATAATTATCTCAACAGATCTGTGGAATCAATAATGGCTCTGTTGAACATTTCTCACCATGGCAACAGATAAGATGTTAAATATCTGAAGATTTTACTATTTTCTCCACAAGAGCATCAATAAATATCAGTACATTTTAAAATATTTGTGTCATGCAGTCACTTTCATTCAGTTATGTCAAAAATAATATATATTTTTTTAATTCATTTTTATTTTAACTGCAATAGTGCAACAAAATATTACAGTAAAATTTTAAGTGATACTTTTGTTTTAGGCAAAAATCAGTTCTGCAGGAATTTATGTGAAGAGCTAAGCTGGAAAATTAATAGAAACCAAGTTTTTTAACTTAGGGCTTGAACAACTAATTGTGATTAATCATCAATATTAAAGGAATTACTGACTTCAATCAAGCATGTCTGTCAGGGGTGTTAAAACTGTGGTCTGGGGGCCTCTGAAATAATTTTGATTATTTTAGAACAAGTCAAAATTTGGCCAACAAAACAGAAAATAACCGACAACCCTGAAAATATTTTTTAAATGATCAGTTTTTCTTCTTTTACTTTTGTTTTGGATTTGTGAGGATTTATGGATTTAACAAGCAAAACAAAATCACAAAACTTTGAAATGCAAAAATGAGCTTAAATTATTTTTTTGGCCAATGAATACCTTAAATTTGCTGGTTTTGGCCTCAGAGGACAAAAGTTTGAACTATATTTTAATTTAAAAAAAAGTCTACTAAGGCATTTGCACTAGAAACTAGATCAAAATACTTTAGATTTTTTGCAGTGTAACCATTTATAGATATCATGAGGATCAGATTTTTACAAACCAGAAAAATCAGGAAAATTTTAGGAACTCAAATGTGTTGAACTGTGATTTCTAACCCTTCATCATTGAGAACCGTTATTTACCAGATTTAGTTTGCAGTTAATAATCAATTAGAACCACAGAAAGCTTAAAGACGAATCCTCAAACTGGAATGAGAGCAAACAGAGCAACAAACCAGGGCCAGGATGGAAAGCAGCAGGAAGAACAAGCAGAGGTGCCTACCTTAGTACCAACTGTTATATCGTGGTGGACACTGCTGTGAAGAAAAGAAAGCATGTTAGAAGCAGCAGGGAGAAAAACTCAAAAACAAGCAAAAACAAAATAATAAACAAATAAAAGGGCAGAAAATGGTGGAGGTTAAGAGACGGCGCGAGCGGAGAGGCAGGAGACGGAGAGGAGCCCAGCAGAGACGGCAGGGTGAGACCAAGCAGAGCCGCTGCACCACCACCACCAACAATTATTATTATTATTATTATTAACTGCTTCTGGGTCGCTCTGCTCTAAAATCATGACTCACACCAAATACTAAATCAGAACCGTTTCTACAGTCGGAACCAAACCCAAAACAAAAAACTGTCATTTCATTTCAAAATAATCATGTTTTAGACTGAAATTAAACAGCTAAAGTGCAACATTGTGGGTCAGAACTGAAGCCAGTGCAATTAAAACATCAATCATATTTAAAGGGCCAGTTTTATGTGTTTTCCAGGCACATTGTTCCACTTTATAGCTCAATCAAGGAATTATGTTAACATCATTTGTTATAACTGTGCTAAAAATGCCAAAATGCTTTCTTTTTAAAACTCAGAAACAACAATATGATGATGTGGGTGAAATGGTATTAAAAGTGCTTTCTTACTTTAGAAATTTGACTTCCTGACTTAAATTGAAATTGGGCTTCTGTCTCTTTAAAACCTCCTGCTCTTTTGAAGCTCCGCCTCCAGGAAGTCATCTGAACATGGTTCCTCTATTAAACCTTTAATGTTTTACCAGCCTTCTCTGGGAAGTAGCTCCTACAATGAGATCAGCTGGGAAGTTATAACTTCAGCAAACAGCTGGGAAGTAGCTACTACTTCCCAGCTGTTTGCTAATTGCTGCTGGCTAGTCTGAAGGAGCTGAGTGTGGGAGGAGCTCCGTCTGGAAGGCGGGGCTACATCCACCAACGCGTTTTAGAAACCGAATGGTTGCCATGGAGATTACGGATTTCTAAAACTTTGATGAAACACCACATTTGTGAAACATATGCATAATTTTATATAAAAACACAAAGCTGACCAAATGTAGCATTTTAAAAGTCTGGAAATAAAAGCACAGAGTTTGAATGATGGAGCCTGGACAGTTTGTTGATCTTCATTCTTACAGGAACGTAAAAACAAATTCCTGCGTGTCGTCAGGCGATATCTGCAGCAGGAAATGATAAAATGCAAATAATGAACATGTGTTTGATCACAGCAGAAGTTTTGTTCCTGTTAAATCTGCTTTGGTTAACAAACTGTTTGCTCCAAAAGTCAACCAAATACAGCCTGATGTCGGCCAAAATGCTTTAAACGAACTTCTGAAGCAAACGCAACAAGTCCAAGAGCTTTTAGGAGCCTGGTTCTGGTTGGTTTACTCCTACTGGTTCAGGAAAATGTGTCAAAACTTTTAACTGAAAAGAATAAGCAAAACTATCGACAAAATCCTGAAGTAAACCTACAGCAGACAGAGAGGTCTCACTATGCTACAATAAATACAAAACAAGCTCTCTGTAGACATAGAGGAAAAAAAATTAAAAATCGATATAACATTTGAGTTTCTGGATGTGTGAAAAGGCTCCAGCAATTCTCATAAAATAAATCTTTGCAAAAGAAATGAAAGACGATGATTCACACAGAGAAGACACAGTGGCTCTGAGAAGTCTGAAAATCTACACAATTCTGAGATGCTAAAGAATTAGAATGGAATAAATCCACTTGGTTCAACTGAAGTTATATACAATAAAACAATATGCAAGATGCACCAAAATTATTGTATCGGCTGATTTTAGTCATTTCTTGACAAAGGCGAACCAGTCTGTGAAACTGGGCCGATATTAGCAACCAATGTTTATTTCCACCTTGTTGAGATTTGTGTTTTATGTCAAAAAAATTGATATTAGATAAAAACTGGCAGGTCAGATTGGTAATCGCCCAGAAACTGCAATCAGTGCAGTCAAAGTTTAGACTGGAGTGAAAAAGTCTCGTTTGGGTTGAATAATGTCAAACATATGAAAACAAAAAAAAGAAGTTGTTCTTTACTACCAAATGTGCGCATGAATAATATTTTAGGGCTATTTATAACTTGGAAGCACAATAACAGAAAAGTAGAGTTGAGTTGCATGGTAAGCTAGCCGTAGCGTCACACTTTGAGCTGACGTCATAAACAAAAGGCTACATGCAGTATCCTGCTTTCCACCAGGGGGCGCCAGCGGACTACCAGTGGCTTTAAATCAAGGCTAAAACCTGCCTGTTTTCTGCTTTTGTACCATAATAAATGAAACACTGACCAACATATTTGATGAGGATTGATCATTTTTGACAAATGTAAAGTTTGTTCTCAAATTAGTGACTGTTTCTTTAATTTATTTTTGTGTTTTTATAATGTAAAGCACTTTGAACTGCCTTGCTGCTGAAATGTGCTGCATAATTAAACTTGACTAATTGATACATTTTCCACGCATTAAGTTTTTGGGTTTCAAAGGTCACTGACGTTTAGATCGTAACATCATCCATCTTGAACATAACCTCAGCTGCTTTTATATGGTGATAATAATAGGATGTAAACACATCCAGGTTGCCACAATAACTTCTTTTTTTTTTTTTTTACTTTTAAGCAGATAACATGTGGAAAATTTGGAAAACGATTTTCAACGTCACAAACGCATGGCGCTTTACCAGAGGTGTGTGATCTTTTCAGAACTACGTAGGATGACTGAGAAACCGGCTGGTCGGGCTGAAGACCCCGCAGGGCGTGATGATGACTCCTGACGAAGAATATTCTCCAGCACCAGAAAAGTCACCTGGTGGGACCTTCAGGGGTTTATGGGTTTCCTAACAGACTGGACTGGTGATGCAGCAAAACATCAAGAGGAGCTAAAACTAAATACTCAGAGGGTTTAAACTAAGGAAAATGAATGCAGAAATGGCATTAATGCCTTAAAACTCCTGTAATTTGACCCGGAAGTATGGAATGCACCGCATGTGAAGGTGTGCAAAAACACCTTCAGCTCTGTTCCAGTAATAATTTCATTTAAAATCTGATAATATTTCTCAAACTACTTTAAAAGGTTTTTAGAACTAAAATTAAACTCCTTCAAATCTCAACTCAGAATGTGTTAAATGTTTCCTCACGTGTAAATATTGTTCAAAAATTTGTTTTTAATACAAAAGAAAATAGGAAAAAACGTAAAGCAAATTTTCCTTTGGGTTAATAAGGTAGCTCTGATTTTGGATCAAGGCATTCTTTGAGTTATTTTACGCATTTTTCTGTGGCTTAAACAAAACATTTATCAAGTTAAACACGTTCACAAAAAGAAAAAAACTACAAAAAAGTAAAGACAACCAGTAAAAACAATCAATAAAACCCACCAATCAATGTAGTTTCAGTAATAGAAGTTACTTCCGTTTACAACTTCGGCTCCTAAACAGAACTCCATTTGAAGTTCCAATCATTTAAATTTCTTCTCAATCTTTAAAAGCAAAAAAGACACATAAACAACCGTTTAGCAGCTAAACATGTATTTTAGCAATAATTCGCTAATTCGGCTCAGAATTATGTATGTTATGTTACTTTTTATTTGTTTTTTCGCTTCCTCAAAGTGATAAAACAGTAGCAGTGGGCGTGAGACACACCGTTACCGTAGAGATGAGAGCTGGAAGTTTGAGACTCCTCCAGCAAATTATTTATAAACCAGACATAAACGAGACAAAAGCAGGTATGAAGCTTGTTTCTCCGGGTAAATATGTGACAGCGTACTGCTGGGCAGTGTTAGGGGACTTGTTCCCGCAGATAATGGCCCGTTGAGAGGCTAGCACTGCGGCTAACTCTGCTAACGTAGCTTCGTTTCCTGTTTTTTTTTTTTTTTTTTTTTGACAAACACAAACTTCTCCGACAGCTTCTTTTCACAACAACAGAACCCGATACTCTGCGGAAAACTACAGCACCTTTCAACACGTTTGTGTGTCTGATCTCATATGGAAGTAAACAGTCAGAAACTACATGTAAGAGGAGCAGTGAAGTCGATGGGATAACTCACCCGTCCATTGCACAACACGGAACTACGAAGCAACAGGTTCCAGCCAGCGGCCAGCAGGATTCCCCCATCCACAAACTAGTATCGACCGACAAAATGGCTGGAGGCGGGCCTCTGATTGGACAGATTTACTAAATATATGGGCGTTGCTTCTTAGACTCGAGTGGGGATTGGCTAACGCGCAACAACAAAGAGGATACGTTCCAAAGAGCAGAGATCGTCTATACAAAAGATGTAAACCTCTGAAGGGCCTGCTTTGGTAGTGGGCGTTGTCCCGAAAAAACAAAAAACAACAAACAACAAATGCAAATCTGCGACCCCCAAAAGTATGGAAGCCCGTTAATGCCACTTTATAAAATCCCCACAAATATAAGTTTAAAAATTAGATTAAAACTAAGTTGTAAATTTAGTCATAGCCATTAGACAGGTTTTCTAATTGCTCCTTCCGAGTGAAATATTACAAAATTAGAAATTTTTGTTTACACACAAAAAATTTTGGTGAAAAAGAAAATTTTAACTTATTTGCATTGTCTCTTTATCTACTGTCAGAAAGTAAATGGAGTGCTATTTATTCAAATTTCTCTAAATGCATAAAATAATTGGCACTATTAGAACGATTCCAAAGAAAAAAGAACTCATAATAGAAATCAACAGAAACTGGATGTAATAGGGAGAAAAATTAGAAGTGGTAGGACTGCTACACACAGCAGGAAACAAAGTCTTGTTTTACAGAAAAAGATCTGTCACAAAACCTGTAATCATAGATGTGATCTTCCTGTTTGTGTACAGACAACCGTCAAAAAGTCATAAATGAGGAACTGAGATTAAGAAAGGACTGAAGTTGCTCCTGTGAGGATTTCTATCAGCATTTTTACCAAATGCCATAAATTCTCTATTCCATACTGCCTGAACTATGTACAAAGAACAGTGAAATTTCAATGTATATTAAAAATTTTAGCATAATGAACATCTCAAACGATCTATAAGTGCTGCAGAAAATATCTGGATAAAAAGGTATAGTCACTTA
Source organism: Poeciliopsis turneri (assembly GCA_922788865.1). NCBI lineage: Eukaryota > Metazoa > Chordata > Actinopteri > Cyprinodontiformes > Poeciliidae > Poeciliopsis > Poeciliopsis turneri. The sequence goes on along the minus strand of CAKLNU010000637.1, from coordinate 263,666 downwards.
TTGACTATTGCAGTGATGAAAAACACCTTTCAACTTGGTGCATTGATGATGTAAGAGAAGCAAAGATCCTAGAGGCAGGATGTTAGAGAACTAAAACTACAAAGTGACAGAGGTTCTGATCCATTTGAAGGTTTTGCCTTAGCAGTAGCTGGTTTCTGTCTCTGTGCTGCAGCCAAGTCATGTAACACGCTAATAAATAATTCCTCTCTGCGTCGCTTTTCAGGAAATGAGTCTCTGTGATGGTAAATGATCCAGCAGTACACAAATAATTCAGAGGGTGCATACACAAGGTGCATTTTTAAACACCTGTATCCATGGAAACACATTTAAAAATAAAGCCATGTCATAGTTGCAAGATTAAAAGCCACAATCAAAAGTTATATTGAGGAGATTCAAAGTCACAACTAAAAGATTTAAACTCATTTGTTTGGATGTCATAAATGTAAAGTGATGATGACATGAAAGATAATTATAAATTCAGAAGTCATTATGATATTTAAGAAAATTAATCATTATAAAGTAGAAAGTCAGAATTTGTCAACAAAATATCCTTATGTTAGTTTAAATTTCACCACAGTAATTAGATGAAAAATATTAACCATAAATGAAAGTAATGGTTATGAAATAATGTCATTATGAGTTTAGAAGTCACTATTGTGAACAAATCTATGAAATGTAAAAATAACAATTCACTAAATCCTAATAAGGAGACATAATTTTAATTTAATTAAAAACCCAAAAGTAGTACAGTTTAGATTGGGACATATTTGACATTTCTAAAAGTTTATAGAACAGAAAAATTTAAATAATTAGGTTCTAATGACTCATAAACATAAAACAAGTGACTACATGGAGTCTAAACAAAAATATTTGTTTGCAAGTCATGATTATAAAAAACTAATAGTAAAATGTGATTAAAAGTATTATTTAACAGATGACTTGGATTAGAATTGGCACTTTGAGATACTTTATACATCATAAGTATGAGTTTTGTTTACATTTATTTATTTGTGGTGATGGGCTCATCCTTCTTGCCCAGTGGTGCTCAAGTCCAGAGTCCTCCAAAATTCCTAACCTCCATCCTCCAGGCTCCTCAGCAGGCCTGTTCAGAGCTGATCCACCTAACAGTTTCAGGATGGTAGCTCACCAGGTCTGGACTTCAGCACCCTTGTTAATGCCTCTTAGAAAACCGTTGACGACCATCATGTTGTCATAGCAACATCCTGTTAAGGATCTGAAAAACCATATTTCTCTTTCAGCCTGCAGGAGGCAGTGTCGAGTTACAGTTTGCCACATTCGACGATGACAACTGCTGACGTGAAACAAAGCAGAAGCTCATTGGTCATGCTGAATGTGAGGACATTTCTTATTGGTCCATTCCTTCACCGCCAGTATGACATAGAATCAGCGCCATAATTAAACGGCGCTTGTCTTTAGATATCAGTGGATTTTTGTTTTTATTTTTTTTTAAAACAAGTTCTAACAAACAAAGATGAAAACAGATTTTGAGGAAAGCGTCTCCTACGTCCAGTAGTCATCCAAAGGAGTGGAGCTTTGCCCGGTACGTGGAGCTAACACGGAGCCGATGCGGCCGGAGCGGGAGGTTAGCAGCGGGCGTTAGCCGCGGGGACCCAGGTGTTACCGTCCTTCCTCCACCGTTCACTGCTTCCCTTCACCGGCCTCAGCAACTATGAGCTACCCGGTGAGCCTCCAGGCCCTGCCCGGGGAAGTTCTCCAGGAGGTTTTCACTCCGGAAAACATGAGAAGAAGGTGAGTTTGTTTAACTGTTAAGGTGATTTAACTGTCATGACTTCCACAAACAGCCGAGCAGCGCTGAGGTTTAATGGCGTCACTGTTTACAAATCCTTCACCCAAACCAGGATGTCAGCGATTGAGCCATTTCTGTTCGTTATTGTTAGAACCAGATTAATATAAAATATTTAGCATACAAGTGTGTTAAGCGTGGATGAGAGTTAGCAGCCAAATCCAGGGGATTAAATATTCTGAAAACTTTAAAGCTTTAGCCCTTATGAACATTAATTTGTTGCCAAGAACTGGATGCATTTAAAATGCAAACTAGTTAAAATGCGCTGTATATGAGGAACACAAGATAAATAACGTGAGTAAATAAATATTATACAGTAGTAGTTCTAAAATAAAACCTTCTTAATTATGGGATATGAACCTCATAATTTTGTGGTTATATTAAAGTTTTTACTTTAATCTCGGAATTGTGACGCTTTAAATTCACATAATCCTGACTTTTTTCCAAGGAATTTAAAATTAAAATGTTAGAATTTGTTATTGTTTGTCACACAATTAGATGAAATGTAAACTTAAAATTGTAACTGATCTCATTTAGTTCTTGGCATTCTGACTTTAATTCAATAATTCATCTTTTTTTTCCCTCAGAATTCTGAGAAAAAGAGTAAAAACTGAAAGAATCGGAGTTATGGCTCAATATTCATACTTTTTAAAGTATTGTAATTCTGACTTTATTTCTCAGAATTTCGAGAAGAGTCACAAATGTAACTTTTTAATTGTATGATTGTAACTATAATCTCAGAAATATGACTTTTTTTCCCAGAAGTTTGACTTTTTTCTGTCTCCAACCAGCAGGCGCTACGTTGGTTCCCTGGCTCAGCTGGCGTTCCCTAAATCCCGCTTGGCTCTGTGGGACGGCAGCTCAGCGGGAGAGAAGCTCCACCTCCAGCTCTGCTCCCACAGGTAAACGTTAACCTGTTGCTAAGGCTACGCTAGCTCAGATTTAATTGGAGTTTAATTATGAAGGCTCGATTTAAAATCAACTAAATAAACAATTTGATTGCAATTATCCGCTCATAGCTTCAGGTTGAAACATTCCACCTAATCTTATTTATAATAAGAACGGTGAATCAGGGTTTTACCTTTCAACAAAACCAAGATCTCTGACCTCTGACCTTTGCCTCCTTGCAGGAAACTTCGGCTTGTCCTCCTGGAGAAAGCTCTGCGCCTGGCGCAGCGCCACGCCCGCCATAGCAACAAGCCCCGCCTCCATTGTTTCCTCCTGGGGTCACTCTCTGTGAACGAAGGTGAAAGTCGGTTCCCATCCTCATCGATCGGTCCGGTAGCGGTCCGTTAGCGATCCACAAAAATTAGCTATTGGGTCACTAACGAGCCTCTAACGGTCCCTTACCAACCTGCTAATGATTAGCTAACAATCTGCTCCATGTCCTGACCTCTACTGTGACCCCAGATGAGGATGGGGTCACAGTGACTTTGGACCGCTTCGATCCGGGTCGGGACCAGGCCGGAACCGCGGTGCCGTCTGCTCTGCTTCCTGGAGACGTTCTGGTCCCCTGCGTGGTTCAGTCCGAGACGCCACATGATGCCGTTGTCCAATCAGAGGCTGAGTTTCACCACTGCTTCAAGGTGATTGGTTGATTTCCAGGGTTTGTACAGTGCTGGGTTTTCATTTTGGTGTTTTCAAGGTTTGGAAAGTTCTTGAATTTTGTATAAAGTTCTCCAAAAGTGCTTGGAATTCAACCTGCACAGTTTGTGATAAAGTGAAATCTAATGTTTGATTAAAGGCCAAAATCTGGAAAACTTAGTTAACCAAGTTTTTGGAGATAATAAAAATTTATTTTATTTTGTAGTTAATTTGTATTGTTTTTATCTCTTAAGTTTGGTGGAAAGTTTAAAAATTTACCTTGAAAGTTCTTGAATTTTTCTGTGTCTAAACTGGTTTTTATTTTATTATAATTTATTTTTTGAAGCTTTATCCTCCAGACGTTGGACGTTGACCTGATCGCTTCTGTTGTTTCAGGCGCTGCAGCAGTTGGTGACCAGCAGACAGACTCTGGATCTGTCCCAGCTGCTGAAGGTCAAAGTTCACATTGTTTGCCGGCAGCAGGCCGACGCCACCACGTTCAGCCTCAGCTGGTCGGCCGTCTGTCCTGCCGTCCCGCTGGACGTCCAGCCGGTCCGCGCCATCCCTATCATCCCCACCGCCCTGCTGAGGGCGCTGACGAGCGTCGGTCGACCGGCGCCCCCCGCTGGCCGGAAGAGAGGGTGAGAAACAACTTTACTCTAACCTACAGCTGAGAAATTAATCAATTTTAACAACTAAATTTGGGTTTTGAAACATTTAACTTTTGGAAAATCCGATTTATTTATTTTTTTATTAGTGAACGCTTTGGGTTTCCATTGTTCCCAGTAAAACTGTTTTTATTTTGAAACTGCCATCCACTGATGGCGTCACTTCCTGCTGATGCGTTTGTGTTGCTGGCAGATTTCTGACCATGGATCAGAGCAGGAAGTTGGTTCTGCTGCTGGAGTCGGATCCCAAAGCCTCCAGCCTGCCGCTCGTCGGCCTGTAGGTTCAAAAATGTTTTCAAATCAACAGAAACGGCGATGAAAATCCACTTACTGACGTTTCCGTCTTTCTTCCATCAGCTGGCTGAGCAGCGTCACACACGCTTACAACCCTCAGGTTTGGGCCTGGAGCCTCAAGTTCATGTTCGGCTCCGCCCTGCAGGACAGGTGAGGGTTCTGGTTCTGGTTGTGGTTGTGGAAGGTGAGACAAAAAAATAAATCCTAATTCTTTTTTACAACGATTCAGAACCAAACGGAAGGACAATAAATCAGTAACTATGTATCAATAGATAATAGAGTTGATCGATTATTCACTGAACTCTGAACCACGGCATTCTGGGAGATGTAGGCAGAGGAAACCTCTCAAGGCTAGCTTAGCTAAGTTGGTGGAATCAACTTACTCGCTCTGGTTGCCTAGCAACAGCCTGCTGGGTAAGAAGCAGCTCCCCCCAACTTTGGTTACCGAGCAACGGCCAAGTTTTGCCTCCGCACCTCAAAACTGCTTAAAGATAAAAATCAAAGGAACGAAAACTGGATCAAACAGGAAATATCACATCACCAGGTTGACTGTGTCAGATATTTACAACCAAAAATTAATCAACAATTATTGCCAGCCTTAATATTATATGCAATCAATCTGATTAAACTGTGTTATGCAATATTATCGTATTTAAATTTCAAAGTAGCTACTTGGATCTAGCAGCCTCTCTGTCTCCAGGGCGGCATAGTAAAGGGGTGGGACCCTCAGAAACTAAAATAAAATCCATCTCCTCTGTCAGCTGTTCCTGAACGGACTCAGTTGTTTGATGTGTTAAAAGTTCTGCTGTAGTTCTGCTGACCCCGTCTCTGCTGCGTTCCAGGGTTCTGTCTGAGCTCGGCTGCTTCCTCCTGGTCGTGTTTGGCTCCACCCACAGAACCCCTCAGTTCTTCCAGTGCCGAGATTCCCGACCGGGACCGGGAGCCCAGCTGGACTTCCAGCTGCTGACGGCCTCCCAGGTCGCCACGCTCTACCAGGTAACCACCGGCTCTGGTTTCTGGGCCAGACGCGTCGAGGTGCTGGGTAACAACGTGTCCCGTCAGCAGGTGGCACCGGTGGATGGTGGAGCGCTGCGGTGCGAGTTGGGCCCGGTGGATCCTAGCAGGCAGGGCGAAGCGTTCAGAGCGGCTCACAGCGCCTTCAGCAGGTCAGAACCGCTTCTTCTAATCAGACCAAGAAGAAGAGTGTGGTGCTGATGTTTGGTTCTGTTGCCAGGGCGACGCCTCCTGCTGCTGGTCCGTCCGTGAGCGATCAGGACTCTGGAGTCGAGGATGAGGACTTTTCTCCCCGACCGTCGCCGAGCCCCCACCCTCCAGCAGCTCAGGTGGATTCGCCCTCCAACCTGGAGCCTCTAAATATCCGTGTCGGCATTTTATTACAAAGAAAATTCAATATTATTTTTATTGTGATTAAACAAAACTCCCTTCACCCAACTGGTAAACCCAGTCATTAGAGCTGCAGATACCATTATAACCAAAACGATGCAACAAAGTTTCTCAGGTTTATTTATAACAACAAACTGAAGAACAACATTTAAAGGGATCAAAATGCAAATTTCACATTTTATTGTCTTTTTTTTTATGTTTGAGTTTTTAGTGCTTCTGAAAAAAAGCTCAATTTCTTAAAAAAAAACCACGTAAGTCGGCAATTTTTTGGTGGATATTGAGCTGGAAGGTTTTTTGTGTTGCTAGGCAACACTCTCACATCCTGTAACGCCACCGCCGTTTGTTTCGGTTCCAGGCTCGCCACGTCCAACCGTCCGTTCCTGAACTCTCCCTGCTGATCGACGGCAGCTTCTCCTCCAATCACAGCGGGGGGCAGCACTCTGGCCCCGCCCACAGGCGGCCTCCAGCCAACAGGAAGCCGGTTTCCCCCACCGCCGCTTCATCAATGGCACAGCCTCCTCCTCTTCCTCACCTCCACAGCACACCGAACTCCAACCTGCAGCAGCTCTGCGCCTGCTGCTCCGCCCACAACTGCACCTCCATCTTCCCCTCGCCAGTGCTCCTCCCTGCTGCCGATGCTCCTCGCATCCAGCAATCTGCTCCTCTTGCTCCCTCTTCCTCTCCGAAAGCATCTTCGCCCCTTGCCTCCTCACTGCACTACAACCCCAAACATCCATCCACTTCTCCTCTTCCTCCTTCCTCCCTCATCAGCAAACTCCTCCTCTTCCTCCTTTCTGCTCCTATAAACAGCTCCTCTTCCTCCCTGCAGCCATCCGTCCACTCCTCCTCTTCCTCCCTGCAGCCACGCTCCTCCTGCCCCCATGTGGGACGCAAACCCCCCCTCCCTCGCTCGCCCCCCCTGTGGGAATCCCTGCTGTGACAAAGTGGGTGGAGTCCTGACATCTGACACCTACCAGCTGCTGCTGCATCAGGACCAACAGCTGCGCCTCCTGCAGGCTCAGGTAAAAACTGCAGCTCCTTGGCTGCGGCAGCATCATGCTGAGGGTCTGGAGAGGATGAAGCCATCTTTAAAAACTCAACAGCTTGATGGGTTTCCCAACAGAACACAGATCCAAAGCATCCAGAATATTCCCAGTTTTATTTTTGTTGTAGGAGTTCTTATAAAATTACTAGTTTAATGCAAAGACTTTCTCATGTCATTACAACTTTATTCTGACTTGATCTTGTGGTATTTAACTTTTTCTAGATGTAATCTTACTTTGCTAATAAGATTAAATCTTTATTTTACTGTCGTACGACTTTATTCTCCATATCAGGACTTGTTGTAGGTCTTTACTTGTTTCTTCTTCATTGTATAAAAACAGCTTTGCTCTGATCTCTGCATCAGGTTGAAGCTAGTACAGGTGAAAAGCTCTGTTGTCATGGCGACAAGGTAAAAGAATCGGATCAGAACAAGCAGTGTCAGTTTCCCAGATGTTCCGATTGTCTCCTGCAGGTCCAGATGCTGCTGGAGGCCCAGGGGAAGCTGCAGACCTCCACCCCGCAGGTCCAAACGGCGACGCCCAGGAGCACCGCCAGCGTCGCCGTGGGAACAGGTGAGCCTGCCTCCTCCCAGCAGCTCTCACCTCCACGTGTTTCCTCCTCTAAAACCGCTGCTGTTTGCAGGCGCCAGTCTGTTCTGGGGTCAAAGTCCTGACCGGCCGCTGCTGCAGGAGGAACCAGAACCCAAACCCGACCACAGAACCCCGCCTTCATCCTCCTCCAGCGCCTCCACCTCGTCACATGACCTGTCCCTGCACAAGCCAGAGGAAGGAGTGAGCTGCTCCCCATCCGACCCCCACAGGTAGACAGCAGGATCCCACTGGGATGAACTGGTATCAGGTGGCTTTATACTGGGCAGACGACCAGTTAAGTCTCTGTTCTTAAAGCTGCAGAATGTAACTTTTACTACAATTCCTTTTTTTTTACATTATTATAATAACTAGAAACAACCAATCAGAGCCAGGAGGCGGGACTTAGCGCTGTCAATCACCCTCTACACAGCCTGTGATGAATGCTCAGGCTAGTTAGCATAGCCGCCTATAATGGCAGATCGATAAGTTGTTTCTCCGCCATTTAGCATTGCGTTCATGTGATTGATTGACAGCGCTAAGACCCTCCTCCTGTCATTTATTGGTTGTTTTTGGTGCATTTCTTCAGACAGCAACAACAGTTCAGGGAGGAGGAGATCACATAACAAACCATCACCACATGGAGACGGTTTTCATGAATGCATCAAAAGTTACAAACTGCAGCTCTAAGGAAGTGAAGGAGGTTTCAGGAAGTTTGTTTCTGATTGGGATACGAAAGTCAAAGGACAGGATGGCCTTCAAGGGGGAAAAAAACACTAAATATAATTTCTGATTTGCAGTTTTGGTGATTCATCATCATAAACCGGTAGCAAAGGTATCAGTCAGGAGAAGGCTGTCAACATTTCTACAATATATATGAACAATGAATCAAAAGATTCTTCAGTAAAGTTTTGGTTGGGATCAATGTGTCTGGGCTTCATAATGCTGAATATTTCTCCCAAACCTTTTGACATCACAGGAACTCGACCACATGCCAACGCTGCCTCTGTTAAACTACCCACAATCCTTCACTGCATCACTGCTCATGACCAAACAAACATCACATGACCAGCCCCCTCCTGAAGAACAAACTGCAGCAAGATGGCCGTAAATATCGGCCCGGTTTTACTGATCGGACCGGTGCCGATACTGCTGATCTGTAACCCGTGTTCTGTTGGTTCTGTCCAGCACCAGCGGCCTGCAGAGTCCGGTTCTGGGAGAGAGCGTCAGCATGTACGGACCTCCAGCAGAACAGCAGAGCTTCTACCAGAACCTGATGGTAACGCCACTTTTCTGATTGGATCAGAACCGAAAGCGGCCGGGTTCTGATGAATCTTCTTCCTCCTCAGACTCAGCTCAGCAGCCGCCTGCAGGAATCGGACAGCAGACAGGAAGCAGAGAACGACTGCCACAGGAAGAGCCCGTCTGCGTCCCACCACTCCCAGTCCTCCCACCACTCCCAGTCCTCCCACCACTCCCAGTCCTCCCAGCTGTCCTCTTCCTCATCCGAGAGGGAGCGGGACCAGAAAAAGAAGAAGAGGAGTCCAGACGGTGACGCCGTGACCCGAGCGACGCTGCGGCGGCTGCAGCAGCTTGGTGTCGCCATGGATACGGAAAATCTGACAGAGTTGGACAAGAACCGAATCAGAGCGGTGGAGATGGCCAGGTATTGGTCTCACCTGGATGACTGCTGGTTTATACAGGTTTATAAGACGTCACTGCATGAAGCTAGCAAAACTATACTGTTCTATTTAAAGGGGCAGTGTCACGCAAAATCCACTCGTTTTAATGTTTTTTTCCTCATCAAAAACAAACCTGGAAGGTTAGTTTGATTCTTTCTTGTTTGAGAAGAAAGACTGCAACGACTTTCTTCAATCTCCATGGCAACCATTCAGCAGTGCAAAACACCTGGGTGGACTTAGCCCCGCCTTCCAGGTGCAGCTCCTCAGCCCCTGCAGACTAGCCAGCAGGAATTGGCAAACAGCTGCTGAGCTCATGATAGGAGCTGCTGCTCAGAGCAACCCTGGTAAAAAGATTAAAGGGTTAAAAGAGAAGCCATGTTGGAATTACTTCCTGGAGGCAGAGTTTCAGAAAGAGCAGAAGCTTCTTAAAGGGGCAGCAGCCCAATTTCAAGTTATATTGGATATATGTAGCATTTTTATAACAACTGAAGGTAAAATAGTTACTGGATTGTGCTATAAAATTCCTGTTTAATCATTTTGGTGCACAAAATGATATCATCAGCATTGAGGGTAATATTCTCATTTAAAGTTGCTATATTTACAATCAATACTTACAGGTGATGTTTGACCTTTGACCTGTTCTTTCTCTCCGCCAGCACCTTGGCGACCATCGACCCAGCGGCAGTCGTCTCCAGGCTGAGCGTCTCCGAGGCAACGGGCAGTGATCTGTTCGCTGACGGCAGCGTGGACCTGAGCCTGGAGGCCAACGCCATCGCCCTGCGCTACCTCAGCCAATCACAGCTCAGCAGGCTGTCCCTGGGAGGCCACGCCCCGTCCGGCGGCGGCGACTCCCTGCTGTCGCCAAGCAACATGTCCCTGGCCACCAGGAAGTACATGAGGCGCTACGGCCTGATCGAGGAGGAGGAGGAAGAGGATGAAGAGGTCAGAGGTCAGGAGGCCCGGCAGCCGCTGAGTGACGCGCTGAACCTGAAGTCCCTCCCACAGAGTCAGCTGATCCGGGAGCTGCGGCCCAAAATGCAGCTGCTGGCCGGAACCAGAACCGGCGCTGGCGAGGAGAAGGAAAACCGAACGGTGCCGGTGGGCCGGACCGGTCCAACCGGGCCGCAGCCGGAGGGATCGGTCGGGAACATCCTGGACCTGAGCCGCCTGAGGCAGCTGCCCAAGCTGTTCTGACCCAACAGAACCAGAACCAAACCTGGACTTACTTTAATAAATGTGAACTTTAGATGAAGTCTAAGAACCAGAACCAGGTCAGATCAGCTGATCTTATTTTTTGTTTTCTGGTTTTATGTGAAAATTCTTCTGCACTTTTTTAATATTTATAATTTCACAAATAAAATTTGATTCAGATTTTAAATAAATTGTTTCTGGATGTTTAATTACAGAAAACAAAAAGTACAATTTAAAAGAAAAACAATTTATGAAAACAAACTATGGCATAAATTATTAGACAACTTTTCATTCTTATAAACATAAATAATGTATCCATCTGTATAACATATATAAGCTCTGCTTTAAGTATAATTATTCTGAATTAAATTATTTCTGTATTTTTATTTTTCTTTAATTGTTACAGCAGCAACTTTCATCTTTTTATCAAATGTTTACAGGAAAATAAACCTGTACATCACATCCACTTTCTAAATCCTTCCAAAAACATTTATAAATTAAAAATTAACAAAATATTCTCAATATTTTAGTCTCAAAATACAGAAATTATTTGTGGATTTTTTTAAAAATATGTTTTATTTTTTTGGACCAGCCATCCAGAAATATAAATTTTGATTTCTTTAAAAAGTTATAAAGTCGGAGAATTTCTTGTGAAGTTATTTGGTCAAAAGTTTCTTCTAAGATAGTTTTGTTTTATTTAAAGGGAACTAAGACATTTTCACATGAAACTAGACAAAAATAATCATTAAAATCAGACATGGAAACAGCCACAGTTTTACCCCAATTTAAAATTTTGTGCCCAAAGTTTCCTGTTCCCAGAATAAATTTATCATAAATACATATTTGACCTGAAAAATTAAATTTTATCATTTTTTTTATTTATTCAGACTTCTGACTTAAAGTCATCCCCAAAGCAACGTTTGTTATTTTCTAAATTTAAAATGTATGTTAAAGTAGCTGGAAACAGTTTCAGTACAATTTAATATAGTTTGGTTCCTGTGTGTGGGTTTCAGTACTGACCCGTTCAGGTATTGATCGGTTCTGGAGGGATTCGTCGTCATGGTGACGTTTCAAAGGTTGAAGTGGATTTGTGGTTGCTCTGCAGGACAGTGACCTGTTTGCAGCTCAGACTGCGTTCTCCTCCTGGACTCGCTCACCATACCTGCTCAGGTAAATTCCTCATTTTTAGCAGAATGATTCTGGTTCTGATCCGATTCTGGATCATTTGTTCTGGGATTTTTTTCATGCTTTTCATGTTCAAAGTTACTTGAACTTCAGCACTTTGGCCTCATTTATGTTTGATCCATATTTACAATCTGTTGTTGTTTACCTCAAGTTTCTGATCAATAAGTGAAGGAAAATCTTCTGTTTGTGTCCGACTGAAATCTGAAAAGATAAAAACTTTATTGCTCACTTCGTTAAAACAGCAACGCAACCTGAACATCTGAAAAACACCAAACGTCAAAGGGAGCAGCTGACATCAAAAGTTTTTATCGTCACTGTTTTAATTCAGCTGCATTGGAGGGGTTCCCACACTGGCCTAGCTAAAGGGTGGAATCAAGTCCAGGGTTTAACTAGGCCATGTCAAAACATTCATGTTTTTGTTGTTTGTTTTGTTTCGGGGCTGAAAGTCACAAGTTCAAGGTCAACATGACTTTAGGGTAGTTGTTTCTGCAAATGTTAAATACATTTCCTCAAGGAAGTTGCTGTTTAGAGACAGTTGCTGCTTTAGGAGCAGTTGCTGTTTCAGGGAAAGTTTCTGTTTTAGCTGCTGTGTTGGAGACAGTTGCTGCTTTAGGGGCAGTTGCTGTTTCGGGGCAGTTGCTGTTATAGAAACAGTTGCTGTGATAGAGACAGTTGTTGTGTTAGGGACGGTTGCTGTGATAGAGACAGTTGCTGTGATAGAGACAGTTGCTTTGTTAGGGACGGTTGCCAGAGACAGGTTTTCAGGACATCTTGCTTTTCTAACATCTTTTTTGCCTACTTCCTGCTGTCAGTCAGGTTCTAATAGGTGATTTTCACAGGTTCTGGATAATCAGGTTAAACTGAACCACATTTGGTAAATTATACTTTTTCTTTTTCATGATTTAATTACATTTCCAGGTTGCATTTATTCTGGTTAACTTTGCTAAAAAGTTTTGGCACCTTTTTAGTTTCTGAAATCTCCTGGTTTCCTAAATTGGTTTGTTGATCTCTCCTCCATCCAGGATGAGGACAACTAGTTGCTGGTTGCTTCTGGCATTGTTGCCGTTGCTTTCCAGTGCACAGATTCTGGACATCTGCAGCTCCCGACCCAGAGACCTCGACCTGGAGCCGCGCTGTGTCTACCGCAGCCCCGACCTGGACGAGGCCAGCGAACCGACCCTGGAGCCGCGGCCCGTCAACCCCAGGGTGAGGGAGCTGTCGAAGGCTAACGGCCGCTTCGCCCTGGCCCTGTACAAGCAGATGGCCCTCAGCCGAACGCCAGACAGCAACATCTTCATGTCGCCCCTCAGCATCTCCACCGCCTTCGCCATGACCAAACTGGGAGCCTGCAACCAGACACTGGAGCAGATCATGAAGGTCGGAATCCCTCCAACATCAGGTGGCTAGCGCTAACTGGACAGCTAGCTGCACTGACCTTGAAGCGCTACTCATAAATATTAGTTCTGCTAATACTAAACTGCTAAAGCACTAAGCCAACATGATATTTAGATTTAGCTAATGCTAAAGCTCTAATCATGAGCATGAACTCCACTAGTGCTACACCAACATATTTACAGAAGCTAGTGCTAAAAAGCTAATCATAAATAGTTCATAAACACACCAACTACACCAAGACAATATTTAGCAGAAGCTAATAATGAACTCTGAAGCGTTACACCAACACTGTATCAATTGAAGCTAATGCTAAACGCTAATCATAACAGTTCTGATCATCCTAAAATGTTGCACCATCAGAAAATTTAGTAAAACTAATGCTCATGTATTAGTCATAAACATTAGCTTCACTAACATTAAACATTATGGCAATATGGTGTTTGTTGCCATAATGTAAACTTAGTCATCAGAAAGTTTACAAAGCAGTCAGGAAAATTATCACTTTAGAATTTAATTTGAAAAAATTACTAACAAAATTAAGAAAGGGCTAAGCTAAAAAATAATGATAAATCAATTTATTAATTTAATTAAAACTTTTTTTATTTTATTGACCAGGTAAAAATTGGACAAAAATCACATTAAGAATATTTTAGTGGGTTTAATACAACAAATCCTATTTTTAAGATTCAGTGATTTTAAGCCCAAATTTTAAAACTAACATTTAAAGAAAAGTGAATAAAAATTTAGGTGACATTTGTTTCTGCTCCACATTCAGTCAGTAGTTTACTCTGACCCAACCCGATGTTTGCATCTGCAGGTGTTTCAGTTTGACACCATCAAGGAGAAAACATCAGATATGATCCACTTCTTCTTCGCCAAACTGAACTGCCGACTGTACAGGAAGAAAGACAAAACGACGCTGCTGGTCTCTGCCAACCGCCTGTTCGGGGACAAGTCTCTTTACTTTAACGAGACGTACCAGAACATCAGCGAGACCGTGTACGGAGCCAAACTCATGCCTCTCAACTTCAAGGTGACATCAGAATTATTAAACTGTTTCAAAATGTCTCTAGATTAATAACTACTAATAACCTTCACAGGATGAAACGAAACGTTTCAACTGGGCAGGAAGTAAAGTCTATACTTTGAATATTAAATATGTTTTTCTTTGTCTAGTGTTCTTTGATTAACATGTTGATACTATTCTAAATTTTAACGCAATTAATCACTTTTTAAACACAGAATGCAGAGTCTAATTAATTAATTGTGTTTTAATTGAAAACCATGTTAGACAAAACAAGCAACGTTTTCAATTCAAAAACCATTTCTGCTACTAAATTATTGAATAAATAATCATATCTATGATGCCATATGAAGGCCAGTGTGGACAGAAAAACAAAAAAGGAGTAGATTTCTGAAAAAAAATACATTTTCTAGAAAAAACTTTTACATTTTCCAAGTTTCAAAAATCAAAAATGTTTGACTTTTCAAAATAATTTTTAAAAAAATATTAATCTCAAACCTTAACTCTGAATTTTAAAAAGTTGCCTGTATTTCTGTAATGGTTTTCAATTAAAATGCAATTAATTGATTAATTAATTAAGCCCTTGCAATTAACATAATTAAAAATGTTAATTGAGTTTCACCTCTAGTTAAAAACTAAAATAACAGCATTTTCTGCAAAATTAGAGTAGAATATGTTTATTTTTATAAATGAATTATAATTATATAAACGTAATTATTGTTCAATTACACTTAAAAATGATAATTTATTTATAATAAAATTATGAATAAATCATTTCATTTATAGTCGCAATAAAATTATTTTTCTTAAATTCTTTTAATATTTTGAGCTTCGTTTATCCTGCGGTATTGTAATTTTGCCCTCTATGCAGATGATGTTGGTTTGTGCTCCAAAAATCTTGATAGAGTTCATATAAGGAATCTGCTGTTTTTCAAGTCAAACTGGATCAGTACCAGTAACTCCTCTGTTGGCAGGCAAACCCAGAGGCAGCTCGAATCACCATCAACGGCTGGATCTCCAACAAGACGGAGAACAGGATCCAGGACACGCTGCCGTCCGGCTCCGTGGACTCCAACACCGTTCTGGTTCTTGTCAACACCATCTACTTCAAGGTTGTTAAAGACCTGAAGATAAAGAAATCTGGATAGGAATCTGTTTTAGGACATCAGAGATAAAAAGCAGGATATCATCTGCATACAAAGATAATCTGATGTTCCTGAACACTGAGCAACAGTTTTTATTTCCCTTGCAGGGTTTGTGGAAAAACAAGTTTTCCAAAGACAGCCTGATAACGTCAGACTTCTTTGTGGATGAGAGTCGCACCTGCGAGGTCACCATGATGTATCAGGAGACCAAGTTCAACTACAAGGACCTGCGTGAGGAGAAGGTGCAGCTGCTGGAGATGCCGTACCGAGGAGACGACATCACCATGGTGATCATCCTGCCAAACAAAGGCCATCCGCTCAGTCAGGTAGACGACATCACCTCCTTCACAAAGAGAAAATGATCTGGTAGCTTTAGTTAAATGTTCAGGCTGTAAATAAATTCAGAAGTATTGCAGAGAAATGAAAACATAAAAAACGTTTGTTAGCCAGAAGCTACTGGAATTGATTTGAGGTTGAAGTTTAGAGCGAGGAAACAGGGTGATGAGGTGAAGGTAGAGATCACCTGAGACATTTGGTGAAGCATTTCTGCCAACATTAGGGCAAAAAAAAAAAAAAGTCTGGCTTCTGAATATCAACATTAAAGCTGCAGTATATAACTTTTATAATTTTTCTAAACATATTTGTTAAATCTGTTTGTTATGAGACAAATTATCTGTGAAAAGATTGGTCTCCTCTACCTCCTGTCTGAGCTGCTGTTTGAAGAAATTAACCATAAACAACTAATCAGAGCCAGCAGGAGGGGCTTAGCGCTGTCAATCATCCTCCTGAACATGCTGCTAATTGTGCTAATATCACGGAAACAACCCACCATTATAGGAAAACCATTTCTCCACCATCATTGGTGGCTAAGCTAACTGGCATTAGCACTCATAACATACAAAGGGTGATTGGCAGAGCTAAGACCCGCCTCCTGGCTCTGATTGGTTGTTTTTAGTTAGCAGGGTAACAATTTTTTTTCACAGATGATTTGTGTATATCAAACTGTCACAACAACAAACATGTAAACAAAGAATTTTTTAAAAATTTTTTTTATAAAAGTCACACATTGCTCCGACCAGGATGCGCCGGAGCGAAAATCAGTTCTTGTCGAAAGAATCGAATGAATGTGGGATTATTTAGTGAGTTTTTCCGTTCAGGTGGAGCAGAATCTGGACCAGAACAAGCTGAAGGTCTGGCTGGACCAGATGAGAGAAACCACCGTGTCCGTCTCCGTCCCGCGCTTCAGGGTGGAGGACAGCTTCAGCCTGAAGGAAAAGCTGCAGCAGATGGGCCTGACCGACCTGTTCAACCCAGACAGGGCCAGCCTGCCCGGTACCAGAACCAGAACCAGGAACGCAACTAGAACCTGAACTAGAAACACAACTAGGCCAGAACCAGAACCTGGGCCAGAACCAATCCCCATAGAAACCAAAGGAAGTTTCTTTTTAATCACTAGAATAAATTCATAGTATTAGCAGAATAAAAAATCAATAATTTAATGTGATTTCCTTATTTATAACCGATGCATTTATTCAGCATTTTATTTTTCAGAAAATTTGTTATATTTAATTATTACTTTATTCGGCTAACTTCATGACTTTAGTCTGGTATTATTACAACTTTAAGCGGATTTCAGCTCCACACTGAAATATTCATTACTGTGAAATTCAGTTCCACTGATTTTTAGTCAAATGTGTTACAGATTAAAACACATTAATTATTGATTATATTTATGAAAAGATAATAATCGGGAGTTTTTTCAGGAATCCTGGAGGACGGCAGCGACTCCCTGTTTATCTCTGATGCTTACCACAAAGCCTTTCTGGAGGTCAGGAACACAAAGTTTTCATTCAAACTGCTGCTGATTGGTCTACTTAAAGTTTAATCTGATCTGTGTGGGCTTGTTGTTTTTTGGTTTCCAGGTGAACGAGGAGGGAAGCGAAGCCGCCGCCTCCACCGCAGTGGTCGCCGTCGGACGCTCCCTGATCATGGACCGGGAGTTTTTCCTGGCCGATCATCCGTTCCTGGTGATCATCAGAGAGTCCACGCTGAACACGCTGCTGTTCGTCGGCCGCGTTTCCGACCCCTGCCAGCAATGACGCCCGCCGATGAAACAACGCCGCCCTGTAGAAATCATCCAGAGGTCAGGAAGGTTTCTGGATTCGATGGCACCAGAAACAAACATAATGCAGCTCCAGAAGAGCACAAATAAAACATTCACGTATTAAACTTACTTTGAATACCTAATGTTGATTTTCAACTAGACTTGGACTAGGCCACTTTAATGGTTTGATTCCAGCTCCTCTGTCCCTGTAAATGTAAAATCCTTCTTTGTTTGGATGCAATATACTGAAGTTTCTGACTGTTTAATAAAAAAATACACAGAATAAAAAAATAATTGAAAAAATAAAAACGGTTCTGAATTTTTGGCCCAACATCTGGGATAGTTTATCATTTACTTAATATTTCCAGAATGGATTTAAACTCTAATTTTCTGGTATTAAATTCAGAAATACTTTATACCCAAAGCAAATTAAATGTTTTAAATATTTCATACTTCATTCTCCTAATACTACAGCTTTTTTCTGACTATATTCTTCAGCATTATTATGACTCTATTCTCATATTATTATGACTATTCTTGCATTGCTTTATTCTTGTACTATTGTGACTTTATTCTGTTATTACTTCACTCTCAACTCTGACTTCATTCTCTGACGACTTTTTCATGTAATCTTTCTTTGTTCCTAAATCTTCTTTACGACTTTTCTTCTGGTTTAATTAGTCATTTATTTGCTTTATTTGACCCGCCGTAACTCGTCTCATTCAAGAATCTTCAACATGTTGATGGGAATGATGATGCTGTGGTCAGGAAGGATCTCCAGCAGCAGTCAGTCCTCCAGCCACTGAGTAGGCCTCTGACTTAAGGCGGCTGTTAAATCTTGAGACGGTCATAATATGCTAACAGAAAAAATATGAAGAAAGGAAAAGGAGAGTCACTGCAGCTTTACACTTAAAGTGCTTTATTTCCTCTGGAGGAGAAACAACCTGTGAGTGATCTAGTGGTCATTGTGAAAGAAGCTTCTTCACATTTTTTTTTTTTTACTTAAACTAATCGACCTTTGGCCTTCACACACAACCCCCCTCCCACCCCTGTTTCCAACATGATTTAGCAACAGACACATGCAACATAAGAGCTTCACATAAAACCTTTCAGGTTCATCTATTAAGAGCTCGTCAGGTACCTCCTTAAAAAACAAACAAAAAGTACAATATTAAAAGTTCATTCACTAAATTTCATTTTCTGCTTCAATATATTAGGATATACTTTGAGGAATCAACAGTAAGGAGTAATCTCATTAAGTGATTATGTTTAAATGATTTGATTTATAATTAGGCATATTGTGGTCAAAGTTACTGTATATTATTTATACTAAACATTAAATTCACACAGTAAAAAATATTAAAAAGCAAGTAGTTTCAGACTTGAGCTAAAGAAACAAAAAAACAAAGTTTGGCATGTTGTAGAAAAGCAGAGTTACCAAAAACAAACAAGATGGAGTCCAGGTGATGATGTAGGTGATGAGGTTTGGCTGTTTTTCACAGTTTGAACATGAAAATATTTAGAGAGTAAAAAACAAAACTCAGAGGGAAACGTCGGATTTTACGAAGATCGGAGGCAGGAAGATCGTCACTTCGCAATGACTCGTTTGTTTGGGATTTATTTTGGTGGGAAATGATAAAAATGAAGAGAAGAAAAAAGTTCACAGCAACAATCGAAAACGTGGATCCGACTTTTCCCTCTGGATTCCTTGAACAGAACCAGAACCAATCTGGTTTGTTTCCGACTAACTGGCTTAAAACAACGTGTGGATAAATGAAGAGACTTCAGCCAAACCAAAAACAACTAAAACGGAAAAATTAAAAGGCTTATCGTGGCATTTTTTAAAAACTGCACCTTTAAAATAAGTCAAGACTTTATGTGAAAACAAATCCTAAACTTAAATGTTTGTTCCTGAAGTTTCAGGAAGTCAAACTGGGTTAACGTCTTTGTGTTGCTCGCTGGGCAACATTTACTTTCTATATGTGGTATTTTTAAAATATAATTTAAAAACACAAGATGTCTGAGCCACAATTAATACAACTTCATTTTACAGGAAATCAACAACTAATAAAGCTTTAAATGAACATTTCTCCAAATTTAAAGTCTTCACATCCATCAGCTTTAGCTCGCTAGAAGCTAGCAAGCTAACAATGGGTTAGCATCTCAAACAACCATTTGGACAAATAAGTGAGGTATTTGGTTACAGGGATATTATATTAATGATACTTATAAGATGGGAGGTTTTTAATTGAAGGATTAAAAATATTACAAAAAAAACCTAAATCTTACAAAGAAAGGCTTGAACTTACCGTAGCGTTATTATATTCCTTTTTCTTTTCATAGTTTTAATAACTATAGTTATGATTCATAAATATTTGTACGTCTTTATTTATTTACATATGTATTTATAATTTAATAATCCATTTGTGTTGCAGTTTCAAGTTTTAAATAATGAGATCAGTCTAAGAATACAACATGAAAATCAGCAGCCAGTTCAGACCGGTTCAGACCGGTTCAGACCGGTTCAGACCGGTTCTTATCCATTCTAGTTTGTCTTAAAGCATCTGCAGCTACTCTGTCATTTGTTTCTTATTTTTAAAGCAAGGTAATTGTATATTTAAAATGTATATTTTACACAAAAACACAACAATAAGAGTAAAACTTACCAAGGCAAAGACCAAATAATCTAACTTTTTTAGTTAATGCTATAAAATGTTTTTTTTTTATAGATTTCATATTACTTTAATCTGCTTTGCCTTGAACAAATATCGAGAAAGGTTTTACTACTAATTATAAATTAGACTGGCTCACTGATTGGCTTCAATTGGTTTCAAAGTATTAAAAATCTGAAGCTTTTAGATTTGCAGACCTTAATACGTTATGCTAATTGTTGCTATATTTTCAGATTTTAACAAGGAAAAAAAACCTTTGAAATAAAATTTAGGTAAATTTCACTTTGCTTGAGTCTAATTTTGGACAATAATGTTTCCTCCAAATGTGACCAGATTAGATTCATGTTTGTTTTTTATGACGCTTGAAGGAAAGGAAAAGTAAAAACTGAGAAGCAGTTAATCTGATTGTGCTTTTTTTACAGAGATTAAAAGCACTTTCTTTGATGCACATCATAAAGATGAATGAACTGTTGGATTTAATGTATAAAAATGTTCAGTTTTGTTTAGAAATCTCTTTTTAAATGACACATCCAGCTGCAAATGGTCACTGAAAGGTGAAAATCATAAAATTGTAATGGTAGCAATATTACACAATAAAGTGTCTTCATTTGTAACAAACACAAAGTCGAAATCTATTAAAATCACTAAATTTCCATTAAAGTCTGTATTAACTGTGGCTGCAGTACACCTCCAGAGGTCCTGTGGTTTCACTATATTTTCTCATATTGCCCAGCCCTGTTTTTGTATTTTCTGTAATCCAGTTGTCCCTCACAAAGTACTATTTGATATTTTTTTACCTGCTGCTATTGTGTACATGAATATTTTATTTCTGCGGTGTGCAAACTGCACTGAGGTTTAACCGTTAATGCTCTGCTACAAAGGGAAAACACCAACAGAAAACGTCCATTTGAGAGACTAAAGTAGGAAGTCTTTATACCTGATAGATCCTGGTTAGGCCTGAATGTGAGCGTGGCGGCGGCGGCTCTGGTTGTGAGATCCGAGAGGAAAATCTCGAGTCGCTCAGTGTGAGGACGGAGCCGCTGGCTTCACTTGCATAAAAAACGTTTTTTACTGTCCACTGAGAATCAGATTCACAGTCCTGTAGAAAACAGTAACAGCGGATCCATGTGCTACTCCCACACGCCTCGATTAAACTCATTTACATTTATAAGCAAAAAACAAAAACATCTTAGTAGTTTAAATACATCTGATAATATCTGTAGATTTGTTATTGTTCTGTTTTTAAAAAACTTTTTCTACCACGACTCTTAGTTGCCGTTAAGTGCGGAAGTTTGGGTGTTTCGGAGAACCAAAATGGCCGCTGTCCTTTGGTTGCCAGTTGCTCTGACATGCAACGTCTGGAGGTTTAAAACGGCCGGGTTTTTACATCCATCTGGTCTGACCGGGTAGAGCTCCGTTTATTCATTTTACTACCATATCTTCAGCCGTTAATGACGCAGTACGTCTAATGCACTGTGGATAAAACCACGTTTAATTAGCATCTGCTAAAAAATCACTCAGGTTGGCTGAGCTTCACCTGAAAACAATAATCCTGCTTTCAAGCATCGACTGGAATTATGGCTGATATCTATTTAAGATTGGGCTTATAAACGTTCAACAAAGAGTCGTTTTCCACTGTTTTTCCTAGCGCTAGCTAGCTGACGTAGCGAGGTAACGGCTAGCTAAACAATGCTTCCAGTTTCTTTGCTCTCCTTTAAACATTTTTGTTTTTCTTGTTTATTTTGGTTTTTTTCCTGATACGTTTCATTTTTCTTGGTTACAAGTGAAATATCCACAAACAGTTACATTTTGAAGGAAAAAATAGCATCAGCTAATTATATTAGCACTCGCTAACTATGTTAGCTAAATTAGCAACAGAAGCTCAACAAAACATAGAAGCTCTTTGAACCAGCAAAATACAAAATGTAAAGTGTTTTTTGAGTCACAGACTTGAAACATTCCAATTAATATCTTAAATAATTCCCCAAAAACTGATTAAGTTATTTTTATTATTTTTATTCCACTAGCTTGTTCTAAAGAAGTTAGCTAGGAAACAAAATAATGTTGGATTGAAGTCATTCTACAATTTACTGATCAAATTAATCTGTTTAATACTCTTTAATTGCATTTATTGAGACAATTTGTGATAAAAATTAGATTTTTTTAATCCAACTGGATTTTCAGGACTAAATTATTTCTTTTCTAGGCCCAGATAAGTTGTATTTTGTAAAATGGATCAATTTAGAAAACTACTTTAAATATATGGCCAACTTCATCATAATAAATAGCTTGTTGATTAATAACAGTATTATTAAATAAGCTGTTTTAATTAATTGTCACGTAAAATTAAACTTATACAGTCAGTTATATTTTAGGTTGAGTGCAGAAGATTTAATGCGTCATTAATTGACAGATTTCTGATCATGTTCTCCTTTCACTAATAAACTGTCAGAAGTATAGAGGTGAACAGTAATGACAGAGAAACAAAGACCTGTTTATAAAATCGATCTGAAGTCTGTCGGACCAGAGCGCCCCCCGGTGGTGGTGCTGAGTGAGCAGCAGCTGTATTGCGTAGTGATGAGAGGTAATTATCGAGCTGTGTAGCTTATCTGAGACTGTTTCTGTCCTACTGTCCCGCTGCTCGGTGCTTCAGTCTGAATCTATGAGAAACTTGGAAGGTTTCACCGCCACAGTTAGCAAACATCAACATGATCCGGTTAAATATTTCACAGCCAATTGAACTAATAAACCAGCGACTGGAGTTTCTCTGCGGCTGATGGCTTCAAATATCACATTACAAAGGTAGAAATCATAAAAATCATGTAGATCAGAAGCTGACGGTCCAGAGTTCGGATCCCTCTGCTCTGATTTCTGCCCAGCTACTAATTAATAAACCTAAAAGAAAAAACTCTCGACATAACAATGTTTAGCCTAACTCTGTTTTTTTCCAGAGATGTGTTTTTATTCTGCTAGACGCCAATTTCCCAGATTTTTTCACATTTGAATTATAGTTACTATTATTTATTTAGTACAATTATTCGTTAAGGGTAATTATAAACAATAGCTATTGTAATTTTAAAATAAAATATCTTTCAGAAGAGAAACTGATGTTTTTGTTTATAAATTTTGGTTGATATTGATATCCGATATTAGTATAGCCAATAACCGGTATTATACATTTTCTCAAATGCTAACGCCGCTAACTTGCTAAGAACTGCTAAGAATTCTTAGCTTAGCTTTTTAGCTAACTAAGTCGTTTAGCCCAGTTAGCTTCGCCTAAATGAATATTTCTGGATCCATTTTAAAGCACCAATTTTATTGGTTGTTTTGATAACTATTAGTTTTTATTATTAAATACTTTGATGTTTAGATTCATGCTTTTATTTTGAAGTGGATGAAGATAGTTTATGCAACTGTTTCACTTCTTCAATAACTTTTAGCAAAATACATAGAGAAACAAAATAAGATGGACAGGAAAAGATATAAACATAATATATATTCTAAAGATATTATAGCGCTTTAGGTTTAGCGTAACTAGCCTTTTGTTAGCATAGCTAACTCCCTCAAGAACCAAGCAGCAACAAGACGGAAATAAACATCGTTTCTTTATATCGTCTCAGTTTCACTTGTCGGATAAAATATCGGCGGATGCTGATGCTAATGTCGGGTATCCCAATGTAGCATTTAAACCCACAAATTCAGCATCAATAGACCTGAAAGATTTCTTTTCATCACAAATATTGATTATCAATGATGAAGATTTAAACAGTAAATCTGAAAATCAAAATAATCTGAACTGGGATATTTGAAGCCACCATCCTATAAGCAACAAAACTAAATGGATGAAACTGTAAACGGAGCAAAATGTTTTCAGGACCGAGAAGTTAGAGCTGCAGTTTTTTTGTTTGTAGTGTAAAAATGAAATGTGACAAATTCAGAAACTCCAGTGGCGCTGAGATGAAACTCCCAGCGAAACCGTCATCGCTGTGGCACTTAGAGCGCAATGATTATTATTATTATTAACCTGACTGCTCCGGATTGTCTCAAGGCAAATAAAAAGGATTTGAACCGTAAAACTGGCACTGAGTATCTTGGCAAAGCCCTCCTTCTCCCCGAGATTCCCCAGACGGTCGGGATCAGAGGTGCACCGATAAATCGGCCCGATTTCCTCAAAAAATGTCTAAAAATCAACTTCTGTCCTCTTCTGCTCCGACGTGCGAGAGGTTTGACCCACTGTTGCTAACTCTGCGATATTTAGCAAAATTCAGACATAGAAATCAAAACCGGCCGTAATCGGTAATCGGTGCACCACTAGTTGTGATGCTGCGTTGTGAACCCGGAAATCCAGAAAGTAGAAACCTGCAAAATAAAGTTGACGGCGGCGCGCCGCTGAGCGTTGAGTGTGTGTGAGGTTGTAGGAGTGTGTGGCGATTCTTCATCTTTAGCTTAATCTGTTCTGTCTGGTTAGTGAAGGTAGATGCGGTTTAAAGCGGTAAGAATCTCATTTCGGACTCTGAGGTGTGCGTTGCCTTCAGACGGGACCGGCGGCGTTCGCCTCGTTTCCGCCCGGGTCAGTCGGGCCCCGTGGTGGAAACCGAGGTCTGAGGGCCATCTGCGTAATGGCCGCTGTTGCTGCCGCCGCCGGCCTCGGGTTCCTCCTGGCTGGGCGAGGCCTCGTCGCTCGGGCCGCCGCCGCGGGACGGGACGGAGGCGGTGGTGGTCTCGGGCGAGGCGCTGTGGGCCTCCTGCGGCGCGCAGCCCGGGTGGTTCTTGCGGAAGTGTTGGTTGAGGATGGCCTGGAAGGGGAAGCTCTTCCCGCAGACGTGGCAGTGGAAGGGCTTGTTGCCGGTGTGCTTGCGGATGTGGTACTCCAGCTGGTCCTTGCGGGTGTACTTCTTCCCACAGATGCGGCAGACGAACGGCGTGATGCCCATGTGCAGCCGCATGTGGCGGTCCAGGCTGCCCTTCTGGTTGAAGGACTTGCAGCAGTAGATGCAGGTGAGCCGCGGGTTGTAGCGGAACCAGCGGTCGCCCACCTGCTCCCTCAGGTAATCCTCGTAGCCGCCCATGTCGAACGCCGCGTGCTCCTCGCCCTGACGGACACACAGACAAATCACTCACACAAGACCAACAAAAACAGGATCAGGAGCTAAAATAAACTCAGAGATCATTTAGGTTCAACCAGAGGAGAAGAAAACCCTAAAACTGCAACAAGTTTTTACTCAAGTAAAAGTAAAAATTGTCCTACAAGAAAAGACTTAAGAATGAAAAAGTGTTTGATAAAAAGTTTATTCAGGTAGCGAGTGACTGATCAAATCATCTAATATTTAAAAATTACATCATCAGACAGACCAAAATGTAATGTTAAGAGGAATTTTTGATATTTTAAAGGATCAAAATTACAATAATTCGTAAAAGTAAAACATGAAATCAGGCTAAATAAATTTTTCCAAATGTTTGAATCAACCAATAAGAAACTTTAACAGAAACTGCAGGCGGCGTCTCATTCTGGTTAAAACATGTTTGATTTTCATTCAGTGGGAAGAAAATCCAGAAATTTTAATCAAGTAAAAACAACAACACAGTAATAATACACTTAAAATTACTTTATGTATCAACAAAGTTACTCAAGTAAATGTGACTAGTTACTAGCCAACTCTGCATGTAAGAAAGTTTTACATGTTTTGGACAAAACGTGTTGAGAAGCAACGTCAGGAACCTGATGGTTTTATTTAGGAGATTTTGTTATTTTTGGCTTAAAGCTGCAATAAAACTTTATTAATAAATATATATTTTTTACATATTTATTCAAATTACCACCATTCCATGACATTAAGTTATGAGACAGGTAATCTATGAACAGATCAATATAATCCCTGAGCTGCAGTCTGAAGAAATGCACCAAAAACAACAAATCAGAGCCGGAAGGCGGGGCTTAGCGCTGCCAATCAACTGCGTTTACGTGATGTTAAATGTGCTAATCACTAAAACAAAACTGTTTATCCACCATTAACAGTGGCTATGCTAACTAGCCTTAGCAGCTATCACTGGCTATGCTAGCTGCAGGCTAGCAAAGAGTAAGAAGAAGTGATTGACAGCACTAAGACCCGCCTCCTGGCTCTGATTGGCTGTTTCTAGAAGACAGAGGAGATCAATCTTTTCAGTTTCAATAAAAAAACTATTTTAATAAATCAGGTTTTCAGATTGCGATAGATCTGGGTCGGTTCTGGTGGGAAAGCGCCTCGTGTCGCCTGATGTTCCAGATGTTCGGGTTCTTACCTGAGAGCTCGGCTGCCGCAGTTCGTCGGCTCGGCTCGGAGACTCGCTCTTCGCTCTCTGGCGCTCGGTGAGGACGACCACGCTGCCGGTGGGACTGAACCTGGACGATCACCGTTAATCCATTACTGATCAACTAATTATTTACGCCGAGTTTCTAGTGGAAATATCTTAAAAATAAGACAAAACTTAGTAAAAAGTAACTTTTGAACAAGACCTGGGAGCTCGTTTTAGCTAAATAATGAGGAAAAGATTTATTCCACTCACGTCTGTCACAGTGAGCAATTAATTAATTGCAAGATAAATTAAAATTCCCTCGATAGTTTCCATCCGGATTAACATTTTTAAAGATACCATTTTATTTATTTATTGGTTGTAAGTCGATAAATATTATTTTGTTTAATTTTCAACAAGAGAGGAAACTTCTATTTCTGTCATTTTTATATTACATGGAAACATTTTAAAACCAACAACATCAGTGTTTATCGCAACTCCTGGGACAATTTATCGCCAAATATGTTGCCATAAGTTATTTTTTATTTAATATTAAAGTTAATTGGTTTTTAAGAGGATCTACCTGCATTATTATCCCTTTAAAATTATTATATTCATTAAAATTGCTAACAAAATTAATATTATTGTTTAGAAAACAATTTATCCTGCTCTGCATGACAAATGCTTGATGTTGTTTTTATCTTGAATCTTTAAAATGTACGTTTTTTACAAACTGTGCTGGTATGTAATTTATTTATTGTGCAACATGAGAACCATTTTAAAACAACATCAGTTATGATGTGGTTCCGACTCACCGGTCCGTTTCGCTGAAGCTGGAGGACGCCTGTCCGCTGCGGGTTCCCAGCCCGCCCAGCGGCGCCGTCATCAGCGTGCTGCGGCCCGACGTGTCGATCATCACCGTGGCTCCGCCCTCCTCCGCGGCCGCCGCCTCCTCCTGGTTCATTCCGGCTCCGATCCAGTCCTATGCGGTCCCCCCCTCCTCGGCGCTGTCGGTCCTCTCCGGCTCGCTGCCCGTCTCCATGTACCACTGGCCGGCCCGGTTGATGCGGAGAATCGGCTCCTTGCTGGTTCTGCTGCTGGTGGCGCCGGGTCCCGCCAGCCCGCTGTGCTCCACAGTCGGCGGCGGGCTGAGTGGCTCCTCCGCCGGGCTGATGACCTCACACGCCTCCGCGCCGCCCCTGGCGCCCAGCAGCCTCAGCCCGCCGTGATGGCCGCCGCCGCGCACCATGGCCTCTACGGTCCTGCCGGGCCGGGCCGCCCGCGGCGGCGCGCCGTCGTCGTCGTCACGCGTCGCCTCGTCCACGTCGGCCAGGCTGATCTTCAGGTGGATGCCCTCCAGGATCTGGGTGCAGCGGTCGATGATGTGCTGCATCTGCAGGAAGCTGGCGGCGGTCAGGTAGCTGATGATGTCAGCCAGCTGCAGGCAGAGGCGGCCCGTGTAGCAGAAGGTCAGCAGCTGCTCGAACACGGACGGGTTGCGGATGACCGTCAGCGACACGGTGCTCATCTGGCTCAGCGACATGTGGTCGCGGAAGTACGGCGAGCTGGCGGCGAGGACCACCTTGTGCGCGCGGAAGCTCTGGCCCTGGACGTTGACCACGATGTCGCAGAGGCGGCCCTGGACGCGCAGCTGGTTCAGGTGCGACAGGACGGAGTTGCTGAAGTCGGGGATGTCCAGCTGGATGCTGCCGGAGCGCTCCATGCCGCCACCTGGTGGAGAACAGAGGAAAACATCGTCCCAATTAAACCTGAGGGATCAAAAAGCAACAACAGGGGCATTCTGGGTAAATCCAACCAGAATAAACATGCTAGCCTAGCGCTAGCAAGATGAATCCCTCATGGTCTTTAGCCTTAAAGAGAAATCCTCCAAACACTAAAACCTGACACCACTCCATTTCACAGAACAGGAAGTTGCTCTCATTGGTTTTCTGTCGTTTCCTTCACTGGTTCTTGGTGCAGCGCCCCCACAGGCCCGCAGGGGAACAGGTCACTCAAAGGATTTGGTTCTTTTCACGGTGAAGTGGGAATTTGGAGTTTGGTGGTGATTCACCAAAATCCTGGTTTGGTACTTTGGTTTTTAAGGTCAAGGTGAATTACACTTTAACCAAGAAAAACAACGACTTATGAATGTTTTATTTTACTCAACAGGGAAGACAGCAAAATATACATGTCTGAAAAATGTTCATTTCTAATTGCATATTTTCATCCTGAAGGGCCTGATGAGGGCGGGTAGAAAGTTTTCAGACCTAGAAACCGAAGCACCAGCGGCAGCATCATGCTGTGGGCTCGATTCCCAGCCAGAACAATCAGGAAAAAACATCTTCCTCTAATTTCTCCTCCGATCATCAACATTCCTGACATTTAACCAAATATGAATCAGTTTGATGTTCATGTTTGTGAGCAGTTTCATTAAATCCTGCAGATTTTCCTGTTTTTAGTCTTTCCTGCAGTTGGTTTAAATAAAGTTTAAATAAACCATTAAAGCCTCGTTTTGACTGGACGGAACTTCTGGTCCGAACTGGTCCGAACTGCTCCTGCATTACTCAGACGGGCCGCTTGGATTCGCTCTAACATGACACCGAACCAGAACCAGCCCAGGTGTGCAGGGAGGGGTCTCACCTGAATGCGGGCTTCAGTTCGGTTCTGGTTTCAGATGCGGTCCACTCTTTAGTCCCGCGGGTTTCTCTGCATCGCCGGCAGGCAGGACGGTGGATGACAGGAACTCTCCTCGGCTCGGTTCGGTTCGGTCCGGCCCGGCGGGGCTGCAGCTCCACCCGCCCGCTGCTCCAGGCTGGTCGCGTCGCGTTCAGGGCCGGGTTCGGCAGCTGGGCTCGGCCTGCGCTCCGACAGCAGCCGCTCCGCCGACATTCCTCTGGAGGTCCGGTTCGGTTCAGTGTCGGTTCTGTTCGGGGCTGCAGCGGCGGCTTCTCATCTTCCTTTTTCAGCTGAGAAGGGCCGAAGCTGCAGGAAGGAAGGAGAGGAGGAAGAAAACGCGCTAGGAATTGTGGGAAATGTAGTCCAGTGGTTCATCTTCGCCGAATCCGTTCGGTTTCAATAAACGACATTTCCCAGAATGCCTCTGTCTGCGGAGAGGTCATGGTGGCACTTTAAGAGTTTGGCAGAGCACTAATGTTGAAATGATACTTTTAAGTACAAGCTCTGATTTCATAATGTAAAAACTGTAAAAGCAGTTTGAAATATTTAGTTTTTTTTGTGTGTTGTTGTCATAAATTAGGAGGATGAGGCTCTTGGCCCAGTTTAAACTTAGCAGATCTTTTATATAAAAGTTTATTTTATTTAGACAACGTCAATATAAATGTAATATGTAAAATATGATACCAGGACATGGAAGAGGATGAAGTCCACTGATAAAAACTTTAATCTCTATAGCTTATTAGAGCAATTCTGACAAAAGCTCAGACATTTTTAGATTAATCTCAGAAATTTTCTATTAAAAAAAAAAAAAACTTTGGAATTTTTGAGTTTCAAAGATGAACAACACAAAAAACTCAAATTTGACATGAATCTCAGACATTTTCTCTAAAATTTCTGAATTTTTCTTTAGCCAGACTGTAAACAGAAGCAGTCTGAACGCATTAAACGAATGATTTGCTTCAAGGGCTTTTTGCAATGAATCCTCACTTCTCCAACCTTATAGTACATTTAAAACAACTTAATTTGATCAAATGCAGTTTCGAGGGAAAACGGCCTGAAAAAGAGTCTTTGCTTTCGGGGACGAAATGTGAAAAGAATCCATAAAATCATGGAAACTGAATGTGGCCCAATACAGCGCCTTGAGGTACAACTGAGAGGGAAACTGAAGAAGGTTTGCCTCAGTAAACAGAACATTTCTGTCCCCTGAACACAATCGGAGTGATTTAAAGGTTGATTAGGAAAAAACCCACAGCATCAGATTTACTTTAATCAGCATCTAAAATAAAATGTGATGAATTTTTACATCGTTTTCCACCTTACAGTCCGGTTGGAAAAAACATTTCTTACATTTTCAGCTCCATAAAATGTAAATAAAAATGGACCAGTGTGATTTTAGTGGTTGTATCATTTCTCTTTTGTGTTTGCTAAAAACCGCCTGTCATTTGTTTTGGTTGCATTTACCCAGAATGCCCTGCGCTGCAGTCCATTTCCTGGTTTGGAGGTCAGATCCATTTGAACTGCAGCAGAGTTCACTTCAACCGGACTGAGGTTGGGAGGCAGCATGAATAAGAGCATGAATATTAAAGTAACTACTGGAAGAACCAAAACTTCAGCCAAACTTTATTCAACTGAAACTTTACAACCAGTTGAGTAAATTCGCAGTTTAGACTCTATGAAGAAAGTTAATAGAGCGCTAAATGATTTCAAAGTTAGCAAAAGTGCTAAATTAAAGGTTAGCTCCGTTGTCAGTGCATTGGTGGAAATGTGCCGCCTCAGCAGTTGGGTTAAGTGGTTAAATGGATGGATGATTATTTTCACTGGATTTGAATCTTCCAGTTTTGTTCTTCTGACTTTTCAGAAGAACAAAAAGTCTTCTGAAAAGACTTTTTCAGAAGACTTTACAGTAATGATACCCTGTATCATTACTGTAAATGATACAGTAATGATACCCTGTATCATTACTGGGTAATGATACAGGGTATCATTACTGTATCATTACTGTATCATTACTGTATCATTACTGGGTAATGATACAGAAACCATTACCCAGTAATGGTTTCTGTATCTGAGCGGTTCTCTGGGTCTTGTTTGGAGTCTAGTTGCAGGTGTTTTCCAGGTTCCGGCCTCCCTGGGTGAGCTGGATGGTGACGGTCGTTCCGTTAGCACCAAACGCCGTCCAGGTCCGGTCTTCAAACACCGCCAGCTGATCCTCACTCACCGAGACCGAACAGTTGACGGAGGAGGTCACCTTTCTTGGATCTGAGCAGACAGCAAGGATTACTGGTAGGACCACTTCGCTTTTCAGGGTGTCAACAGAATACCGATAGAGTACATCAGGGAACCAGTCCCTCCAGTTTTTTGTGATTCTGTGATTGTGGAAATTCATAATCAATAATCTACAGGGTCCAAGTTGTTGTTTGTACTTTTAATGCAATGGAGGAGCAGAACGCAGTAGTTAAAGCCAAACACAGAACTTGGTGTCATACTATCCCAAGGTCAAATGTAACACACTAGTTTGTCTCAGTGGCGTCTCTCTGTCCACTGATCAGTGGACTGTCGTGTAACGCCAGTAGCTTCACGCTAACCAAACCGAACCGTTGTCCTGTGGACCTGCGACTGAAGGGCAGGCAGGAATGGTGTCGTATGGGTCGGTTGTTTGGGCCAGTTTAACAATGGAAACAGAAAAATTTGCTCCCATCTGAACCACTGAGACGAATAGCAAATCTCTCTATGAAATTATGAGCCTCAAAAGGTTCCTTACGATTCGCTGCTCCTGTTTCCTTCCTCTAACAGTCGACATACCGACTGCAAACACCAGATGCTGGTCGCTGTACTTAGAGCGGATGGAGAGAACTTCGTCGAGGTCGTAGGTGCAGGAGAGGTTGACAGGAAGCAGCAGGTTGGGCGTCAGGAACCTGTTGAGCTCTCCGACGGTTATGTTAGTGCTGCAGGACGGCCTGTCGAACCCATACAGGTCTGGGTAGGACCTGCAGTTGGCGACAGGGGACACCGGAGGTGCACAGATGATGTCATCAGGTGACACAAAGCGACGGCTGATGGACAGACTGGGTCTGGGTCTGGTACCTGTACGGTAGAGAGTGTTTTTATGACCTTTCATAGACAGAAGTACTTTCTGGAACGTTTCCAGGCTGATCACCTCTCACCAGAGACAGTCATGAGCATGTCGTCGCTGGAGATGGAGGTGTACTCCTGCAGTCTATAGTCACACCTGAGCTTGAACGTGCTGCCGACCACGTAGTTCCCCAGCACCTCCTTTGACGTCAGGTTGAAATCACACACATAACTTGTTGCTACCATCACCTTGAAGGGATATTCAGAGTCTCCTCTGAAGAGACGGCAGAGCCCGCCTGTGTAGTCGATGGGAACCAAGCAGCTGATTTCCACCGTTTCTCCGTCTGTGATTTCATTGGTCCCCAGGATCTTAGGCTTATCTGCAGAGCAGCGGCACAAGCTACTTTAAATCACATAAAATTACTATCATAATTCATCAAAGATCTACATGAAGGAGACGTTCTTAAACTTTCTATTGAGTCAGAAGTTTAATGTGTTTAACATAAACTCTGAACCCTTTAAGGGGAAGGAGAGTTTCATGGCAGGATCAGCCCCAAAGTATGTTCAAAAGGAACTTAGAAGGTACAGAGTACCCACTGGGTACTTTCTGGGACCTGAAGGGTTTCTTAAAGGGCCTTACTGGTGAGAATCGGAGCCTCACTGGGCAGGTGGGTCAAACCCAAACGCCTAACCTGGTGTCATGCTACAGCGACAGCAAACATCTTTACTCTAACAGGGATGTTTTCTTTCCCCATGTTGTGAGTTGAGTTGTGGCGCTTTGACCATCTAACCATATTTTTCTTCTCTTTTTTGGTTTTGCTTTTGGTCCAACCATCAAAGCTCTTTGACCCTTCAAAATAAAATGCCTTGTTTACACAATACCTAATGTAAGAAACTGGATTTTTTTTTTAATGAAAGAAAACCCTTTGAATATTTTTACTTCAATGTTCCCATTTTTATAGATAATTACATTAAAAAAGCTGATAAGTTGCGTTATTGATCAAAGTTATTAAGAGGCACGGAGTGAAGAAATAACTTTTTCTCCAGAGTTTCAGCTCCTAAATCGGACCTTATTTACCATTTCTTGAACTATTTTGTCCAAAGTAAAAGTGACTCACCTGACCAAACATACCTGGCATCTGCTGTCCAACCTGTAACAAAACAGCCAAACTGGAAATCAGTGAAGCTCATTTTGATTTGAAACAAAAAAATCCTTCATTTTAGTTCTCTCGGGTATTTAATATCAAAGCCTGAGATGTCTTGTTTACTGATTAGTGAAATTAATAACATTGTTAGTTTATCGCAAAACAGCTAAAAGTTCCTGTCATTATGAGTTGATGTGTTGCTGATAGGAAGCAAAGAAAATATTTACTCACAGCAGAGAGACAAGGCGACGAACAGAACCAGGTCCATCTTTGGACTCCTGAGGGATGAACTCATCCAAATCCTGCTGGAGTCCTGATTACACATTAACTCCTCCTGTATTTAGCTAAGGCTCCAGTCACTGATCCCTCTGAGTTTTTTTCTTTTTTTTGCACTTCTGTCAACTGTTTGTTTCCCCCAAGCAGCTTGACTCTCTGGAAATATCTTTAATGAACAGGTTTTATTTATACTTTTCACAAATTTTTACTCCTTATTCAGATTTTCCACAGCAGGAAAACAGATTATCTCATGCAGTTTCCACATGCGACCACATGGGGGCAGCAGCTCACTCTCACTGTTCTTCATCATTAAAGATGTTCTGCTGTCCAGCTGAGCCAAAAAATAATAATAATAAAAAATCTACATATAACTCCTTATTATCCTCTATTTGAATTCAGATTAGGCTGAACATCAGAAAGGAAACTGAGAAACCTGGGGCAAAATAATCCCACAGTATAATGCCGCCAATACCATGCTTAGGATGGATGGATGGATGGATGGATGGATGGATGGATGGATGGATGGATGGATGGATGGATGGATGGATGATCTGATGAATCACCTTTATTTTTTCATTGGTTCAGATGAAATCTGTGTTTCTATTCCTTCTTTATTAAGTTCTAATAATCAATCAAACATCTGGAGTCAAGCAGAGCATCTGGACTGCAGCCCTACGGGAGCCTGTTTGTGCCAAAAAGCTGCTCGGGGTCCTGAGAACCTGAGCAGCACTTTCCGTTCTAAGATTAATTTTCTCACTTTGTCTCGGTGACCTTTGTGCCTCGGTGGATCCGTGACGTCAACGCTAAGAATTTATTTCAGTTTTTAGTGTCACATATAAATTAATAAAAGTTAATCTAAGTTCACCAGCAACACAACAAACACCAAATGTAGAAAACACATTCAGTCAAACAGATTCTACAATTTTTACCAAAAAACAAAACAAGACAGTTTTTACATGAATGTAACAGGTGAAAACATGAATTGGGGTCATAATGCTGTAAATAAACTGGGAATCCAGAAAACAAAAATGCATTTTAAAAAATTCTGCTACATATATTTTGTGCCAATGATTTAAAATCAAGTTTTATCTGTTGTTTTTCAGTTTCACATGTTTCTGTAACGCCACAAAACTCTTTATTTCTGCTTTTAATAAATGGAAACTGCAAAGAAAAAAGTAATTTTCTGAGTTTTCAAACCAAAAAGACTAAAAATCTATTTCAAAAAGTCTTAAAATGTCCTAAATTACATGCAGAAACATGAAATCACAAGCACTTCTAAGGCAAATGGTTTCCACTCAAACCTACAACAAACTGCATTATTTTTCTTTTGCCGCTTATTTCACTAGAATAAAACATATTATAATTACTAGTTATTGTTTGGGATTTTTATTACCAATGGACAACATAACTGGGCCAAATAACACAATAATAAAGCTTCATATTAATCACCTACAAGGAAATTAAATTTCTTAATTATCAGAAATGCTTTCTGCGTGAAATAATAACCTAAATCTGTGAAAATGTCCAATTATGTCAGCAATTTCATAATTAAATTAATATATTAACTTAAATGTATAAATTTCATAAAAAAAAGAAAAAACATCAATAATTTCTTTTTAAAAAATGTGATAACTTATAAAAATATTGTGAAATTAAAATGTACCAGACAAATAATAATTATCAATTCAAACCTCAATTTTTATTATTTTTTAAAACTGTCTAGTATTTGATAAAACAAATGTTTTTTTTTCTCATTTATATTTTAAGATTTTATTAATTTTTTGTTTTTTTACTAATAAAAACGTTTTTTCTTGTTTGGACTTGTTAGTTCTTGGCTGAAAAGTTGATATTTTGGATGTTTTTCCTCTTTTTACCTGATTAAAAAGCAAACGGGACCAGAATAAGTCATTTTCATTATTACTATTATTATTACAAGAATAAAGTCATAATATTAACAGAATAAAGACACAAAAATAGCAGAAAAAAATATAAAATCACTGGAAAAAGTCATTTAATGAGAGCAAAGCTTCAACCAGCTCGTCTGCTCTGTGATTCTTTCTTCAATTAATTATTGAATTTCTTCCTGGAACATTTTGATGCCGATGTGTTAAATATTAGACCCATGTCTAATATTCCTCTTTAGATTTTATTATTTTTGATGTAGGAGTTAAATAATTCCGACTTATTGTTTACAAATATAATAACAAATCTGGTCATTTGAGTTTATTCTCATATTATTATGACTTTTATTCTTTAGACTTCATTCTCATAATATACATTTTTTCATGTTATGAGTTTTTTTCTTAAAACTGCAGATTTTTATTCTTTGTTTCTCGTTTTATTGAGATTTTCTGGTTTTGCTGCAGAAGTGCTCATTTTTGTAAGATTTTATTCATGCAATAAGACTTTTTATGTATTATTAGACTTTTTTATTGTTAAAACTGTATTCTCATAATATGACTTCATGTCGTAACAACTTTTTTCTTGAAATGAGTTTATTTTAGTATTTTTGATTTGCTAAATGACTTTTTTTCAGTAATATTCATTTATTCTTGTTTTTTTTATTATTATTGTTGTTCAACTTTATTGTCGTAATGAGTTTTTCTCAGCCTGGCCCTGATACTGGCAGGTTTCACACGCAGGTTTCCAGATTATGGTTTTTCTTTGCGTGCAGGATGAAGAGGCATTTTATAGCAACTAATCTCTTAAATAACTGGCAGTAATGTTTTTAAGTGCTACAAGTTCTAGTTGGTCTAGAAGGGTGAGAATAAAGTGTGGTGACAGAAAAACCCGTTTCCCTGCTGGAACTGGTCTCAACCTTCCCAGTGCTTCCAGTATCGCGTCGCCTTCTCCTCAGGAAAATGTTCCGTTTCCTCCACAGCTCCAGTTCACATCGGACTGGGTCCAAAGTTACAAGAGCTTCATGCAGAGCAGATTTCCTCTAATCGGGTTTCATCAGTTTGGAGAATCTCCCTCATTAGAGTTCCGACCCAATAAGTCGTGAAGAACCAGAGTGTGACCCGTCCAGCCTGCGTTCATGAGGATGAGGTCAAGTTCCCGGACACCACCGTGGTCTCCTTGGGTGAATATTCCGCCTCCTCCCTGTGGGGATGCGAGGAGTTATCGGACTTGCTGCGGCTGAACTCCGCGCCCATGATCGGTCCCGTGAACTTGGGTTTGGGCCGGATCCAGGCGGTGCAGCAGAGCAGCGTCTTGAGGAAGGCCCGGCGCATCTCGTTGCTGGTCAGCGTGTAGATAAGCGGGTTCATGGCGGAGTTCAGCACGGCGAGCGCCAGGAACCACTCGGCCTTGTAGAGGATGGGGCAGGTCCGGGTCTCACACGCCACGTCCAGCAGCAGCAGGACGAACAGCGGCGCCCAGCAGGCGATGAAGCAGCTCAGGACGATGATGACGGTCTTCAGGAGCGCCATCGATTTCTCCGAGCTCTTGTTGTTGGCGTTGGCGCCGCCTCGGCCGTTGGTGACTTTGCGGAAGACGAGTTTGCGGCTGCGGGTGCGCACCAGCGCGTAGATCCGGGCGTACAGAACCACAATGGCCATGAGGATGATGCTGAAGACGGTGGTGCAGAACAGGATGTAGGTCTTATGGTACAACGGCAGCACGGTGGAGCACTGCGGCATGCTCCGGATGCAGTTCCAGCCCATCACCGGCAGTCCGCCCAGCACCGCCGCGATCATCCACACGGTGCTGATCAGCAGGAAGACCCGGAACGTGTTCCCGTTGTTGTGCAGCTTCATCTTCAGCATTGTGAGGTGGCGCTCGATGGCGATGGCCAACAGGCTGAAGACGGAGGCCGCCAGAGCCACGAACATGCTGCCCTCCCGGAAGAACCACTGGGTCGGGGTCAGCTTGTAGGTGTTGGCGCCGGACAGCAGGATGTTGGCGGTGTAGACGACGCCGGCCAGCAGGTCGGACAACGCCAGGTTCCCGATGAAGTAGTACATTGGTTTGTGGAACTTCTTGGTCCTCCAGATGGTGGTCAGGACCAGGATGTTCTCCATGATGATGAAGCAGCAGACGATGATGAAGATCACCGAGTCTGCCTTCAGACCCGAATCCTGCTGGGTCGACTTGCGGAACTTGCCGGTGTAGTTGTAATGTTTGGCGATCAGGTCGGAGTAACTGGGCTCGGCCATGGCCTGCAGCTGCAGCCGGGGTCCAGCAGGGGGCGCTGTGTCCTCAAACCTTCAGTCCTTCATGCCATTTGGTCGCCTTGAGGAGCAGAGCGGGTTCTGCTGCTGCAGGTCATGGTCCTGCAGAGAGCCGATCAATAATCGATCTCAGTGAACAGATTCATCTCATCTCAAAACTAAACTGATCAAATCTGATCCTGACTTTACAAAACATCAAATTTAGCGACAGATATTCCAGCGTAGGAACCAGCAACTCCCGACCCGTTAGGGAGAAGGGTGACGGAAAATGGATGGATGGATGGATGGATGGATGGATGGATGGATGGATGGATGGATGGATGGATGGATGGATGGATGGATGGATGGATGGATGGATGGATGGATGGATGGATGGATGGATGGATGGATGGATGGATGGATGGATGGATGGATGGATGGATGGATGGATGGATGGATGGATGGATGGATATTCCAGCGTATGATACTGCAATGTGCCTCCAATTCAGTTAGTAAAATAATAATCATAAAAAGAGTGAAAACCGGAGAATTTGTGTGAATTTATGTAAAAGTTATAAAAATCAGCCAGTAAAGCTGCAGCGGAGTTAATTAAAGCTCATTAAAAAGCGCCCAGTTTCCGTTGGAAACAGTTTAATTTATGTTTCCTTCATTGTTCAGTTTGACAGCTTGAAAATATTCAAACTTTAAATTCGTCATATTTCCTTTAAAGTTCTCATCATGACAAGGAAGCAACAGAAACAGTTTTTAAAATGTTTCAAAACACAAAACAAAATTCAGAATCTAGGAGTTTATCTCTATTTTTCAGTTTGAATAAATAAGTATTTAAAGAAAGAGAAGTTTGATCATGTTTTCTATCACATTTCTGTTGATCGTTTTTGGTATTTTAAAGCCTCCATTTAAAAAAAATAAATTGATTAAAACAAGCGAATTAACTTTCAAACCTCTGAATTTTTAACTTTCAGTCTGACGACAAAAATGGTTTCATGTAGAAACTGATTATCTGCAGCCTTCATGTTCAATCCGGGCTTTTTATGCATCAAATAATGCATTTAAATCACATCAAGGTTTTAAATTCAAGTTTGTTAAACCTAAAAATAAAAGCATCAGCGCATATTTTCTGATACAGATTTTATGTCGCCACAGAAACTTTATTTTCCAGACATTTTCCGTCTCTTCACGTTTACCAGACTTTTTCTGCTCCATTATAATGAGATTTATTTAATAAAACTGACCTGGACTGAGCAGATCCTCCACACAGATCATGGCGCGACTCCCAGATTTCCTTTTTATTTCCCAGGAAAAGACGAAACAAAACCTGCGAGTTTCTGCAGAAGCTGCGCATCGACGCCGAGATGTAAAATCTTATTTCATATTTTCTGCCTTCAGTCAGAGTCCGAAGCAAGAAGAGTCCAACAGCGGAGTGAGGGAGAGCACACACACACACACACACACACACACACACACACACACACACACACACACACACACACACACACACACACACACACACGCTGGGCATGAGGAGGAGGGGGAGGAAGATGATGCCGCCCTCTTCATGGCTCTGCTGCTCTTCAAATCAGTGATCTCACCGATCACATATTAATAATAATAATAGCAGGAAGAATAATGGGGAAACCCAGAAGAAGTGGCTTAAAAGCAGAACTATAGATAATTATGTAACTTCAATAAAAGAAATGCTTCCTGTTGCTCCAACCAGAACACTTTTTATATTGACTTCATAGAAATTACAATAGAAATAAAATCTATTTAAATAAAGTCTCAATATGATCAACTCTTTGATGTTATTGACTGAAAAATCTCACAATAATTCTGTTTTTCCCTGCAATTAATTTATGTTGCTTATGTTGCCATATTCTGCTAATTCCTTTGTCCATTGATAAAATAAATTGTTCAATCTGTTTCTTGAATGTTCTCATTTATTTTCTTCAATTATTGCCAAACTTTCCTTGTTTTTTTGCATCTTTTGACTCTTTAGTTGATAATCTGATAATCTGGAATAATCTGATTGGACCCAATACTGCACCATTTGTTACATTTTCAGCTGCTGCGGTTCCCTTTTGCACTGCACAGAATTAAAGGAACCAAACCCTCTGAATAACATATTCCTCTCAACAAGCATTTCCCGCGCGACGCTAGCAGTTTGTTTTGGTTGTGTTTACCCAGAAGGCCCTGCACTGTAGTCCTCTGCCTGCTTAAGGAGTTTTCCTGCAACACAGAAACCTTTACACCAATCTAATGGTTGGAAAACATGAATAACAGATTAAAAGCAAAAATCTTTGTTGTTGTCCTCGTGTATCTGCTTAGTCAATAATTTAGCAGCAAAAAATGTTTTTTGATTGAAACTGTTGCTTATTTTGTCAATGTTTGGGGTCTGTTCACTCCAGTCCTGTTTTATCCGCTTTAATCCAACTCCAGTCCGTTTGCGTAGAAAGTCCAGTTCGTGAGGGGAGGTGTGAACGCGTAAGCAGACCTAAAAAATGAACTCTGGTGCAGTTCGAATACATATGTGAACGCCAAGTGAACCATTTCAAACGTAGTGGAGTCCAGCGCAGGGCATTCTGGGAAAATGCAAACATGCTAACTTGGTGCTGTGGGAGAAATGACTCATGGCCTTTTAACAACGAACCGCTTCATTTTGGTTTACATTTCGTTAAGAAGGAAGTTGCATTCAGTGTTTTCAGAGGTTTGCATGTTGTGTCTTTCATTGGTTTTTGGAGCAGCGCCCCCACAGGCGAGGAGGGGAACAGGATTTTCACGGTTCGTTTGACACAGTGCAATGTGAAAGCAACTGAAAATGGAACAAATGTTGCAATTTGGGTCCCAATCGAATCAAATCTGCCAAACTCTCAGGTTTAAAAAACACCCTGTGTTTTCAATTAAAATGTGATTGATTGATTAATTAATTACAATTGTAATCGAGTCCCACTAATAATAAAATCCCAATAAGTTGCACTGATGTTTGTGGGTTTCAGTGTGGAAAAAAAAAGTTCAAGATGCAGGAATATTTTTTATGCAGTAACTAGTACTGGTAGTGTATACTGGTATCAT
This sequence comes from Poeciliopsis turneri, assembly GCA_922788865.1. Lineage (NCBI taxonomy): Eukaryota > Metazoa > Chordata > Actinopteri > Cyprinodontiformes > Poeciliidae > Poeciliopsis > Poeciliopsis turneri. The sequence continues at coordinate 223,182 of CAKLNU010000637.1, read as the reverse complement.
ACTGGTGTTAGATGTGAGACCAGTCCAGAGTTTAGCTGAAAACGACCAGAAAAGCGATGAGGGGAGGAGCGGGGGGTTGTGGGTAACAAAGGCCTCTTTCCGCAAAGCTGCTGACTGTATTCAGGCTCTGCATAGCTGAGCGTCACCATGGCGACCGGAGGAGGGGAAACGGGACCCGAGCAGCAGAAAAGCCCTGAGAGAGACGAACAAAACAGAAATCCCCTCCAAACTCACAAAAAAGTCTGAACTGACACAGAAAGGCCTGGCTGGACTTGTGGTTCTGGTCCCGGTTGAAGGGTTAAAACCTGATTTAATCCTTCGCTGTTCCCAATTCACTTTCATTTGCACTTATTGTTTAAATATCGGTTCTGGTACTGCTCCATGTCCCGGTTCCTCATGGGTCTGTAACTCTTTGCTGCAGTGAAACTTTAACTGCCAAACATCTGCAGCCTGTAATTATGGTTTGGACTGATTCTGTATGTGTGTCCCATTGTGTGTGTGTGTGTGTGTGTGTGTGTGTGTTTTAGTGTTTAACAGGAAAGCATTAGCCAGCTTCTTCCTCTCGGACTTCCTGGGATGTGATTCGTTGTTTTCCCGGCGGTGAGGAATGTGGCAACTTGCCATGGCTGCCCTCGTTGCGGGGCAGAGGAGGGTGGGAGAGGGGAGATGGATGTTTCTGTTGTTCAAAAAAAAAAAACTCGGAAAGCTGAATCTTGTTTCTGACATTCAGGATTGTAAATCGTTCTCTCTCTCTGTGTGTGTGTGTGTGTGTGTGTGTGTGTGTGTGTGTGTGTGTGTGTGTTCCTGTAAACCTCGATCATGGGGTCCATAAAACCAGACCAACACTTTGGGGACCAAATTCCTTTTAGGAACAAAAGTTATTCCTGAAATTTAATTTATATTCAGAAGTGGTTACAGTATCCAAAATATGTACTCAAACAAGACTATTACTTCTTCAACATGATTTTACTTAAATAAAGGTCAAAAGGTAGACATCCAATAAATTACTCAAGTAAACATGATCTATCTAACAGTATTTCATATTCAAAAAGTACTTAATGTATAGTGTAAGTTATGATGTCATCAGATGGAGAAAAATACACTTTTGTGTGCAGATTCTGGTATTTAAAATCATACAAATAAATTGCTAAATAAATTCAGACAGCAAAAATAATGCTACTAAGGTGTAGCACTATTTCAACATGTTTTTACTCAACAAAAAGTAAAAAAGTAAATACCCAAGAAATTACCCAGATAAGAGTAATCTATTTATCCAAAGGTATATAAAATAAACTTATCTAAAAGTATTTTGTACAGAGTAAGTCATGATGTCACCACATGGAGAAAAATACACTTTTATGTGCATATTTGTGTTATTTGTAAACTGTACAAATAAATACAACACACACATGTATATATATGCAAATTCACTAAGAATATGTACATTTTGTTTGAAGAAAGTGGGTCTTTGCTGTTTGTTTTTTTTATGAATCACAAATTTGTTTCTGGACAAATTTCTGATTCAGTTTTTAACTGCCCAGAGACAGTTAAAAACTGTGTGGTGTTTCTAGGACTTTGGTTGTCACAGTAAACACAGGAGCAATGATGTGACAGCTGATTGGATCTGTTTGCAAACTCAACAGATAACCGTGACAACGACACACTAGTGTTGTGCTGCTGAATCTGTGCTACTGAGAAACTGAAGCAACAAACTGTTATTTGCATGGATAAAATTAATTCTTATTTAACGTTTTTAGGCAGAAAAACAGAAATCTAAAAGAATTGATTACACGCAGCAGAATATCTGCTTTAAAGTTAAAAGGTTGATTTGTAGCAGTGAAAGTTAGGGGGGTAAGAAGAAAAAATTTAAATTTAATACAGTTTTTATTTCGTAAGAAAACTTTGTTTTGTTTGCAGTTGAGAAGCTGCAAGATGTAAAAACTCAACAAAAACATATTTTAAAAGTTCATAACAAAGACAATTAACAGCAGATCTGTTATCAATCATTTAGGTGCTCCTACATTCACTTTGCTGATTTACAGCTATTACTATTAGTGTCCCCCCACCCGCCCAGGTTTTGTCTTTCATATTAGAGGTTAATTTCTGCCTGAAGTGCAGAACTCCAAGAATTTTTGGAGTTTTGGACAATTACAGAGTGGAACAAAGAAGGGGTGCTGGAAAAAAGTGACTTTGCCAAACCAAAAGTTAAAGATCCAAGATCTTTACATATTTCATTCTGCTCATGCTGCCCTGGCGGGGGAGTCGTTCCAGTTCAAATATGAAGTGAGTGCACTGGAGCTGGAGAGGCCCATGAAGACATGCATCAGTGTCAACGCTAGAGAAACAACTACTCAAAGAATAGAACGCAACGAAAAAATAGGATTCACAAAAACAATGTTCTAAACCCTGTATGGAAGGCTGAAAGAGTCAAAAGACTAAAATGAAAAAAATGAGTTACGACCAAAACGCAAACACCATGAACCATTTCCAAACCAAAGGGACACCAGCTGACTTTCTACTGCTGTCCAGTAGTTTCATTATGTTAAATATTTGTACTGCAATTCTGAATTCTCATGTGATTCAATTAAATTGTATATTACCATCTAGAAACCTTGGATTATTCTCTTTTCTCATTGGTTTTGGTTATTGTCCCTCTTTTGTCAACTGACTTGTAGAAAATGTCACATTTAGACCCTTTTCAGTTATTAGAGTCCTAATAATATAATTTCTATCAGCAGGAGCTTCTTTTCAGTGGAAGAAAATAAAAAAACTTATCCTGAAAGTGATTTTTATCTTCTGGCTTTCCAGTGGCTTGATTTTAGTTTTTCTTTAAAGGTGACCTATTATGCTGCATTGAACAGGTTAGGATAGATCTATACGAAACATGTTCATTACATCATTTTTGCACAAAATCATTCTTTGATTGTCTGGTCAGTGCTCCTTTCAGAATGAGATATTTTAGAGCATTTTGTCACGTTAAATCCAAATAAGCTGTTCCTGCCACCCTCCCTTCACTCATGTCTACTGACTCACTGAAATTTCCCTTTCCTTTGAGTCAGTATGTGATAGATCATCTACCTGACTGTTAGTGTGAGCCACATCCTGCTTGTTTGATTGACTTTAAACATTAAGAGGAGGAGGTTGGGTGGAAATAAAAGGCTGAGATCAATACAAATATAAATTTTAAATGATCCTCCATCCCAGCCATCATACCCAGGTTAAGACATTAAGCATTATAGCCTGATGTAGAAATGGATTATAAATTACAATCTATCTTGGATTTACAGGTTTAATGGAATTTCAGATACATTTACAATCTATGAATTTAAAAATGTGCCATAATAAGAATGCAGCTGCTTTCTAGCCTCATAGGAAGATGATCCTCATCTCTACTGGAACCACAATGGACTATGAAATATATGGAGCCAAATATTAATATGGTTTACCTGGAGCAAAACAGGCTGCAAAAACATTTTCTCCAACCAATTAGTCCTGCTGAGTGAAGTTTAATTTGATTTAAGTAGCAGCAGAAGCCATTAACTCTGTATTTAAAGGGGCAATATTATGTAAAATCGACTTTCAAGTTCTAACCTGGAGTGTTGCTTTGATTCTTTCATGCACGTTTAAGAAATCCTCTAATCTCCAAGGCAACAATTCAGCAGTTCAAAACGCCTAGATGGACTTAGCCCTGCCTTCGAGGCTCAGTTCCTTCAGACTAGCCAGCAGCAATTAGCAAACGCCTGGTGGAACTGTGCATGTGCTGAACTCATTAAAAACGTTGTTAAAGGGTTAATAGAGGAGCCATGTTGGGATGACTTCCTGGAGGAGGAGGAGTTTCAGGAGCAGGAGGAGATTTAAAGAGACAGAGGTCCAATTTTAAGGATTTAAATTAAGGTCAGAATTTCTGAAGAGTAATCTGTGATTGGCCAGAAAACTGCAATCGGTGCAGCCCAAGTTAAAAAGAAGAAGTACCAAAGCTCAGGGATTCTTTCCACCGAGTTAAATCTGTTCTTTAACTTTCAGGCTTTATATCAGCAGCACTGTTAGTTCCTGTCCTGGTTTCATTTGAGCTGCGACACGGCTGTGGGACAGATCAGGACCGCTGCTTTCTGAAACAAGAGGCCCAAGCTGGTTGTCCCGGTCCAGAGGGTTACCGGGTGGTGTGTAGGCTGTGGGGGGGGGTGAGGCCTCTGCAGCACCCCGGGGCCCTTTTAGCATTCAGCCGAGCGCTCATTAGACATGCAAAGCTGCAGGGTTTGAGCTGCGGGGCTGAAAGAGTTGCCTTTGTCCTGTAATTGGAGATGGTTCTGTGGGAGCTACAAAGAGCACCGGGCCTCCTCATCCTCTCCACTCCTCTCTGATTCATCCCGTCTTTCCTCCTCACACAGTTTGGTAACTTGTTGCATAAAGATTCAGCTTCCAGGAAGTAGTCCAGTTAAAATTTCCAGCTTGAGAAACAGCAAAGCTAAAAGAAGAATCTAACCCAGTTACCTGGAGTGGCTCAGCACTTGTTACCATCAACACCATGAAATCAGCCCAGGAAAGTGAAACAACACATTTTTCTAGAAGAGTAAAACAAAATTCAATCATTTCAAAGTGAACAAATCTTTATTAGGTTGTTCATCTCAGAAACACTAAACTAACCAACTTTTGGAGCCACAAGCAGCAGCAATTAATGTCAGTGTGTCTCTTTCCCGCATCATGGTGGACTCTTTCTCCACGTCAGTCTTCAGGAAGGTCCTAACACTGCGACTGTGCATTACAGCCACTGTAGGAAGAAAAACACAAAGGAGGAGTTCATTTCTGTAGAAACGTTCTGAAATTTTGAGACCAATCTCAAAAATTTGTTACAGGAGGTAGAGATTAACTTAGACATTTTCTAGACAAAAAAATAAGGAATTTCCATTTTTGATTTGGTTTATAGTCGGTTAAACAGATATTGTAAGGTTTTATTTTACCCCGGTAAAAAATCTGCCAACCTTTTGATTCTAAGAATATTTCCAAAATCTTCAGAGAAAGTTTTTCTGCCGGAAGAGCCTCAGTCCAACTAAATCTTACGTGTAATTACGAAGATAAATTTAGTTTTTATTCTGTGAAAGTTTCTGTGGTTTCAACTGTCGTCCACTAAAAAACAGAGTTCTGTCATCATCTTCAGCGTTGTTCGCTGACGAGCTTCTGTCCACGTAGCCGTGCTTCTATTTCTGTCAGTAGAACAGCTGATCCGTGAACAGCCTCTGTGTGAAATCCCCTCTGATGGCGAGCATTCAGCACCAAACGGGTCGCGGGGCGAGTCATCGGCCTGGAGGTCGTAATTAGAGCCACAGCAACGCCCTGCGAGATAAAACAAACGTCCACATCCTGTCCCATTAAACCCGGGGGGGTCGCAGAAAGCTCAACCTACAAAGTGACCTCAGAGAGACGGGTCACAGGTCGGCCCAAAAACCCAAACGAAGCCCGGAAGTTCAGAGTCTAATTATCACGTCCAATTGGCTTCATGTGTTTAGACGGATTTCAGTTTGATTTAAACTGGATTTGTTTGTCATAAGTACTCTATTTACCATGACTATGCTACTATAGGGCCATCCATCCATCCATCCATCCATCCATCCATCCATCCATCCATCCATCCATCCATCCATCCATCCATTTTCCGTCACCCTTCTCTCTAACGTGGTCGGGAGTTGCTGGTTCCTCTCCAGCTGCGTTCCGGGCGAGAGGCGGGGTCACCCTGGACAGGTTGCCAGTCTGTCGCAGGGCAACACAGAGACACACAACCACACACACTCACACTCACACCTAGGGAGAATTTGGGAAGGCCAATTAACCTGACAGTCATGTTTTTGGACTGTGGGAGGAAGCCGGAGAACCCGGAGAGAACCCAGCATGCACAGGGAGAACATGCAAACTCCGTGCAGAAAGACCCCGGGCCGGGAATCAAACCCAGGACCTTCTTGCTGCAAGGCAATAGCGCTACCCACTGCGCCACTGTGCAGCCCTTTATGAACTGTATAGTAATCTGAAATCAGACATTACAGTTTATTCTGCTCTCTAAAGTGGAAATATGCAAATCCTTCCAATGTTTCTTTGAGGACTTTTGTTTTTAATCACTTTGAAGATTTTCTCACAGATCCGCAGCCAAACTGGGGATCCTCTGGACTCGCAACAATCATCTGTTTGACACAGGATGTTTCCCTTTCACCATCAGTTTTAGAGAGTTGAAGCCTGAAGTTCAGAAGCAAATGGTTTATAAGAGCTGGAATTAAGCTGGAAACAGAAACAATGACACATTTATGGCTCAAACTGTCTAATAAGGAATAAAAAAGATTTTTTCCTTTTATTTGTTTTCATATGAACAGTTAAACTAAGTTTTCAGCCTTTAGACTCCAGAGAGTCATTTTGGCTAAATAAGCTTCATTTGGTTGCTAATGTTACATGACCTTATACTTTTTTCAAAATATTACTCAAATAAATCTATAATTAAAGAAATGTCATCTTATTTCTTTTCGAATAAAAATAAACTAAACTTTTGAACAAGGGACGATACATAGATTTTGTTGTGTAGGGTGGTTTATATCTGTGGAAAATTATGCAAAAAAACACATTTTCAAATGTATCCAAAACTAAATGAATAACATGTAAGTAGTACCTTTAGTATTAATGTTATAGCAATTGAAAGCAATTATTATAGAATTAAAAAATCTATTAAAACTTGGATTCATTATTTCAGCTGTATTTAAAAGTATTATCTGGGCCATTGTTGAAGCTCCAACGGTCCACTTGTGGCCCAGGAGCCGCAGGTTGCAAACAGAAACACATAAAACTTTAGGACAGTTTGTACCAACAGAGGCTGAACTTGAGTTTCGTCAGATATTTGATCTCTGCTGCAGCTGATCTGAGGTCAGATCTGAACCCAAACAGTAAACAGGTTTAATCCTGATTATCAGTTTAATCCTGTTTCTGTCTGAGGCCTGATCTCACATCAGATCTGTGAAACTCAGGAGTGTCAGAGTTTCGGTCTGGATGCAACTTTAAACCTTCATCAGTTCGATGCTGTTTGCAGTTTTTCTCTTTTCTCCAGCAGGTTCAGTGGAACTGAAGATCCTCATTTTAAAATAAACTAGCTGAATAAAACAACCAGTTTCTACGTTCACACAAACAAATCACGACTTTATTTTTATTTTTTGCTAAAATCAGATTTTTATTATTATTATTATTTTAGATTTACGCAACATGTGCTGCTTATTTAATGCAACCCCAACAATCATTCCAGGAGAAACCCGCCTGCGCAGCAGACGGACGTTGACGTCACACCGTCACGCTCTGTTTACGGATGTAATGATGGATCAATTTGAAAGTTTATTCAGCAATGGGAGCCGGCAGTAAAATCAGAAAATCATAATGAATGAAGCTCATAAAAGAAGCAAAAATAATAGCAACAACCTTTTTGTGGCGCATTTTGTAGAGACGTTTGTTTGGATGTGGAGTCTGAACTGGGAATGATGGGATTGGGATGTGACGCTTTCATCAGATCAGAATTATAATCTTTGTTTACGTCCAGATTTACTGACATTCGGTCCAGACTGTAGAGCTGCTCTTTTCTCTGGAAAAAGCCCAAATGTTGAACAGCATCATGTGAAAAATGAACTTTAACTTCTTTTGACCAGAAAAGGTTGAAGAGGCCAAAAGGCCTCAGCTGCTCCCCCGGCTAGGTGACCCCAGGTGACCCCAGGAGGTCAAGGGAAGGCCAGCAAATGAGAGAAGATAATCAATTAAACCAATAAGAGCTAAATAATAAATCACAGAGCTGGGATTTACTTGATTTATCAGAAATAAGATTATAAAAGAGGCTTAAACCTGATGGACAAACCTTCGAGTTAAGATAGAAATATTCCAGAAAACATCTAGAATATTCACTGCAAAAAAGAACAACTAAACAGCTAAACAACTAAACAGCTAAACAATGCTGTTTAGCATCGTTTAGCTAAACAATGCTAAATAACTAATCAACTAAACGATTAAACACTGGTAATTGTGTTTTCCAGAATTCCACCGAAAAATGATCAGTGAAAATTATTTTGATTTTACGATTAAAATCCATAAATTAATATAAAAATGTGTTTTTTTACACTTTACCATGTAAAAGTGAACATTTTACAGCGTAAAACATTATTTCACTAAGAACATGTTTTAACTTCTGCAAAAACTGTTTTTCCCAAAACTATAAAATAAATATACCAATCACTGATAAGTATTATTTTATAGTTTACTGATTCGTCTTGTCGTAATTTTAGTTTATTACCGTTAAATATATAAAATTTTGTTGCTTTTCTTTTGGGTTTTTCTGCACATCATGTTTTAGCAAACAGAAACAAGATCCCGTTTTGACCTCTTAAATCCAGACTTTCCTGTATTTCTTATGATTTTTATTCAGTAAATGTTTTTTTTTTTAAAAACCCATTCATGGTTTTGAATGATTCTGAACTGATTCGGTTCGTCTGAGACCCAGAATCCAGATCCAATCCCCCAACAGGACCCAGAACCCAAAAGAGAAACAGTTAACAGAACCGGAGCGTCGATTCTCTGGATGACTGGAGCCAAACAAACCCTGAAGTCTGCAACAAAAGGCCGCAATCCTCCTCCACCATCCCAGTCATTCACTGGTTCCCAGTTCGATGGGGATGGGGGCGGAGTCACGTGGTCCGGAGGCTTGTTTACTGCAACAAGGGGCGACCGAGAGAGAGAGAGAGAGAGGCAGCTTTTCCCACCGACTCATTCAGAAACACTTTCACACACCGTGCTGCCGACAACCGTTGCCATGGAGACGGGAGGATGACCAAGAGCAGCAGGAGAGAGAGAGTTCATTACATTTCTACCCATGTGACCTCAGACAGGAGGATGGGTAAAAAAGTTAATAAATCATTCACTTAAAGTCAATAAACATTTGTTTCAATTGCAGATACAGCAAAACAAATACATTTAATTAATTTTAACATTTTCTTTTGTTTAAGTGACTTAAAACAGAAAATAGCACTGAAAATGATTCATTTTTGTTCAATTTATCCCATGTTTTTGGTAAAAAGATAAACAAATAATGTCATGAGAAGTGATTGTAGAGTTCCCAAAAGTTGTACTCAATTACGAGAAGCACTACTTCAACATAGTTTAACTCAAATAAAAATAAAAATTATCCATCCAAGAAAATACTTAAGTAAGAGTCAGAAAATATTTGGTAAAAATTCTACTGAAGGACAACTAACTTATCAAAACTGTAATTATTTCATCTTTAAAAATTACTCCATCAGATGCACCAAAACATAAAGTTATGTGGAGATATTGGTATTTTAGAGACCAAAATGCATTAATTTGTATAAATTTTAAAAAATGCTGAATGCTTTGTGTTTGAGGAAAAGTCGGCCGATGTTTCTTCAAAGCTAACACGAATTGATAATAAATGGGAATCTAAAAAAGTCTCGATCTATAAAGTTTCCATCTCCATTCTTTGCTTGCATTGAGTTTGGGGGCCTAATAAAACCCTCCAGAGGGCAGCAAATGGCCCCCGGGCCACACTTTGACCCCCCTGAGGAAAGGTGTGAATTTTCTCAAGAAAAAGATCCTTTTCACAAAACCAACAACTTTCTGCACATACCTGTTAAAAATAATGAGAGAATTAATGATGAAGCTGAAAATCCCTCTCATACACTGGAATGAATATTCATAATATTTAAGTTTATATTTATGATTTATCGTAATTTTGACTTACATTTAGATTTTTTTTGTTATTGATGGATAATAATTAAATGTCATAAAATTTTAACTAGTCTGTTTTTTTCACAGTAAAAATATTTAATTGGAAAATATATTACAATTGCAGCTTCCAGCATGAAGCCTTTAGATTGGCCCTCATACATTTTATTATAAATTTATGAGTGACAGGCTTTATGTTGCAAACTATCAGATTTGATACACAAATGTAAACAATTTCTTTATTCATTGTCAGCCGATCTGAAGGTAAGGTGTAGTTCTAACAAACTTGTCAGAATTATTTTTATTCGCTCTCAGTTCAGCTGTCAGGGAAGATTATTTTAAAATACTCGGTTTTGCTAGTGGAGTTCGGCGCAGTGTCAGGCAGTGGGCCGTATTACGACACCAGCTGTCGTGACTGTAAACATTTAACAGCATGCCGTACTGAGGGCTGGTTCGGTGAGATTACACGTGAATGTGTCAGAACGTGAATCTCTAAGTATTCTGGATCCGTGTGGGAAGGTTTCCGGATCGGGGCGGACGGGATGTTGTACCTGATCGGCCTGGGGCTCGGAGACGCCGCCGACATCACGGTGAAGGGGCTGCGGGCGGTGAAGAGCTGCTCCCGGGTCTACCTGGAGGCCTACACCTCCGTCCTGACTGTGGGGAAAGAAGCGCTGGTGAGTCCGGACTGAAACCGAGCAGAACCAGGCAGTGGAAATGATACAGTGCAAAACTTACTCACGTTGCAACCAGAAGCATCGGAAAGATGTTTGAGTTGGTTTTAGAAAGTAAACGATGAATGCTTCTCTAATATTTTTGTTTGATATAAATATCTTAAAAGTGTGGCGGACATTTTTATTTAACAGTTACAGCTTCAAGCATTTGCTCTTTGAAATTTTAAATAAACTGCGATTTTATCTAATTTCTCTTGGATGGAGAAAATCTGTGGAAAAAACTGTTTATGTTCTGGCTCAAATTATCAATTGAATTTAGATTCTGGCTTTGACTAGGCCATTCTAACAACATATCACTGGCAGTGTGCTTTGGGTAGGTCTTCTGCTGGAAGCTAAACCTTTACTGCAGTCCTTTTCAGTTTATTTGTTATGACACACATGACTAAGCCTGTCACATTGGTGATTAATATTTAAGAGCAGTTTTATTTATAGAAATCCTTTAATTTATGTTTCAGTTGTTTGTTTTTTCTGTTTTATTTATTGTTTTGTAGTTTCTGTAGCAGCTAGCATTGTTTGGAGTTACTTCAACAGAAAGCTGGTTGTGTTAATTTTAGTACATTTCTGGTCCTTTAGCATTTAGCTACATCAGAACTGAGTTTAGTATTGTTTTCCCTTCTTAGGTAAGAAGTTAGCAGCTAATAGATTCAACAGTCTGTTTTGTTGATACTTACTTTAGGATTTAGCCACTTCAGAATTGAGGTTAGTTTTAGCTTTTTAGGTGATCAATTAGCAGTCAACAGCTTTAGCAATTAGCTATTTTAGAAGTTTCTTTGGCAGCTAGCATTGTTAGCAGTTACTTCAGTAAAAAGCTAGTTGTTTGTAATTTTAGTAGGTTCCTTTGTTTGGTACTACTTGTCTTAGACTTCCGAATTGTGTTTGTGGTGTTTTAGCTTCACATGATACATTAGCAGCTAACAGTTGCATTTAATATTGTTTCTTTAACAGTTAGCATTATTAGCAGTAAGAGTAGAAGATTTGTTTTAGCCTTGTACTACTACTGTCTTTTGCTGCTTTAGCTGAGCTCTAAAATAACGCTAACCTTAGCAGATAGCATTGTTAGCAGTTATGCTAGTACTACTAACTAACATTGTAGCATGATTGGAAGATCTGCTTTATATGCAAACGAGTTTAGCTTCACATTCCCAGTGTTTTGGCTGCGTTAGTTTGGTCCTGACAGCATTAACATTATGTTCTTTACAACTTGTGGCTGATTTTATTGCTTTTGCTGTATCTTATATTCATGTTTTAGTAATTTATCAGTATTTGTTATATTTAAACACATTCTCATCCGGTCCGTGTGTTTCCCCCCAGGAGGAGTATTATGGGAAGCAGCTGATCCTGGCGGACCGGGATCTGGTGGAGCAGGGAGCCGACGAGATCCTGAAGGACGCAGATGTGACCGACGTGGCCTTCCTGGTGGTGGGCGACCCGTTCGGGTGAGCGGCGTCACCGACCCGAAGTCCGCTGCGTCAGCACGCCGAGCCACGGCAGAACCCGACGCCACCGCAGGGTTGATGTCACAGCTGCTCCGGCCCGTCATTTCTGAGCTTTTCTCCCAAAAAACCACCAGATTCCTCAGAGTTAATAACAGAGCAGAGCGCAGTTTGGCTCAGAAACCCGGTTCGGTTTGAGAAATTACATGAAAAGTTTCTGATGTTTCTTTTGAAGAGCTTCCTCCGGTGTGTGACCTCAGCATCTGAGCATCACTCTGTAATTCTGCTCCTCTGGCTTTTCAGGAGAAAAACTAAACATTTAATGTTTCGGACCTTTCATAACTTGTCCCTTTTTTGACTGCTGAGGTAAATTTCTAAATCTTGTTTTCTGCTGCAGAGCCACGACTCACAGCGACCTCGTCCTCAGAGCGGTGAATGCTGGGATACCGTACAGGGTCATCCATAATGCCTCCATCATGAACGCAGTGGGCTGCTGCGGCCTGCAGGTGACTTCACTTCTCCCATCAATGAGCCTGCAAGTCAATACTCAGGGAAAAACCCACCATCAGACAAAATCAGGGTTTGTTTCAGGATAAGTTCCAACAAACACGACTTTTCGCCAAAAAACTGAAATTTTGGGCTTAATTTCAGACATTTTCTAGAAAAAAAGTTTCAAAAGTGGAAAATTTTCAACTTGAAATTCAGAAATTTCCAAGTTTTCTAGAAATGAGTTTCATTCTAGCTAAATTTTCTATCTTAATATTTTTTTGTGAAAGTCAACATATTTTGAAAGCCCTCAAAAACAGGAGAAAACGCAGCTTTTTAAGAAAATGGCTACCTATTGATGAATAATTAGTCGATTGATGAGACCAATCAACTTCAGATGAACTCACTAATCAATAACTTGCATCAGTAGCGTTGCTGCTGTTAGCTGCTTTTTCTTTTTATCACCTTGTTATGATTTTGTTATGATACTGAACAAACTTTAAATTGATCCATTAACGGTGGCGGCCATTTTTACAACCAGAGCTGCTGTGTGACATCATCGTTCGGGTCGCTTTGGGGTCGTAAACCGTCCTAACAGAAGTCTCATTAATTAGTAACATGAACGCACGTAAAAAAAACAATAAAAAATCTGATTTCAGTTCCGAACGGTTTGGAGCTGCTGGCTGGACTGAAACATCCCATCTGCTCCTTATGAAACTCATTAAACTCTGTTAGCGTTTCGCCACTGAAAGCATCAAATTAATGTGACCTCATCAATAACTGAGCTGTCAAAGCGACCAATCAGAGAGCAGGACCCAGCTGTCACAGCACACACAACAACACACACTCTCCCAGATTTAGCGCTGACACGGCGTCTTAGCTGGGATGTAGTTAATATGCTAATGAGGGCCAGGATATGCTAATGAGGCGCTTCAGTCGGCCCCTGCTGTCAGAGGGGGGAAACCCCTCCAGGTTCTGGACAAAGGTGAAGACATGGCGCATTAGGAGGTTTAAGCCAAGGTCGTTACAGTTAGCTAAAGCTAACGCAATAGCAAACATCTTTATTAATAAAAACAGTAATTACTGGGAAAATCTAACTAATAGGAACATTATGTGTTTATAAAACTAACAACAAACTTATATGATAGATATAATCTCCTTCATTCTTGTGTTTGTTATTCTATTTATTGGCCTTTCAAACTGATGTGAAATTGATTTTTCTTCCACGGTTTATGTCAGATATTTATATTTGTAATATCTAAAATCAATCAGTTTCAGTCATTCAAGTGTTTGTTTTTACACAGTTATTGAGTATTTATTACCCAATTGATGTAAACATGATCACAATCATTTCAAATCTTTGAATTTTGCACTAAAAGTTCATCAAAATATAAAAAAATGAAAACTACTAAAAACCAAATGCAATTTAATAAAAATCAGGAAACACTAAAAACCAATGAAAACTAAAAGAATCAGACAATAAATGAAATAAAACTAAACTATAATGATTAGTTATAACAGAGCGGTAACAGCTGACCTCTGACCTTTCTGGGTTTTTCCAGCTGTATAACTTCGGGGAGACGGTTTCGTTGGTGTTCTGGACGGAAACGTGGAAACCCGAAAGTTTCTACGACAAAATCTGTAAGAACAGAGCAGCTGGACTGCACACACTCTGCCTGCTGGGTGAGACACACACACACACACACACACACACACAGATTAGAAAATAACCAAATTAGATTAGAAAAGCTAAAGATTAATGAGCCAAACCAAAATAATCCTGTTTGAGGGAAGTGACTCCCCTGAGGCCCTTAAACCAACAGTCTGCATGGAGCTGCAGGGCCTGCTGGTGACTCTGCTGTTCATATTCATTAGAGGAAATGAAAGAATAAGGCAATAAAGAGTAAGACGCTCATCCATCATCTCTCAGAGAGCCGGTGGTTTTACAGCAGGGGGTTTAATGGACGCCTCTTACATTACGTGTTTACATCAGAGAGATTTACTGTGCAAAAGTCTTCAACCAGTTTTTATTCCTGTGCATTTTCCTTCCTGGCAGGAAGAGCTGCTTCTAACAGATTAGAAAGTTCTCAACTGATCAGGCGATTTATCGAAGGCCCAAAATAATCAATTTATTATTTTGTAAACATTTCTATCAATATATTTTTCATCATGAACTTGTTCCAACATAAAACTGTAATTATGGATGATTAATAATTAGTTTAGGCATTATTTACCAAACATTTATGACCAAAGATGGTCTGACTGCAAAACCAAGTTTTCAGAAAAATGAATCTGTAAGAAATTAGATCATTTATGAAATAGCAAAGTAGCAATAAATGAATCAGAATCCAGCAGTAAAAACAGTGGAAGTTTCATCTCAATGTTTCTTGTTTGTCAGATATCAAAGTGAAAGAGCAGAGCATCGAGAACATGATGAGGTAAGAACCGGACCGGAACCAGGACCGGACCGGAACCAGGACCGGACCCGTTCTCCCAGTTGAAAGCAACACTTTGATTATTGATTTCAGGGGGAAGAAGATCTACGAGCCGCCGCGCTTCATGACCGTCAGTCAGGCTGCAGATCAGCTGATTCAGATCATCGAGAGGAGGAGGAGCGAGGAAGAGGAGGAGCTGGGTGAGTCCAACACCATCTGATCAAAAACCAATCAATTGATCCTGCAGAGCAATGATAATGTCCTCATTTTGTGTTTACCGATTATTTTAATTATCGATTAATCGACTGTTCAGACGATTAATCGTTTCAGCCCTGCATTAAAGAAAGAACTGAATCTCATTTTTATCTAGAGGTTGATTTGAAAACAGTTTCATTCTTAATCAAAATGCAACGTTTCTGTTTCTGATGGATCTATTTGATGTTCTCCGTACTTTTCCGTCCCGGTCCAGGTGTGACGGAGGACACGGTGTGCGTCGGCCTGGCCCGGCTCGGCGCCGACGACCAGGCGGTCCGGGCCGGGACGCTCCGCCAGCTGGCGTCATGCGACCTGGGCGGGCCGCTCCATTCGCTGGTGGTCACCGCCCGGCTCCACCCGCTGGAGGTGGACATGCTGCGCCTGAACGCAGAACCGGACGCGCTGCAGAACCTGCGCATGATCGACAGCTCCACCTACACATCCTAACACCGGCCGACCCAGTGGGCCGGGAACTTTCACCTGGATCAGGTCGGAACAGAATCCGTCCTCACAGCAGCAATGAACTCGATCATCAGTGAAATAAAATCCATTAAAACAAAACAGCTTCACTGCAAAAACACAAATCAACTATATTTGTCTGGTTTATAGTACGACCCTAGTTTGCACTTGATTAATCAAAGTAGATGATTAATCACGATTAATCGTTTCAGCCCAGGTTGCACTAGAACCTGGACCAAAGTACTTGGTAAGATTTAGTTTTTGCAGTGTTGGTAAACAAACTGAAGCACCGGTAGCCATTTTGTAAACATCAATAAAGATTAAAATCAATAATTGAGCAGAGAATTTGATTTATTACAGTTAAAAAATCCCAGTAACAGGTCACATAATTTGGTCACATGGTTTGGTCACATGGTTTGGCACAGTAAAAAAAAAAGAAACGGAAAAAACCCGGTGACATTACACTGAGCCAATCAGCAGACACCAGGTGTGATGCCACCAACAGTGGGAGGGGCTCAGATTGTCTCTGATGAAGGCACTTACCCAGAATCCTTTGCTACAAACAAAGAGAAGGCAGGAGGAGCGAGGCGGAGAGTCTCCCACCAAACCCAGCAAATTTATAAAACCGGCAACGTGGGCGGGACGTTTGAGTTCATCAGTTCTTTGTCCCCTCCCCGCTCCTCCCTTCTGCAGAGGGGTCAAAGGTCACCCAGCAGCCAATGACTGATTTGTCCCAAGATCGGAGGAGGCGGAGCTTCTACATGGCAGCCGTGTCGATCTGAACGTACAGCTGTCTGACGCCGACCTGCAGAGGAAAACAACGTTAGGAACTGGTTCCAAGTTCAGTCTGAACTGAATCGTTCATGTTCAAAGTTCTTTCAATGCTAGCTTAATTCAGGCTGGTTGCTCATTTTAGAAATCAAGTCTTGTAGGTTTCATTTTGAAAAGTAAAGTATTAACGACTGAAAAGCAGCTGGTTAACAGACGGGCCATGGGTTCTGCTGAGCGTGGTTCTGCTGAGCGTGGTTCTGCTGAGCGGGGTTCTGCTGAGCGGGTTCTGCTGAGCGGGTTCTGCTGCCTACAGATAAAACTTCACTTTGTGACGGAGATTAGCTGAAGAGTAAACCAGAGATCTGAGGTCACAACGGCTATGAAGATGGATAAAAACAACAAAGAACCAGCTAATATTTTAAAATAGACATAACAAATGGAGCTTTAAACCGTTTTATGAATTAGAGAATGAAAGACTTCTCAATCCCAGTATGTTGATTATTATTCAACCAATGTTCAAACATTACATTTATTATCATCATGTTCCAACTACCGAAAAATGCTACAGTCTTTTGCTCCACAATCCAACGAGTTCCAAGCTCGGTTTTTCTAAATGAAAATCAGTTAAAATTAATTCCAACGCTAACAGAGCTAACAGTGCTAAAGCAGCTAGCAGAGCTAACTAACAGAGCTAACAGTTCTAACGCAGCTAACAGAGCTAACTGAACTACCAGAGCTAACTGAGCTAACGCAGCGCCTTGGAGTTTAGAAGGCCTTAATAAACAACATGTTGATGTGATGTTATTAATATCTGTTGTGTGTAAATGTAGGTGAACTCGTTCTGATTAAAGGAATGTGAGTGAACTGAACCAGTTCTCCAGCTGCTCCAGGTGTTCAGATACCTGAGTGAAGATGTTGTGCGTCTGGCTGAGGATCCAGCGGGTGTCTGCGTCCGGCGCCACCAGCAGCTTCAACGTCCCGATGTAAACCTCCGTGCACAGCGTCCAGAAGTGAGGCTCCTGTAGGTTGTAGACTCCCTGCAGCTGCTGCACCTGAACGAGGAGTTGGACGCGCTCATAACCCGGATCTACAGCTGGAATAAGACTGAACAGGTGGGTTTGAGTGGGCGGGGCTTATCATCAGGTACGAACCCTCTGGTAGCACTCTGGCAGGGCGTTGTCGAGCGACGGCGGCGTTCTCTGCATCAGGATCCCGATGGACTCCTTCAGCAGCGGCACCACACTGAGGGTCAGAGGTCAGGATGGGAATCGATAAGAATTCACCATTATCAATATCACTTATCGATTCTCTGAGTTAGGAAATAAACTCTTACATTAAAAAAGCTCCATGTTTGAAACATCATCTCAGATGTTATTCATTTCCACCAGTTGATGAAAGCAAAACGTGCCGAGTGGCATCAACTAGTCATATTCAGCATATTAAAATATTAATAAAAAAATCTGTATTTTATTCACTCATCTCTCAAGTCAAACCTGTGAAATAGATTTTATTTCTATTAGTGGATCATATTTTCTTGCAGCTAATAAGATTAGAATCAGACCAATAAAAAAACAAAAACTGTCAAAAATATCCTTAATTTCTGCTTTAAATTATATTTTCAAATGTTGCATTTAGTCTGACAAAAGAGCCAAATCAGAAACATATTCTAATTTATTCAACAAGACTGTAAATGTTGATATGAGACAGAAGTTATTTATTAAGTCAACAGCCAGGAAGTAGCTTCATATTTTTATGAACTATAATCATATTTGTGTGCCTCCTGCCGCGATGCCATTTTAGAGTTTGTCTAAAAACCACGAACCGGGTCCGTCGTCATGGCAATATGTCACACGGTGCTGGAACCGACTGTAGCAGCTCATCCCACCCCGTCCCCTGCAGCATTCCTGACAGGAGACGCTGCGTCACCGCCGTTACTAAGCAACATGTCAATCACAAGACAGTTGAACACTTAGGTCAACCGTTTGAGGATGTTGATGGTTTTGAAGCTCAGCGCTGCGCCTTCGGAGCGCTGCGCCTTCGGAGCGCTGCGCCTTCGGAGCGCTGCGCCTTCGGAGCGCTGCGCCTTCGGAGCGCTGCGCCTTCTCGGATCTCGGATGTTTTCTAAACCAAAATGCGGAGCTTGTAAAATATGTCATCACACAAATATGGTTTGACGTTATTGAAATCGACAAGCGGGAAGATCAGTGATTTGAAGAATTTAACTACTGATGATTCCCATTCTGACCAGCTGGAGGTCAAAGGTCAGGGCACATCAAGACATTACAACAGATCGAAACAGAATCTCCAGGCTTTCAGCTGGAGTTCGGTCCGGTTCTCTCCCTCCACATCTGCAGGCGTTTAGCACCGCGGTGACTCCGACTTTCCAGCTGCGGAAACCTGATCACTGCGGTCGGGTGAAGGCCTCCGGGCTGACCACAGCTCCGCTCTGCCGAGTCCTGAAATATGCGGCTCCGCTCGCTTCCAGCCGTCAGGCTGCATCACAGCGGCTCGATTTATCGCCGAAGCTTCGGAGAAACCCGACCGCTGGTCAGGAGACGCAGAACGGCTCCAGGACGGCCATTAACCGCGGGCTGAGCGTTCGTTACATTAGTGGAAACCAGCCTCCATGGCCGCCATCAGGCTTGGATTGATTTTCCTGCTTTCAGGTCTGAGGAATGAGTCTGCAGAGCTGAAACCTGAGAGGAAACCCATCAGCATGTGTTTTCATCTGCAGAGTTTAGATTGAAGATACAGGCTGTAAACTCTTCTTCTGCTGTTTTAAAACACTTTCGACCTGCAGCAGAACAAACAAAGTTTGCTCCTTCGTCTTTGCTGAAGTTCTGTAGAAGCTACAATGTTGAGGCGGATCAAACCCGTTTGGGCTTCTCCTATTCGTCGCCTTCAGAGGCAGAGCTTTGGTTGTTTTTAGGGATCCTAAAGAAAGTTTTTTAAATAAAAAACCATAATGTGGTTTAACTCCTGCTTTCATCATCTTAGTCTGAGATCAACTGGATCCAGAGCTTCAAAATCCTCGCTTTCTGAGCCGCTTTGCTTTAAAACGTGACATATTATAATATTACAGACCCATAAATCAGTGGCCTACACAAAACACGTTTACTCAGTTCTGCTTTGAGGATGAGCTTTTTAAGGCGTCTTGTCACTTTAAATCCAAACGAGCTGCAGCTGGCCACGCCCCCCAACTCAACGTTTACACTTGCACATGAAAATAGTTGTGCAATTGTTCTACTGTACATTGTTGAAAAAGCATAAGTGGAGCCTCCAGCACAACCAGGCAGAATGCAGCAAGTGGTTTCTGGATGGTAAGTCAACAACAAAATGTGTTTTCCAGCAGCCATTGCACAGCGTAGATAGCAGTAAATGTTGAATGTGACTCAATCAGAAGGTTTTAAAAACGGCTCATTTTCCACACGAAAAAACAAACTTATTCCCAAAAGTTATATCAGTCAGCTCTTGAATTATGGGTCGGTTTGTTTGTCGCTGTGCTTTTAAAAGCTCAGGAGGAAACCTGAGTTGTTTACAGGTGAGGAGGTTTGAGCTGCTGAGGTATTTTATAGATTTATTGATGATCCGTCCTCAGAGATGAATTTGATGAATGTCTTGTCTTGGTTTAGCGAAGTCGTTGTGCTGGACGCTAACGAAGCCCAAGTGGCCATTTAACAGAATCTATTGATCACTTTACACCCAGCAGGGCTTCTGCCGATCAATAAACTGGATCTTTGGAGAATTTAAGGTCGATAGTCGACTGTTTTTAACAGGAAGACGTTTCAGGTTTATTGTTTATTGTCAGAAATGATAGAAATTCCTGCCGAGTCATTAAAGTCAGAAGATCCACAGATTATTTAACCGACCATAAAAACAATGTTTATTCATGATTAAATAAAAAACTATTCCACTGATTTTTGAGTCATTGTTCCTGGTTAAATGCAAAAGTTTACTATGAATTTTAGATTTACTCAGACATCAGGTGAAAATATGGAAAAACCATAAACTGAACAGAAGGAAGGACAACTGGACAGAATAATCGGGGGACGGATCAGCAAACAGGACTAATGGACGAGCGATTGGACGAACGGACAACTGGACTAATTATGGACGGACAATTGGACGGATGGACAACGGAACAGACTGATGGTTGGACATGACACTGTTTTGTGAATCGTTTCTTCAGCTAAAAGCTTCTGAGTGAAACTTGATCAATTCTGATGTTTTTCCTCCAGAAACTGGAGCTTCAGAAATCAGGTTTTTATTCTCCAGCTTTCAGAGTCCAGAGTGAAGGAACCCGGGGGGACGGGTCCAGAGGAACCCGGGGGGACGGGTCCAGAGGAACCCGGGGGGACGGGTCCAGAGGAACCCGGCGGGTCGGGAACCCGGGGGGACGGGTCCAGAGGAACCTGGCGGGATGGGAACCCGGCGGGACGGGTCCAGAGGAACCCGGCGGGACCTCTGGACCCGCCGGGACGTCCTGCGGTTCCCCAGGTTCCCTCTGAGCCTCCAGGAATTTCAGCTAAACGTTTAAAAGAAACCAAAGCAGCAGCTTCCCCTCTGAACAGGAAGTGACCTCACTCCATTGTTCCCCTTCACCACAGCCCGACACGGCCGGACTCTCAGAGAGCTGATTGGTTCCCTGCTCAGGCTCCGCCCACCTGCGGCTCACCTGACTCCGATGAGGAGGGCGATCAGCATGGAGCAGATGGGGTCGGCGATCATGAGGTCGTACTTCTGCATCAGGAGGGCGGAGATGATGACGCCGATGCTTCCCAGGGTGTCGGCGATGATGTGGAGGAGAACGCCTGCGACGCAAACCGTCATCAACTCAAACAGCAGCGAAAAGGCAGGTTTTACCCACAATTCATGATTAATAACCATCATTATAACGAGGGCTAAAGTAAATAATTGGATTAATCAATTATTGAATAATTGTCAACTACTTTAGTCATCAATTAATCATTAACTGGAGAACAGAGACTCTAAAAAAGGAAACAATGTTCAGAGGCAAAATTGTAAATTCAGACAGTAAAATCTGTTTTTATCATTTAAATGTGTCATTTTGCATCTTTTAATGTATTTCTAATATTGTATAAAACAGATTTAGTGGTCAAAAGAAAAATTTGCAGAAAGTGCAATTATTTTAATCGATTAATCATCAGAATATTTGATTAATTATCAGAATAAATCAATAAAATAGGTGTTAGTCAAACCGATGATCTGAAATGAATTCAGACTAGCAGCAGGTCCAGTTGGATTCTCGCTAAGAGGAGATGGAATATTCTGGTCTTAAATGTTTTTATTGTTGAGGAAATGAACTTTTCCATAAACTTCAGGTTCCCTGAATGGGTCTGGAAATGTTCAGCTCTGAATTTCCCTGCTGAGGAACAATGAAGGTTTTTCTATTCATCTGAGCAGCTTCTCAGTTCAAATCAACAGATAAAATATCTTTGTTCTGCTTGTAAAGAAGATATTTTAAAATAAATTCAGGTCAAACATCAAACTGCTGCAGCTCCAACCAGCTGTGAAGGCAGCAGCTGCACCAATGTGGTGTGAGGCGAGAGCGCCACCTGCTGGCAAAACCAAGCAATTTGAGATCAAATTTCCTCCAAAGTAATGAAGGTTTTTCTCAAACTTCGGTCTGCTGGAGGCAAGCGGAGTGAAGCCGTATCGTGTACCAGGATACGGTCTCCGGTTCTGATCACAGATTTATCTACTGACTGAAAACTAAACGACGTTTCCAGAAGAAACGACACAGAAAATCCTCAACACGACGATTCTCTGCAGAACCTGCCTCCGTTCTTCCCTACAGCAGGAAGTCGGCCAATTACACAATAATGTTGCCGTGGCAACTACAACTGGCAAAGAAAGTAACACATCCTGAGATCCAACTGCATATTTAGATGCAGTTGGATCTAAATATGCAGCTGCATCTAGAATATCTAGTCAATCTGGAGATGCATGTGAATATCTAGAGCAGAGTTTCTCCTGCATGTTTAGATGTTTCTCTTCTGCCACAGCTGGACTGAATCAGAGCTGATTAACAGGCTTCTACGTGTGTGTGTGTGTGTGTGTGTGTGTGTGTGTGTGTGTGTATGTGTGTGTGTGTGTGTGTGTATGTGTGTGTGTGTATGTGTGTGTGGTGTGTGTGTGTGTGTGTGTGTGTGTGTGTGTGTGTGTGTGTGTGTGTGTGTGTGTGTGTGTGTGTGTGTGTGTGTGTGCGTGTGTGTGTGTGTGTGTGCGTGTGTGTGCTCACCCTGCAGGATCTGCTTGCTGGATCCTTCTCCTGGACGCTGAAGCTCATCTGAGGAAAAAAAAGCAACAAGTTCAGATTCTCTGAAAACGTCTCGACTGACGGAGTCGGACGTTTGTCTCACTGTGACAGTCCTCGTGTCCTCCGTGTCCGTGTCCCCCGTGACTGTGTCCATGATCTCCGTGTTTATCATGGCTGTGTCCGTGTCCATCATGGCTGTGTCCGTGTCCATCATGGCTGTGTCCGTGTCCCCCGTGTCCTGCGTGTCCCCCGTGTCCGTGGCTCAGGCTGCCGTTGAACAGAGAGTGGCTGTGTCCGTGACCTGCGGAGCGACAGGTTTAGGATTTTCGGAAAACGGCTCGTTAGCTTGGCGGAGGGTTTGTCCGGTCTCCAGGTGGGACTACCTCCGTCCCCGTGCGAGTGTCCGTGTCCTCCGTGCTGGAAGACGAAGATCCCGACCAGGTTGACCAGCAGGCCGGCCACAGAAACAGGAAGCAGCCGCTCGTGGTGAACATCTGGCGGCTCCAAGGCTCTCTGACAGACAGACAACAAGCAGCTGAAGGCTGAACCGTCTCCACTGGGTGGCGCTGTTCTTCTCTACTGGTTCCACGTTACATTGATTCATTTCCTGTTTTGGGATTTTGCTGTCGAAGCTCATTGTTTGAGTTTAATCAAAGGCACCAAGTTCTACAATGGACACCTTGTTGCCACGGTTACGCATCCTGACGGTCTGATAGCTAAAAATTAAGAGTAAAACCCGTTTCAGCTGCGCAGCATCCAGAACCGGACTGAGCGATGCAGGTGAAACCAAAAGGTTGAAAGGTCATGTGTCCGACCTGCGATGATGTCATCACTCACCTCCACTCCTTCTGAGAAGATGAAGAAGGCGGTGAAGATGAGGAAGAGTCCGTTGACGAAGCCGGCCAGAACCTCGGCTCTGACGTAGCTGAGAGTGAAACAATGCAGAGCGATCAGACCTGAGCGGGAACAGGGGGCGGGGCCTGGAGACAGGGGGCGGGGCCTGGAGACAGGGGGCGGGGCCTGGGGACAGGGGGCGGGGCCTGGAGACAGGGGGCGGGGCCTGGAGACAGGGGGCGGGGCTTACCCGTAGGAGAAGCTGTCGTTGGACCTCCACCTGGAGATGACGGAGGCTGCCAGGCCGGCCAGCAGGGCGGTGCAGTCAAAGAACATGTGGAAAGAATCTGAGATGAGACCTAAACTGGACCCGGAGGAAGAGGAGGAAGAAAACGAGGAAGAGGAGATTAATTCACTCTGGCTTTTTAAGACTTTCTTGGGTTTAATTGTTTTAGTTATTTTTAATCTTTTTTTATGGTGTTTGTCTATTTGATTTGACTGTTTTTGCCATTATTTCACATTTGATCATAAATATTTAACCCTTTAATTGGCAGCATCCCATCCATGGGACAAATCTCGGTTGTCTGAATCCTCTGCCTTTAAACTCTGCCTGCCCATTTTATTGAGCAGCCTGGAGGCCCCCCTTTTGATTGGCTCTGCATTTGACCAATAATGATATTAAATGGCTTTTCCCGAGCCAATAATATCCAGAGAGCGACTTGAGCTCATTTTGACATGCCTGTTTTCTTTCTGGAATATTTCTGACTGGTCAACTCTGAAACTAGAGCCACAGATGTGCAGCAACACGCGTCCTGTCATAAGGATGAAAGGCATTTTGACTGAATCCACCAGCTGCATGTCTAACCATGCATAATGTGTGCGTCTCAGACTCTGTGCGTCTCATGCGTAACGGTGTTTACAGGACGTTTTCTCACCAGCAGAGACACTGAGAGACACGTCGTCAGAACTGGATGCATTTCTTCAGCAAAACTTCACAACTCATACGATGATTCTGGCTGTAAGAGTGCCGACACGTTTTGATCTGAGAATAGTGGAAACTTTTAGTTCAGTCAGAGCGAGGAGGAGAGCGAACCGTAAGAGCATCATGATGACTGTATGGTGAAGCACTGAGGAGTTACAGTCATTTGAAGTTTATATATCTGGTGTCTCCATTTGGAGACTCCAAATGTCTCAACACCTGTACATCAGAAATAAACATGTCCAACATGTCATTTCTTTCTGTGCTATTGATCAGTCTTGAAATACACAGTCAGAATAGTTTATTCTACAGATTTATTGCATTTCAACACTTAATGTGCAAAATAAAAATGAAAAATCTGGGTGAAGCAAATTGTTAATTTTTTCGTTACAAATGTAATAACTACAAACTACTTACAGTTAAAGTATTTCTGTCTGCATGAATACAAACTGTAGCTCATCTTCTTCACAAAGAGGCCAAGCTTTTGCATGAACTCCAAACTGTTCAAGAACAGCAGCTGATTTAATTTGGGTACCAACAGTGAAGGGGTTCAACACCATATTATTATATTTGATCATGAATTTATAACTTGCATATTTCAGTTGTTTTCTTTGATCCTCATCCTGTGTAATTTGTTCATGTATTTTAATACTTCAGTGATTTTTATCTCCATTTGTTTTTGTTTTAACTTCTCTGAAGCTTCAAGTTTCTAAAACTATTAATGTCTCTGGACTGTTGAAGTTCAGCTGAATTAACTTTAAGCTTTTTGGTGAATAAATGTATTGAATTACACATTTATTTTATAACTCTGCATTTGAGCTTCACAATCTTGGTCAAACACGTAGAAACAATTTTCATTAGTTCAGTCTGTGAAGTTAGCAGTATTTATATTTCCACCCATATTAGGACTTTGCTTTATTTTATTATCCTGTATTGTTTGATAACGGCTGCAGAACAAGGTGGCCGCCAGTGCAGAGCTTGCCCAGTTCCAACAGGAAGTGATTGCGCACAACACAGGAAATTTACAAACATCTTAACGTTCAACTTTTAGCTGCAAATGTACATTTTTATTTATCTTGATTTAAAACGGACACAGACAGGATGGAGGAAAAAGTGAGAGAGGAACGTTTCCTTTAAAAGGATATTAGATAAAAGATATTAAAGCTTTAACGTCTGATGACCGGAGGAGTTTCTGCTGTCATGCGCAGTTTGAGTCACTGCAGCGTCTCAGATTAAAGATGACGGACACACACACACACACACACACACACACTGCTAACACTTACGTGGCACATCCAGAGAACAGAACCACACAGAGATGCTGCTCGGGCTTTAGCCTACCTGTTACTCCAGATGCCGTAGGTTAACTCCACGAAAGCGAAGGAGAGGTTGAGGCAGAGGAAGAAGAAGAGATTCCTGGAGGTTTTATCGGCTAAAATCGACCTGAAAGCAACAGAAACAAACAAACAGTCACAACAAATAAACCCACCAAGGAGGCAGGGATTCAAAACTCCTCACAGTCAGACACAAACACGCAAACTGTGGTGAAAAGCGGCCAGTCTGCAGCCTGACAGCTGAATAAAAACAAGTTTGAAGCAGATTGAGCTACGAGAGGAACACATTTGCTCAGGCTAACCGGTTAGCCTGCGGCTAACAGCCACAGCTAGCGGCTAGCTGCTAGCAGCGCTCATCTTACCTGAACCACCCGGACAGTTTGAGCAGCAGGTTGAACTTGGCCGGTTTGTACTCATCATCCTTGATAGATAAAGGTAACATTTTTACACCTGGACGCTCCACAGGCTCCCTGGGAACGTAAACTGGCTGAGATGCTAACTGTCAACTTCCGGCGAGGACAGGTTTCACAATAAAAGCGCTTGAGCCTTCCCCCTTTTTAAATATTCCAGTGGCCCAAAGAAAGAAACTTGTTGACCAACATTATGATCAACCACTGCTTTTCAAAAAGCTTTATCTTTGGACAGTTATAACTGTTTTGCCTTCATGTCCGGTATTTATTTGTTTATTTATTGCCACTGAGAAGGAGCATCTCAACCATAATTTATCACCAATTTAGAAAAAATGTGAACTATTATTATATACTGCACAAAAAATAAAGGGAACACTCAAACAACACAATATAACTCCAAGTACATTAAACTTCTGTGAAATCAAACTGTCCACTTAGGAATCAACACTGATTGACAATCAACAATGATTTTGTTGTCAGCACATTCAACTTTGTACAGGACAAAGTATTCAATGAGAATATTTCATTCATTCAGATCTAGGATGTGTTATTTAGTTTTTTGAGCAGTGTATTTATCTATAAAGTTTCTGAGACGTTTACAGGTTTTACAGGAGACAGAAGAGCGAGCAAATCAGGAAGCTCGGATTGTCTGACATTTGATTTAAAGTAAATAAATTTTCTTCAGGTTTAAATGAGAAGACCGGCAGATGGCGCTGCTGAGCGCATCCAGCGGGTTTTCAGGGAGAAACTGGAATATGGAGCAGATTCTCATTTTATTCAGCATCCACATCTGATCTCTTGGATCATTTTTATTAGCTTTATCTACCTTGTTCCACTGCAAAAACACAAAAACCTTCCAAGTATTTTTGGTTGAGTTTCTAAAGTGAATATTTTAGTTCAAAACAGGAGTTTGATTTAAGTCAATAATTCCTTGATATTGATGAAAAGTTATAAGTGAAATAACGAGACATTTTCCATAACATAAGTTAAAATGTTTCGTTCCACCGGCAGATTGTTTCACTTCAAACCAGAACTTTTTCCTCAGTATTAAGGAATCATTTATAAATACATAAAGATCATAGTTCTTGCTGAAAAGTTACTTGTTAGTTTTGTCTTATTTTAAATGTACTAATATGTTTTTAGTATGAACTCATTTAGTGAGATTTTGTTCTTACTAAAACAACAGACCGTCGGCTTGTTTTCAATCTAATCTGAGTTTCTGCAGCAGCTGCACTAAATTTTCCCCAAAAATGTTAAAAAAAATTCCAGTTCAGATTCACGTGTTTATATAAAAGCAGAGCCTGGACTGTAGTTGACCTCTGACCTTGGCCTGCAGGCTCTCTCTGACTCTGCTGCGCTGCTTTCTGCAGATTCAGCAGAATCATCATAATGGATCTTTCTTTTTGCTCCATCTGGTGTTTTTCCACAGCGTGGCGCTCGCTGCCCCGCCGTGTCGCTGCGACCTTTGACCCTGCGTGCGGAGGCATTCTGCTGCGTCTCATCGTTTTAATCTCCGGCTATTTCCTGCTGCACAGTGAAGACAGAGACTTTTGCTTCCCTGACCTGAAGAATCTTTGCCTGCAGATTTTAATCGGGCTTTTTGTCTCTTTAGAGTTGCAGATTTCTGCAGGATGGAGCGTCTTTGACCTTTGACCTTCAGGGTCGTTCAACGAGTCAGTCAGAGTTCAAGACGTTTTGCTGCAGCAGATCCAAAAGGAGTGTCTGTTTGGAAAACTTAAGTCTTAAAATAGATTTTAAAAGCTTCCAGTTTCA
The DNA here is from genome assembly GCA_922788865.1 of Poeciliopsis turneri. Taxonomy (NCBI): domain Eukaryota; kingdom Metazoa; phylum Chordata; class Actinopteri; order Cyprinodontiformes; family Poeciliidae; genus Poeciliopsis; species Poeciliopsis turneri. Next base: position 195,255 of record CAKLNU010000637.1, on the reverse strand, counting down.
GAAGTTTCTCCTGTAAACGTTTCATGTGATAAATGCTTCTTCCTGCAGCCGTTTGTTATCAAAGCTGCTTCTGGGAAAATATTAGCTTTGATTTTACAAAAACTTTGAATGTTTTTGAAGTGGAAGATTTTATTCCTATTGTGAATTTTATTTAGATCAGACAGATGAACATCCAGAGAGCAGAGACCTGATGACATCACCAGCTGTTGCTCCGGCTGGAGGCTCAGAAAGCCGAGCAGAACCATGGAAATGATATTATTCTTTTGCAGTTTGTTCCAGACCAGCAGGTTTTACAGTACACTGAAAAAGGTTAAAGGTCGCATAGAAATGTGAGGGAACGTTCCGTTAATTTAACAGATGTATTTTCTGTGTTTTCTATTTTCTGTCATGTTTTTGTGACAGAAAAATACCGAAAATTTTAGTTCTGGATGAACAGAAACAGGAATAAATTTAAATCGGGGTAAAAATGTGATTCAACCAGATGTTTGCAGTTCAAATTCATTTATAGGACATTTACATCAGACCACAGAGCTTCACAACAAACCAAACATCACAGGTAGAAAAAACTGGAAAACACAAATAATGAGGCAGGAAATATCAAAAACTGATTATATGTTTTCAGTTTATTATTTTATGTCTCATGTTTTTAGTTCTGCTGGTACCACACGGCGTGTCCTGGTTCTGGTCCATAAACATCAAACCTCTCCTGCAGCTTCTCCTCCTTTCTCACCGTCTGGACCTGGCCTGGTTGCCATGGAGACGGCATCACATGACCGGAGGGGTCAGCGTTCCGGTGACCAAACAGACCGCCACAGTGCGTGTCTGTCTGAGCCGAACCGGGTCCCGGTCCACTTCACACCTCACATCCCAGTTTCCATGGCGACCAGCGGCGGAGACAAAACGGCTCCTTTTAAACCATCTGGATCCGAACCAACCCGGGTTCAGTCTGTACTGAAAACAACTGCTGGTTACTCAGAGATGAAGTTTTTATTTTGTCATCGCGAATCAAACAATAACCTGAGCAAAGAGCCGTTTTCCCTCCAGAAAGTTTCCCCCGTCGCCATGGTAACCGCTGGAAACAACCTGCAGACTTCCAGTAAACTGCCGCAGAAGCAAAAGTAAAAGCTGAGGGGAAAATCACAGGAAATTCCCAGAAAATACGAATCCCAAGACATCAGATGATGAAGTCGCATCGAGTGTCAGAGGAAGAGACAGAAAATAAATATCTTTATTAAAAACACGGAGAGGCGCAGAGTCAGCAGAACCAGCAGAACCAGCAGAACCAGCAGAACCAGCAGAACCAGGAGCTGCATCGGTACCAAACAGCCAAACAGTTTCAACATTTCAGCTTTTTAGATGATCTGGAGCATCAGACAGCTGCCTTTCCAGATGTGCAAGAAGTATTTATGTTTCCATGGTTACCGCGGGGCTCGTGACAGGTGCAAGGGAAGATGAGGTAGAAAAGGCAGCGACACGTTTCAGGTTTTCAGTTTTCACATCCTGACAGGTTTTCACCAGGTTAATGTTTCAGTGTGTCGTTGTGTGTTAGCTTTAGTATTAGCTTCTGCTAAGCACCAGGCTGGTGCAGCACGTTAGCATCAGAGGCACCAGGACTAATGATTAGTGCTTCAAGGCCAGCACAGCTCAACTTCTTAGCTAATAAATGATATTTACAAAAATTACTTTTGATTTTACAAGTTAAACACTTTTTAACACAAATCCAGGCTGATCTGGTTACTTTTACCTTAATAAATAAACTTACCAAACAGTTTTCTCTTCTTATCTATGTTTGATATGAACTTTGATTATCCCAAACATTTCAATGTGACTAAAAACAGGAACTCTGTGGGAGGAAAACACCAGCGCTGGAGCAAAGCATGCTGGGAAAAGCAGGAGCTCTGGAGAAAGCTTGAATCCAAGGGCGATTAGCTTCAGCCACATGACGACGTTATGCAGGAAATCAGAGCAGAAAAGCGTCAGAGATCGCCTCCTCACATCTTCAGTCAGTCATCTGTCGACTCAAAGCCCCGCCTCCTGATTGCTGCTGCTGTCAGACACCAAGGAAACTTCAGCAACGCGTTCAGATGTCCTGAAGGAGAAGCAGCCAAGTTTTAGAGTCTATTAGCTCACTGCTGGCTTCACGCTGACGGCGGCGCGGACTGCGGCAGCTGGTAGAAGCCTTTCTTCCTGGATCTCCTCATGTAGTCGAGGATCAGAGCTGAGGCCGTCAGCCCGGCGGCGACGCCGGCGGCTGAGATGAGGATGATGCTCAAACCGGGAGGAAATCCGGTTCTGACCTCTACAAGAGAAATAACATCAGAAACCAAATGAAATGCGACCCGAGACCTTCGTTTAGTGAGCTGCTGATTCTACTGACCTCTGACTCTGATGCTGAAGACCCTGACCTCGGAGCCCAGGTCGTTGCTGACGTTGACCTGGTACAAGCCCGAGTCGCTGGAAGTGAAGTTGACCAACAGGAAGGTGCCGCTGGTGGAGAACAGCTCCGTCCCGTTGCTCAGCTTCTTCAGGATCACCGCCGGTGGAGGGAAGCTGATGCTTTGGCAGCACACCGTCACATTTTGGCCCTCCTGGACTTCCGTAGAAGGAAAGATGTGGACGGTAGTGTTCCTTGGTGGAGCTAAACGAAAGCAGAACGGAGGTGTTACGGTGTAGGGTCCAATCCCAGCCCTGTCCCGTCTCCTTTCTGCTTCCTTCCAGGATCCTCTGTTCACCGACACGCTGATGACGCAGCGATCTATTTCACCATTCAGCGTAAAGAAAGCATGAACCCTTTGCTGAGCTGAGACAAAGCCAACGAGAAGATGTCCAACATCTGGACACAGGTAAGTAGTTAATCACCTTCCCACCTGGACACCTGGCCACCAGGTAACCAGGAGTCATGTCGGTGTTTGTTCCTGTAAACTGACATTGTAAAGTTTTCTGCAACATGTGAGCAACATTAACATGTTAAAAGTCTCCTGCTGTGAGGAAGCTGTTATGAAATCTGTGCTGCTGCGGTGATTCATCCTCTGCTGCTGATGGAGGCTCCGGCCGTCTGTCGGCACGCTGACATTAACTGTGATAAATCTCTGAAGCGAGAGCGGAGGCGGCGCTGTGACTAATCCCAACACTTTAAGGAGGTTCTGACCGAAACAGTCAATCAGCCGGTCGCCCTGTCCAAACATGAACCGTTTTGGACAAAGAGCTTCTCAGAAATGTCTTCCAGCAGCATTTCTGCTGACGGGTCCAGAATGTCAGCAGCAGCAGGAGGTCAAAGCGTTTCAGATGAGGCCTCTTGACCTGCTGGTTGACCTTTTAACCAGCACATCATCACCTGATAGCGGGCAACCTGTCATCAGCCTGGGGTCCAACTGGTTTCTGCTCATTTCTCAGAAGATCTTTATGACAGGATTTCTACTGAATTACAACCTCAGAACATCTGAATGAAAATGATCTCCAGTTTATTTATTTTAAAAGAGGGAATATTTCTGTCCAATCCACAGAGAAAACACATCGACCTTTAACCTTTGCTTTTAAACAAAGGCACAAAAACAGGCAGAAAATACATCAGTGACATTAATGTAAAGTTTAGGAGGTCAGGATTTGTTTTCATCACGGTTTGTCGGATGTTTTACGTTTCTGGACGTTTCTTTTCCTCCTCTGGGGCTTTAGATCAAACCAACACCCGGTTGGATCAGACGGCTCAAGAGTCTCGTGACTCAGGACTGGAATCAGAATCTATTTCTGTCCGAACATCTTGTGGAAAGAAGCCAGAGGTCGACTTCCTGAACAAAACCGTCAGAACGGAGAAGAAACAGAAGAACAGAGAACTGGATGGGAGGAAGTCTGCAACGATCTGCAGCCTGAGGCGTTCCTGTTGTCTGAGGGAAACCAGCTGCAGTTGGTTCATGTTGGTACATCAGCAGTGATGGGAGCCGCTAATCAAAAAGTTAGCAGCGCTAATCCGAAAGCACTGATCATAAATATTAGTTCTGCTAATGCTACATGGTTATTAGCAGAAGCTAACGCTAAAGTGCTAAATCCAACGCTGTAAACACCCAACGTGCGTCAGGGAGGATAGCGCCCTCAGTAGAGTGAAGTTGTTACTGCAGGCCTTCCTGGACATGATTCTTTTGGACCGAAGTTTCCTTCAGAGTTTCAGTTTGTTGACTTTTGCTAACTCTGTAGCTTTATTAAGATGTTCTAAATGTTTTAATGTTTAAGTGCTAATTAGCTGCTATTAGCAGGTTAGCATGAATGCGGCTTCTGACCTTTGACGGTGATGAAGTTGGAGACCAACTGGGAGCCGTACTGGTTGGAGGCTTCACACTGGTAGAGGCCCGACTCCTCCAGAAGGGTGGAGGAGATGCTGAAGGAGAGCGAGGAAGAGGAGTTGGCGTCGCTCCTCAGAAGCTCCTCCCCATTCCTCCTCAGCACCACGGCGGGGGGCGGAGCTCCGTCCGAGCGGCAGGTCAGCGTCACCTGCTGGCCCTCCAGCACCTCCTCACCTGGACAGACGGACAGAACGGTCGACCTGGGAGGATCTGGGTCAGAAAAAAGATCATCTTAAAGGGACAGTTTACAGTTTACAGAGAAAATAAAATAATCTGAAGCAAAAACCAGTTTTGACATGTCTCTGTAAATGTATATAATGTGCTGATGGTGCAGAAGCAACTCTCACCATTCCAGGAAAACAGTTTATCCACCATCATCGATGGCTAAGCTAACTAGCCTAACATTCACTACAGGCTATGCTAGTCACAAGGAGAGGTGATTGTCGGCGCTAAGCCCCGCCTCCTGGCTCTGATTGGCTGTTTGGAGTTCAGTTTTTTCAGATTATCTGTCTCATATCAAACTGTCCCAATATGGTGACATCTTCACAAATACGGAAACAAATATTCTTTAAAAGCTTTAAGTTTTTATGCTTTGCAGTTTTAGCTTAATTATTGCTATTTTTTCAAAACAACTTGTGTTTTTTGCGTTTGTATTCTCCAGTTCACGATGAATCGAATACTAAAGTATCTGAATCGATTGGTCGGTTGAGCCTGGATTCCCTGAAACCCAAACGACTCACAGTGGATCTGCAGCGGGACGCTGGTTCCTCTGGACCTCCAGACGCCTCGGTCCGCCGTCAGCAGCTCCACGCTGCAGGTCACGACCCGCGCCGCCTCCTCCGCCTTCAGCTGCAGGACGGACGACACGTTCTGCAGGGAGCCGGAGAACCGGTGCATCTCCACCAGGAGGGTCCGGTTCCCCGACAGCCAGCGGAACCGCAGCTGATTGGCCGAGAAGATGTCGGTGACATCACAGCGCAGCTGGACCTGCTGGCCCAGCTGGACCGGACCAGGATCCTCCAGAACAGGGTCAGATGGGAACGCTGCAGAGAAACCAGGAAGAGAAACTCAACATCCAGCTGCTCTTTAATTTAATCTGCAAGTCGATCAAACTTTAACCTTTTTATACAACATTAGAAAAACATTACAGCTCCATAATCCTCCTTCAGCTGGTTATGTTTGAACTGTTCTGTTAAATATGCGTTACTCATTTGATATGAACGCTTTGCCAGAATTACTAGATGAACTTTGGGTAGAAAATATTGACAGATTAGTTTTTTTTATCCTAAATGCAAATGATTTACTTTTCTGTAAAGTTTTGTTTTATTTCTCTGAATGAGTTTTTTTTTAAAATGACCTATTTTTTTTAGAAGTTAATGAATCGATTAGTAAAGTCCTCAACAATTATTTTGATGATCAATTAATTACAATTAGTTGCCATTTTGCTACTAAATGACTTCATGATTATTTTTTCCCCTTTTTGTTTTTAATCCAAACTTTTGAAACGTTTTCTTTGGTTTTTGTTCGAGTGTTTCTGGAAACCATCGGGGATTCCAGCCCGGCGGCCGGATGAAGCCGTTCAGCCGAGTCTTGCTGACAGGTTGCAGCCTGGTGGGTCGGTTGGTTCTGTTTGTCGGGTCGCGTCCCGTCAGCAGAGCGTTCAGAAAATGAACTTTTCTCACCCTCAGCAGCTGCTTTGGGTCTCTTTCTGTTCATCTGTCCTTCAGTTTTCAGGTTTAATATGAACAACCAGCTGCTGCTGCAGCTTCCAGTGAAACTTTAATCTCTGGTGTTTCCAGAAACCGGATCTCCCCGGCGGTTCTGCTGGGTCTTTAAAAGCCAACAGTAGGAGATGTTGACGGCCTGCGTCAGGAAACGCTGCTGTTCTCTTTGGGAGTAAATCAACAATGTAAAACTTTCTGACCTTCGACCTTCAGCGGCGGCGCTGAACGCGTCCCGGCAGGTTGAGCTGCAGCAGCGTGTCAGAATGAAACTCATCCTGCAGACGGATGCTGGAATGATTTCCTCTCAGCTTTTAACAGTTTGTTCCAGAGAAAAACAACAAAGTAATTTATGATTTATGAGTCGGTTCCGTTTCCTTTTTAACCTCAGCAGGCAGCAAGCCAAACTCCCACTGCTGATACCCAGACGCCTGGAAATATTACCGTCATCATCTGGGGAGTTCATTACTGCTAAACGCTTTATACCCAACTATCAGCATGAACATGACAGTAAGTTAAGCTTTTAATCATTTATTTTATCACAAACGATCTTCAAGGGCAAATGAGATTAGGAATCGAATCCAGAGCGCTTCTCTAAATAAAACCTCTGGAAAAGTTGAAATGTGTGAAGAAATGTGTGAGAGCGGAAGCTAATGCGGATGCTAATGCATCAATAGTGAAGCTAATTTTATGTTTAGCGCTTCAATTAACTCTGAAAACGATTGGTGCCCTGAGCTTTACTCGATTTAAGAACTCCAGCTGAACTGAACTGCAATTTGACCGAAAGAGGTTTGGGTTTAGCATTAGCTTCTATTAGCTACTATGTTGGCATAGTGCCTTAGCATTAGCAACACTAGTGTTTCTAATTAGTGCTTTAGCATTAGCTACTGCTAACTGTTGATGCTTTATCTGAACTAGTGTTTATGCTTTACGCATTAGCATTAGCTTCCAATAAATACTGTGCTGCTACAGCGAGTTTAGCATTAGCAGAACTAATGTATATGATTGTGCTATTAGCTTTAGCGACAGCTCTACCCTCAGTGTGCATCAAACAGTGAAGTAGGACTTCCTCTAAATTCATCATCACCGGCTGGGCGGCTGAAACATACGGGTCGGACTCACAGTAGACCTGGACGTGGATTTCTCTGGTCCTGATGACGGAGTCGCACTCGGCCTCACAGCTGTAGCCTCCCTGATGCTGGAGGTCAAGGTTCAGCAGGTGGAAGTGGGACTGGCCATCCTGCGGCTCCGTCCTCTGAAGGAGGGTCCGGTTCCGGTCCGTCTTCCTCCAGCTGAAGGTGGGCGGATGGAGGCAGCCAGAGGCGTTGCAGGTGAGGATCAGAGCCGAGCCGCGCTCCGCTGACACCTGAGGACTGGAGTAGAGCTGCAGCGGGTGAGCTGAGGAGAGACGGACGGAGAGAGTGAGTCCAGGTCCAACGAGACCCAGTGGGATCCAGCAGGACCCAGTGGGATCCAGCAGGACCCAGTGGGATCCAGCAGGACCCAGTGGGATCCGGTTTCAGCTGAGACGTACCGCTCACAGTGATGGACCTGGACTCCTGCTGGGAGCCATACTGGTTGGAGGCTTCACACTCGTAGTGGGCGGAGTCTTCCAGTGATGCGGAGGGAAGGCTGAAGCTGAGCAGGGGGGCGGAGTCAGTCCTCAGAAGCTCCTCCCCTTTTCTCCTCAGAACCAGGCTGGGAGGCGGAGCTCCTTCAGAGCTGCAGGTGAAATTCACCTGCTGGCCCTCCACCACCTCCTCACCTGGATCCACTGAGAGGGAGGTGCTAGTGGGCGGAGCTAAGCAAGAAAACAGGAAGAAGACGATGAGGACTACAAAAGAAGACTATAGCATGTTATTGTTCACATCTGGAAATGTGACGCATGCTGGAGGGCAAAAAGGTGATGCTTGCCATCCGTAGCGGCGCTGCAGTAGAACCGCCGACTACCTGACACCTGATGATGTAGCTTTAGGAATTCGGGGCAGTGCGCCGCATGACGTCACGCTGCAACGCGGACGAAACTCTTACCTAAAACTGTGACGTTTACAGCTGCAGTCTGGTTTCCTTCTGAGTTTCTGGCTTCACACTCGTACCATCCGCCGTCGGAAAGCTTCACCGCCGATAGGACGAGCTGACCTCCGCGACCTCCGGGCAGAGGGCGACCGCCTGCCGTCCAGGTGAAGGTCGGCTCCGGGTTTCCCTCAGCAGAACAGCTGAGAGTCAGCGGAGAGCCAGACATCAGCGCCACCGGGTCGGAGATGTTCATGAGGCCCGGAGCGTCTGCAGGGGAGAAAGAGATGAAATCCAGGGTTTCAGGGTTTGAGACTGAAACTGAAGATGAATTTCACATGGAGGACTTTAGAGAATCGGATCAACTCTCCACCCAGAGTGATCACGGCTCAGACGGTTCTGACCCGGTTAGTAAAGTTCTGACTCACAGCGGACATTCAGGGTTGTGGTGGTCTCTCTGGTCCTCTGGTCCGGCGGCAGACCCGGCAGCTCCAGCGTCGCCCTGCAGGTGATGTTTTCTCCTGAATCCTTTCTGAGGGGCAGGAACTGGACGGAGCTGGACCCAGAGCCTCTGGTGCTCTTCAGAACCGTGTCTCCTCGGACCCAGGTGAGGTTCAGGTCCCCGGCGGGGAACAGGTTGGGCACCCGGCAGGTGAGGGTCGCCTCCACGCGGTCTCTGAGGCGGTCCTGCCCGGCGATCTCAGGGTCCGAGGGGAACGCTGGAACCAGAGAACGAGACGCGTCAGGAACAGCAACCCGGCCGGGCGAACTCGCCTCGGGTCGACACTCACAGTAAACGCTGACGGAGGCTCGGCTCTCAACCCGATCATCTCCACACCTGGCCTTACACGCCAGCTGCCCTTCGTCTTCCATCTTAACGGGGTCAAAGGTCAGAGTGGAGTGGGTTCTGTTGGCGCTGATGGACGCCCCCAGGGGTCGGTCGTTGACGGTGGCCCAGGAAATGTTCGGTTCTGTGGGACAGCCGTGGACCTGGCAGACCATGTGCTGGTTGGAGCCGAGCCGGAGCAGAGGCCGCCTGGGCGACAGGCTGACCCGCAGGCCCTGAACGCACCACGATGACATCAGCAGCACGACTGTAGAGCGAAACAACAAATCAGGACAGGTGAGGATAGAATATTGCAGTTGGCACAAAATCATTCTTAAACTGAAAATAGACGCACAACGATACAACCGAACATGTTTGAAAAGCAGAAGTGGCGCCTCCTGTACAACAGCAAGTAGTTTCTGGATGGTAAGTCAACAACAAAATAATTTCTTTTCCAGCAGTCATTATACAGTGCTTCCAGCAGTACAACCAGCTCACCAAACATGCTGGGTTGCTAGGTAACGGGGCTAGAATCCACTGTGGTTGCTAGGTAACAGATGGATTTAATTGGTTCTACTTATTATAAAAGACTTTGTGTTGTACAAAAGATAATAACATAATTTTACCCTGATTACAAATAAAAAAATCTCCATCTGTATCACCGGGCCGCAACAAATCAGCCCAAGGGCCAGAAGTGGCCCTCTAGCCGCACTTTGGACACCGCTGATTTAAAGCCTGAAGGGACAGAGAAACTAAAATCCGAGTTGGTCAAACTGTTTTATTTTGGGGGATTTCACACAGATTTAACCAAAGAAACTGAAACAAATTAAGCAGAACAGAAGTATGGTGGATGACTGAGGGGCCCAGCAGGGGGCCAGCAGGAGCTAACGGGGGCCAAAGGGGGGCCAATGGGCCCAGCAAGGGCCTCTTTAACCTGACAGTTATAAGGATAATCATGATGCCAAAGGTGACCTCAGCAGCTGTGTGTTCTGGCTGTTCCTCCTGTCCACATGAACGGAAACACGAGACAACCAGAGATTTTAGTCCAGGAAGAAAAGGTCAGAACAGATTTCACAACGTTCAACTGAAGAAATGAAAGTAAAACAATAAGACAGAAAGTGTTCAGATGATTCTGATGCAGAAATCAGCAGATGAGTAAAAACTGCAGAGGTTTGAGAAATTACATTAAAATGTCCTATTTTATTTGTGCAAAAATTATTTTGATAACTTTAATCTTTAATCCTGCAAAAACACAAAAATAAAAAATTCATCATGAATAAATGGAACGAATCTATAAAAACCTTTTCTAGTCTTTATTCCTTCTGGTTCTGGATGTTGAGCAGCTACGAGATTTTTGCTCTGACTCTTTTATTTTGGGACAGTTGTTATGATCTGTAACCATGGCAACAATGTTTTTTGTTGTTGTTGTTTTTTTTTACAACAGGAGGCCGGTGATTAGCATTTCAAAAGCTCAAATAATCCCTGAACTATGACCCCAAAACCCAGAGTAGCTGAAAAGGAGCCTGAACGAACGCGAAGAGAGAGAGAAGGAGGAAGTTCAAGAGAAGCTGCAACAGCAAACGAGGCGGATTAGCAGAGCAAGCTAACGACTGATGATGTCATCCAGGACAGGTTACTGAGGAACATTAGCTGTTAGCATGTCATGATGGTCGCGAGACTGTCGTATAGCAACAACCTTCAGTCAGAGGCCTCTTCAGATTGGCTGCGAGACTGACTGCTACTGCAGATCCTTCCCTCCCACAGAATCAACAGCAAAGCTTACAATAAGAGTTACGACTTTATTATGCCTCTGAGATAAATAAAGCACTTTTAATTGGATCTGAATTGATTTGAATATCCAGAAGAAAAAAATCGAACCCAAAAGGAGTGAACGCGCTGCCTGCTGTTGCTTTTGCAAAAATATTAACAGTTCAACTCCAAAACAAAGAAACAAACAAAAAAATCAAAACAAATGCAGCAGAAAAATGCTGCAGCACAGCAAACAGACAGAGACGTTTTGGATCCAGTGGAACTGAATCCACTGGACTAATAGGTCTGAAAACCTTCTGCGCTCTGAGTGACATCATGATATTAATCATGCCAGGCCTTTTAACACATGCAGGACTTTTACAGCTCTCGTTAAAAACATTTCTGCAGACCCCACACATCCTGGACACAAACTGTTCAGACTTTAACTTCAGAAACAGTTTCGGTCTCTGATGAACAAAACAAACAGCCCAAAGCCAAAATAGACAGATTCTCTACTGGGAAATAAATAAAACAACTCAACTTCCTTTTCTCTTTTCTATATTAACATATGGCTGAGAGTACGGCTCCTTTTATCCTTTACTTCCTCTAAAGTTTACATATTTAACCTCTGAACGCGGTGAGGGATAAAACCGAAGTGATTCCTCGCTTTGCCAAAAACTTGTTCTGGTTCTGGAGGCATTTGGGGAAAAGTTTCGAGACAAAAAAGCATCAAAAAATGAACAATTTAATGTCTTTACCTACGAAAAATCATTTCTGCAGCAGGATGAAGATAAAAAAAATTATGATAAATTTCTTATGACAAGAAATTTTGTCGTTTTGATGATAAATACAAATTAATGATGTTTAAAATCCCAAAAACTGTCAGTATTGATAGTTTTACTATTTTCTCCACTGCTTGTTCAATAAAAGCATCAAGAAATATCAATAAATTTAAAATGCAGTTACATTTAGAGACACAAATCACTTCTTTGTGTGAAGAAGTGTGTGGCAAACAGGAACACAGGATCATTTTGGTTTGACTGTTTTTACTCTGAACAAATGAAATAATGATGTTGAAACAGACGTTTTCATTTAAAACCTTGGATGGGATTGAATATCCCCCACAGTTAAATGTTCACACGTTAAATCCTGCAGCCAAACCAGCCAGTTTCAAACGGCTGAACTCTGACGTTTAAATCAGCAGCAAACACTGAAAACAAACACTGAAAACAAACAGAACCGAACCGGATCCAGACAGAAAAACACAGCTTTGATGCTCAGAAACCAGACGAATAACAAGAAGAAAACATGATTATTAAATATTATCATAAAAACAGCCCTAAGTTAGATTGATTTAACAGAAATCAGAGATTATCTTCAACATTTTGATGAATTAATCAGCTGATCAGCTGATGATCAAAGCCTCAGACAAACTGGTATTTGCAGTAATTTAATCATTTGGAGCCATTTTTATGTTAAACAGGGATTCTCCCGCTTTGCTTTTATTATTCAAATGAAATCAGAGCAGCTGAGATGCTTCAATGAAAGGAAAAAAAAAAAAACTGTTTTCTGATCATAAACAGGAAGCAGAATCTCACCTGAGAGGAGCTGAAGGCAGCCGTCCATCCTGCTGGACAGTTGGATGGATGGTTGGATGGACGGTTGGATGAACGGATGGATGGACAGATGGATGACGCAGCAGCGTCTCCTTTGTGCTCCTGACTCTGAGTCTGAAGCAGAAAATGAGCTCAACACATGAACCCCCCACAGCCCAGATGAAGCAGAAACGCCCCCCTCTGATGGCCGCCTTTATATGCAGGAGGCCGCCGCGCCCTCTGCTGGACAGAAGGAGAACAGGTTTATGTGCAGGAGGCCGCCGCGCCCTCTGCTGGACAGAAGGAGAACAGGCTTTCACTTTCATTATGACTGGACTCTGAATGTTTATGTTCCTGAATGCAGCTTCAGTTTCACTAATTTAATCGGATTCTCATCTACACAACAAAACATTTAAATACCAAACCGGTTAGTTTATATTTTAAAAAATAGATTAACTGATTAAATTGTTTCTCATCCAAACAACAAAATATCTGAATGATCTGATTAAATGAGACAAAAGATGAAACATCAAACTAAATACTTTAAAGGGCAAAAAGAGACAATCCAGTGAATTAATCAGTAATTAAACATTTTTAGATTAGGGGTTTTAGTTACTTGTTGCTGTTTGGTAATGTTTGATGTTCATTTGTATTGCAAAGACATCAAATTTAACTGGGAATAAATGCATTAATCTACAATTGAACTGTTTTAATCATTCTGAAAATACAAAACTAAATGTCATTTTATTCAAATCAATTAGCTTTATCAATCATCAACAACTCCAATTAAACCTGTTTCCATCTAAACAATAAAACATTTAAAGTTAGTTTATCAGAGGAAATGAGATTAAATGAGACGAAACTAAATGATTCTAAATGACTCATTAATTAATTCCATTAATTAGTGAGTCATGAAATAAATATGTGGTTATGGTGTTTTAATTACTTGTATTCTCTGTTGCAAAGAGCTTATTAAAATAAAATGAATTAAAATATTAAACTGTTCCAATAATTCACAAAGTAAATAATTAAATGTCATTTTATTCAAATAAAAACTGAATTTGAATCAGAATTAACTTTATTGGCTAAATTTGTGACACAAAATAATTATTGCATCGTTTTTGAACCAGGAATAGATTTTATTTATTTAGTGAAATTTTATTTAAAATACATGTAAACATTTCCAACCAGTTAAAAATTAATTTCACTTTAAAATTTTTTTATTTCCACTTAATTGTAACAAATGTTAATAAAATTCAGTTTTTTTCTGAATTAATGGATAATTTTAACTTTATGAAAAGAAAATTTTCTTTTTATTGTTGACACATTTAAAAATTCTGCTGTAAAAGTTTGACTATTTTAAAAATAAAACGGCTTTTCAGACGATAAACTGAGACGATTTATTGATCAGCATCTTGTGATCAGATTCAACTCAAAGTTCAAAGGTCGAAAGAGTTTAAAACTTAAACTAAACAAGTAATCACTGTAAAATGTTACTGTGGTCAATTTAACTTTAAAAGTTACTATGAGCAGAAGAAGACAATGTAAAAACAACTTAAATTAAAACAAACCCTTTATAAATAAAAATCCAAAGTAAATTAAATATTTTTTTATTTAGTTTTTAAAAAAATATTTTATTTATTTGCATTTTTAGTCATTATCAAAAATGACTTCAAAAGTGAATAAAACGCTTCAATCAAAACAAAATCAAGTAAAAGTAAAAGTTCAGGTTTTGCAAACAAACTCCAATAAACTGAAAACTATTTATTCTACTTCCTGTTTGATACAGAAACTGTTTGACACAAACATGAATATAATTATTCTGGTTTTTGTTCTTATTGAAATAGAAACTTGGACTCAAATAAAGAGAAAAATACTGATTGTGTTTCTTGTTTTTATTCATGTAGAAACTCTTTGTTCAGTTGAGAAAACATTATTTTCTGACTTCCCTTTAAGGTCTCAGTGACATAAATACAGATGAAAAAACATTCATGGTTAAAAAGCAGCCACGCAACTTCCTGTTGGGGACCGCCACAATAAAAGTCTCTTCTTCATGATAACGTGTTGAAGGCACTCTGGGCCCGTTTGAAACTGCGGCTCCGGTCCGAACTCTCCCAGCTGGAGGTGCGATACGGGTCGGAACCGAGCCTTCGGACCCGATTACTGGAAGAATCCAGAACTTCTTCAGCCGAGGGAAAACGGACGGGCTCGGACGTTTCCGGCTTACAAAAACACATGCGACATTTTTAATATGAGTTGATTAGTAAACATTATAACAGTGATGTGATCTGCTGAGCGCCCCCTACAGGCAGCTGCTGGTAAAACTGATCAGTCTGGCTGTAAAAACTCAAACTACACTTCTGCTCGTCTCCACGGCAACTACATCTACATTTTAGCCTAGTTAAAGTCTTGCTGCTCATTTCATTATTTTCCGGCCATGTTGGAGGCGTCAAAACGAAAACGGATAAAACTTTATTTCTTGTGTTGTTGCTGGTGTCGTAAATATGAACCTGAGAAAGAACCGTCTTTACTTTCAGTCCGTTAGCGAGAAAAGTTTCTGTTTTTTAAAGCGTCTCTAAGGCGTTTCAGACCCAAGTCCTGAGTTCCCGTCTTCACCAAAACTGAACGTAAACACTGTAACCTTGGCAACGGGGCGAGCCACCGATCAGCTGACCCTCCCCCGTTTATCAAAACCAAAAAACCCAAACCTTCAAAAACTCTTTGAAGCCGGAGCGGTTCTGTCAGGAACATAGAAACGCCGATCGGGTCACATTTACACACAGCTTCGCTCACATACAGTCTGAGTCCAGAGTCCAGCTCTCGCCGGTTTATTCGGGTTCCCGATTCAAAGCTGGCGCAGTCAGAGAAGGGCCCGGTTCTGGACCCTCAGGTCAGGTCTCGGGCCGGGCCGCGGGTTCTAGTACTGGATGTATTCCGACTGAAGAGACTAAAGGAGAAAACAGAAAAGTTTTGAGTCAAACGGGAAACTTTCAGTTTAGTTTACTGAAAAATCACTCAGTCTCTCTGAGTTCAGAACCGGGCCTTCCGAGCCTGGTTCTGATCCAGTTCACCCCAGTTAAAGCTGCAGTGTGCAACCTTAATAAAAATCTATATTTCACATATTTGTAGATGGTGTTTTGTGCCGTTGCAGTTTAAAACGAAACAGACAATCTGTGAAAAATCTGTGCTCACTACAAACAACCAGTCAGGGCCTGGAGGCGGGGCTTAGTGCTGCAAATCACCTCATGTGGCTCTTTCACTCTGCTATGCTGCAGATAGCATAGTCTGTTGTGAATGCTAATGCTAGGTAGCATGGCAACTGATGATGGAGGATAAACAATATGCCTGTAACGAAGTTGCTTAGCAGCATGTTTATGAAGTGATTGACAGCGCTAAGCCCCGCCTCCTGGCCCTAATTGGTCATTTCTGGTGCATTTCTTCAGATGGTAAAGCAGCACAGGAAGAAAATCTGAACATTATATAAAAGTTAAACTGATAAAAATATATGTTACAAAAACAACAATTCTCTTTTTGTCAAACTGTAAAAAGTTACAAACTGCAGCTTTAAAGTTAAAAAGGAGTCTTTCCTGTCCACTGTCGCCACAAGCTTGATAAGCAAAGTCAGTGAGCTGAACAGCGATTAATTTAGTAATTGATTACTGTAACAAATTATCAATTAATCATAAAAAATAATCTGCAGACTTTTCATTTCACTATTGAAAATTATTTTAGACAATTTTATTAACAGAAAGATGAAAATAAAATAATTAAATTCCTTTTTAAATAAGACAATAAACATTTTATTAAGCAACACGCACTAACAGCCTTCCCCTGGTGAACACTTGATCATTTTTAGTGAAGGATCAATGCAGCGTAGAGCGGATGTATCGGCTCACTGATCAATAATTACACAGCTTCTTTCTTTAATTACAAAATCAGGGGCTGAAAAGTGGACTGGATGTTCAACATGAGGTCAGTAGAAAACAGAAACATTCCTGATTAAACTTCTGTTTGAGGATTCCTGAGCTTTCTGTTCCCAGAACGGGAAAAGGGGAATTCCTCGTCTTCCTCCTCCAGCCGGTTTCTGTGAACCTAATTACCGCAACAATCCCAGAGTGTTTTCTCGTCAGGATATATTTGGTGCGTTTTGCTTTCGGTTTGGGAAGGATTCCTGCAGCTGCGTGTGAAGATAAGAAAACCTTCTGGACGACAAACAAACCGAGATCTGAGAGGATGAAGAGTTTTTCCTTCCACTTTGCTGGAACGACTGAGGCCTGCTGGTGATTTTTGGTTTTATGTTCTGAAACTTCTTACAGATCAAACCAGAAGTTTACATACACAGGATAAAATAAACATTTGTCCCTCTCTGCCACAAATCAGATTAAACTCATTTTGAAGCAGCAAAATTATTTCTATTTGCTGAATGCCAGAAAAATTAGTGAGAACATTTTAACAATATTAATCTTTTCAGTATCAATCAGATGTAATCAGGTTTATTTATAAGGAACATGTCAGTAACAGGCAGCTCCAGGTGCTTCTAAAACACAAAAATAGAAAGTAATAAAAACTCCATCGGGTCACAGCAGGCAGTGAGGTGCATTCAAGGTGTCTCTGTTAATTTGAGTTTCCATGGGAACTTGGCGATCAGGCATTTTTATGTTTGTAAGCTTAATAATCTCTGAGTTTATTTTGCTTATAAAGTTACATGAAGACTGAATGATCTGAAGATCACTGAATATTATTATTATTACTGTCACATTTCCAAATGTAATTTTTATTTTAACCAATCAGAAGTTTCCAAAGCAATGACATCATCATGGTGTTTGTGTCTTTTTTCTAACTTCTGGTTTCATTGTTGGATGGTTTGGTGCTTTTTCAGACATTTATCTCTTTATGCTCTTACATGTCGTGCCTCATTGCTCAGCCTCAGACTTTGTGGAAGCGTTTCCTCGTCTCAGCAGCAGCTCTGGCCGTTAGGGAAGCTAAAGTTTCCCGATGCAGAGAAAACCCTCGGCTCCCCTGACCAACACGCTTAGAGAAGAGCTGGAAGGATTTCAGAGACCAAACATCACAGGAAACAGAAACGACGTCGGACAAAAAACACACATTCAGCAGACGAGTGAGAGCGGCGAGGCGTTCCCTCCGCCTGCAGCTTCATGGGGATCAGATCATTTATTATGCAACTCGCACAGTTTCTGCTGTTCTCACACATAAATCATTTCATATTCATCATTTTCACATTCAATCTGAATTCTTATGATCAGAAACTTTTCACTTGATAAATTTCAATAGTTCCTGGTCAGGACGCAAAATATCAACAAAATATTTGATAATGTTGATTTAAAAAAAAAAAAAAATTATTGTTTCCAATGAAAGCAACAAAGTTTTTTTTTTTTTTTTTACCAATTCAAATTTTATGCTGCATTTTGTGCCTAAACGTCGAGGTTTATTCATATTTGTGTGTATTGATGCTGCAGCCTTTAGTTTTGCGTCCAAACACAATTAAAGTTCAGCATTCCTCTTACATAATAATATTTTTGTTATTTATCTCATTTGTATAAAAGGATGAATCTCTGCTAAATAAATCTTTCTAACGTTTGCATGTGAAAAATTCAGTTCTTTCTGCTTGGAGTTGGGATTTTTTTTATTAATAAATGGATGTTTAATGTGTTTAAATAGGAGATTTTTCTTCTTTTTTAACAGGATCTGAACCAGGAGAAGCTAAAAACGCAGCTTCAGTTCTGGGTAGAAAATATTTACAAACAATATATTTCATCTTGATTAATATTAATATCTTTAAACAGTTTTGGCTCAATTACAGCTTTGAGTGAGTTTTTCTTTCAGTTAATCAATTAATACATTAATTACACAATTTATGCATCAAAGCATCTTTTTTAAACTTTGATCTGCTTTTTATTGATTTTGAACCTGATTGGTGCATCTCCAGACGCTGCAGCGTCGTCATGTGATCAGAACGGACCAATCACACGGACAGAGGAGTTGGGAAGCCACAGCAGAAACAACCAATCAGAGCAAAGGGGCGGGGCAAAGCTGCTGCTGTGTCGGAGGACTTACAGGTATGGAGCGGCTCAGGTAACGTCCTGAGGGGCCCTTCATGGCGCTGGAGGGCCCGTGGCCCCTGAAGGCACTGACGTCCTGATGCTGTGGCCTCATATAACTCTTGACCGCAGGGGGCGCCACGGAGCCACCATATAAGGTACTGTTGTTGTTGACCTCGTGCTGCGCGCCGCGAGGCCCGCCGCTGTAGCCGGGCGAAGGGGCTGAGGGGGCGGGGCTTACAGAGACAGAGGAGGAAGAGGAGGGAGGAAAAGAGGAGAAGGGAGTCTTCTCGTCCTCCTCGGCGTCGGCGGTGTAGAGATCTCCGAGGGAGCTGGCCAAGCGCGAGCCGAAGGCTGAGCTGAGGTCAGCAGATACAAAACATCAACAGGCAGGTCATGTGACACAAACACACCTGACAGGAGACAACGAGGGGGGCCGCTCATGACCTCTGACCCCAGGAGAACCAATCGGTTCAGAAAACCGATGTTCCTACGGCTGTTCTAGTCACCGCCAGCAGGTGGTGCTGCTGCTTCACTTTCCTGGATTTTTACCAAATATTTTAACTTAAACCGAACTGAAGCTAACGGCAGCAAAACTAGAAAAAGGTTTGGTGTTAAAAAACATCCAGACACTCATTAAAAAATTCAGTTTTTGTTCCAACAGATTTCCTGTTTATGATCCTCCTTTCAAAAATCGATTAAAGAGTCTCGCAACTTAAAAAAGCTGACGAGCAACTAATCTAGCAACAGTTTTTAAAAAGCAACATGTAAGAAATCTAGAGACGATAAAAACTGACAGGGGAAAAAACAACAGAGACACATAAACCTGTTTTTTTTAAATTGACGAGCTAATTTAAAAAGCGATGATGGAAAACTCTGTAAATGTTACGGTTCTGAGGGAGAACGCTTCATTCCCAACCCGGCTGAGAGTCATGAACGCTAACCGAGCTGCACCGCTGCAACCAATAGGAAAATTCTCTGATTCACCAAAGGAGGGCAGCACTGAGACGGTTTGGAATAAACACTGCAGGACAAATTTACACTAAAAGGTGAAAATTTGCACAGAAACACAAAAACAGAACAATCACTTCGTAGTTCATCTCCAATAAAACGTTGATTTGGGGTTTAGCTGCTCTTTAAATTTCCAACCGTTTAAATGACTTCCTGTTCACAGCGATCAGCAGGAAGAGAAGAAGAAGAAGACGCCTGATGATGAGCAGCAGGTTTGTAGTAAACAGGACGAGATGATACGAGTGACAAAGAGGAGGAGAGCGAGGAAGAGGAGTGGAGGAGTAAAGCATGATGAAGAGCAGCAGGAAGTTCTGACCTTCGGATGTTTGACATCGGTGATAACGAGTTCCTCCCGATCCTCTTGGCAGCAGGAGAAGCAGAGGTTGCTGGGAGTTTGGAGGGCTTGAGGATTGAGGTGGGACTTTGACTTCTCCCTTTAGATAACCTAAAGCAAATAAAACATAAATGATGATCAATACTTGCATGTACCATTGATTCCATCAACCAGACCCGTCAGTGTCGTACCGGAGTGCCGGTGAGCTGGGGCGATGGTGGGTCTTTGCCTCGTCAAACCTGCAACAAAACAGAACCGTCAGTTTACAAAACCACGGATAATCATTACAGGACGGATCAGCGCCTGTTAGCGGCGCGCGCTACGGCTGGCGGCGCGCGCTACGGCTGGCGGCGCGCGCTACGGCTAGCGGAGCGCGCTACGGCTGGCGGCGCGCGGTACGGCTAGCGGAGCGCGGTACGGCTACGCATCGAGTCACTTCTGATGCAGGATGATCACTAAATGTTCACATCACCTTTATTCTATCAAACATTATTTAAATTAAAATTACTGATGTTTTGATGCGTAAAATGTGTTTATAAATCCGTTTGGTTTCTGTCCAGATGCAAGAGAGGACTATGCAATATTTTATACTGGTCAATAATTTTACAGCATTAAAATTTAACAAACTACAGCTCTTACATTTTATAATATATTTACTGAATTTGATAATTGTTATGAACATTTCTGTCATGGCTGATGGCTGCAGATATTTAACTTTTTCCTGAGTTGTGTGACGTGACGCCTGGTTGGCCAGCTGTCGTAATGTTGACGATGCGATTGTGTCGTCTTGGTGACGCTAAGTAGCATGGCGTCCAATCCGGTGACACACGACGCAGAAAGGATCTAATCTAAAAGCAGCTCAACAAACCCCAGTCTGGGGTCAAAGGTCAGTCCTGTACCTCACAGCTCCTCCGCTCACAGATGGGCGAGGGTGGCGGCGGCTCTTCAGGGCTCGGAGTTTGTCGCCCTGCGTCAGACCCGAACCGTCGGTAATGTCACCCTGGAGGAGAAAACAAGCGCTCCTGTTAAACAGTTAAACAGGAAACAGATGGAGAACAGAAAATAATAAAAAGGCTTTTGTTAGAGACAGTCTGGAGTTTTCCTGTTTTTGGATTCTGTTCACCAACAAAGATCTGAACATGTCTGTAGATGAGCTGCAATATTCACGGTTTCTGCTAGAAAGACACAGATCCAATATCAATATCTGTATCGATCCCGAAACTAGAAACAATTGTAGGCCAGGCCGGATCTGTAAGGGCGGATCTATTTCACTGAGAGGCATCGCGGCTGGTCATTTATTTTACATCATGTTTAAAACTCAGAACTGAACCATCTGAAGGTTTGATGAAGTTTATTTTGACATGTTTTCAAAGGACGTCAATCTTTTCAACCGTTTCAGCTTCTTTATCGTTTATTTGACTTTGGCTCCCAATTTCACCGACTGAACAAAACTAAAGTTGTTTCACATGTTTGCCTGAACTGGTGAAGCTGTTGGTGGGTTTAACTGAGCTGTACTGGAGCAAAGTTACACATAAATTTGTAATTCAATACATTTATTTCTGCATTTTAAATAGAAACGTTTTGAGTTAATTCAGCTGGTTTTCTGACTTGATCGGCTGATACCAAACCTCAGATATCGGACGTGAAGAAAGCCGATCGGTGCATCGCTACTTTCTGAACATTTCTGATAAAATATTGTGCAGATATCGTTTTGGAGGACTTTGGCTGCATCAAGCCAGATTAGAATCAGAATCGGATCAGGCATGAAAACAATCTGATTTTGTGTTAAAGCCCAGCTTTGCTCTCCTGAGCCTGAACTCCCGCAGCGCCGAGCGTTTTAGCCCAGAGTGAATCTCTGGGTCAGCAACAGAAGTTAGCTGGGGTTGAAGGCGAACGGCATCCGGCCAAACGGCCATAAATTTGCACAATGGATGCAAACAAACAAACAAAAGCTGGATAGTTAGCTGGTGCATGTTAGCAGCTACTTACCAGTAGCCTCAACTGCCTCGAGTCACAGAGTTCAATGAGGATGTCTGCGGGTGACTGAAACTTTTGCCTGACAGAAAAGTCCTGTGAGGAGAAAAACCTACATAGAGTATACGAGATTAAATAGTCCTGCTACGACAAAGACCTGTGAGTAAGGGATTTAAGGGCAACTTTTATGTGTTTTAAAGGGAATTTAAGAAAAGATCAAGGTGTTTATTTTAGAACTTGAGACTTTTTAAGGACGCGTGGACATCCTGGATGCAACACAAAGGGTTTGTGTTGCCTTAAAATATCTGCCTTTAAATAATTGAGCTAGCTTGGCTAAATGTTCTGCTTCTATTGTTATTTTTTCCAAAGGACCCCGAAGAAATTAACTCTTTAAAAATAGTTTTGGCCGAATCACCGCTCTCAATAAAGTTTTTTGAGTCTAATGCGATCAATCGTTTCAGGCCCAACCTGGCGGATCTGCAGCGATGCATCAATGAACCAAAACACTAAAAAGCTGAGGATTCGGTTTTCCATTGAGCCGATGGAACGGTGCGGTTTGTGTGTCTAACCTCCTGCAGATAGTCGGCGCTCGCCGGTCGGAGGAAGTTGGCGTTGTGGGCGGAGCCTAGCGACAGCTCGTCCAGGCTGTTGATGAGATGCGCCGTGTTGTCCTCCGGTCTTCCCTTCAGAGGGTGCGGGCTTTGCAGCCACAGAGACGCCTGCTTGCTGTGAACACAGATGCACCTTCACTCAGGATGAGGTTTAAAAGACGACCTTACGACCTTCAGAAGACATTTTAATTAACAGCAGCTGTAAAAGGCCAGAGGAAACATTCACACATTTAGCCAACAGCTCATTGTTGGAGCCGAGATGTAAATAAATTACTTGTTTAAGATGGAAGTACATTTATTTCATAAGTTCTGACACAGCAAAACTGAGCTTAACAGGATTTATTAGACAGAATCTTCCTCTCTTGCTGCTGCTTCCCGTCTCTGCTCAGGGTTTTTATATCTGGAGGAAATTCTGCTCCAGAACACAAACCGGACCTGATGGAGGTTCTGGCTTCCCAGAATGTTATGTTAGCAGCAATCAGGAGGTGCAGCATGTTCAGCTCTGTCATTGTTTTCCTGATTTCACTTCTGCTCATTTTTCATGTGAGAAACGCTGCGACTCGTCAGCCAGGATGATAAACGTTTTTTTAAAAGCTTTGGTGGCCTTTATTTGACAGGAAAGTGGGTAATTAGAGAAGGGGAAAGACATGCAGCAAAGCTCGCCAGGTCGGGAATCAAACCTGCGACCGCTGCGTCGAGGACTAAAGCCTCCAAATGTGGGTTGTGCTGAACCCCTGCGAGGAAGAGTCCATCTCCTCACCAGTTCTCAATGTCTGTGTCTTACATTTCCATCCATTTAAAACCAGTTTGTTTCTGGATCTAACTGGGTTCATGTTGTGTAATCTGGAGAAAAGGGATGGGACAGTTCAAGAAGAAATAACGGATAAAAGAGGAAATGTTTCGTCACCAGTTTGGCCGTATGCTGGATATTTGAAACAATAATCATTGATGCTGAAAAGCTGCAGCTGTTTGTGTCGCGGACGATCAGGCTGCAGCTGCAGCTCCTCCATTCTGGACTCAAACTAAGAAGCTCATCAGATCTGAGATTTCTTTGTAAATCAGCAGCGCGTCACTGAGCTCATCGCGGATGTTTCTGGTTCTGAACTTTCCCTCTGCGGTTTCCCAGCCAGGTAAACACGCAGAAGCTGAACATCGCAGGAAACGCGTCTGATTCCTGCTGTTTATCTTCTGCTGGTTTCACACTTGGCTGAGATTCTTCATCTTTTCAGGTCGGAAAATCCAGGAATTAGTTCAAAACTGTGCAGCAGAAATGAGACGATAAACTGAACCAGACTGAGACGAATGACAATGTTGTTGTTTTGAGATCATTTTCAGGTCATACATTAACCCTGGAAGGCATTTCAAATATCCAAGATAAAACAACAAATAAAGGAATTATGATGTTTCTGTAAACAAAACTGTCCTTCAAAATAAGGGCTGGTTGAGACCGAAACAGCGACTGCAGACTGTAATCACTCAGTTTTTGGCAGGAAGAGAAAAACAATAAATCTTGATCTCATTTTAATTTTTCATGCAATTAATTGATTTATTCCTCAATGAGACATAAATATGAGCCACAGTGATGCTAAATCTGCTCGATTCTCATTCATTCTGTGCATTTTGTCTCCTGAAAGCTGAAACTGAACCACCAGAGAACAGAAGCAAAATCCAAAGAACAAACCAGCAGAAACTCACTCTTCCAGGAAGTTCTGCTGCGGCCCGATGATGGAACCGGGCCTGCAGATCCGGATCCAGGCGATGGCCTCGGCGGCGGTGAAGCGGTAGTGTTTCATCAGGTAGCAGCCAATCAGAGTTCCCGTTCTGCCTAGACCAGCTGCAACAGAAACAGCAGCAAAAATCTGAGCCGTTTGGATCAGAACCGAGCAGCAGATCATCACCCGAGCAGAAAAACATGCTTCATCACAGCCGTCATGTGTGACCCGTTTCAGAACAAACCCGGTTTAAAGTCAAACAGAACCAGAGTCAGAAACAACGAGAGGTTTTTAAACTCCTGGAGTTTCTTGATCCATCCTGGACCTTCAGCTTCTGTTTTTAAATATCTATTTAACGACGGTCACATCTGTTTGGGTTTCATTTCTCTTCCAGATCACCAAACAGAACCAGTGTGGCAACATGAAGTAGGACACGACCGACTGCTGCAGGTTTCACAACTTTTAAAACCTTTTTGAGACCATTATGAATTCATTTAAGACTTGTCTCCATAGAAATGTAAAAACTTCGTCCGGCCAAGTGGTGATAAATTTACACTTATCTGTAACAGACACAGAAAGGCTAGTTAGCCAGCTAGCAATGGTATGCTAGCAGCTAGTTAGCCAGCTAACTAGCTAAGCAGCTAGTTAGCACCTGTCAGAAAGTCTGATGGCGACAAACTTTTCCTGACAGAAAATCCAGCAGAAAAAAACATTACATTGGCTTCACATGATTAAATAGTAAACATTTAAGACTTGTGATTAAAGTATTTAAGGGCAACTTGCTTTTTAAAATAAATTTAAAATGCTTTAAGGATCTTAAAAAGCCTCCTAAGAAACGATGAGAAACGGCGTCACTGGATGTTTGGAAAGAATCCAAAGTCATTTCTGAGAATCATCCAGATATGAAGCAAACATGGAGAAGAAAAAGAGGAAACAGACACCAGAATCACAATATTATCGTTTATCGCAATAACTTCTGGGAAAATTTATCGTCCAGCAAAGTTTGTGAGTGTGACGGGCCTGAGTGTTTGCCCAGCAGCTGACAACAATTAGCTTATTTTAGCCGCACAGTCTGAACCAACCAGAGAGCTGATTTTATTCATCCATTATATGACAATAAAACATATATACAGGAATGATTGTTTCGACCCAAATTGAAAATTGAACATTAAAAAGGTCACCAATAATAATAATAAAGCTGAAATGGTCACTAATCAGGAAGTTAAGGCCATTAAATGGAGTCAACAATGTTATAAATGCCACCACATAGGTCACTAATGGGCCACAAAGGTCACAAAAGGTCACCAATGGGGCCCATAAAGTTATGACTGGGCCAAACACAGGCCACGCGCTCGCTAAAAGAAACCATGTGCCGTTTGTTTCCACTTCCTGCCTCAGTATCCATGCTGAGCAACAGCCCAAA
The DNA here is from genome assembly GCA_922788865.1 of Poeciliopsis turneri. Taxonomy (NCBI): domain Eukaryota; kingdom Metazoa; phylum Chordata; class Actinopteri; order Cyprinodontiformes; family Poeciliidae; genus Poeciliopsis; species Poeciliopsis turneri. The sequence continues at coordinate 169,893 of CAKLNU010000637.1, read as the reverse complement.
ACAACTCATGTCGAATTATTTCACTCCTCCTTTCTGCTCATCCTCACTGGAAAGCTCAGCTAAAACCAGAACATAAGAACATTTTTTACCTCTGTCCTACAAATCATTCCCAAGCGCAGCCCGCCCCCTGCTGGCTACTCTGGGAACTACGGCTCCCAGTAAGAGACCTACCCTTGCAGTGGACGGCCACGGCTCCTTGCGCGTTCTCGCAGACGTGCAGGAAGCGCCGTACGATGGTGTCGTTGGGTGTGCTGCCGTCGATGAAGAAGAGGTCGTAGTGGTCGAAGCCGGCGTTGGTGAAGCGCTTTCCGTCGTAGATCTTCTTGTTCAGGCGGATGATGGTGGTCACGCCGTGCTTCCTGAAGTAGGGGAAGTAAGCCTCGGGCGCGTGCAGAGGGTAACCTGCAGGGGGCAGAGCGTCGTTCTAACATATCGTCTGTCATTATGACTTTCTGAAAATCATCTAGAAAACTTCAGCTGGGAGGTGCAGGAGTGGAAAATTTACTTTTCTCACTAATTTGGCGTCTCTGAAAGCTTTAGAGTCTGAGTTAGAACAAATGGGGACGCGAGGTTAACCTGATGCAACGAAGGGAGGGAACATAACACCGCCATGCATCCTGGGAAAATCTGTACTGTTTAAACTAGGAAAGGTTTTTATAAAAAAAAACAAAAAAAACAGCTGCTGCAGGATGGAGTTTGTAACCTGTCAGTGAAATAATACTGAGTGGAATGTAATGTGTTTTTTCATGAAATATGCAAAGAAAACAGTTACATTTGTTCACATACCGTTTTCTATCCTGGATTTGGGATGCGGTCCGCTGAAGGCCAGAAACTTTCCCGGGACGATCCAGTTCAGGTCTCCGTTCTCGACGCGCTGCAGACACAGAGACGCGCCGACATCGCAGAGAGTTTACACAAAACTAAACTGTGACTAGTTTGACTCAGGCTTGTTTTAATTTAGTTCTGCTAAGGTGAAACTACTCCGGTTCTCCAGAAGAGGGCACCACAGTCCAAGTTTCTAAGTTTCTCTCATTCAGGTGAAGAGCAGAATATCAGAAATTAAAGTCTACTAAATAAGTATTTGGTAAAAAATCTACTCAAGTACTAAGTACCAGATCAAATGATCAATCATTTAATATTAAAACTGACATAACCAGACCTACCAAATTATAAAATTAAGGAGAAATTTAGGTATTATCAGGACCAAAATGACAATAATTCATTTTAGCAACAAAAAAATAACAAAATCAGGCAAAAGAAACATTTTCCCAATCAGTTTCTTTCAATATAAAAACTTCAGAAACTTTAATAAAAACTGCAGGTTTTGTCTGGTGAAGTTTTGGTTAAAAATCTAGAAGTTTTACTCAAGTAAAAGAAAAAGTGCAGCATAAAAATACTCCTAATTTTCAAAAATGTTTCTCGAGTAAATGTAACTAGTTACTACCCGACTCTGGTAACACTATTTATTTAAAGACAGACATAACACGAAGGAGTCTTTATGTTTATCACTGATATGAATGTTTCTCTGTAAATAATGAAACTTTTAATGCTACTCTGAATTAAGAGGTTCATTTTTTACCAAATGAAACTTTATGAAAACAGTCGTAAACTTTCACGGAGACTCCTTCTTGTTTATGGCGGAGTTATGTCAGAATTATACCCCTTCAAAATAAATGTTCCCAGAGCTGCATTAACCTGTTTTCAAACCATTAAAGCAGCGGCTGGTCTTACTGGTTTTACCTCGTAGTGTTCGTATTCGTCCACATCAAACGTCTCAAAGTCAAAGAAGCCGTGCTGCAAAGCCTGGAAGACGATAAAAGTTTGTTTTTGTTAATTACATGATCAACAGATTGACTTCCCATGCTAAAGGTTACAGACGGGTTATTTCCTCACACTGCGGCGTTTGAGCCTGATGTTTAAAACCGTTTAAGCAGGAATTACTTCATTAATATGCAGACAGACATGCAGACACACCTGCAGCAGGTCCAGGTGAGACAACACCTGATCCACAGATGGACTAATTAATCCGAACAAACGCAGAAATATTAAACCCAGGTCCATGTCATCTCCCACTGCAGGTGGACTTTACATGCAGCGATGCTAAAATGCTAAAGGTCAGAGGTTATAGGAAGCGCCGATGGGAAAGAAAATGAACTTTGTTTCTTTCTGTCCTGTCAGAACGATGCCAGCTCAGGTCACGGCGTTTGGTTCTGCCAAACAGTTTCCCACCGTTTGCTGAACCGTCGTTATTCTTTGCTCCGTCTGAATGTGTTTTTGGAGGTCAGATTAATTAATCCAGTGGTTTCCAAAGTCAAACTCCTGCAGCTGCTCACTCCAGCTGTGCTTAATCTGATTTAATCCCACTCCAGTCTGGTTTGTTTGGTCCTCCAAGCCTCGGTCTGCGTTCGGTTGAAGTGAACTCTGGCTCTGGGCATTCTGGGTAAATACAGCCAAAGCTAACATGTTAGCCTAGCGCTAGCAGCAAAAATGTCTCCTGGTTTTTAGCCAAAGACTAAAGAGAAATCCTCCAAATGCTAAAATCTGACACCTCCATTTTAGTTTCCATTTTGTAAAGCAGGAAGTGGCGAGAAAACAAAATTCAAAACTCCTCCGTCACCCGGTTCAGTGACTAATGAAAACGTCTTCAGATGCTCTTAGATTATTTGCAAGCAGATAATGAAGAATCCCATTTAAAAACAATATTTCAATAAACATGTAAAACATGAGTTAATTACTGATATCTAATCAGTGGGAAACAGATGAAAGTAAAGATTTTTGTGTTGATGCCTTTGACCAGCATGACTGATGATTGATAAGCCACGTGGTGAAGTCGGCATTGAAAAAAACAAAAACAGGTGAAGTCCTTCACAAATCCTGAATTATTGATCAACCAGAACGATGTGAAGGTGGCAGGAAGTTAAAGAGCAGCAGCCAGATTTAAAGTCTTTTCTCTGCACTGGTTCTCTGCAGAGTCTGCAGCACCAGATCCCAGTTTCTCTGCTGCACAAAATCACGCTCAAAGATGGATTATTCACACTTCTGACCGATTAACCGCCGGCCTCTGATTGGCTGCGGTTCAGCAGCTCTTCCACACGCCGAGACGTTATGCAACAATAATCTGCAGCTGTAAGTTTCCCAGAATGCCTCCTGTTTCCGACAGCTTCCTGTTTGTTTCTGACTGCTTCCTGTTTCCGACGGCTTCCTGTTTCCTCTGGAGTCGTTTGTTGGATCTCTGCTCATCAGAGATCTGATCTCACAGTATAAACATTTCTGGTGACCTCTGATCTCACCTTCCTGATTCCCTGCAGACAGTCCAGCACTGTGAGGTTGTAGGTGCAATTCCCAAAGGAGGCGTCCCTGCAGAGACACAAAGCGTCAGTAAAGATACAGATGAGTTGATTTTAGCTAAATAAAGACATGTCAGCGGTCGCTAACGGCGACGACTGGTCGATCAGGCTGTTGGATCCTCACTTCCTGTCAAACCTCATGCTGACTTTACGTTTGACTGAGACTTCCTGCAGAGCTGGAGGAATGACCTGAATCAGGAAGCTTCATGCTAAAGGAAAAAAATTAAACCAAAATAATCCAGTTTGTCGGCGAGATGAAGGAAAATTGATCACATCTGTTTCTGCAGATCATTGTGTGGCTTTGCATCAGGAAAATTTGTCGCGTTTATCCCAAAGGCTAGGTAGCTAGTTAGCATGGGTACATTAGCAGCTAGTTAGCGATAGCCTAAACCACTTCAACTCAGAGACCGAATGAAGATGTCTGCGTGCGACCCAAATGTTTGCCTGACAGAAAATCCTGTGAGTGATAAAAACTAAATATGAAATTAAAAAGTCCTGAAAAATACAATTTAAGACCTGGGATTATCGCACTTAAGGACAATTTACATTTTTAAGTTAATTTAAGACATTTTTATGTCTCAACTTTAGATCCATTTATTTGTTAAAGATGAGCTGATTGGATGGGTTTAAACTCCAGAACCTGCTGCCAGTTTTACAGAAACTTTCTTTCAGCAGTGGAACCAGAAGAAGTCTCAATCTGTCAAGGATTTTTATCCATCACATGCATCCAATTCTTAAATTTTATGTCCGAAATGTTTTCTGTAATAAAGCTTTGAATTGTTTGAACAACTTGAGAAAACGGATCTGAGCCTAAGAAAGGAGAACCAGAACTTTCTCAGTCAGTAAAGTCCAGATTTGGTTTTTTGGGTTCCTATTTGAGGAAAAACAAATTTTACGTCACTAACAAGATCTGGGGGGTTCAGGAAGCCTGGCGGTCATTTTCCATGAGGTCAGTGAAGGCCTCGTCGGGGGGCGTGGCCTGTCTGCATCATGTTTAATCCATCAGAGCTCCTCATGAGGCCGACAGAAGAACAAAGTCTTCCTCCTTTCAGCGGCTCTGCTGTTATGTAACCGCGCAGTGTGTTGATGGCAACAAAAAGCCCTTTATCTGTCTCACACACACTCACACTCACACACACACACCACACACACACACACACACACACACACACACACACACACACACCACACGCACACACACACACACAGGCTGTGCTCCTCTGTTTGGGTCAGCGGTGACAGAAGCTTGAACTCCAGTTCTTCCAGTCAGAACCGTTTACTGGTGGAACTGGACTCAGTTTCCTCCTCCAGCTTTTATCAGAAGTTCCTGCCAGGATAGGAAGTCTGATGATGTCATCGGCTTGAAAAGTGATTCTGAGGGTAAATATTTCCTCTGCTGCTGCCAGCCGAGCGTCGGCCATCAGAGCTCCCATGTTTAGGCTGGACTCTGGTTCTGGTTCTGGTTCTGGGCAGCATGAAGACATTCCTGCCTGTTTGTTTCTGTTTTTAGATGAAATTATTGTTTTAAACTTTTGGGTTTTTACTGTCAGATGCTGCAGAAACACGCAGACAGAAGGAAACTGGAGCTGGAACATTTCCACTCCGACCCAATAAACTCACCATAAAGCTTTAAAAAACCTTTAAATCCTCACGACAAGCAGCAGGAATCACTTCCTCCCTCTGAAGTTGCCTTGTTTGGTCAACTTTTAAAGTTCAGTTCATGTTCTCTATAATCAGCTGAACCAGAACAACTAAACATTCACCTCTGAATCCTGCAAACATCCTGCAACCATCAACTCCTCCGGTTAATAAACGCCAGCAGATTAATCATAAATCTCTCTAGGACAACAAAAGGAGCTTAAAACTGAATTTTAGTGCAACTGGGGGAGGAAAAGTTATCAAGAAAATCTTTCACCACGTTATCTAAATGTTTTACAGACAAACATTCAGAACCTGCAGAGATTCTGATGGACCTAAAGGTTTTCAGGATTTTATTTGGATTTACTGGGATAAAAATAAATGTTTTAATTAAAATCTATGGCAATATGCTGTAAGGCTGCGACAATGAGCTAATGAAAAACTATCTAACAAAAACAAACTGAGAACAAGTTACAGACGATTAAATATGCAAATTAATAAGAGAAAACAATAAATAAAATTAATTATATTTTCTAAAAGACATCCATTCATTAAAAATCTAATTATCATGATAATAACAGTAAAACTACATAACTATAACACATTATACCTGAAATTTAATCCTGAGTAAGGCTGCAACTAACAACTATTTTATTAGTCGATTATTTTGACGATTAATGTGATAAAACAATCAGAACATTTGATAGATTTTTAATTTAACCTCCAACCTTTTTCTAAACATTATTAGAAATACATTAAACAAATAATTAAATCCCGTTTAAATAAGAAAATAAACATTTTATTGCCTAAAATGTAAAACCGTAGCGTTCCTTTATGTAACAGGTAAAAGTGTTTTTCCTTAAAGGCTGAATGTAGGAACATTTTATAGTGTTCTGGGTTAATAACGGCTCTGAATATGTTGGTTTTACAGCAAAATACTTTTTTAAGTGGATGTTCCAGTTAAAGACTGATTATTAAACCAATTGATTATTTCAACAATTGATTAATGTGTGTGTGTGTGTGTGACTCACCTGAAGGGCGGGTAGGCGGCGTTGGAGCCGGAGATCAGCGCTCTGAAGGCTTCCTCTGGAGTCTTCTTCAGGTAAATCACCTGCAGGAAGGAAAACATGGTGACACAAACCCAGAAAGGGAGATGGAGCGGCTTCACCAGCTGCGTTTCCATGGAAACGGTCAGGCGTCACAGTCAGGAAATAGATTCGCTCATGGAAACATGACAGTTTGGAAAAGTTTACATTTTATGACGAAAGCTTTGGAGCCATGATGAGGTGGAAATTGGTTTATTTCATAAAACTGCAATTAAAACCTTTTTTTTTTAGCTTAACCGGATGTTACTACTGGAGGAAACGACAAAGAAGATGATGATGGAGCGGCTTGTTTAGTAACGACTTATTGTGTAAACAATCTTATTTACATTGTGTTTTTCATTTAAAGGAAATTGTTTTTGTTTTTTTATCTTAGCGTTCCAAATTGTCCCACAAGTTATTCCAGACGTCATCATCCAGTTTTTGGTAGAACGAGAGAAAAGAGGACAACATGCGATTAGCTGATTTATTGATTTATTGCTGATTGACAAAGTTTCACACACATTTTAATGGAAACATTTCTGATTATCTGGAGGTTCTGGATGAACTCCGATGCCATCTTAGAGAAAAGCAGGGGGAACGCTGGAAACCTTTCTGCATCAGAAAATATGAAGAACTCTTATTGTTGCGGTTCTGGCCGGGTTTGACCCGGTCTGATTGTGTCGGAGCCAGAAGCCGCTCCGTGAACACAATCACCTTTTGTTTCAGCGCCATCAAATATTCAACGTGCGAAACACAGCAGGAGAGAGTGTGTGCTTCTACTGTCCCACCTGCAGAGTTCTGGACCAGATCCAGAACCAGCTGGGCTTCTGGTTCTGGATCTACCAGACTGGACTGGGACTCCAGAACTAGAAGATCCTGAACAAGAGTCCAACAAAACCAGAACTAAATGGAAAGCAGAACAGATCATTTGATGTAGAAATATTGGATTGAACGTTGAATAAAGATCCCAATAAATCAATAAATTAATTTATCACATGATCAATTAAAATAACCTCAATCATTTCATTTGTGGGTTTTTTCTCTTTTTACCAAAAACTGGATGTGTAAATCTTCAGTCTGATGTTTTGGTCTCAACCAGCTTCTTTTTTTGAAGGATAATTTTGTGACTTTGATTCATTTGATTTGTTGTTTTTGTTGTTTTTATTTATTTTGGATATTTTGAATATCTGCTGATTAAATGTTCAATAGAATGTAACATTTATTGATCTCTGAGAATGATTTCTTGCATTTTTATCATTATATGAAAGTGGTCTCAAACCAACATTGTGGTTTATTAAAGTAATTACTGGGACAGTTTATCATTCAGGCCTTCATTCGGCCAGACAGACACTTACAGAGGAGCAGCAAAAGCAAAGGAGGAGGATCAGCAGTGTTACTGAGGAATATTGTCAGTGCTGCCTGGATGTTGAGCTGTTAGCCTGTCACTGCATGAGACCGTTACACTGACTGTGTTCAGTCAGAGGCATATTTAGAGTCGCTGCGGTACTGACTGCTACTGGAGAGTCATCAACAGCAACAACGGTTTGAAGAGTCTTGGATGAAATCAGTTACATTATGTAATCTGGGTCAAATAACTGAATTGTTTTCTGATGGTTTTGTAAACGTCAAAGCTAACCAGTTAGCATGCAGCCTGTAGCGACGCATGCAGCTGGAAACAACAGACGAGTTTCATCAGCTCTGCTAGGAGTTAAATAATACAACTCTGAGAATATTTAATCATCTTTGGTCAAAACTCAAAGCTTTACAGAGCAAAATGGCAGAGAAATGAGATTTTGGGTTTTTTTTTCATAAAACCGTGATATTGTTGTCTTTATAAACAACCTGCAGTGGTTCAAAGTGTTTTTTCTGCTGTTCTTAAAGTGACAGTGGATGTGCTGAGAGTCAGACTCACGGCGTAGCCGCCGATCAGCACAGCGGCGTTGGTGCGCTTCCTCTGGTCGAAGCTGGTGTAGTGAACGATTCTCTTCCTGGTCAGCGTGAACGACTGCAGAAACACAAACACAGTCACTCATCGTTTCCCTTCACTCAAACAGAAGCCGAGCGTTTTCTGTGCGTTATGAATGTGTGAAATGATGACTGAATTAAAGCCGGTCGGGTCAAACTGCAGCGGCTGAATCAGAGGAAACGGCGAGCTGCAGATTCTCTCAGGCGCCTGTTAGAGCGTCAGCTGCCTCCGTTTTCTCATTAGAGGCTCCGCGATGAACCCGCTGGACCCGGATCCGCCCGGCAGCACCAGCAGCTCATTAGATCCCAAATAATAATTTAACACTATGCACTGCAGACCAGCAGCAATACAGAGCAGCAGTAATGCTGGTTCCACTATTGTTCTTAGTAATGAAGTTCTGAAAAGTGTGGCAAGCATTTGTGTTCAGCTGCCAAAGCCTGAAGACTTTAAGGTTGTATTGTTTTTTATTACTTTTTGTTTTTGTGTTTTGATGACCTGAAGCCCTTTGACCTGCTTTACAGCTGAAATAAACAAAGAAACTTGATTTATTTATTATATTTTATTGCCTTGCAGCAAGAAGGTCCTGGGTTCGATTCCCGGCCCGGGGTCTTTCTGCACAGTTTGTTCTCCCTGTGCATGGTGGGTTCTCTCTGGGTACTCCGGCTTCCTCCCACAGTCCAAACACTTGGCTGTCAGGTCAATTGGTCTCTACATTCTCTCTAGGTGTGAGTGTGTGTGTGCATGGCTGTTTGTCCTGTTTGTCTCCGTGTTGCCCTGCAACAGGCTGGTGACCGGTCCAGGGCGAACGTAGAGGCACCAGAACCTCCCGACCCCACTGGGACAACGGTGAACAGAAGATGCATGGATGGAAAATAAGTTAAACCTTAAAGTTTCATATAAATAATTTCCTACATTTTATAAATGTTTTTCTTTATTTTTAAACCTTTGTATGAAATGACCACAAATCAGATTATGAAAAATGTTAAAGTTGTGTTTTACTAAAAGTTATGTAACATTTGTGTTTTTATTTTTAGCTCTTTAGGAGTTCAGAGCAGTGAGTGACATCAGCCCCCAGTGAGTCAGACTGGTTTAAATGGGAACCAGCTGCAGGTGAACCCAGATCCTCCGTCAGCTTGTGATGAAACACGATCCGACTCAGAGAAAGTCACGCCGATCCGGACCGTCCGGTCGCCTGAGGAATCCGGACGCCATGGCAACCAACACAACACAGAGGAAGCGTGTTTAACGGTGTCTCAGTGCGAGGTTGCGTCATGCTCCCATCGCTCCTCGCCGCATTCAGGACATTCCTGCAGAGGGAGGATCAGCAGCAGAGAAACTCACCTTCAGCTTCTTGTTGAGCTTGCAGCAGTATCGGAACAGCATGGCCAGGTTCAGCGGCCCGAAGTCTGCGTAGAAACTGGGCAGAAACACGAGAGAAACAGCATGAGGCCACGCCGAGGTCCGCAGACAGGAAACAGGAAATAACACTGATAATCCCCACTGCAAGTCCAGAAATACTTCCTGCGTGTGGGAAGGTTTCAGAACAATCTAAACATTCAGCAGGTCGCTCCAAACTCAGCTGGAACATCTGTCGGAAAAACGTTCTGTACTGAAAAAAGCTGAAAAATATTAAAATATTCTTTTTGTTTACATTTATTCTCACTCAGCTTGGAAGCTGCATGATGTCATAATAACTCAGCTAATCACATGATGAAGAAGGGAGGTTTGTTTCCAAATCCATTTTATTTAAAGTTCCAGTTTTACATTTTTTTATCATGTTTTATCATTTATGTTTGTTTAATTCTGGATGTTTAAAATATATTTTTTTCTTACAACATTATGGTTTAGTGGCATTAGGGAGGGAAAACCTGCATTATCATGAAACACTATCATTTAACACAGAGGAGTCCAATGTGAGGCCTGCAGCCATTTGATCACAGTTCAGGAACAACATAAATTAAAAATAAAAATAACTATTTTTGCAAGTATGATTAAAAAGAAAAAAATACTAAAGATGTTGTGGCTGCCAGACTTCGTCCAACCTGACATTCTTGTCCAAAAGGTTTAAACGCCACTGGTTTAACACAAAGTTTGTTATCATGACTTGTCTAGCTGGAAGGAATCTGAAACCCATTTTCTCAGGATCAAACGAATTAATTTTCAATGTTTTTATGTGATTAAAAGACCCAAAGCAGGAAGAACAAATAAACAGAGATTAAATCACCAGATATTAAACACAAAACCTCCAACAGAGAAATAAATCTGGACATGAAATCACTCAACCTCAAACTTTTGGCTTCTGATAAAGAAATCAAACTGATTCATTCAGTCATAACTCAGGAGTAACGAGTCAGAAGTTCAACATTTCATCATTTTCAGGAAAACAAAACTAAACATTTGCAGGGAGACAGAAGAAGAAAGCTGGTTCATGTAAAAGAAAACCGTTTTTTTTTACCTTTAAAGTGTCTCAAATGTCACAGATAATGAAACGTGTTTAAGTTTTGGGTCAAAAGCCCAAATCTTTTCTCTGGTCATCCAATGAGTTGTAACCGTGGTGAAAGCAGTTTGAAGTCAGACTTACTTCTCATAGACAAACTCGTCGTCGGTGCAGAAGTAGTGGGTGTTGACGGTGCTTTTGGGTTTGCTGCGTAACGTGGCGAAGTACAGACGGTCTGCAGGGAAACATTAATAAATATTACAGCTAAACAGATGATACAAGTTATGATTACAGTCCCCAGATGAGATTCAGATTAATAAACACCGGATCAGAGGGAGATTCTCTTGATCTTCACATAAATTATATTTTTTAAATGTTTCAGACTCAATAGGCAGCAGGACAACCTTTTCCCACACCTTGCCTTCTTCCTGATGAGTCGACAGATTGGCAAAACAAAGCTGATCAGGAGAAACACGAAAACAGCAGCAAGACTCCAAAGTTTTATTATTCAATATGTCCAGAAAACCAGACTGTCCTTTGGTCACATCTCAGCCACTGACCAGAAAACATCCATTAAAGTTCAGCCAACAGGCCAAATAAGCAGACGTTGATTTTCCCCCGTTACAATTTGAAGTTAAATCAAACCAAACTTCAGTTTTTTTTGGGGTAGTAAATTGGTTGTAGTTTGGTTTGGATCTTTTCTGTGACGGCAACTTTTGTTGCCGTTACAAAATGTTGCAGTTTATTAGTGAAACAGGAAATTTAGGATGGTTGTGTTTATGTTTCATCTGGGACTGAAATGATTTAGGAAAATAAAGATTTAGAGGATTTTATTCTTAGAGTGTTGTTTTTTAAAACCTATGTTCAAAACAAAACAATTAACTTTAATTAAAATGCTATTTAATTTGAATGAATGAATTATTAAATCCCACATCAGTAGAAACAATACAAAGATAATAAAATGGAGTCTAATAGTTTCATTTTTTAATAACTATTTTTCAACGAACTCCTTTACATTCCTCTGCCAGTTGATCCACCTGGGTTGGATCAACTGGGATTTCTGCTGTCCATTAAGTCAAACCAGTGACCTTGGTTCAGACCAGATTTCCCACACGGCTTTAACTGGCTGTGAACACTTCATGTAATCATCATGACTAAGCTGCAGCCTGAGAGACGGGAAAGATCAGCTCAAGTAAAAACAACTCACAGCTCCAAAATTAGACAAATTAAATGTCCAGCAGAAGCTCCTCACCCGCCTGAGCAGCTTGTTAAAACGGTTCACATTAGTTTGACCTGCAACTAAAGAACTTCAGACATTTTGATTCAAAAACAGAAAAAAAGAATTTAAATAAATTCAGGTTTAATTATAAAAATATTGTTTCAAGAGACAATATTCAATCTTTGATGTTTAACTTCTATGGAAGCTGCCAGTGGTGACACTTTATGAGGAAAAAATAAAATACTTTGTACTTTTCTAACTGCTGAGCCATTTGGAGATTAAAATAATACAGTGAACATCGTGACCTGTTTTCACATTACCTGCTGTAGGATGTATACCACATCAAAATGTTTTATTTGGAAAACTGTTTCTCTATCTGGACTTATTGTTTTTTTTAAATCATATTATTTATTAGAATAAAATATATATATTTTTTTGTCTTCAAGATATCATTTTTAAAGCTTAAATCAGATGTTCTCATAAGTTAGTCTTTTAACAAAATACTTTATTCTTCTTTCTTGAATAATTGCTTTGATGTTTATCTTTTACTTATATATGTATAAGTTCTGCTTTAGTACTATCTGGTAGCACTAATACAGAAATAATCTGTTTTCAAATAAAAAACAATTGTAAATAAAGAGCATAATTAAGGTGTAATTAATAACACTAATGTAATTAACGTTATTTATTACATTTTACTTTAAAAGTTTGAGGGAAAGTCCAAACTAATTAAATGTTGATCACAATGGGAGTTTTAAAAGGTTGTTAAAAAGGTTATAAAGTGAGTTTCTGAAATTCAAGTATTATATTTTACTTTTATTGATCCCCGAGTCTGGTGACGTTTAGTTTTATTACTAATTTTAAGGTCATATTTCTTAAAATCACCTTTGATCATCTCTGCCGCTCCCCGCGGCTCGCGTTCCTCAGCCATCCGGAACAGGGTCGACAGGACCGGGGAGCGATTCACACCTCCACGCTCATGAGTCAAGTCTAATTCCTGCACTCGTTCTGCTCCTGCCGAGAGCTCCAGAAAGGGTCCGTCTAACTCCTGGGCGGCTTCAGAAAGTTCTCAAACTGCTAGCAGCTCTGGCCGTTGAAGGGCTAGCAGCGAACCGCACACAGCGTGTTTAAAAAGTTTTAAAACTTCCTCCTCAGCTTCCCATCGGTCAATGTAGCTTCCTCTCGTTCACTCCGAATTTATTCCCATTGTTTCTCATGTTTTGTTTCTCCCCCTTTACCCGATACATGTGCCCGGATTAGCATATTAGCATGTTAAAGCTCCGCAAGCTTGACGAGAGTCTGAAACTCTGATTGACCAAATCCCTCCTTAAGATACGTTGCCATAACAACGATAGCCGCTCTACGGGACACCGCAGCCAATCAGCGTACAGAACACTATGTGCCGCGTTCATGGTCCACTGGGAAATACCCCAGGAAGGAAAACAGGAACCCCCGAAAAACCAGGGAATTTGACTCAAATAAATCATTTTATTGTATAATGCTTGCTTTACAGTAAAAATAAAACGGTGTTTTTCGGGTTGCGTAATTCTGAACTGAATTTTTAACTTTGTGTATGACTACAGTGTATCTGGTTGTACTCATTTGGATTTCATCACAAAAAAGCGAATAAATAAAACTTTAGAAAAAAATTACCATCAAACATGCGTCATACAATTATTGACATATATTTTCAAATATTACTCTAATTGTTTTATACTGGTACATCTAAATAAAATAAAATATCAAAGTAATTTTATTTCACAAATTTATAACAAATTGAGCAAATACACCATTGCATATTGCAAGCATTTTCTGTTCATCAACAGCAAATAAAAAACCTAAAATTCAGCTTGTCAGAAACTTAAAACGAGTCAAAACAACAGAGATTAATTTATGGTCTACTCAGTCATAGGGATGGTTACTGACTCAACTGTACTGAGCTGCTGCTAAACCAGAACTAAAATTAAAAAACAGCATCACTCTCTAGCAATTACTGTGATTCCAAGTCTTCTTTACAAAATGAAATAAATTAACCATACATTTCTGCATGTAAATTGTAATTCCTGCAAAAGGACCCCCAACCAGGCACCGAGTTAACATTCTGTAGCAAACAGACAGATCAGATGCAAGTTTATGAGAAAGTAGCTTAGCTGCAAGAACCGATCATCAAAACAAATGTTTTCCCCTAATTTGATCTTTTTGAAGAATTAGTGATAAATATTTTAATATATTGAGAATTTAAATAAAATATTCTAATGAATCTGAAACGTGATGCATTGAAACAATTAAAACAAATCATGTTGAGATTAATTACCTTCCTGCTCAAATTAAATACATAAAGTTACAAAAAAAACCTGAAAAAATATTTTTTGCAGTTTTTGGGCATTTATAAATAATTTTAGACCCAATAATTTAATTGACCCAAAATGAGAATAAATTGGTCAACTTCAGAAAGGGAGGGAAATGTATCTGTCTTTTTATGAGGTGGTTTCAACTAAAGTTTCCCAAATTTATGCTTTTAACCAAACATTATTTTGAATTGTATTACTATACAGAGCAGCTTTTATTTCAAGGACATTATGCACTTTATAAACCTTAAAAACACAAAGGATTTCAGGCTCCTGTAAAACCTGCAGAGGAAAAACTGATGAAGTGGAAATTTGCTCTGATTTGAAGGTTTTAGGGTTTCAGAGTCCAGATGAGCAAAAACTGACCTGCAATCAGTGAGATCCAGACGCGGTTCGGTGCTGGTCCGGGTCCAGGTCCGGCTGTGGGCTGGGGGGCCCGGGGTTGGTCCTGGTGCCTCCTCCAGGGCCCCGTCTCCGTCATGCTGCAGGACGGCCGGCGGACTGCGAGGACACTGAGCCGGGACGCCTCGGCGGTACCAGCGGCGACCCGGGTCGGGTTACGGCCGGTGGCGGAGGAGGACAGAGGTGTGAGCTTACAGCAGCCTCAGGTTTCAACACGCCGAGCCGGACTCCAGCTCACCTGCAGCAGGTCAACACGACACCGCGCCGCTGACGCCATGGAAACGGGGCGGCACAGGAAGTTCTGGTTCTGATCCAGCAGCTGGAGTCTGGAAAAGGTCATGCTTTGTTTTTGTTGTCCCATCCTCAGCTGGAGGAAACTACATTACCCAGAATTCAGCTGCATTCATTCAGTTTCCCCAACAACAAACAAATCTTTAAAATGAAACAAAAAACAAAAAAAAAAAAATCTTGATTGGAAGAATTTTATTTAATTATTTCATCACATTATTAAGGAAACAAAAAAACCCTGAGCGCAGAAACTAAGAGGGTCGGCCAAGTCAGGAGCAGCTACAAGTCCAGCAGAGTGTGTGTGTGTGTGTGTGTGTGTGTGTGTGTGTGTGTGTGTGTGTGTGTGTGTGTGTGGCTACAGGTTGGGGTTAACCACTCCGGATCCTTGACACTCGATGATGTATGTGACGCCGCTGCTCAGCTCGTCTTCGCTCTTTGTTATTGTAAACTTCGCCTGCAGACACAACAGGAACAGGAAGAATTAAAGTTTCAAAATAAAATTTGAGTTTATTTTTATTGTAAATATAAAGCAACTCCAGGATTTCTGGAGACATTTGGAGGAAAAGCATCATGTGGGGAGATTTAAACTCAAATCACAAATCATTATTCTTCTCCTGCAGTAGTCAGTCTTACAAAGCTCTAAAGAGGCCTCTGACTGATGACTGCTGCTTTATGACAGATTTATGACTGTAATGTCAAGCTAACGGCTCAATATCCCCCAGTAAATCATCACTGCTAATCCTCCTCTTTTGCTTTTGCCACTTCTCTTTGAATCTCTGATAGAAGAGACGGTTTGACCTTCCTCCCTCTCTCAACTCACAGTTCAGGAATTATTTTATTTTTTGAGATGCTAAACAGCGGCTCCAGGTTATAAGGGCAGGCCCTTGTTGCCACAGTTACGTATTGTAACTATCTGAAAGTAAAAGAAGGTGAGAGCAGAACTCCTTGGCATCGATACCAGAGGAAATAACTGAAAACAGCAAGTAGTTGACATGTTCACATTTCTTGACAGGTTTCAGTGAGCACATGATCAAGAATCTGTGATTTATTACTTTTAGAAAATGAAATGCCTATTTTTGGGGTTAGACTGGAATCGTTTCTCAGTGACGCGCCTCCAGCTGTGATCTGGTCTCGGGTTTCTGACGCTGTCTGACCTGAGTGAGCTGCTCTGCGATGTGGATGGCCGTCTGCGTGTGCAGCGTCACGGCGCCGGTCCGGATCCTAGACGTTCCCTTCGCCAGCGCCATGAAGATGATGAGCTGAGGAGGAGGAAGGGTCAGTGACATCATCATCATCATCCTCACGGCGTGCTGCAGCCTCACCTGGTCCTGCAGGAACTCGTCCACGCAGCCGTTGTGTCTGAGGTTTCTCAGCAGCATCTCTGCAGCTTCTATCCCCACTTTATCTGCGTAAACACCTGAAACCACAGGTCAGAGGTCAGGGGGCAGGACCTGGAACCTGATTGGTTGAACTTTGTTGACTTTATTCTTATAATGAGACTTATTTTCTTAGCATGGTCTTAAATACTTTGTCATGGTGATATAACTTTATTCTCATTATCACAAAAATAATATCCCAGCTCTAATATTTTATTGTAGAGTGGACCTGAATTCAAAGTCCAAATAAATAAAAGATTTAAACAAACTTCTGAAATAAGATGGCCGCCCTGGGAGTTCTTGCATCACTCTGAACTCTGTAGGATTACATTGGTGAAAAAAATACAGATAAAAATATTAAATCAGCCCTGCTATGAAGTGAAGCTTTTCCTGATTGGTTTCCTGAGCAGTGCTGCCCCCTGCTGGTCATCAGTGACATAAACAAAGCAGTGCTGCCCCCTGCTGGTCATCCTCACCTTTCTTTCCCAGAGCCGATCCTGCGAACAGGCAGCCTGTGGATGACTCTGCGATGATTCTGAAATAGAGCAACCAATCAGAGAGCTGCTGGTGTTGTGACATCAGCGGGTGGGCGGGGCTTACATGATGCCGTTGCCGTTCCCGCAGGCCTTGTCCTTCTCCTGCACCGCTTGGATGTTGATGTAAAGTTCTTTGATTTCCTTCCTGATGGTCCGAACGGCGGCGGCCGACATGTCTTTAGCCAGCTGCAGACAGAAACAGGAAGTCAGGTCAGACAGACAAACTAGCCAAAATAAAAGACTTTAAATCAGCTGAGAGGGGCTTTTACTTTGAAGGGCAGGACTCCGGCCACAAAGGCTCTGCCGTGGATCTTTGTGATGTTTCCTCTGTCCGTCATGGAGATGGGCTGCAGCTCCTTGAGCGGCTGGGCCGTCACCGCCACCTCCCCGCCGCCTTTAGGGTAGTAGCCCCTGCAGCACAAACAGACGCCATGACAACCAACAGCCATGACAGGAAACAGCAGCCGGACGGCGGCAAAGTCAGGGGACGGACCTCATCCTGATGTCGCAGTCGAAATGGACGCCGAACTTCTCCACAACGGGCTTGAAGACCTGCAAGAGGAACCAGGATGTTTATGGAGAATTTACAGTTCTAAACTGACCTGTCTAAACTGGAGGCTGCACAGTGGCGCAGTGGGTAGCGCTGTTGCCTTGCAGCAAGAAGGTCCTGGGTTCGATTCCCGGCCCGGGGTCTTTCTGCACGGAGTTTGCATGTCCTCCCTGTGCGTGCGTGGGTTCTCTCCGGGTTCTCCGGCTTCCTCCCACAGTCCAAAAACATGACTGTCAGGTTGATTGGCCTTCCCAGATTCTCCCTAGGTGTGTGTGTGTGGTTGTTTGTCCTGTTTGTCTCTGTGTTGCCCTGCGACAGACTGGCGACCTGTCCAGGTGACCCCGCCTCTCGCCCGGAACGCAGCTGGAGAGGAACCAGCAACTCCCGACCCCGTTAGGGAGAAGGGTGACGGAAAATGGATGGATGGATACAGTTCTAAACTTTAAATATCTGCCTTAAAGGTGCAGTTTGTAAGTTTTATTGAAAAGAAACTTTTTACATATTTGTTGTAACTTTCCCCATGTTGTTACAGTTTGATATGATCTGTGGAGAAACTGAGCTCCGGCTCCGAATGCTAACGAGAAACAACCAGACAGACACCGGAGGCGGAGCTTACTGCTGTCAATCACAATATTTAACATAAAATATAAGACAATGTTTTGTGTCAAGTGCACAGTCATTAGCACTAATAAATAACTGTTACACTGAATCAGTGCACACAATTTGTTTTAAAGTAAAAAATCTTCTTGCCTCAAATTAAATGCTGAAACACAATTTACTAAGAAAGTCACAAAATCTGTAATTTGGAAAATATAATTTCTGTGATTCTAACTGACCTAAAACAAGAATAATTTATTCTGATTTCACTCCAGACACACAGAGAAAATGTGTTTAATAGACGTATGAAAATATCTGGTTTCAGCTGTAAAAAATGTTTTTTTAAACAAATTTAAGCTTTTACTCAAATGTTAGATTAAATCATGCACTTTATTAACACTGTGCAGTTTGAATATCAAGCACTTTTTATATATAAATCAAGAATTTTCCAAACCTTGAAGACAAAAAATCTAAATTCAATGATTTTCAAGGATTTCAAGCACCGATATGGACTAACAGATCTTGGGTTTACTGATATAAACAGGTTCTAACTGGACCTACTGGTCAATATTTAACATAAACTGGTGAATCTTTCATTTTGGACGCTGCTGCAGTGACCCTGTGGCTCCAGCAGGGGGAGCACTCAGCTCACCTTTACAGTGTAGTCGATCTGCGGGGCCATCTCTGCGTTGGTTCCTCCTTTCAGAAGGAGCTGCGAGGCGGCGTCGGCGTACAGCGCGCAGGGCAGGGCCGCCTGCAGCAGCAAACACACACTCCTGACAGAAAACACACACATTTCAGAAACGAGACGCGTCGGATGGCCGTGCAGCGGCCGCCGGTCGCTCCTCACCCTGCGGTCTGCGTGTCGGCCGTGTGGTTCCCCGACCGGACCTTCCCTGGAGTCAGGCTGATGTCGGTGGAGCCGATGCTGGCCCCCTGCAGGCTGCCGGAGCACAGGTCCGAGACCAGCTGGAGGCCCGTCAGGTGCTGCGGCCTGAAACACAAAATACAACAAACACGCAGCGTAAAACGGGTTTGAACTGGGAAGGAAGAAAAAACACATAGGAGGAAAAGTTTAAACTGAAATAAATACAAATAAATGGTTTGAACTGCTGAAGATACAAGCAAGGTTTCAATCCGAAAAATAACACGCAAGAATGAGTTAAAGTGAAATGATGAAAGACGCAGGAAGAGATGAAAACATTCAGAAAGAAAGGATTCAAACTGAAAAATAAAACATGCAGAAAAAACATTTCACACTGAAAAAACACATAAATGGTTCAAACTGGGAAAAAACACTCAGAAACTGACAAAAATAGGCACTTCGGTTTGGACCGATTGCAGTTTTCTGGCCAATTACCAGCTTAAAGAAGCCTGACCTGCCGATTCCGGTTTTGGCCAATTGCATTTTTTATCTGAAATGTCACTAAAGCAAGAAAACTGAGTTGGTAGCAAAGTGGTGACTATCATTAACTGCCAACGTGCAGAATGACGTGGTGGGCGGGGCTAACAGTCTGAGACCACAGTGGCTCCTGTTCCTGGGGAAGATCAGATCGGCTTCACGCGTAAATATCAGCCGAAAATACATAAAAGGGTTGAAACTAAAGATCTTTGATTCAATACTGACCTGTATTGGTTCTGATAGACAAAATTCTAGATCAGATAGATCTAGAATTTTCAGATGCTTAAGAGATCATCTATTCAGTCTAATCTATTCTTCATCATGCTTTACTCTTTATTTTACACTGGATTTAGAATGTTTAATTATATTTTATGAACCATTTGAAAGAAGGTTTGTTGCATCTTATTTTTACGTGTCTGAAAAATCAACCTGTTGTTTCTGTCACATTCAGTTTTTTTATTATTTATTCTGCTTTGGCTGTTTCTCTCCTACCTGCACTGACTGAACAAATTAAAATTGGTTTTCCATGTCTGACAAGCTTGTCAAGCTGTTGGTGTGTTTAAGTGAGCTGTGCTACTGCAGGATTATTA
Organism: Poeciliopsis turneri; assembly: GCA_922788865.1. NCBI lineage: Eukaryota > Metazoa > Chordata > Actinopteri > Cyprinodontiformes > Poeciliidae > Poeciliopsis > Poeciliopsis turneri. The sequence goes on along the minus strand of CAKLNU010000637.1, from coordinate 150,112 downwards.
CATACATTTATGTATTAATTTGTTTGTGTGTTTGTTTTTTTAAACATTTTAAATTCAGTTGTTTTTCTGTTTTCCTGACAGTAGGCCTCAGATATTAGAAGTGAAAAAATTTTAAATCATTTCTTAAAAATATATTTTTTACTCTCGCAAATAAAACATATGAAAGTTTTTTTCTTTAAAAAAAAAAACAAATTGGAAAAAAATGTGTCAATGTGGCACAACATTTAAATTTAGATAATAAAATATACAGAACCAAAATAAAGGTTTGTGACCAAATAATCAAATATATAGCTGTTAACCAATCAAAATGGCTGAACATTATTAATTAACAGAAAATGGCATTAAAGTGGAGCAATTTGTTTCCAGTTCTCATTGAAAGCAACAACATTACAGGCTGATCTAAAAGCTGACAGTCCAGTTCTTACATCTCTGAGCTCAAACACAAGATGAACATATTTTCCTGAAGGAAGCAGCGGAAAAACCAGGGAATGATGTGAAAGCTTTGTGGATAAAACAGAAAGTCGCTCCTATTGGCTGATTCACTGATGCTTCAGATGGTCATTAATATTCTTATTTATGGAGATTTGTGAATGAAGACTGGTCTGTGTTCGGACATCCAGGAGCATTAAATCTGTTAAAAGTTTAAAATCATCAGAATACATGTGAAAGTTACACATGTAACCTGAGCTGGGTCAGAAATCTGACGCGATTAACCTAACATTAGAGTTGATAAAACGGGTTTTTGTTCTCTTAAAACTGACTGAAGCAACTTTAATGAATAGGCTAACGTTAGCCTGTTAGCCGCTAACCCACCTGAGCCCCGGGGTGCTCCTGCCTGCCCGGATCTTGATGATCTTTATGGCGGAGCCGGTGATGCAGCTGAGCGCCGCCGAGAGTCTGAGGATCTGTCCGCCCTGAGGAGAACCGACAGCGGTTGAGACAGAGCCGCAGCAGAGGCGCTGAGAGGCGGCAGCTACCCGCTAGCTCCCCGTTAGCCAGCGCGGAGGAGGAACTCTGCGGCTTTCCCGTTGTTCTCTGCTAATTAAAGTGAATACTCACTCCCTCCATGACGCTGCCGTCTATCTCCACCGCCGCAGAATCCATTTTCATTCACTAAACTCCGCTTCAACTTTCTCTCTCGGTTGTCCTGCTCAGCTGCTGCCTGCAGTACTTTTCCAACTATTGCAGTCCGACAGCATCAAGCTCGAAACGCCGAACTCATACCACTTCCGGTTACTGTCACAATAAAATGCACATCGCTCGTACTACTTCCGCTACCCATTGACGTAAAACAAAGCTGTTAATGAAGACGAATTTTAAACTTTTTCAATGGACTGAAAAATATGTAGATATTGTGGACTCCAACACAGTAAATTTCGCAGTGTTAATATGCTGTGTTAAAATTGATTGACTCTTTCAGAGCTAATACAACAACAGACTGAGTATAATGCCACCTAGTGTTGGTGTAAATTTCCAGAGTGTATTCACGTCGTGTCAATTTGACTCTGACAAGCTCCGCCCACCTCCTCTTCTCAAACCAAAAAGTCTAACTGTTGCGTGGACGCCATTTTTCTCCTACTTGAGCGACTGCGGTAAGTTTCTTTTTATAAGATAATAGTACAATTTGAATTGGTTTATAAGAATATTTTATTTGTTCCTCGGTATATGAGTAGGTTTTGATATCTAAATACTCAGTTTTATACGGCTAACCTGACCAAGTGAAAGCCTAGCTTAAAATGTCCGCCTCAAATCCATGTCCAAGCCATATAGCATAGATATTTGTTTTAATCATTTAGTTATTTTTGCAATGCAACATAAACAAAAAATGTCTGAGTTGAGAAAAAATAAGTCTCACGGTGGCTGTTTGTTAATGCTAACCGACCAGCGTTTTATTTTTTGCTTAGTAAATTTATATCTGCGCTGGTGCCAGGAGTTTGCTAAATTAGCTAATAGCTGTTCTGCTCCTTTTTTACGTTAGTCCATATTTTTATTCGGGTTCAGTATTTCTAACACAGTTTGGTTCATTTTCAATTACAACTGAGTGGTATGATGTTGTAACGTGTGACCTTCTGACCTCACGACTCCAAATTGTTGGAACCGTAAGCGGTGCTAATAGTCCAGTTTTATAGTTGACACTGATTTTGGCGCGAGTGTCAAATTCACTCTACTGTAAAACTTTATTGACTCCGCCATTAACCGTTGCTAATGCTAACAGACAAGGCGAACAAGAAGCGAAGCAATTTAATGAACTGTTCTTATTAACTGTCTAACCTGGATAAGAGTCCAAAGAAGTCAAATTACTTTGCGCCCAAGCCATTATTATGTAAACTTTAATCATTGTTTTTTATGAAAACGATGTAATGTAAGCTGTATTGGTTTGTGAAGCTGTTGGCACATGTTTCATAAATTGAAAGCATTCCAGTACTAAAGATGAATGACTGAGGAATTATGTGCTGCAGGAACCATGTTGATTAAAACAAGACTTGGCGAGCTGCAAAAATTTGTCCGACTAACGGAGCCAAATCTGAAGGACTTTTTGATAGCAGGTAAGACACTGGTAGCTTTACACAGGAAGCTATGAGGTGCTTGTAATGTGACTTCACATTGTTTATTCAAAAGTAATGTTCCAGAATTTTATGTGCACATGTGAGTATTAGAGCAACATAACCTCATAATTGTGGTTTAGACAAGCATTTGTCTTTTTCTCTAGCATTTGCAAAATTTGGCGTGCCAACTGTAACAGAGGGCGTGAAGGTTGTTGACAGTTCAGGGACTGAGTTGGATGAAGATGTATTTGAGGATGTTGTTATGGATCCCTCTGCTGGAGTCCTGACCATCAAATATGAAACTGGTTTGTTATATTTGTAATTCAAGTTAGTATTTAATAAGCTTGCTATTTCATTGTGATTAGTGTTTTTTGTCTTTCATCTGCTTCTCTTATGGTTAGAATTTGTCTCCATGGTGGAATCGCCTGAGGAATCTCAGCCAAGCTCATCTGATTCTCAAGAGACACTGATTCTTTCAGAGAGTCCTTCCGCTAAACGCCAGCGCCTGGACACAGAAGCTAAGCATGTAAGAATTGACTCTCAAAAACTAATGCAAAACAAAAAGTACTTTGTTGTAAAACCTTTATCACTGTTTCCACCAGTTTTACTATCGCTTCTGTTTGAGAAGAGAATCTTTTTTTATTTCTTCTTCTTTACTAACAATTACTGTTTTGATATGTATTTAATAAAAGCTGAAATATTTTGTTGTTTGAAGTTGGTGGAATCCATTCTTACCAACAAACCTGGTGGCGAACAGATCATGAAGGAATATAATCGAAACAAGTGCCTCACAGATGAAACCAGAAGGAAAATGGTTAACATCCTGGCAGCTCATATGACAGAGAAGAATGGGTAATTTCTAAATAGGCTTTCGATAGCCTTCTAAATGAAATGAAAGATTTTGTTAAATCCAGTGCATACGTTGGATAATTTACCTTGACCATTTTAATTTTGCAGGACATCACCACCCAGAGAGGTTAAAGAAATGTATGCCAGAGGAATTGTGAGCTTATTCCCCAGCCTCAGTGATCCATTCTCCAGGAAAGGTTATGTAAGTCACATACTATAATTGATTGTGTTACGGTAAACACAGTAACACAAAGAAAACTTTTCGTTTCTATCAGATTATATGTGTAATCTGATAGATGCAGTTGCTTTGCAAATGAATTTCCTTAGGTTGCAGTTGTGAAATTGCTGCTGAGATTTATTTATTTATTTTTACATTTCAACTGTGTTTTATATAAACCTTTTAAAAATATAACAAATAACACTATAAACAGTTTAAAATCATAAATCCATTTGTGGACATTACCAAGTTATATTTCAATTCTGAGATGTCTGCTCTCAGCAGATTTACTGGTTGTGTCAGTCACATGATCTGACATTTTATTGGTATTTGATTATATTCTGATTCAATGCTTGTTGTGGTATTTACTAAATTTTTCAGCTTCTAACTTATGATTCTGATGTTCCTGTTTGTATGTCTGTTTTTGCCATCCTTTCGATCCCCAAGGAGCATTATTATGATGCTGCAAGTGGTACTGGGTACTTAGCCTGGAGAATAAAAACTATTCAGAGATCCACTGCTGGAGACAGACGATCATCATATGGAGGTAAACCATTAACACTTGAAGAAAAAAATGCAACCACAAGGACAGTGTTGCATTTTTTTTTGGGGGGGGGGGGGGGGGTAGGAGAGGTTTTATTGTGGTTTTTGTAAGTTGAAAGATTTTCTTATATTTACTAGCATCATCCAAAGAAGGATCTTGTGAACATGGGCTTGGAGGACCAGCTGCTAGACGAGAGACCAAGTTTGTTCCAGAGGCTGTCCTGAGTGAAGAAGAGTGCAAGGAAGCCATCGCACTGATTAAGCATTCAGCCGATGAGGACACAGTCAAGAAGAAGATGAAGCTCACATTTGACTTCCGGCACAACATGGTCCTTGACCCCCAACGGTCAAGCAACATACTCTCTGTCTTTCCACGTTTCAAAGATGTCAAAGGCTTTTATTATTTATTTTGATAATTTCACAGTCATGTAAAAATAGTGTATTTTTGTGACAATTCAAAATGAATACAATTAGTGTCTGGGAAATGTTTTAAGTTTTTAACTATCTACATCCTAGGTGGAGCAGGATTTTGTCCTGATGTTTGGAGAAGATGTGTCTGGCAAGTTTCTGGAGAAATGGACGACCACGTTCAAGAGAAAGATTATCCAACAATGCAGGAAGCTTCCAACCACCAATGACCTTGAAGAACTTCTCCTGGCAGCTGATACTCCTGAGGATGGCACTGAAGTGGATGATGACATGAGTAAGGATGACTTTCAAAATTATGTAGAATTCAATTATTGTGTGAGCTTCACTTAGTGATGTACACATAATTTAAATTAAATTATCTCCTGGCTGTGGGACGGAGGAAGAAAGTAGCCCACTAGTTCTTCTTCATCCTTGACAAGAATGCCATTGCTTGCAGGTCAACGTCCTCTCTTGGTGCTTTTGATGAACTGTTTAAGGCACATTACGTGTTTGCCACAACATACAATCCCATGCTGTGCAACATGTTCACGTTCATCCAGACCACTGTGTACAATATAGACGTAGGTAAAGTGAAAGAAAATCCTCGTGTGGCAGAAATTCGGGCTAGGTTGCTTCAGTAGTACTTGGAACAAATCTGTTTGGCATTATGTGTTTTATTTGTTGGGCAGAGTTAAGTTGCACAAATGCACTTGTTTGGTATCTATGAATAGTTAATTCATGTTTACTTGGATGTAAAAACTCTTTGCCTTAAATGTACTCTGTCAACTTTGAGCCATCAACTGTAATGGGATGTACACCATGTGATGTTACTGTGACACTACCAAAAGTTAACAGTGGGTCTTAAAATCTGCTTTAATTCAATAAATAAGCTAAATGCATTTCTGTTGTAATGTGATTTTATTCAGTTGTACATTTAACTCTACAAAAGTGTAAAAATAGCACTTCATACTTCTCTGTGCAGAGTTGTTTTTTCACAGCTAAAGAGTAAATTATCTACACAGTGGAGTGTCAGTTTAACACTTATAGGAGTTATATGAGCCTCCAGTGTAAACTCTCAATAACTCAATGCAGTGTTAAATAGCATGAGAGCCAGAGTTGTTTTTTCACCATTATGGAGTAACTTATTAACTCTGATTAGAATCATATTTACTCTTATCAGAGTTATTTGACTAGGAGTGTTAAGTTTTATTAACACTGCACAGTGTTAGTCAGTGTTAAATTTTTACTCTATTTAGAGTTAAATTTAACTCTGAAAATGTAACACTGTTGAAAGAGTTAAATTGACACCAATTCCGATAGGGAACATATAGACTCGGAAACGGTGTTAAATTCAACTCTTTAGGTGTTGCTTTAACACTGCCAAATTTACTATGAAGACAGGCGCGTTCTCCAGGACTCTCTACTCCGAGAGGCGCGTTCGGCTCCGAGAGAGGCGCGTTCGGCTCCGAGAGAGGCGCGTTCGGCTCCGAGAGAGGCGCTTCGGCTCCGAGAGCTTGGAGGTAAAAAAGAAAGTAAACACTGAAGTATGAACTCTGGGCGGGGACACCTGAGCTGTAAACCAGCGGGATCCAATCACAGACGGTAGAATCCAGCGATCCTGATGACTTCATCCACCCGTTGAACTGAGCATAAATACAAGCACCTTGAGCTTCAGATCCTCCAGAGCTGCTGTTCTCGTCTTGTTCTCCTCCAGACTCTGGACCCTGTTGGAAGGATTTCACCGAGCGGAGCCAGAGGATCCACTATCTGTTTTCCAAGGTATCTGCTGTCAATTTAACCCGTTTTAAGTCCAACCAGTACAGACCGTTAGAAATTATTCGCCCTACTCTCTCTGCAGATGAATCTGACCTGCTTTACCTCAGCTGACCCAGCAGCTCTCACCGTCTCCAAGCTGTACGACGAGACGGACGATGTCGGAGATTTCTGGGCCAGAGATGATCCGATGATCCCCCTGCCTCCCTGCCCCGGATCCTCCGGCTCCCAGTGCTCCGTCTGCCTGGACCAGCTGGTCAGAGTGGTCTGCCGCAACCTGACGTCCGGCGTCAAAGTCTTCATGGAGGGCCCGGAAGGCTCCATCAGATTCAACGAGACTGGTGAGAAGTTCCGCCATGGTGTTGTTGCTCCTCCTGCTGCTCATTTCTCCACCTCTGGACTTCCATGCTGCCCGGTTCTGGTACTCTACAGGGACGGAACTGGGCAGCTGCTACAGATCTGCTGCTCTGATCCGGTCTCTGTATGTCCTCAGCCTCCCTCACCGATCACTGCTCCCGCTCCATCAAGCATCATCTGTGGGCCGTCATCCCGGCCTTCATCTGTCTCCTCTTCCTCCTCATCCTCATCGTCATCATGAAGGTCGCGCTTCAGATGAAATGTTCAAACTCAGCTCGTCCTAATTCTACTCAGCAACACTTTTCCTCACATCTTCATCCCTCAGGTGAATCTGATCGAATCAAACGTTCCAGCAAATGTTGGGATCCATGTATAAAATAATAACTTTACAGTTTCTCACACGATCTGTGAACCAGACGAGACCCGTTTGGACTTAATGTCCCGGTCCGACTCAGTTTTCTTGTTCATTGAGGATCCAAGTTCCTCTTGCAAAATTTACGTGCCTTTAATGAACATGAGCGCACAGATCGATGCGCGTTTTAGACAGAAAACGAAAATATTTACTGTAAATAGTAAATGTTTTATTTATATTTTTTAGTTTGCACATAGTTCATTTTTATATGCTGAGCGGTGCGCAACAATGCGCCGCCACGGTGTTTGAGCAAAGTGATGAACTGATCAGTGGTTTATTAAACTTTCTGTGGTTTCAGACCAGCAGCAGCTTCAGAGCTGCTCTCAGTCGTTGCTTCCAGCAGCAGCAGGAGGAGAATTGCAGATTGGAGCGTCTGATATGGAGCCAGTTCATGTAGCAATAACAAGTTAAAGACCGTTTGGTTTATTCCGCAAGAGGCCAGCATGTCACTGTTCTTAGGAGGGAGAAATGTCAGTTTGTCTGGAGTCATACAGGAAAACTGTGACATTGAATTAAAACAGAACTCTGGAATATTTCTCACATTTGTGCAAATTTTCACAAGCAACGATGTCTGTAAACTTTTAATATGTTGACAATTTGTGTATTCAATATATTCACACTTTTGAAGAGCACATTGCCAATGTGACAAGTAATTAGTTTCAGCTGTAAAGTGTAATGGATCCTTCTGTGTTCTGGTTGCCTGATGTGTTGGCTGCACTGTAATGTGAATGAAGCAGATTAATAAAAGACACTATGTGACTAAAAAGTTTAATTGGAGCATACTGTCATCACTCTCCTGATATATAAAGTGTATAATGCTAATATACTTCGAAGACGTTCTAAATATATTTTAACTATAATTCAGTCACAATAATAGTACTTAAGATAAACTTATCAATACCCCGCCGACACGTTGAGCTCGCTTCTCTCAGACAGACACACAACATGCAAACTTGTGGAAATCAGAGAGACAGCGCAGAGTTTCTGTTCAATTCAGTTTATTGAATGCACAATGCATGAAATCTGGAGGAATTTTACAAATGAAGCAAATCATTTCGACTCAAAGGTGCGCAGGGCATTAAGAGCAGTTGATCACTGAGTTGAGTTGTAGAAGTTTCTTCTTCACGTTCCTGAAACAGGCGGCGGAGTTTGAGTCCGGTCTGCTGGACTGAGATGTGATTGAGAATCTTCTTGTCAACGCAAGCCGCTCGTCAGGCTGCTCCACAAGATCTCTGGAGGCGGATTTCACACCCAAACCGCCTTGTAGTCCAGACTCCGTGTTTTCTGGCGAATCCAGCTGTCAACGGCAACGAACCCTGCGGAGAAAGCAGTCGCCATCCAGGTGCATAGACGGCTCCACGCCAGGCGCATCCAGGGGCGCAGATGGCTCCACGCCTGGCGAATCAAAGGGTAGAGGTAGATCTCTAAGCCACACAGTGCTGGAATGTGCAGTACCAGTGGTCCGGACCAGGTCACATATGCTGCGGGCCCAGAGAGGCTGAAGTTAGAGATGTTGAACTTGCAGATTGTTACTGCGTCTCCGTCCATGATTCACCTGTTGCTGATGGGTGAATAGGTTGCCGCTACTTCAGGTGAGCTCAATATGTCGGTTTGCAGCTGTATCCGACCCGTGGACGTGGTGAACCTTGCTGATGTGTTGCCTTTAATATTTCCAAAGAGTTGTGCACACGATGCTGAGAGACTTTCAGCTTGTGGAGCATAGGAAGGACACCGTGGAAACGTGAAGCCGCTCTGAGAGAGGAGCAGAGCAGCTTGTCTCTGTGTCGAACTATGAACCTGTGGAACCAGGTGCCGAGGCAGGAGCCTTTTATTGATGAGAGATTACACAGATTGACACTTTTCACATGGAGCTCTCTCTTGTTTCGGTGTTCAAACTCGTAGCTGTCTGTGTTCGAAGTCGTAGCCTCTGTGTCCGTGTTCAGAGCAGAGCAGCCTCTCTCTGTCTCGAACCATCAACCTGTGGAACCAGGAGCCGATGCTGGAGCCTTTTTGCCACGGCAGGAGTGACGTCACATGACACACTTAACCCTCTTATAACATGAAGCCCTCTGATGTTTCTGTGTCTGTGTACGAAGTCGCGGTCGTTTCTCGGACCGCTCGGTTTCCATTTGTCAGACACCTACCAGTTTAGTTTATTGGTTTATTTATTGAGAAATTTTACAAATCATTTTGATTCAACCGTACATTTGGACACGCATTGCATTAAGAGCACTTTATTATTGAATTGAGCTGAAGATTTCCATCAGTTTTATTCACCTTCCTGGAGTTTGTGAAGTTCCTGGGACGGTTTTCACACAACATCCAGCTGCGGGGAGACATACTGGCGGACTGGATTCAGCGTCAGCGTCAGGAACCATGATCGGTTACTGACGCGCTCCGACGACTTGAAAAAAATATAACTTAGTAGTTGCTGTGTTTCCATTAAATAATAAATGATTTCATCTGAGTGTTGGAAGCCTTAACAGGAGTTGCGTTACAGGTAAAGAAGTGAAAATATATCAGGTTAAATTGACTCTAAAACTTCTGTCTTTAATGTGTCTCTCTTTTCACAGAGGAACAGATTAAACTCTTACAGCTAACACTTTTATGTTTAATATTACTATAACTCTTCTGGGTTTCCTTAATTATTTATTTATTTTTAACATTTTAGTTGCTTGAAACAAAGATTTCATTTCAACTTGTTGGGTGAAGAACATTTATGATTTGATCAGCTTCCTTCACTGAAAACAAAATTAGAGCTTTAAAGGAAAACCCAGCAGTGACTCTAAACTAAACATGATTTATTCAATTAATTTCATCTAATACATCTTAGCCATCCAGTGTCACATTCAGCTTCTGGTTTCATTTTGATTGTTAAAAATGTAATATTTTTCTGATAAAAGTGCTAATTTGACCACATTAAAGTCGCCCAGAGCTCTTTTTCCACTGCCCATTTTCATATGAGACGTTCTGCATGGATGGAGTGAAGCTGATCCGTTTCTGGTCCCGTTTTCCTCCCTGAATAAAACAAAAACGGATTTGTTTCTTTCAGTAGCTCAGCCATCATTCAATAATGTCAATAATGGCTGGTTCTGGTTGTTATAGGCGCCAAATGGTTCATTGTCAGTTTTGGTCCCTCAGCAGTAATTAAACCAAAACTGTATGAAAAATATAAATTTTGCAGTACAGATGAAAAAACATTTTGTGTGTAAATATGTTCCACAGTTTGGATACTTTTAGCTTCACCTGGTTCAAATCCAGTCAAATAAATCTATTCAGAACATCCATCCATCCATTTTCCGTCACCCTTCTCCCTAACGGGGTCGGGAGTTGCTGGTTCCTCTCCAGCTGCGTTCCGGGCGAGAGGCGGGGTCACCCTGGACAGGTCGCCAGAATGTCGCCTATTCAGAACCTTTTTCTACCAATTATTATTTAAATAAATGAAAATATAAACTACATTGATGTTCAGTCCAGCAGAACTGCCTGCAGATGTTTCCTTTGCTTCAAATGATTAATCGTTCACTAAATTATTTCAAGAAAGAAATTCTTCACTTATATTGCTATTTTTTTATAAGATAGTGGCAAAAAGAAAAATCTTCAGAATGAGCCACTTTTTATTCAATTAATCATCAGAACTGTCATCTCAAACAAACTGACTGGCCGTCTTATAAATTAAATATTAAATGAGTTTCAACCATCTGGAGTTGTAAATGTTTCATTCATCTGAGAATGAAAGAAGTTTCAGTTCTTCCTCCTGTCGACTGACACACGATTTTTACACTGCGTATAAAAATATCACAAATGATCACAAAAATCCCTGAAGGTAATTTAATAAAATCAGAAACATTCAGCTTTTCTACCCTGCGGTTATTCTGACCTGAGACAGAAGAGCAGGATGAAGATGATGATGATGATGAAGAGGAGGAGGAGGTGAAAGGGCCCAGCTGGTTTAGATGTTGTGGTGAATCAGCTGTTGGGAGGGATGAACACAAGAGTGATTGACAGCACTAAGACCCTCCTCCTGGCTCTTATTGATTGTCTCAAACTGACTGGTGTATTTCTACTGGGAGAACTGGGAGGCAGAGGAGCTGGATTCTTTTCAAATTGTCTGTATCGGGGTGTCCAAAGCGCGGCCCGGGGCCACTTGGGTCCCTCTGGAGGGTTTTGTTTGGTCCCCTCAATGCAAGCGCAGACAGTTATGGAGATGAATACGTTATCATCTTCTAGAGCAACATTTAAAATAATAAACATATTTCCATTCATTAAAGCCACAAGCATCAACCAACATGAACTCAAATGAAAAACATTCAGTCCAAAGAAAATAATCAACCCCAAAAACTTAGTGTTGTGCTGGACTTACGATAATTTACTCCTTCAAAACCTTTTCAACGTTTTCTGAAGTGAAAGTTCAGCTCTAATAAAGCATTAATTAAACTCTTTAACTTAAAAACGTTTTGGCTCGTTTTCCTCACAATCTGCTCTAAAGTCACACATTCAGGCTCTCATTAGTGTTTCATTCTCAGATGCTGCAGCTGCAGGTTTTATGTTGTCATTTGAATATAAGTTCATCTAAATGAAGAGGAAATCTTTACTTTTTGAATCTGTTTTTTTTTCACCACGTTGCTGTTAATGTTTTCGTGTCTGGTTTTTCCTCTGGTTGGTTATTAATGTCTCATTGATTCGTGTAAATATCATTTTGTAAAGGAGTTTAAAATAAAGATCGAATAAGAAAAGGAAACATCACAGGGATAAAACTGTAATAACACGAGAATAAAGTCACAATGTCACCAGAATAAAGATGTTGCAGTAAAATGAAGTAATTATGACACGAAAAATGATTTTGAAAACTGAATTCAGGAATATTGAGTATCTTATGAAGTTATTTAACATAAATGCCGAGACGTTTCATTTTAACGCGTCAGCATCAAATATTGAGATGAAACAATAAAATATTTTTTCAAGAACAAAACAAAACATCCAGACTTTATTAGCTGGTCAGCTTAGACTTTAACTTTATGATTTTTTCTTTCATTAAAACGGTAAATTTATATATTGCATATGTACATATTGAGTTTTTATTATTCAATTATTCTGTAAATAAACAGTAAATTGGGACTAAAACATTTCCGAGCTGATCTCGTTTGATTTGAACATTTTTCTCATCAAAAAAGTTTTTTTCTCTAAATCTTATGACTTTTGGTCACATTGCGTCTTTATTCTGAAAATATGAATTATTCTCATAATGACACTGTTGTAATTAAAAAGGGTGTCATTAAACAGAAGGAGCCGTTCAGAACTCTGACCCAATCAGAGTTCGGTTTCGGCCCGGTTCTCTCTGCCTTTCCTTCTGTCTCTTCTGTTTTAAAGACAAACCGACATAAAAAATAAGGCGCTTATTGATATTCTGCCGAGTCAGCAAATTTTTTACCTCTGGTGAATCAGATTAAAGGCTCAAGCATTGATAATAATAATAATAATAATAATAATAATAATAATAATAATAATAATAATAATAATAATAATGGACTCGCTAGATAAATCAGCTGTGAGGAGTTTATTATTTCACTATAATGATAAAGTCAATTCTGCTGATCACATAAAAATCTCAACTTTTTATCAGAACAGAAACACAAGATTTATTTCCATAACCATAAAATTGGGACAATTGAAAGTGGGAAAATAAACAGGATGCATTTCTCGGCATAACAGCGGCCTGATCTGCATTCACACTGTGACAAAACGCGCATCTTGTCATCTGATATCTTGGATTTTGGTAACAGTTTGAATATCATGTCGGATTGACTTCGGGTTCGGATCCGGACAGAAACTGTGAGGGTTCCGACCCGGTTCGGTGTTTTATTCAGACCCGATCTAAAGTTGAAGTTCTCAGTGAGTGAAATGGGTCAGACAGTGAAACCAGCACTTCCATCTTATTTACTTATGAAGAAAATAAGAACTGAGTCACTGAAGGCAGTTCTGATGAGAAGTCCGAACCGAACGTCACTCAGTGGACACCGGAAGCTGTTGAAGCAGCTTCCTGTTTGCACCTGAAGCTCCTTGACGGACTTTGTGAAAACTTGAGTCGAAACGCTAGAAATGAATGAAGCGTCATTTGTCAAGGCAAGATTTTTTTATTATGTAAAAAAAGACAAATAATCGCAAACTCACCTTAAAGTCTGAAGCGATCTGAGCGACAAGCCGTCATTTAGGCTCCGCCCACCTCATAGAAAACTCCCAGGTAGATTCAGCTTCTCTTCATAGATCTACACCTTTCATTCTTTCCTCGCAGCGCAAGTTGCTTGGAACTGGAACACAAAGAGCAAAAACGAGGCGCGCATTTTATTATTAATATTCGCTTCCGATAAAGTTCTGAGCAACACATTAAAAAATGTAATAAAGAAACAAGGCTAGTCATAACATGCAAAAATAAAAACGATCAAACCAAATAGTATTTAAGACAAAGCCTTGAGCCTCAGGCAGCAGCAGAAGTTAGAAAAATCCCTCTGAATGGAGATTCTGCTTTTCAGCTCTGATGGGAGGAAACTGAAGGAAACTGAAGGAAACTGAAGGAAACTGAAGGAAACTGAAGGAAACTGAAGGAAACTGAAGGAAACTGAAGGAAACTGAAGGAAACTGAAGGAAACTGAAGGAAACTGAAGGAAACTGAAGGAAAACGCGGTTTAAACTCACCTCGTTTGGTCTGGAACCTCGGTTCGCCAGAAAAGGACCAGAACCAGAACCAGAACCAGACTGAGAGAATCAGAGAGCAAGAATTTCTGTTAATGTCCGGAAAAGAGAAAAAAAAAAGATTCACATTCAGATGTTCAAGAATTTTAAAACACTGCGGCGCTCTGGGAGACTTCCTGGAATGTGTGTGTGTGTGTGTGCGTGTGTATACGTGTGTGTGTGTGTGTGTGTGTGTGTGTGTGTGTGTGTGTGTGTGTGTGTGTGTGTGTGTGTGTGTGTGTGTGTGTGTGCGTGTGTGTGTGTGTGTGTGTGTGTGTGTGTGTGTAATTTAACAGCCCCTGCTGCACTAAAAACAGCAACTTATCATAACTTCTGGTTGCTGTTCTCTGCTCATCCATGCAGGAGTCACAGCTGGCAAAAAATCAAAATGTGACCAAAAGTTTTCTCAGTTCTGCTGCTCAAAATGAACAATAGAAACAAATATAACCCAATAAGCTCTAGTGGAGTCTATAGATTTATATCAAACCATCTCATCAATAAATGTGGTTTGGAGAGCAAAGCATCATTGAATGGTTTTGGCCCAACATGTCTGGACATGTTTCTCAGCCACTGTTCATTATGATGGATGCAGTTTGATGTTTAGACATTTCAGTGATACGATCTGCAGCTTTTCCCCTGAAATAAACAAATGTTTGACTGGAGCTCCTGCAGCCTTGCTTCATGCGTCCAGCTCTGCAGAACCGCGCCTCAATCCATCTAAACCTCAACATGTTCATCTGCTGCTGCTGATAAAAATGTTGTTAAAACCCGTTTTTAAAACCCGTTTCCTCCTGACTTTACACTCATTCCTCCTCTTCAACTTTGAAAACACAAAACATCAAAATGAGATCATGGATGTTTTCTATGCTGCTGCCAGTCGCAGTCACAGTGGATGATGGCAGTTCGAGGAATGTGATTCTGTGCATTATGTTGTTTACAATGTGTCGTACTGCTAACAGTCGCCCTGCTTAATGCTGCTGATTCCTATTTTTTTTTGGTTTTAGTTCTTTTTATTTCCTCTTTTCCGTTTGCATGACTCGGCATTTAAGAAACTTAAGAAATGATCCTGGTTTGCTGCAAGATCACATCCAATGAGAAGTGCAGGCAATTATGAGTCAGCCTCAGTCAGGCGAGAATAGTGAAATTAAAGCTAATGTTGAGTTTAATGTTATTAACTTTAATTTAACAAAAGGAACAAATGAAACAAAAACTGTGACCTTTTCTTCCTTCACAAATGGGTAAATTAGATGGTTTATTATCTATTGGCGTCATAATCCAGTTTATCACTGCTTTATGAGTCAGTAGTAACTTCATTATTCTGCCACAACTTCCATCTCTTTGAGGTGAATAAAAAGGCAACAAAAAGTAAGAATCTGAAGTAAAAAGTATTTTTATTGCAGTCAGAATGAAATGCAGCTGATTCTGTCTAACAGGACCAGTTTTACAGAGAAACAAAAGCAATGAAATCAATATTCACACCTTTACATTATTTATTAAAGGTATCAAAGCATCAGCAGAAATGATATTAATGGGTTCAGCAGAAAGTAGCTTTGTGCATCACACTGGACTAATTAACCTCAAATAGAGGCAGAAATACAGTAAAAACAAACAGTATAAACAGTAAAAACTGTAAAAACATGTTGTTCCAAAGCAAATTTTCCTTTTATTAATTCAGAGGTTGCATCCTTCCAAGAATCCTCCTGTCATGAAATCTTAAGAAGAAGGAAATTAGGAAACAATGAAGCAAAACTTATAGAAACTGTAGTTTGATGCAGATTTATGACACGTTGGATAAAATGCGACGCAGCTGTTCAGACAGGAGACAGAAACGTTTCTGGTTCCAGGAAAAGACGCATCTCTTCTCCTAATACACCAACATGAACCATAAATTTAATGTTGATAACTCAACAACGATGGTTCCTAAAGGCTTGGAAGAACTTTGTAAAATAACTGCATGGTTTAGGTGTTTCGGTGAACTTTGTATTAAGCTCAAATCCATGAAGAAGCCAAATGACTTCAGACAGAAACAGGCACTCCTGACCTCAGATCACATGACCTTTGGTTTGCATTTGAATTGGTGGACTGTATGAGTTTGCATTTGCAGATTTTCTCAGTTTGTATTTGCAGACGACAAAACAGATGATCAAACCCACGAGAACCACAGCAACTACAACACCGAGGATGAAATGCGCCGTCAAACTGTCGGTGCACACAGATTCAGAAACGCAAAACTCTGAAAAACAAAGAAGAAATGAGAGTTACTGCAGAGAAACAAGAACAAAAGAAAACACAACTACTACACGAGGATGATTGACAGCAGTAAGACCCGCCTCCTGGCTCTGGTTGCTTTTGGTGTTTTTCTTCAGGCTGCAATCGCAGCTCAGGGAGACGAAGGAGGAGATCGATCTGTTCACAGATCATGCGTCTCATAACTGGAGACAGTTTTAAGAATTTTTTATAAAAGTTATAAACTGCAGCTTTAATTTAAGAAAACAATGACATGTCCTGGTTTGAGTATCAGGTGAGGGGAAACACACAGAGGTTACAAAGATCTAGACACACCAGCAGGGTTGGAGGCAAGGCAACAAAAACTATGAGAGATGGATTTATTTCAAACTGCAGGTCACATGTGAACCAACACTCATTATCACAGTGAGACAAAGATCTGCCTTTTGTACTCTTATCAGCAATTCCAACATTCATACCAGAAAATGAGCAAATGAGGGACAGCAGGAAAAACAGCAACACGACACAAATGAACCAAAACACACAAAAACCCAAATCCTCACAATACAAGGTTTCCTTAAGCTTCAGAAACACTAAAGTTTAGCTTGGATAATTTTAAAAATGACATCCTGGTGCTAAAGACAGCAGCACTGATGAGATTTAGAGCAGAAGAGTCCAGGTCGGCAGCGCAGGCTGTTAGAGGCTCAGACAGAGTGACCTGTCTGCAGTTCATGGGGTTGGAACTAGATCAGTAAAGCAGAAGTTAAAACTCTGACATCTGATCATCTCTGAGGTTTGTGATTAACTTTAGGGAGAAAGTTTGAACAGCACTCATTCAGATACCCACAGATAACGTCTGAGGTTTTGACATTGTGGATGCTGCAGTCACTAATTCATCAATTAATTGTGAAAGTCACTTGTGCTTTAACTAGTAGATGCACAAGTGAATTGCACAATGTCTCCTTGGTGTCTCAATAAAAGCAGCGACTTTTGTTCTTTTTCTTTGGGTGTTTTTGTTTCGAAATTCCCCTGAAAGCTGTGTTACCTCTCTGTTCTGCCTGCTTCCTGTTTCTTGCAAATATCTGAGTAGTTTGGCCTGAAAATATCTTCAGTCATTATGGAAAATGATGCCAGTTTTCTTCAGTACTGAGTCAGAAATCTGTTTACTGACCTTCATTTGCATAAGTTCAAAATGCAGTCATCTGGAGCACAAGCAGATTTGTTTCCACTACTATAGTAATATGAAAGTTTCACATCATCACAACAGTTTTCTCCTGCGGCTTCTCGTTTCTGACTGGAGGTTTTGAAGAACAACAGAAAACCGTTTGGTTTTCTCAAGTTTTTAGTTTTGATTACATTCTATTGTGTTATTGCATAACTTAACAGTAATTTCTGATGTGTAGACTTTTGTGTCTGTGATAAACAATAAATACATTTTCTTAGCTAATCTGTCTTGTTTGAGCATCAGAGCTGAGTGTGAAGAATGTACTTTTACACTTGTCTGATTTGGACTTTAATTAAGGCAATAATATCTAAGGAACAGAACATGTTTCTGCTAATCCACTAACAGACAGCAGAGCTAATTCTTCATTCAGTGCTTTACTGTTTTTGCTCATTTTGTTTTAGTTGAATTAATTTTAAACATCAGCTCTGACTGTAGTTCAAAATCTACTGCATGTTTTCAGAAAGTTCTGCTGCAGTCAAGTTAGCAAAATGAGCATCAGTGTTAGCAACAAAGTTAGCATCAGAGTTAGCAACAGAGTTAGCAATGTTCAACAACTATTAAAATGAAACAGTGAGTTACACTTTTGCCTCAAAGAATCACTTCCTGCAGTGCAAACTGTGCAGGTTTAATGTGACACATAAACATGGTTTAATTTAGCACTTTAGCATTAGCTTCTGCTTTAGCATTAGCAGAGCTAATGTTAATGATTAGTCCTTTAGGATTAATTTAATTAATGTTTTAGTGTTGTTGACATTTAGAGGAGATATCAACAAACTTTTTAGGCAAAAAATTAAGACATGAAGGTCGTTTTTGGGCAAAACACATTGTGGATATTATGCACAGAACAATTAATGAAACAAAATTTACCAATACTCACAGATGTGTCAGATCTGTGAGTAGAAGGTGTTGCATGTGGAAAGTGACAACAAATGAAATATTGTCCAAAACTGAAATTTTTCTGAACTGATGTGCTCATCAGATAAGTTAAAAATGAGAAAGTATCTACAGCCACAACTTGGTATGAGATAATGAAGCTCAGAGCGCTTACTGGCTGGTGCAGGAACACCATCGAGCTGCAAAACGCTGCAGTTCACTGCAACACAACAGGAAATACGCTGAGGAGCTGAAGAAAAGCCGACATGTTGACAGAAACATGTTTCTGTGGAAACAGTCAGTTCTCACCTCTGCAGTCAACAGTCCGATCAAACTGAAGGAAGGAAAAAATGAAATTTAAATCCAATGCATCATTTAAATCTGTACACAGATTAATGCTGAAACTGCTTGTTTAACATTTTCTTTAACACTTGTTTCTCTTCCTACTTTATTCTCTGATGGTGAAGTTTGTTTCACTCTCAGACACTTGGTGATGTGTCTCAGGTGAGGATAGCAGGTCTTCAGGTCGATGTGGTTGACAGTCACATTCTCCACCAGACTTTCATCGACTGAAGAACCCTGGGCAACCACAACCTTCTGGAAGATGAAGTTTATCACATAATCACTTTATTTTCTGCAGTAAAGTACATCTCATCTCATCGCCTTTTCTCTCCTTTTACTGACATCATGGTCTGTCCACTGTGTGTCGCAGTCATCTGGGGCGGTCCACTGGGACAGCTGGTACCTGAAGAAACCGGCTGAAAGTCGACTGACGCTGCAGTTTAGAAGTGAAAGGTCTGCAGCAGCTGCAGGAAGCAGCAGCTGCACCAAACCTGAAATAAATAAGAAGGAAATCGACTCGAAAGTCAGGAATGCTTCGATATCAAAAAGGGAGTAAACAAGCCAGCACACTATCAGCTAAGTGGTCATAATGATATGCCTGATTTTAGTTTTGGGTGGTGTGGCAGTTACAGTTTTATCTCCGAAATGAATGATTTATATTCCATCATGGCACAGCTGATAAACAGCTGTAAGGCAGAAACAATCAGCTGTTTATATTGAGTTCAGGAACAGCTAACAAGGTAGCATAGCAATGTGTTAGCCAGCAGTCTCTGTCTACAGTGGATCAAACAACAGGAAACAGATCAGGATGGAGGCTCTGGTTCAGCAGGCCCGGATCGGCTAATCAGGAGAACCGGGACCTTTCCCCGCGGGTCGGCCGACGGCAGGCAGTTTTAATATAGTTTTAATATAAAAATTGGTCATTTTAATTACATTCCAGATATTCTAAATGAACTTTGTGATTCTTCTCTGGAACTACATCGGGAGATGTTTTCGCTGCGAAGTCTGCAGACCGAAGGAACGGAGGTGAAGAAGAGGAACGGAGGTGAAGAAGAGGAATGGAGGTGAAGAAGAGGAATGGAGGTGAAGAAGAGGAAGGAGGTGAAGAAGAGGAAGGAGGTGAAGAAGAGGAATGGAGGTGAAGAAGAGGAAAGGAGGGGAAGAAGAGGAAGGAGGTGAAGAAGAGGAACGGAGGTGAAGAAGAGGAACGGAGGTGAAGAAGGAATGCACCTGAGTGTGAGTGTAAACAGCGTCTGATACAAATTGAAGAATCATGTTTTTGGTTTTAGTGGTCAGTTTTTAACTCATTTGCTGAACTGAAACTAGACCAGATAATATGAAATCTCAAGCATGTGGTTACAATATCAGCAAAATCTGCTTGTGCTGTGAGATGAGAGGTGAATACATTTAAAGGGTGAAATCTCATTTCTTGCTGTTGTGGAAAGCCCCAGTGCTTCTGTCTGACAGCGACTCTGTTTGTGTCACTACAGTCTCAGTTACACAAACTTTCTCCTCCTCCGGTGAGTTTTTGGCTTGTGGTTGACAGATTTGGTGTAAAACTACTCAACCCTCTCAGTGGAGCCTGATCGCTGCTGCTGCTGCTGTTTCCTGATTCTCTCTGCAGCGATGAAGCTCCAGTCAGTCAAACACCTGGTTCATCTCAGCAGGGAACTATCACCACAGAGTTAATGCTGCAGAATCAAACGTTTGACACCAATTTTGTCTGATTTGAAGAAGATGGGGGCCAATAATGGCAATTATTAACTGATCAAATCATTTACTGTATGATTTGATCAGTGCCAGGGGAACTGTAAAGTTCGATCATCAATTATGATCCGGAATGATTTGCCTCGATCATAAACTCACCGGTCAGCGCCAGCAGCCTGCAGATCCGGTCCATACTGCGCAGAAACCCGACCTCCGAACCGGTACCGGCCCCGAGACGCTTCATCTGGAAGCAGGCAGAAAGTTCTGAACTCAGAGTCGCTGAGGAGGAAACGCCCACCTGCGGCCACGTGACTCCCGCGTCAGACAAGAGAAAAACATTGATTGATTCATGAACCTGCAGGCGGAGCTTCTGCTGCTGCCTGGTCCAGAAAACCTCCCATCAGCAGAACCACGTCTCGAATGTCCAAACTTTCCTCCGACATGGGTTCAGATCTTTATGCTGTTCATAAAGTTACACAGTAAAAAAGAAGCAATTTGGTTTATTTTGCCTGTCAGACAAAAATGTGGGACTTAATTTATCAACCACATTTTCACCACATATATGTAGGAATACATTGATACATGTCAGAATCCCAAACTAATATTTAATTCAAAAGAAATGTTTAGTTTGCAAAGTAATTATTTAGCTTTCAAATTAAAAACTTAGTTAGGAAGCTAATTTTGACATAACTTACATTTTTCAATAAAACGTCTTTGCGTTTAGGATGACGTGTTTCCCCTCCGCATCATTCATTTGTTTTTTTCGTAAAAATACAAATTATTTTTGCAAAAGTAATTTGGTGCGTTGGTGTAAAAAAGCCTTTTTTTTTTCTGCAGAGCCGCCCGGCTCGGTGCAGCTGCTCCACCAGAGATCTACTCTAATGCAGTTTATTCTGAGCTTTTATTGTGAAGGAGCATGTCCGGGCAGTATGCATATCGGGGAAATGTTAATGGGCCAGGAAAGATAAAATAAATAAATACATTGTTTGTTCTGCTCAATTTGTTTCAGTTCAGCAGAGGTTCTGTGTCATTGCAACCCATAAATGTTCTTTAAAATCACCAACTATTTCCCGCATCCGGAGAAAAACTCTGCGGTTATAAGATGATAGAAAATTGTTCTTTGTCCTGATGCACAATGCAGAGCAGCTCAGGAGACTCCGGGGGCCCATTAGATGCCCGGGGGCCCATTAGATGCCCGGGGGCCCATTAGATGCCCGGGGGCCCATTAGATGCCCGGGGGCCCCTGGCTATAAAAGCAGCCATGCTCCACTGCAGGCTGGCCTTTGCCTGTCTTGCTGCTCTCTCTGATTTTGCTCCCTTGTCTTTTGCAGAGCCAGGGGCCACACGGGTATCTTGCTCATTTTTTGGTTTTCTTGTTGTCTTTGTTTGATCCTCATAAAGAGACTAATTACTGTTCAAATCTGTGTCTCAACGAGCCGAGTAACAATCTGACAAACACTTATCACAGCTTCTTCACGTGTGATATTAATTTCATTTATTTAATTAAAACATGGAAATTGCTGAATTTTTCGACGTTAGCAGAATATTTACGCATTTATAATGGAAACGCATCAGAACTCTGGATCCAGTTTTTCTGTCTCAGCTGGATTTCCTAAAATATTATTATTTCTATAAATGATAAATAGATTCGGTCCAGAACTGCAGTAATAATAAATAATAATAATGAAAGAAAGCAAGGAAGCAAGTGTTACTGTGTCAAACAAGAGATTTGGTGATGATGCGTCAACATGCAGCTGAATGTTTGCAACAATAAATAACTAAAAGCTGAAACTCAGAGCGGCTCATCCGGTTCAGCGAGTCTCAGTTTCTCTCTCCATCCTTTTCTGCCCCAGTGGGGTAGAAAAAGATGCCCCACTGGGGGGATCTCTCCCACTGCATGAGGTGTCATAGATGCATGAAGAACCTCGTTTGCATATCATCGTTTGGCATCAATTGAGTTTCCATAAAGTAATAGGTGATGAAGACTATAATCTATTTTTATAACCAAAATTATAAAATCTTTCTGATCCAACCACAAGAAGACAAGGAAATAACAGAAAACACAATATGAATCGACATAAACTGTTAGGTTAACATGGTGCCACACAAGGAGCCTGAGTTTAGTAAAGGCTTTTTCAGTCCGTCCTTTCCGCAACCTGTTGTCACAACCAGCTGTGGCAACTTTCCTCTTTTTTTAAGTTCAACCGTTTTCTGTGATCTGGACCAGCTTCGGTTCTCTTCATTGTCAGGAAACAGCGGAACGAATGACCAACCAGAAGGTCCAACGGGACGCGTGGGCCCCGCCCACCAGGCTCCTCTGCTCATCAGTCCCATCGGGTCCGGAGCGGCTGCAGCGGTGAAGCTGAACCTCCCAGAACTAATCATCTAATATTCCATCTCAAATTGCTGAAATCAGACGATAACTTCCCTAGAGGGAAGCAGTTTTCACGTCGTGTCCATCAGGCTGAGTTTCAGTCAGTTCTCTGTTTTACTCCGAGTTTCCCCGGTTCGTAAAGCGCAGCGGCTCTTTGGGCTCCGGAGCTTCTGGTGCCGCTCCAGATGCAGAGTCTCCCCGGACAGACAGAGACAGACCCGGTCACTGACGGAATCCACTGCTTCAGTCTCCGATTCCTGCGGGATGTCGCTGAATGAGGAGGCGGAGAAAATGCCGCTTTCACGCCACATGTAAATAAAACATATTATTGCGTTAAGTTTTCGCTCCATCCATCGCGACTGCGCAGTGAGGCTGGAGACAGCGCGCACATTAATACTCAGTTATCCTCCATCCAGATGTTTGGTTTCAATCTCACAGTCCATGTTGCAAAACAGGCAGTGACGTCACAGTAAATAAATGAAAACAACCAATCAAAGTAATATTCCCTCATGCCGAAATGACTAAACCACAGAGGGCAAGAAAAACAAAATATAGACAAAAATATAAAGTTAAATGGTATTTTATGGACTAAAATAAAAATGAAGCCAATGATGAAGCCAGTGTGTCTCTAATCAGCAACTGATTACAGTTTGCTGATTACACACCTGTAAATAAAACCACCTGTTTAATTTACAGGTGGTTTGAAGTGTGTAAGTGTGTGTAAGAAAATGAATGAATAAATTACAATAAATGAACCATAAACGCAGAAACTAATTTACAAACATAATCACATTACTTGTCCTTTTCATTAATATTAAAGTTAAAGAGAAAAACAACTAAACTTAAACTGGCCTTTACTTATTCTAACAAAGATCTAACAACAGAAATCTTTCAGAGAACTAAAACACACATAAAGCAGCTCAAACATAAAGACACTGCAACCTACAGCTCATATAGAGGGAAATCACAGAACCTCAAACATAAAGACACGCAGGTTTTCAAACTGTGTTTTTCTATATGATAAAAATACAACAGCCAGAAATACAGCGCCCATCAGAACTGTTTTACTCAAGATTAGTAATACTTTATATTAATGTTCCTCATATAAAACTTAAAATTACAATTTTACATGAGGTTTTTTTAACAACAACATAAAGTAATTTCTACCCAGCTTTGACTAGTTCATACTCAAATTTTGGAAATAAACATTCTGGCATCTGAAGACTGCTTTTCTGTCATATTTTCATGATTTGACAGAATATTTCCTTTCTGTCTTGTGCTTAAACACCTTCTGTGCTGCCACAAGGTTCATTTCGCTGATTTTACTCGTGTGTTTGAAGAGGAAAATAAGATGTAAAGATGCAAAACAAAAAACTAATTCCGCAGTTTTTGCTTTATCCTTTACAAGAGCAGATGAATCCGAGACAACCTTCACAAACAAATGGTTGAAAACCCGTTTGGGTCTGTCTCCTTGCAGCGCCTTCCCTGTTTTTAATTGGTTATCGCTGCAGGAACACCTCATTTGCATAAATTGCAAAATGACCAATTAAGCTGTAAGACATACAAAGTTAAAATAAAACATTCATTTACAATAAGACATTATAAAATTAGCTACATGCAATACTAATAATGCTACCTAAACCTCAATGAAAGCACTTATTAAATAAAGACGTTTTAACAGTAACTGAATATTTTTACATTAACTTGGCCTCCACACCTTCACAGTAAAGTGTTGCTCATATTTGTGATCATTCACGAAGTCTCCCATTTGTCAGGATTTTTTCGGCTCTTTGTGTTTCAGGATGGATCTTCTGAGATGCCTTCAGGCAGAGGGTTCAAAGGTCAGACAGGTGGATCAGCTGTACCCTGCTGGAGCAGATCAGGGGAACCTGTGGGAGAGTCCAGGTGTGACTCCGTCTCTCCTCCTCCTCCATCCAGATGTTTGGTTTGTCTCCAGGAAACGGCTAATGTTGTTTGCAACAACGTGACCTCTGACCTTATCATGGAGGGAGACGGCACAGAGATACTGATCAGGGAGAGTGGTGAGATGGATTTACTAAACCTGAGTTTGGGTTTAAAATGAACCTGTAATTCTAATCCCAGATTATGACTCTGTTTGCAGGATGTCCCGTCTTCATGGAAACTGGTGAGTTTCTGCCTGGATGGAAACACATTGATGGTTATTTATGAATAAACATCAGATGTTGGTGTTGATTCAACTCCAGGTGAAAAACCCCTGAACACAAGCTTGACTTGTTTTCCTACGGCTTCGTCTGATGATCTCTGGTGGCTCATCATCCTCCTCCTCATCGGTGTTTTGGTTTACCAAAAGAGGGAAGGGATCTCTAGAGCCTGGCAGAGACGCAGGTTTGTGTCTTAATGAAGGATTTATGTCTCTAATGGGAGGCTGGTCACCTTGATCCACATCTGGGCTGAACATCGCTAACAAAAAAACCTAAACGCTAAAATGATAAATATGAATTTGCTAATCCTAAAACTATGTAGCAACATGGTACATTAATGCTAAACGCTGTATTTAGTAGAAGCTAACTGCTACAGCAATATGGTAGTTAGAGGAAGCTAATGCCATGTGCTAAGCTAATGCTACCACGGCATTAGCTTAGCAAAAATGCTAAGCCTAAAATTAGCTTTGCTATTAGCGCATTAGCAGCCTGTTCCCACTGCTGGTGTTCAGGAATGAAACTGAAAATGATACAAAGATCATCTGGATCCTTGTTCCCAACATTTCAGATGAATTTTCATTGATCTGTTTTCATTCCAGGTCTGGTGAGTAAAGCAAACGTTCCTGTGTTCAGAGCCGAGGAACCAGATGCTGCTGCAAACCTGAAAACCTCAACTTTCACCTCCAGACTCCAGAACTGGACGTTTTTATCAGCTTCATAAAACAAACATGTTAAAGTTTTTATGATGTGTTTTCTGTTTAAATCTTGGTTTGTTTCAAGTTCTTACAAAGATTAAAAAGTTTTCAGGAGAAAACAGATAAATCATAAATCCAGACGGGAAATCAAATGAAGGTAAAAAGATTTTTATATTCTGCTTAAAATCCATGAGGCTCAGTTTAATTACAATAACTTGTCAATAATCAATAAATAAGTCGCACTAAAACTTTTTTTAAAGGTTTTATTGCATATTTAAGACAGAAAACATTAAAGTACTTTGAGAACCAGAAACATTTAATAAAACAAGGGATGAACCACAGAAAAACAGGACCGGGTCTAAAACAGCTTCCTCCTCCTGGTCAGTCGGCCTTCAGGGCGAAGAGCACATCATCCTGGCTCACGTTGAGCCAGAGCCTCTGCAGGACCCCCAGGCGGCTGGGCTCCAGCAGCAGCAGCCTGCAGGCTCCCAGGCGCCGACACACGGCCAGGCCCTCCGACACGCCGACGGGCTGCAGGCCCTCCACCCGACACAGAGCCTGGTGCTGCACCAGCACCTGGCAGGCAGAACGCAGGGCAAAGCCAGACAATCTGAAGGTCAGCAACGGCTGGAACCGTTTTTATTATTATGAATATTTTCATCACGACTCGCTTCATTTAAATGACGTTAGTAGTTGATGACTGTGTGAGATTCCTCATGGTTTCACTCAGTGTGAGCCGTTTCAGTCATCAAAGCCTCACAGGTGAATCATTAGAAAAACCATAGAAAACCTCTAATTCAGTCACTGAAGTCAAAATGTGAAACTAAGATATTACAGACATACAAAGCGATATATTTCAGCTCATTTCAGAGCAACTGAACTTCTGCTGTTTCTTTCCGCTCAGAGCAGAAAGAATAAAAACGACTGAACACGGACCCGACAATCAATCATTACCTAATAACTGATTGATTATACATTTCCTCTGGATGAACGAATGAATGATGGATGGATGAAAAGACGGATTCAGAGAACTAATGAGTCGTTCACAGGAGATTTGATTCTTTTGAACGGTTCTATGAACGAGTTCTTTGTTCTAATTCTCTGCTCACTGGTTCTGTTTGGTCCTGCTCTGACCAGTGTGTGACCTTTGACCTCACCTGTTGGAAGGTGGCCTCCTCCAGTCCCAGCCTCCTGAACTCTGCGATGACGGCTCGTAGGAACAGCTGCTCCTGCGTCGACGCGCTCCTGGAAACAAACATGGCGGTTCGTCAGCCGCTCCTCGAAGCTCCGCCCCCCGCCGCTCCGTCCGGGACGCTCACCTGATGGCGGCGACGTACGGCGAGGAGAACATCTCGTCCAGCGCCTGCATCACGTGGCTCATCCCGACCAGCGCCGCCGCCGACTGCTCGCAGATCTCTGTCGCCCGCCGGCAGATGTCCAGGCACCTGCGGGCGTCGCCCGACAGCGCCGCCACCTGGCGGAGGAGAGCAGCGCTGAGCCGGCCGGTTCCCACGGAGACTGGAAACGGGTGGGGGAGGGGAGGCTTACCTTCCTGGAGACGAGCTGCAGCGCGTCGTCCTCGAAGGCCTTCAGCTTGTTGAGGCGAGACGTGACGATCTGCTGCAGCTGCTTGAAGGAGTACGGCTGGAAGGACATCCGGGTCAGACCCTGAAGGTCAGAGGTCAGAGGGGCTTTTATATTATAAAGCAATTATTCACATTATTCTGACATTCAGCAGATTTTTATTGAACCACTGATTTTATTCAATATCACAAATGCATTCAAAGATCCAAATAAGCATTTAATAACAGCTTTAATGGACAGTTGGTTGTTTGTAGATTCATTGATTATTTTTGCATCAACTGATTAATAATTGGATAGCAAAACGTACTTAAAAAGAAACTTCTTATTTATTTTGAGTTTTTCCATAATTTGCACCAGACTGAGGATTTCTGGGTCGAACAGATTTACAAATAATGTTTTTACCTGAAACACAAAAGGTTCATTTTCTTTGTTCAGTTTCAGCTTAATTTCTGCTCTAAATGTTTACGTTAGCCAGCTAGATCGCTAGCTTGCTAACATTTTGTGTTCATGTCTTTGTTTTAGTAAATATTATTGGATGTTTTTATTCTCACTTCCTGTTGGCTGATAAAAGCAAACAATTTCAAGCTGATAAAACTTATAATTCAAAAAATGAAAACCTGTCTGTTTTGTTCTAGAACTGAGTTTAAGGGCCACATCGGTTCATTTAAAGGGCCCCAAGTGGCCCCGGAGCCGCCCTTTAAAAAGCTGGTTGAAGTTAAGGTTCAGGCTCTCCATGTTCTCCACATGTGACCTGTTCAGAGTGGCGTCATTGTGACCTTTGACCTCAGTGTTCCCTCACCAGCCTGCTGGCCACGCGGTTGATGAGGATCCTCTCCGGCAGGTCCATGGTGTTGGCGATGGCCAGCACCACCAGGCGGGCGTGGCGCCGTGTCGGCCAGTCGAACAGGTTGTACATCACGTTCTGCTTCCTGGTCCACAGCAGGTCCAGCTGCACAGACGGACAGACAGGTCGCTCTGGCAACGGGCCGGAAAATCAACGCTTAATGGTAAAGATGGCTCAGGAAAACTGCTGCCATGAACAAACCGACAGTTTGAATAAAATTCAAAACCTTTTCATTTCTGACTGAAACCAGTTTCTGCTCTGGGTTTGAACCTGGACTTTGTTACGGGTCACGTGACCGAATGTGAATGAAACCACGGCGCCTTTATTCGGGTCTGCGTTTCACAAACAGGACGCTCAGCACAGGAACCACAAACCAACAAATCAGAGGGGCAGGAAATGATGTCACGCTTTGGGGAACAAGCAGAAGATTCTTGCTGCCATTTTTAACTTTTAAATCTGCTGCTGATTTTATTCAGAACCAAGAAAGTTAAACTAAATCCAATCTGAAGTCGTGAGCATGAAATGCTGGCGCTGCTTGCCCACCTCGTCCACCAGCAGCACGGTGGTCTCCCTCCTCGGCGCCGGATTGCTGAACCTTTTCTGCAGCAGCGCGGCGGCGTGGTCAGCCGTGGCTTTCTGACCCGTCAGCTTCTGAAATGACAAAAAATAAAAGATTTACATCAAGTTAGAGAGGCTGCAGCTGTAGATACATATTAAATATAAATCTACAGTCAATATTGTTGTAGTTAATAATATCAACTTTAAAAGGTGCAGCTCAAAACTCTTTGTCCAAAGTTGAGTGGAAGGAAAAAGTGTGAAAATGTGCACCATTAACAGATAATAATATACAACCTGACATTTTCTAGAATATTATTGTAGTTCATCTACCTGAAAACATGCAGCTTATAAATTGTTTTTATAGAAAGTTGAGTGGAAGGAAAAAGTGCACCAGACATTTCTGTTAGTTTAATTACATTTTTTACATCAAATTTTCTAGATGTTAAGTTTTAGATTTTTATTCTGTGATTCAGTCATCAAAATAACAAGAAATAAAAGCTTTAAATATTTGAGGATATTGACCTTTAAAGAAACCCAAATTATTAGAAATAATGAAAAAATGAAATGTGGATCCTTTAATTCCCAACTGAAATAAAACCACGACCCGATCAGTCAGAGGTCAGCCTGGCGAGTGAGCCTGTTGGCGGGTTTTCGGCCAATCACCTGCAGGATCTGGGCGTAGGCCTGGTGGGGGTCGGTCATCTTCATCCCGTTGATCTGGATGAAGACGAACGGCGGGATCTCGTCCTGATCGGCGGCGTGCTGCAGGCAGCGCATCACTTCCTGCACCGTGGCCGTCTTCCCCGTCCCCGGAACGCCGGACACGTACATGCACCTGAGGAAGAGCAGCGGGTCAGCCTGCGGGGGGAGAGCTCCCCCTGCAGACAGACCGATGAACTGCAGCTGCTTTGGCCCCAACTACAAATTATTAAAAACAGGAAAACCTAAAAATGTTAAGATATTAGAATAAAGTTATTAGGAGCACCATAAGACATAAATATTTCATATTATTATAAATAAACAACATTAGCAGAATAAATATATGAAAAGCAGAAAATCGTCATTTCAAAAGTTCTGCTGTTAATTAGAGGCTGATGTGTTAAAACTTTATTTCCTGAATAAAACCGACACTAAAGCAGAAAAAGATCAACTTTCCTCACTTTCATTTATTATCTTTCATGGAGGAGTTTGACTTTTAAAACTGATCTTTTCTCCAGGCTCAGCGCCAGATGCAGCAGAAACCTGAAGGTTCTGAATGTTTTGGGTCGGACCCGTCCTCACCCTCCGGTTCCGTCCAGAACCTTGCTCTCCACGAAGCTGTAGATGTCCTGGAACTCCTGCTCCCTGCAGGGCAGCGACTCCGGAACCGCCGACACGTGGAGCCTGGAGGAGCAGAGAGACGGTGAACGGCAGCAGAACCTGCCGGGTCGGTCCGGGAGGTCCGTTAAACTTTGTTACATAAACTGAACCAGAACCGGACTCTGAAACCAGGAGAGAACGTTACGTCTGTTGATTGGTCAGATGAGTCTGAGGGCGGTTCTGACCCGGCTCCGTTCTCACCTGGCTCTGGCCTCCTCCAGGACGTTGCCGGGGCGACGGGCCGGCTGGGCCCGGTTCGGGATGCTGGGTGTGGCGTGGCGATGCGTCCGCGGCGTGATCGGACCGGCCTGCAGAACCAGAACCGAGGAGCTCAGAACCGTAGAAACCGCTTTCAGACGTCGTTGCCATGGCAACACTCACCTTCCTCGGAGTCTTCCTCGGCGTTCGGGTCGAGGTTCTGCTCTTGGTACGAGACGGCGCCGAGGAAGAGGAGCGGCGGCTCTTCTTCACCTCCAGCTCTTCATCCTCCTCCTCTTCGTCGCCGCTCTGCAGCTCCTTCCTGGAGGGAACGAACGCCTCGTCTTCCTCGTCTTCCTCGTCTTCGTCAGAGACCAGCCGGTCGTCCAGAAGGTTCCTGAAGGAGAAACATCAGCTAGAGGTCGGACCCACGGGTCAGAGGGAGGTTCTGGTTCTGGACGGGTCGGCGCTCACAGCTGCTTCCTGATCCGAGACGACACCTTCAGAGCCGACTTCCTCCTGGAGACCCTCAGGGCGCCGTCCTCCTCCTCCTCCTCGTCTCTGAGGGACCCGGCAGGTCAGAGGTCAGGCAGCGAACAGAACCGGGTTCAAACAGAACCGGATCCAACTCAGAGTAACACATAAACTGATGCTGATGGATTTTTCTTATTTGCAATCCAGGCAAAATTATTACAAACACAAATTTCAGAAAATGTAAAATAAAAACATTCATATTTTTATAAACGAGGTTTTTTAATAACTTGATCTGCGTTTATGCAGAGACTTTTACTGAAAACCGACACAAATCAGCTGAATTTATTAAACTTGGATAAATATTAGCAAGAGCTTGGAAAGCAAATCCTGTTCTTATTCTGAGGATAAATTTGACCAAAAATTATTTTCACATTTGCATTAGATTTGGAACTAAAATTTAAATTTGACTCCATTTGGTTGATTTTAGTTGTTTTTTTCTGGCCCATGTGACAAAACGTTCGGACCGCCCTGAGCTGAAGCATCTCCATGTGCTGCAGTGTCTGTACTTTGACTAGACCCCTAAAGTCCTGCTGAAAACAAAACCATTCAGTTCATCACCAAACACTCAACATGCGATTAAATCTGTCTTTACATAAAAAAAGATCTGATCTGATACGATAATATAAAGAGAAAATGTATTTTATGTTTTTATTATCTGAAATAATCAAAATGAGCCAAAAACTAAACCTCTACTGATTGATCAGTCAATGACTGATCGATCAGTCAATGACTGATTGATCAGTCAATGACTGATTGATTTATTGATTAGTTCCTGCGTTAGAAAACATATTCTGATCAGCCTATCCCAAACCCATCAGCAGGGGGCGCAGTGGTAAAACCTGCAGGAGGTAAAACCAGAGACCTTTAAATTAAATGTTCTTTTCTTTTTGATAATACATGTTTTTTTTTTATAAAATATTTTAAACAGGTGGGCCAATATGTCTCCCAGGTGATTTCATTCATTTTCCATCTGTTTGTTCAAAAGCGTTCATTTTACTTTGGATAGGCCGTTTATGCTGATTCACTAAGAAAAATGTTTTTACTGATTGAGATTGAAAAGTAAAAATACTCACAGAACCTCCAGAACTGGTTCCGTCCCAGTCTGGACCTCCTTCCTCCTGGTGCTGGTTCTGCTGGGAACACAGAAAAGGTCAAAGGTCATCTCTGGTTCTGAGGTCCAGATTCTGCAGAACCACCACCCCACAGTGACCCAGGACTCAAACTCCCAGCAGCCTTTGCTTCAGAGCTGGTTGAGGGTGGCCATTTTGTTTCCTACTGTCACCAGGTGACCTAAATGCAACGCGGTGATGCGTTCGGGTGTCAGACTCACGTCTCCCTGAAGGTGGCGTGGTTTCTCCCTGGACAAACTCTTCTTCTTCTGCTGGGGGATTCCAGCTGAGGACTGAGTGGTTCCGACAAACTGCAAACTCCAATCTATTCAGTAACTCTTTGGTTTTTGAAGATTTAATTTTTTAGTGATGTCAGAAAGTTGAGGGCGGCCATTTTGTTTGAGAAGTTTGTTTTAAAACTTTCATTTATTTGCACTTTGAATTCAGATCAAACTCTACAAAGATTTTTATTTTTTCAATTATGATAATAAAGTCAAAGCATTTCAACATTAAGATTGTATTTTATGAGGATTCCAACATAAAACTAAAAGGAGGAATGTGGAGCATCTTATTAAGTTAAATTTTTAGTTTTAGAAATAATATTTCATCTTTTTTCGAATCCTCGTCAAATTCTCCAGCACAGAGGAGAGAAAACAAACTGAGCTGCTCACATCAGATCCTGATCAACTTTTTTCTCACAGCTTTGAAATGTTAATTTCTGTTAAAATCTCATGTTTTTTCTGCTAATATTATGACTTTAATCTTGTAATTAAATAAAAATTCAGGGCTAAATCATAAAATTATTGAACTCAAAGACACTTTTAACCCTAAAACTGAGAAAATTCACTGAAACAGGATCTGGGATGAAAAATGTTGATCTTTTATTTTTATGCCCTAATCCTAATCCAAACCATGTCTTTGTTACCATGGTGACGGCTGAGAAACGTCGCTGCAGGTTTTTCTGCTTCTTTTAGATTTTTCTGCATTTTTTGTTGCAAAATTTAACAAACTAAACTGAAAATTATTAAAATGAGAATTTGATCTTCTGGTTCATGTCAAATGTTGACCTCTGACCTGCTGGGGTTGTCCCCGGCCGGCGGACTGTCCGTCTCGCTCTGGGACTCCCGGCGGCGGACGGAGCACGGCGTCAGGGGGACGTTGTCGTGGCGACCGGGTGTCCTGCTGGTCCGGCGGAGGGGGGTGAGGCTGTGGGT
Source organism: Poeciliopsis turneri (assembly GCA_922788865.1). Taxonomy (NCBI): domain Eukaryota; kingdom Metazoa; phylum Chordata; class Actinopteri; order Cyprinodontiformes; family Poeciliidae; genus Poeciliopsis; species Poeciliopsis turneri. The sequence continues at coordinate 117,256 of CAKLNU010000637.1, read as the reverse complement.
GATGTGTGGCGGCTCAGAGGGGGACGCCGCGGCGGCAGATCGCCCCCCCGCCTCTAGCTCCGCCTCCAGCAGCTGCTGCAGGACGTCGTCTCTGAGCGTCGCCGGCTCGTCTGGACCTGAGGACACAGAGTCCTGCGATTGGCCGGTTTTACTTCCTGATTGATGACGACGCGCGAGGAAGACTCACTGCTGAGCTGCAGCTTCTTGCGGACGCCCGGCGTCCTCTGGGTGGCGCTGCGCCGCTTGGCGCTGAGGCATTTGGAGGCAGACAGTTTGGTGAGGGAGTGCAGCGACTCGGCCTCGGCGCCGGCCCGGGTGGGCGGGCGGCCCGGCGCGGGGGCCCCTGGGGGCCGGGGCCGCCGTGGGGGGCGAGCGAGGCGGGGAGAGAGGGAGGGAGGGGCAGCGAGTACAGGAAGCGTCCAGCAGAGACGGGTCGACGGGTCGGAAGGTTCTGGAATCCCAGGACAGTTTGACGTAGAAAATGTCTCCGTCCTCAGAGACGGGGAACGGAGCGGCGGCGTCCAGGTGTCTCACCTGCAGGGGTCAAAAGGTCAACAGCCAGGTCACAGAGAGGAGCAGAGGAAGAATTTAAAACGCCCGAAAATATTCTGAAGGAAAAAATAAAAATGATGAAAATGAACCAAAATAACTAAATAGAATAATAAATAGAATCAGTAGAAGAATGAAATATTATTTAAACTATGCAAAATATTCATAACAATAATTATGTACCGTTTATTTAACATCTATTAAATAATGACTTATGTATTAAAGAAATAGCATTTATTGTTATTACTAATACTTAATAATGAGAATGTTTAAATATAAATAATTATTGAACAAAATAGAAATATATACTATTAATTAATTTAATTCAAATAACAATAAATAATGTAAATAATAAAAAAAGAATTAAAAAATTAAACTGAATGACAAAGATTTAAAATACTAAAACTATCAAGAATAAAAAATGCATCAACTCTCATTAAATGTTTTTGTATAAAACTTTGAACAGATTTTAATCTAATAATATTAGATATTTAACAACTAAAATAACAATAAAAAATGAAGCTACAGAATCAAAATTCAAGACATAAATGTTTTGAATGAAAAGAAAAAAAAAATCTTTCAAAAGTCAATTTGCTGTAATGTATCCAACTATCCACATAGATACAAAACATGCAAAATGAAATAAATAGAATCGTCATAATGATACAGAATTTACTGAATTTTAACATTTATTTGATTCTTTAGATCAGATTTGATCCATTTGTTTAACTTTTGTTTAACTTTTAAAAGGAAACAGGAGTTGTGTATTTTAAATTTAATTATCAAAATATAATTGTCCATTAAATTGAGAAATATTATTAATTTTGAAGAAGAATTGATTTATTGAATTTCTGTAGTTTTTCTCTAATTATGCATCTAGTTGTTTATGTTACAGTAAATTTACATTTGAGAGAAACAGTAGATTAATATTTTTTCATTCGGACCTTTAGTTAATGTCAACATGTTGATTTCAGAATGGAACTGAAAGCATCGTCACCTGAACGGGTCGGAGGACGGACTCGGCGTTGACCTCGTCCTCACAGCTGTGACCTTCGTAGAAGAAGACTTCCTGTGGGTGAGGGTTTCTGCCCAGCAGCTTCAGTTTGCCCGGCGGCACTTCGGACACCCGGACGAACCACTGGACCACGACCTTCTTCTGCGCGCCGCTCTCTGAAACGGCAGCAGGTCAAAGGTCAGCTCGCGCTGACCCGGGTTAGCCGGTTCAGTTTAAATCCAGTTCCTGGAACCGACCGTCTGCGAACAGCCGCACCACTCTGGCGACGTACGGGTTGTCGTCATCGTCGCCCTCGATCAGGATGTGCTGCCCGGCGCTGATGACGGTGATCCGGGGGAGACCCTCCACCCTGATGGAGAGAGAGCTGGGAACCAAAGGAAAACAAGAAAACTGATGTTACACCGACAAAAAGGATTTAGTTATGGTTGGTCAACATTATGGCCTGAAGAGGCTCGCTGTTCACACAGTGCTGCATTCAGAGATATTCATGGAAAATTAAGTGGAAGGAAAAAGTCTGGAAACAAAGGAAAGTAAATGTTGCGTTTCATTTAGAAAATCAAGGCCTCATAGTCTCACAATGGAGAGGCTGAGAACCTAAAGCTGTCTGAGGTCCAGTTTGATGTTGGCAGGGTCAGAGATCTTCCAGGAGAACCGAGTAATCGGGTCAACAGGTTGGATCAAGTCTGAACTCAGTGGAGATCTGCTTTCATTTTCCATCAGGACTTGACTAATAAACTTTGCCTTCATGATACTCAAGGCAGCAGTTATCCTTCCACACAACTTTCCATCAGTATATTTGGATGCAGCTTTCTGCAGAGTTTCTTTGGAGGCTCAGCAATTGTCTAATAATCCGATGTTTTTTGGTCTCATGTAATATTCAGCCATAATCACTGAAATTGTTCACATTTATGTGAAGTTAATCTGCATAAATGTAATATTTGACATAAATAACTGAAATAGATCAACTTCTCATTTCGTTGTCAGCAGATGATGAAATCACCAGGTGGTGAAATCACCAGGTAAAAGCTGCTGGCTCTTCTCACCCATACTCAGAGGTGTTGAGTTTCCTGTTGAAGCCGAGCGGAGCTCCGCGCCATTCATAGATCCGTTTCACCCGCAGCCTGGTGAAATACTTCATCCTGTCGGTACTGCTGGCGGCTCGGAACCGGAGCGCAGAGATTAAAACCGTCCTTCTGCTCGGTTCGGGAGGGAATCTGGACTGTCCCTGCAGCTTTATGAACAACCAGCTTCAGTCGGAGGTTCGGGGGAAGCGAGGTGAAAAGGAATTTCGCGGGAAAATATTTCAGCCATTCTGTTTTAAACAGCGCCCCTACAGGAGAACGCATGTAACTGATCCCATAGAGCAGCGGCTTTAGCGGAAGAGTCATGTGATCACTTCCGTTTCCGAACAACACCGAAGTTCAAGAGAATCCCTCCGCTACTGTCAGAGGTTTTTTTTCTCCTAAATAACGCCTTGGTTTACAAATAGATTTTTTTTGCTTACTTTGTATTGTCTTTAACTAATATTTAAATTAGTTTGATGTTGATGCAAAAAAAATAGAAAATAAGGAGGGGGACAATATTTTCTATTATTCAAGTGAAAAGTCAGAGTTGTTTCTGCTGAAAGATATTTTATATTCACAGGTAAACACTTGGGAGGTCCAACACTATGTAGTATCTTTATACTAGTTGTTGTATATCATAGACATGAATATGCACCATATAAAGAAATTGTTCTGCTCAGATAATGGCAAGAACAAGCTGCTAAAACGCAAAAATCAAAGATGTAGGGAAAAAAAGGAATATGTTTTTCTAGAATCCCTGCCTGTGCTATGTGGAGAATGTAGGGACCTCGATGGAGGTTTTGGTTCTAAAGACACAGGAGAAGAATGAGAAGAAGTACTTTTAAGTGTTGTGGAAAAAAATAATTTCCAAGCACTTTTAGAGGAAATCACTCAATCAAGTTTATTTGGATATTATGGACACAGGCGCCTCAACAATAATATTTAGCAAATTGTTTAATTTGCTAAATTAAACGATTTAGTTGTTTAATTTAGCAAATAAACAATTGCAGTTAACATCTGATCGGCAGATGTTAACTTATAATAATGTTCCCACAACACAACCTAAAAGGAAGGAAGAAGATGAGTCAGAGGAAGTTCTTCTGGTGTGGCGTGTTACGTCAGTACTTACAGAGTCGCCCACTAGCAGTGCGTGGCGTGCAGTCATATTCATCCGCCGGCCATCTTTACACTTCATGACATAGTTCTTCTTCTGCTATTAGGATTTTTGTTGGAATAACTAAAGACCTAACTTTTATTTTATCTAGAGGAGCGCATGAAGTGTTGGCAACACCGACGACGTACTTTTCTCTGAAGATAATGGAGGATTTGAATCGAGTTATGCGCCTCATTTTGGTTGTTCTCGACCAGAAGATTACCTTCTCCGAAAGAAGGAGGCGGGGCTTCGTTACTGATGTCGTTCACTATATATATTTGCGTTATTTTGGTGCGGACACAGCACCAAGTTGACGCTCCATCATTACAGTAAGTTACTGTTTTATTCCATTTGAACTGGACATTATTTATAATATTGACAAAAAAAAAAAAAATCTTGTTCGGTGCAGAAGATGCTACAAAAGCTGCATATTCTAAACATTTTATTCTTAGCCGACTGTGCGGGTCGGTTCTAATTGAGGAAAGAAAACAAGATCTTGTTGAATAAGTATTAAAAATGCATCGGTTAATTAGATTTTAAATAGATTTTATTACAGACTCAAAGTCCAAATTACATAAAAAAGAAAACAAAAAACGATAAAAGAATAAAAACTAAATAAAAAACGGCTACTAACCTCACGTTAACGCGTCCCAAATGGAACGGGCCGCGATGGAAGGGCACCTGATGCACATCCCTTTCTGAAACGCGTTTTCTCTCAATTAATAAAACTTCGCCTCGCTAAACTTCGAGTTTTTTTGTGTGTTTTTTTCTTGGAGGCCGCCGGTGTTTCGGTCAGTTTTTCGCCATGGCTAACAGTTGTTAACACTGTTAAGGCTAACAGTTGTTAACACTGTTAAGGCTAACAGTTGTTAACACTGTTAAGGCTAACAGTTGTTAACACTTAGCAACTCTCCGTGGCACCTCACGGGAAAGTTATGGTACAAACTGTAGGGGGCGCGTGGAGACTCTGAGAAAGGGGAGTAACACAGACTGCGTCTTCCGTTCTCACTCATGCTGCTATTCAGGTGAGAACAAGCCTCAAGTTAATTTTAACAAAGTATTATTTTATTGTTTGGTACTGTTCGAAAGATGTTTAGGGAAGTACGTTGACATATAAAAGATATTGGAAGAGTTTTGTTGCGTTTCGGAGCCGGTAACGGTTAGAGTAGCACAACTGCTAACTAACTGTTACAGTTAGCCAGGGCTAAAGTACGGCCTCACGGCTAACAGAGACAGTGACAGAAGCTAATGTAACGGGTACCGGAGTTCTGGACCAGTCAGCAGCAGATGATAAAGTTGAAAAACAGCATATGAGTGAGAACACGGGAGACGCAGTCTGTTTTACTCCAATTTCTCTCAGCTTATTTTATTGAACAAACCGGCTCATTTCATACAGCCCAATTTCCCATCACATATATTGTCACATTTTCTCTCTGAAAATGTGACAAATCATAGCAAAACATGGACATTACATCCAATAATGCAGCAAGTTCGTATCGTTGCTTTTTTTTATATATATAATTTTTTTCTCCGAAGAGTTTTTGCGGCGTTAGTGGCTCGTATTTTCGACAGCAGGCAGACAGGAAAGAGGACGAGGAGAGGGGAAGACATGCAGCAAAGGTTGCCGGCCCGGGAGTCGAACCCGCGACGAGGACTGAGGCCTCCAAACGTGGGGCGTGCTGACCCCTGCGCCACCACAGCCGAATACATCTAATAAACTTGGATACAAAATATCTGCGAGAAAGTCGTTTTTGCCAGTTATGTTTATGGGCCTTGAAGATGGCGCTCCTATTCCGGAAGTAGTGTGTTGATAGGGTGTTCATCCTCTGGGATCATAAATAAATAAATCATAAATCACACTTCACTTGGTCATATTTTAATAACAGCTCACCTATACCTGTTTTTATGTTTGCTTTTAATAAAATTTTGCTGTAGAAGCAACTATGCCTGTTTTTAAAGTATTTAGCAAATGTGTATACATTCAGTTTTGAGAAACTGATGGAAATACATTTTATTAAGCTGTACAGGACTAAAATGACAAAGTAAAGAAATATACAGCGTAGTCTGCTGCCGTCCTCACTGAACTAAAAAGTTCATTTAACAGCTCATTTTTTTCTCGTTTGACATTTAAAGCTAAATTGTTCAAATGTGTTTCATCTGTCCTGAGACAATGAATGACCAAAAAGCTGGACTATAGTGAGAATAGAAACAAACCAACAGTTATTTACTCATATAAAACTATAAGATTAATTAATTTTTTAAGAAATATCTATAAAAACATTATTAGAATGTGAACTGACCACTTCATTTTTTTTCTCAGGCACTAAATTATGAAGATTCACACTTGGAAAATGTCCTGGTTCCTGATTTTGGTAACGCTATGCATCCAAGGAAAGGTAACTAATATTTCATAATCTAAAGATGTATGTAAGAAACAAAACTCTTACATAAATTGAGTCTTCAAAAACACAACTTTTGTCTTGTTTCTTTTTGACATATTTTCCCGTTTCAGGCCTTGTTATTGTTTCCAGTTTCATTATTTCGTTATTTTAATTCTGTTTGTCCTTTACTTTCTGCCACATCTTGACATGGATTCTGTTGTTTCTTGTGCTTCAGGCAGATTTCACCTGCTTCAGCTCCAGTTCCTCAGAGGCTAAAGACATCACACTCGTCTTCGACAAACACCATGATATGACAAACTTATGGGAGCGAAACACTTCAGCGGAAGTGCTGGGTCTCTGTGACTCCTCCATGTTCTCCTCCTCTAAAAGCTCCGTGTGCCTTCAGGACTCAGCCAGACCAGAAACCGTCCTCCTGGTTTTATGGAACCTGACAGGCAGAGAGGAGCTACGGATGAGGAGTGAAAATGGAAAATTATTCTTCAACAAGATCGGTAAGAAAATCCACATTTTTAAATCTGAACGTTCCTGCTAGTTGGACGGGTCAGAACATGTTGACCTGAATTCTGGTGTTTCTGTTCCAGACTGTCCTCGACCCAAACCCATCAGTGAGTATCAGTCCATTCACACAATTTAATAAAATATTTAACAAACAGAGCAGCAGGATTCAACCTGATCAGACACTAATCAGAACATAAACAGAGATTCTTGGTGGATTTTAGCTTCTCGACCTTTTGTTGAAGTTTCAGATGAAGCTCTGAGATGGTTTTAGGTCAGATTCAGAAAAAACTCAAGTTTGATCAAAATAATCCAGCTGCTTTCCGGATAAAGTCAGAAATATTTCTGTAAAACAGCAAAAATTATGTTTCTCTTCAGGCACCACTGGAGCTGTAACAAAACCGAAATCTGAACCAAATAACCAAAGTAAGTTTCTGTTTTCTTCTTTGATTTTAAACAATCACACATCAATTAATATGAATTTCCAACTTGTACCAGATTTAAATAGTCCTGTTGCAATAAATCAATTAATCGCATGATTAGTGAAAACAAGCTCAATCATTCCCAGGTCTTCCACTTCCTGTGTTAAATTACAACTTAAAGTTTGAGAATCTGTTTTTACATTATTAAACTGTTACAATGCTGGAAAACTATGGAAGTAAATATGAGCCATCAGGATTTGAATAAAAAATGCCTCTGAAATTTGAACGTAAAAAAATTTGGTGTCATTATTTGTACGTGAAAAAAAATTCAGTGATAAAAAATTCGCTGTTAAAAATTCAGCGTCTAAAAATTCGCTGTTAAAAATTCGCTGTTAAAAAATGGCAAGGTTACTTCAGGTCACAGACATGCGCAATGGACGTCAGATTTCAACACCCAGCCAATCACAAGACGCCACGTCATGTAGAGGAAATACCAGCATCATCGAGGCTGGCGACTATGGAGGCGAACGCTAACCCAACGGCGAGTTTAATGCTTTCATATTTCTGTAGTATATTTCATTTTGCGCCTGAAGTTTGATACATTATCTTAAAGCTCGATTTAAAACACGGGTTTGGTTCGTTGTTAATATTACAGCATGTAGCGCTGGCATATAACTTCTCCCTCTAGCATCCAGCCCCTTCTAGCATCCAGCCCTCCCAGCATCCAGCCCTCCCTAGCATCCAGCTCCCTCCTAGCATCCAGCCCTCCTAGCATCCAGCCCCTCCTAGCATCCAGCCCTCCTAGCATCCAGCCCCTCCTAGCATCCAGCCCCTCCTAGCATCCAGCCCCTTCTAGCATCCTAGTATTTTTGGATGATGTTATAATGACAATAAATTTATTACTTCATTCATAAATGAATTCTTCTGTACTTTACGAAAAGGATGACAATCTTACTGTGCTCTTCTCCCATTAAAATTGTAGAAACTATATCAAACACAAGTAAATACAGTTTGGTAGGTAGCTGGTATTTTTTATTATGTCGTAATGACAATAAATGTATTAATTCATTCATAAATGAAGTCACATTAACAATACAGTAGCTGAACAAAATGGGGTTGTGGTTATAGTTAATGTCAGAAGTGTTCACAGCCCCTCCTTGAAGCACACAGGGCAGCCATATTAACTTATTACATTAGTTAAATATGTAATAACTAATGTTGCTTTCATTCATTCTCATTGACACGGTTCAGCCTGGATGTGCGTCTTCTATCTGAAGCCTGTATCTTTGCTAGGACATGGTGGAGAGCGGCAGCATCTCCTGAAAAATCTGGACTTTACTAAGACCGCCTGTCTCAGTCTCACCTAAGACAACAAACAACCCAGAAAGTCGCCACCCATCAGTTCTCTTTAAAGATCCAAGTTTATTTCTTTTTTAAATAAAACGGGGGAAACTGGGTGTGGGACAGCGGAGAGGGGCTGGATGCTAGGAGGGGCTGGATGCTAGGAGGGGCTGGATGCTAGGAGGGGCTGGATGCTAGGAGGGGCTGGATGCTAGGAGGGGTGGATGCTAGGGGGGGCTGGATGCTAGGAGGGGCTGGATGCTAGGAGGGGCTGGATGCTAGGAGGGGCTGGATGCTAGGAGGGGCTGGATGCTAGGAGGGGCTGGATGCTAGGAGGGGCTGGATGCTAGGAGGGGCTGGATGCTAGGAGGTAGCGAGAAGTTATATGCCAGCGCTACATGCTGTAAGATTAACAACGAACCAAACCCGTGTTTTAAATCGAGCTTTAAGATAATGCATCAAACTTCAGGCGCAAAATGAAATATACTACAGAAATATGAAAGCATTAAACTCACCGTTGGGTTAGCGTTCGCCTCCATAGTCGCCAGCCTCGATGATGCTGGTATTTCCTCTACATGACGTGGCGTCTTGTGATTGGCTGGGTGTTTAAATCTGACGTCCTTTGCGCATGTCTGTGACCTGAAGTAACCTTGCCATTTTTAACAGCGAATTTTTTATCACTGAATTTTTTTTTATGTACAAATAATGACACCGAATTTTTTTATGTTCAAATTTCAGAGGCATTTTTATTCAAATCCTGATGGCTCATATTTACTTCCATAGAAAACAACAATATTATCATTTATCACAATAACTTTGAAGTTGGTAATAACAGATTTAAATCTGTCTGTCAGTGTTTAGTTATATGGTTTAATGAGGCCATCAGCAGAAACAACCATCTTAAAAGAACAAGAATAAATAACATTACAATCTTTTACACCATCCGTTATGCATATCCTGCTCCATCAGTGCTGTTCTTTAACTCAACCAATCACAGATTCTTCATGAACATTTAAAGTTACTTCAAAAACCTTGTTTTCTTATTGGTTGAAGCTCAAATTTAGTTGCTTTATATCTTTTATCTGTATTGCTGCTAACCTTTACATGTAAAACGATTCCATTACCAAAATAAAAGCATATCAAACCTGTTATTTATAATGAACTGAGGTAACTTAACTTTACATTTCTGAAGGAGAATAAAACTGTTTTCTTTCAGGAGAAAGGATTGTAATCTACATTTTTCTGGGCTTCATCCTCCTCCTCCTCATATTCTGGTTGGCATGGAAACGTCAGACATCCCAGCAGGTGAGCGTTTCAGTCGGTCTCAGAGTTTCTCTTAGTAACATCAGATCTCTTCGTCTGAGCTTCAGACATGAGGTGAAGGATCAGCTGAACACTAATCTCTGTTTCTCTGAACCTTTTGGTTCTTCAGAGTTCAGTTGATGGATCCAACGGCGTCTCGTTTGATTCAGCAAACAGTTCTGCACTGATCAATACGCCAAGAAATGGATCTGTTGCTTAAATGACCACTTCCTGTAAGTTTATTTCCTGTTTGCTTCTAAACACTTGGACTAAAGTTGCTGCAACTAGTTAATAGTTTCAGAGGAAGAACTTGTTCATTCAGACCAGGCTGCTTTAGAGAAATGAGGGGAAAAAATGTTAAACTTCTTTTTTTTTTAACTTAAATCAGTTGAATCTGATTGAAGAAATCTCATTTTTAGCAGTGAGGTTAATCTCATATTTCTACTGTTTGATGCCCCACCTTGGTCTCATTGAGGCCAAATAGTTTCGAGGTTTGAGTCCAAACTGTTCTCCTCAGATCATTAAACTGAAACTGTTTCTGGAACAGCGGAGCTGAAGACGGGGATTTATGTCACATTTTATTAACAATTAGATTGAATATTTAGTCAATAATAAACAACATTTCTGTTTTGTTTCCAGATCCAAAACAGCAGTCAAGCTGCTAGATGTCTGCAGACCTTTGACCTCCTGCCATTCAGCCTGAAGTATTTCTTTCTATCTGCTGCCTTTTTCTACCTTTTATAGAGTTTTTAATCAAACTAGAAATACTTTGCACACTATTTCTATATTTTGATACAGAAATAAAGCTACAGATGTTCCATAAAAAAGGAAAACAATTCACTTTATAATTGTTACAGATTTTTCTAATTGATGCAGCCAGTTGAACAACAAACGGTTCAGCATTACGCCTCAGGTTGATATCTGAACCTCAGCTTTGAACCAGATCAGTGAACTTTGTTTCCTTCAGCTTTAATATTTATTATTTTGGATCAGAGTTTTAATCTGACGATGCACCGAAACAAAACACTGAATAATTAGAATGAAGCTGGAATGAAAGAGATTTTTAAAATCATGCAGTCTGATGTGAACTGAAAACAGGAATATTTATGATGTGCAAAGACTTCTATAGTAAAATATAATATATGGATATATATTTTAACATGTTTTTCTATCCATTTAGCACTTTTTGTATATTTTTATTAATATTGCTCAGGGGTTTTAATGGGTCTTTGCTTTCACTGTATTATGTATTTTGATGAAGAAACTATTAAATATTTAAAACCTCAAACTTTGATTTAATTCTTTTTCATTTTAAGAAGAATTGACTTTTTGCGGGGAGAAGGGAAGTTTAAGTGTTTTATCTGTTTTGTCAGAAATAAATTAATTTCAGTCTCATAATGATTACATTGCAGATAAATAATGTAAGGTAATAATCTTTATTAGAGCTGCTGGCTCTAATAAAGCTGCCAGCTGCACTGTGTGGCTTTAGTAGAGCAATTTTATTTCTTCAGCTAACAACAACATTAAAGATGGTAAATCACAGTTTAAATACTCAGATCTTCATCGTTAAAAAAAGAAGATGCCTTCTTGTTTAAATGTTAGCAAAGCACTTCATGCAGTCAGTTGTGACACATCAAGTTCTGGAGGTTAGAGACACAAATGATTAAAATAAACTGGTGAACTTACAGAAACTCACTGACAAATGTCCTGGGGACAGAAAACAGAGAAGACACTGCAAGTTGCTACAAAAGATGCGAGTTGTTCACAGAGCTTCATCCAAGTATAGAAAGTTAAGTGGAAGGAAAAAGTGTTATTAAAAGATGCAGCAGGGAAAACTGCATCCTTCAAAGGATTCATGAAGAAACCATGGTGAAGGAAATCATTTCCTAGCTCTATGAAGAATTAGAAATGTCAAGAGGAAGAGGAAGCTTTCAAAGCGACTCAGACTTCCTGAAGACGCCACAACATTTAGGCTGATTGTGGAAATGTCACACAATGTCACACTGATTCATGCCCAGAATTATGAGCACAAAAATGACATTTCTTTTTAAAATATGTTTTTAAAAATTGATCTTGTGCAATAAAACTACACATTTATAAGATCAAGATATTAAAAATAAATTAAGTTTTATTTGTACTTAATGTAAACTAGCAATTGGACAAATGATAAAAATCTAAATGTTGGGTTTTATTTTTCTATAACCAAATATTTTGTCTGTGTTAAAATTCTGCTATGATTATTCCACATTTTCAGATTGGCTAATCCAGATTAGCAGATTTGAAGCAGTTGGAGCAATGTCGCCATCTAGTGACGTCATCTAGAGGCCGTGCGCCGATGAGCGACGCAGTCAGAATATTTTCATGTTTAAATTCTGTAAAGATTAAAAACCATCAGACTGAGCATTAAAATGCATCCTGTGGTGTTTGGTTATGCAGGTTGGGCTTAATGCAGCATAATCTAATATCTATATTCATCTATCGACGTCTGTCTACATTTAAGTTTAGATAGATATTTATATTGACTTTAACTACATTTATTTAATGGATACACTGCAACTCAAAAATAGTTTTCTACATCAGAAGGATATAGACAAAGGTTTGTGCAGCTGATGACGGTTCATCGCTGGTGAACAAACGTTTTGCCATAAAGACAGAAATCCTCAAGTTAAAACCTTAAAGGACAGAATGTATTTTTGTTCATTAAAAGTAAATATAAACAAGAATATCTCAACTAAATGTCCAAATATATTTTTGATGAAAGTCTAGAGAGGAATTTAAATTAAAAGCAGCAATAATATTCCTGTCACTTTCTCACCAGAAGCTGCAGTCGCCTCTTGATTCTTCCTGAATTCCTCAGTAAAGCGCGTTTTCCTGTTTCTTGATTATATGATGGAATTTGGGTGGAGCGGATTTTGCTCTGTAACGGCTTTTGGTTTCACAAAGCTGCCAGGCTGCTCTGCACTTCACCTCCTGCACGTTCCTCCATCCAGAGCTGCTGTCAAGGAAAACCAGAAGGTAATAAACATATTAAAACCTTCTGAGACCAGAACAAAGTACCGAGTCCAACTGAATCTGGCTGCAGGTTCTGGTCAGCAGGTCTAGTACCATCAGGCTGCCATCGATTCCCAACAAAGAGAAGAGATTTATTAAACTATAAGTGTGAAGATTTGATTGTTTTGCATCAGATTCACCTTCAGATAAGAAAATGGGTCTGATTGGTGCAAAGCTGTTTCTTTTGAACCATAATAAATGGAAGATGATGAACGTATTTGATGTGTTTTGATGATTTTAATGTTGATAATGGATAAAGTGTCTGCCACTGGTTTTTCCAGCTGGTTAAAGTTGCTGTGCATTGCAGATGCACACAAAACAAATCCTGAATCCAGTTATTGATCATGTGACTCATGATGGAAAATAAAGAATCTGTAAATAACTCAGTGAATTTGTTGACGGTTTTCCAGACATCGCCTCCGTCTCCTCCAGACGAATAAAGAAAACAATAAATGAGTTAAATATACAGGTTGTGTGCGACAGACTGGCGACCTGTCCAGGTGACCCCGCCTCTCGCCCGGAACGCAGCTGGAGAGGAACCAGCAACTCCCGACCCCGTTAGGGAGAAGGGTGACGGAAAATGGATGGATGGATGGATGGATGGATGGATGGATGGATGGATGGATGGATGGATGGATGGATGGATACAGGTTGTGTATATTGAGGTGTTACTGTGGATGTTTGTTAAATGATCTTCAGCCTGTAAAGGTTTGAGTTTGATTATGATTTTTATTTATTATTTTTTTACATTTTCTAGGCTCACCAAACATGTGGTTCCTGTTTGCTTCAGTTCTTGCAGTTGCTCCGGTTCTGGTTCTGGTTCTGGCAGAAAACCTGGAGGAAGTGAGAACACCTACAACAGGAAGCAGCGCCAGTTTGTGAAAAAACTTGAGCTGCTCTGCTTCCTCCCAGTTCTAACTAAAACAACCAATCAGAGCCAGGAGGCGGGGCTTAGCGCTGTCAATCACTCTGTGCTTTTTCTGTTTTTCAGTAGTTTGTCTTTAACTTCCTGCTGCATGTTGACATGAAAAATTTGTTTCTTCAGTCAGACTTCAGCTGCTTCAGCTCCTCTTCCTCAGAGGCTGAAGTCATTTCAGGCGTTTGTGACGACTGGACCCGAAACCTCTGGACCCGACGTACCAACGGGTCAGAACCGGCGCCCTGTGACTTTTCCTCCATCTTCTCCTCTAAATGCTCCGTGTGCCTCTGGGACTCGGCCCGACCAAAGACCGTCCTCCTGGTTTTATGGAACCTCACAGGCAGCGAGGAGCTAAAGGTCAAAGGTTTCCAAAACCTCTTCAACAGAACCGGTAAAAACATCCACAAACATTTTACAGCTGAACGTTTTGGCTGGACGGGTCAGAACATGTTGACCTTTGATCTGATTCTGATGTTTCTGCTCCAGACTGTCCTCGACCCGAACCCGTCAGTGAGTATCAGTCCAGTCACACAATTCCCTAAAACACTTGAACAGAGCAGCTAACGTTCTGCTAACGGGTTGAAACTGATCAACCAAACAGCAACAATGAAACATTTTGGATTTCAGCATCTGAAAATGGTTCAGATGAAGCCGAGATGTTTTCAGATAAGAACTGAAGTTTGATTAAACTAGCAGCTGGTCCAGCCAGGCGCTTTGCTCAGGTTGCCATGGAGATGAAAGCAACACTTTGTTTTGATGAGAGAATAACATTATAACCCGATAATTAAAGGGTGAATCCTGTCGTTTCTCCCAGAGACAAACATTGGTTTTCACATGACTGTGTCCTGCTTCCTCCTGCTGCTCCTCTTCATCACCATGTGGCTGATCTGTAAACGTCATGGATCTCAGGAGGTCAGTGTTGAAACAGCTTCAACAGTTTCAGTGAGCTGTAAAATGTTTGATCAAATCAAATCCTCTCATTGAGGTTCAATTCATTCTCCTGTGAATTTTCTCCTGAAGCTTAAAATGGGTCAAAACGTTACAGAAACATCAGTCTGGAGCTGAAGACATGATTTTATTTCAAGCATCTATTTATTAACGTTTATGTTGAATATTTAGTCAATAATTAACTGATTGACTGTTTTGTTTCAGGACTGCAGATGTCCAGGAAACCTTTGAAAGCTGCTGATGCTACGTGGCTTTTTCTACTGGTGTCTGCTTTATTCATTTCTGCATTAATGTAACATTTCTCTGTGCATTTCCAGATTCCTTATCAATTGGAAGCCGATATCTTACAGTTTGTTCCCAGTGTTTAGTTTGTTTCGTCCTCGTCTCAGTTTTCTGTTTCTGGACACATTAATGTGTCCAACATCTCAGGCTCTGTCTGTTCATCCTGAAAGATCCTGTAGCAACTGATGAATAAATTGACCTGAAATGTGAGAAGCTGCTGTTCTGATTTTTAATTGTTTATTTGAATCAGGGATTTTTGACAGAATAATAATAAATGTTGGATTTTCTTAATCAGCTGAATATTTTCCATCTGGTTTGAAATCCTGACATGATCATATTCCAGTTTAGGAACAATGTCGCCATCTTGTGGTGGAAGGTCAAAATGTTTGATGTTTGTTTTTGAAGCATCAGAGGAAATCAACATGATGCAGTTTGTTTCAGTACATTTATTCACCCAGGTCACAGTATCTGTGCTTTTCCCTCACAATCTGCACTTACATGTCTTTTATTGATCTGCTGTAATATTTTAAATCAGATCTAAACTATATCTTCTGCCTCTCGAAGAAGAAAATGATCATAATTAACAGAATTAAAGGCTTGAAACCAATCAGCCTGTGTGTAATTTATTCTGGGGTAACAAACAAATCTGCTTTGTTAAAAAAAATTTACTATATTGAATTGGTATGTTTATGCCATAAAAAAATAAAATCTAAATTGTTAGAAACTTTAAGTCTTTAATTAGCATCACAGATGATAAAAATATCTAAAGATTTGGGTTTGTTTCTGTTTAAAACTTTTCCAGAAAAGTCAGAGAAAATGAGATGAGGAGTTTCAGTCTGACAGATTCAGGAGGAAAAATAAACTGATTCAAAATAAGATTCAATAAATCACTAAAATATTCAACAATATATTTCACTAAACAGGTCAGGAGTATTTTATGAATCAATTTGTTTGCAGCCACATGTAGTTGAAAAAGTGACAAGAAAACATAAATACTATATACAAACAAAAAGAATAAAGCCCACAATAAGTAATAAAAATATGATCATTTTAATTCTGTTTGTTTATTATTTGTTTTTAACTGTCAGGTTCAAAGTATTTCAGTAACCAAAACAGATTTAGTTTTTTACTGCAATGACAAGATAGAAACATTTAGAAACATCTCACAAAATTCACCCTGTTAGTTATTCAAACAGTGTGATTTATGTTGATGCTCTTATTTTGAAATGTAACCAGCTGCTCTAAGTGCATATAAAGTTTTCTGATACCATCGGTTACAACAACAAGCTGGTGATATTTTAAAAAGATTATTTTATTTTCATGGCTCTTGAGAAACGGCAACTTCGTTTCCAGACATCCCTACTTGAACAGAACCGAGTCTACCGGACCATCAGGTATGAAAGCAGCTTAAGATTTAAATATTTTTCTCAGAAGGTTACGATCATGACAGTTGTATTCTACACATGTTGAATAAAAGAATTTACCATGTAAATCGCAGAATGCTTCTTCTCACGCCTGTGTGTTCTCCCCTGTGTGAGTTTTCACATGAATACTCAAGTTCCCTTTCTGGGTAAAACTTTTTCTGCAGATCGGACATGAAAAAGGTTTCTCCCCTGTGTGGGTTCTCATGTGACAAGCCAAGTGATTTCTGTGAAGATTTCCACACTCACGTACGGCTTCTCCCCGTGTGTGTTTTCATGTGCTGAGCTATGCTGCTGCAGTCTGTGAAAGATTTCCCGCACAGCTTGCAGTCGTACGGCTTCTCCCCGGTGTGAGTCCTCAAGTGGTTGGTCAAATGGCTTTTGTTGACGAACGACTTGCCGCACACTTTGCACGGATATGGCTTCTCGCCTGTGTGGCTTCTGATGTGGTCGGTCAGGTTACCCTGTTTGGTGAAACTCTTTCCACAAGTCAGACAGGAGAAAGGCTTCTCACATGTATGAGTCCTCATGTGGTTGGTCAGATGACTCTTATTGATGAAGGATTTACCACAAACTTCACAAGGATACGGCTTCTCACCTGTGTGGCGTCGTATGTGAACGGTCAAGTTCCACTCCTTGATAAAACTCTTTCCACAAGTGGGACAGGAGAAAGGCCTCTCACCTGTGTGGATTTTCATGTGGACAGTCAAGTAGTTTTGCTGTGAGAAGCGTTTTCCACACGCCACACAAAGGAACGGTTTCTCGCCTGTATGGGTTCTCATATGAGTAGCCAACTGGCAACTGAAGCTGAAGGATTTGCTACACAGCTACCATGGAAACGTCTTCTCGCCCGAGTGGGTTCTCATGTGAATGTGGAGGTTACTTTTCTGAAGTGAAACCTTTTCCACAAGTCGGGCAGCAGAACGGCTTCTCGCCTGTGTGTGTTCTAATGTGGACGGCCAAGTTGTTTTGTTTGGTGAAAGCTTTTCCACAGGATAGACACTGGAAGGGTTTTTCACCAGAGTGACTTCTTGTGTGATCGGCCAATTGACTGCTGCTTTCAAAGGATTTCTTGCACACTTTGCAGATATGCAGCGTCTCACTGAGGTCACTTTCTTGCTGATTGTTGGCTTCAGCTGAGTTTGTAGAGAGGATTTGGTTCTGGTCTTCATCGATTTCCTGCTTCAGTAGATGCTGGTCTTCATCTGGACTACTGGAAAGATCCTCCTGTTCCTCTTTAATCTCTTCAGATTCCAATTCCTCCTTCGCCTGGATCATGTGAAGTTCTGGTTCTCTGTGGAGGAGAACCTCACTAGGCAGAACCGTAAAGGTTTCTGCCTCCTGCTTCACCACTTTGTTACAGATACTCAGTTCAATCTGTTCTTCTTTGACTGGTTGAAGTTCCTCGGTTGTCTGTGAATCTGGTTCAGTGTCTGTCTCCTGCTTCACAACAACCTGCTCTGCATCACCAAACAGTTCCACTTGTTGGTCTTCTTCCTCTTTTATCTCCGTCATCAGCTTTGGTTCTGGTCGTCCCTGTTCGTTCCTCCCTGGGTCGTTTGGTTTCTTCTTGTCAGGGTTGAAGTTTCCTTCCTTGTTAATGAGAAAGTGATCGTCAACAACCTCCCAGGTAAACGCCGACATGATGAAGACGACGGCCTGACGGAAAGAAGAACAAGTAAAAATACATTTTTTACCATCAGATGAACAAAATATAAACAATATAAATATAAAATGTCAAAGTAATCTGTAGGGGACGTGTCACTGGGGAGAGGGATCCCAAGGCCTTGGTTAAAGGAATTCAGTTGTTTCAGCAGTTTTGCAGTTTTCTGGATGTTTGTTTGTCTGGTTCTGGATAGTTGATACAACTGCAGCAGATCTTTAAGGTCTGGTGGTGCTGAGTCAGCGATTTATAGACTAACAACAGTAACTACAGGGAGCCAGTGGGAGGAGTTTAGAATTGTCTTTATGTGGCTCTGAAGGTTCAGGTCAGAGTCCATCACTACACTCAAATTTCTAACCCGATTGCTAGTTTCTAGCTGTAATAACTGAAGCTGTGTGCTGACTCTTTAGGTCCAAAGATAGTTACTTTTTTTCTGTTCAGTTGGAGAAAATGATGGCACATTGATGCATTGATTTGAACTAAGCATCTGTTCAGTGCTTGGATGGGTTCAGTCACTGTAATGATGCGATGATGAAGTTATGGTATCACTTACGCATCAGATGATACCACAACTTTCATCCGCAGAGTTATGGTAGCTATTAGTTACTTGGGAGCATGCAGACATTAAAGAAGGGATCCGCTGCATCATCATAGCCCAATGCTGAAATGACGTACTGATACAAAAAAAGTCCCTATTCTTTATGCAAGACCCAAACCAGTAAGATGCTGTTCCAGAGAGTCAAACCCAGCTCTGCAGATGGAATAATATATCTCGGTCAATGGTGTCAAATATTTTTATTGTTCACGCCGTGGTTCTTTCACAAGCTGTATTTTTGTGGATGCAGAACCACCAACTGAATCATTTTGATGTGGAAGATGTGTTGAACTCCAGCCTTGTCTCATTTAAACGCTTTAACGGCTAAAACATCTGTTCATTTACTCATTTTAAGGGTGAAGTTACCGATGTTTCCTCTCCCAATATGGCGGACGTGTAGCCGCATCTAAAGAACACTATTAGCTTGTAATTGCTGACACGGCTCGTTAAAAATGGTTCTCTTACCCGGTTATCAGGTTGTTTCTCTTTGGTGACAGAAAATTCAACCCAGTTCCCAATGAACGTTCAGTGTTGTCGGTGTGAACTCACCTTTATCCTTTCCTCTAAAGAGGAACCGGTTGCTTCTCATGTCCTGGGATTAGCTTCTCACTTAGCTCCGATGCTAACCATTCTCCCTGCGGCTGCTGTTGCTCTTTAAACGGAGAGAAAGCGCTGTCACCAGGCGGCCGCAGCGGCTGCGAGCGCTTTTAACGAGATCAAATATCAGGGCAAACTCAATAAAGAGCAAAAGAGCACAAACTTTTTAATTGATCCTTTTTCTTTCGTTCTCTTCTTCTTGCCATCCAGCCTGCAGGAGGACGCATTACCGCCGCCTGTTGGACTCTGGGGAGTATTACAACTGATGGGGGAAAACGACATCGAAAAAGGTTTGTAAATTCTGTCTTTTAAAAAAATCACAGTTGTTGGTATCTTGTGAGAATGAAGTCTTATTTACAAAATTGATATATATTAATCATGCTGTGCTGCTAAAATATTTGTAGCACAGTCGATTATCACCATATTTCCTTTGATATTGTAAATGTGATGGGTTGGTTGACCTTTGACCTATGACAAATGTTTGTTTATTTTGTTTAATATGAAGACAGAACAAGCTCAAAAACAGTAAAGTGTGAGTTTGTTATTTATTCTTTTCCTCTGTGGATGTTTAGTCATGTTTTATCTGAAATCTTGTAAATCATTTTCATGTTTTATGCAGAAGCATATAAAGCACATACAAAACTATTCACCATGTTTTACCCTTTTTATTGTTTTTACAAACCAATCTTAAGCAACATAATGGAACCTTTAGCAGAAATCTGCAAAAGAAAAGCCTTTGATGTCAAAGTGAAAACAGATTTGTACAAATTAATGACAAATACAAATATGCAACATAAAATAAGTGAATAAATATTCACCCCATTTGACTCAGTCTTAGATGCACATTTGGAATCAGAAAGTCTGCGGACGCTGCAGTTTTCCTCCATTCTTCCTAACAAAACGGTTGAAGCTTCTCAATAAGCTTTTCTCTGATTGGTCAGAGTTCTTTAATCTTGATGCAGTAGCCAGGAAAACTGATGAACCAGTGAATGGACCTTCCAGACAGATAAGTCTTTATTTACAGACTCACTGACCTCAAGTGATCCCGGTTCCAGAAACTAGAAACACCAAACCGAATGAATATTTATGCAATCAATCATTTAAAAAAAAAAATTATTTAATTGTAATTATTTTTGCAGAAATCAATATTCACATTAAACAGTTTTATGAAAAAAGTACAATTCTTTTACATACACATTTATTATGCAGAAAAATATCAATAAACAGCAAAAATAAGAACAATTCAGATGAAGGATTCCAGCAAATTTACAGAATAAAAGAGGCTTCTTGGTCAACTAGAAACTATTTGGTTTCTATTTGGTTTGATATAAAACAATGGACAAAAATAATTTTTACAGGCAACAGGGCTGGTAAAAAGATAAACGTTTTAAATAACATTCTATGTTTTGATTAGCTTACAATTAAGACAGCTGCTGGTTTTCTATAACAAAAGTATACTGGTTTCCCCTTGCATAAGCCAGTTAGCATAAAATGCCTTTTTACAGGTAAAATCATTCCCTGTAAAATACAAAGTGAGGAAAACAATAATACATAAGTAATAATATTAGCCCTGGTCACATTCCCTCTGCCTGTCAAAAGATATTCTACAAACTTCTTTTTAAGGCTTATTTACATACATATCCAGTCAGATTATGACCGGAACCGAATAATTTACCAAGCAGGTAAATTAGTGCTTGTTTGAGTCCAACTTGTTAAACCGGAAAGTTTGGAGAATTTCTTTCCAAAGAGAAGACATTCTCACCTGTGTGGCTCCTCAGGTGATCGTCCAGCTGAATGTTGTCGGTAAAAGACAATTCACAAAGATTACAGGAAAACCTCTTCTTGAGCTTCTTATCTGTGTGATTTTTTATGTGTTTAACCATAGACATCTTGTTGGTAAATAATTTACCACATTCTTCACATGAAAATGGTTTCTCGCCTGTGTGACTCCTCCGGTGACGGTCCAAGTTACCTCTGGATATGAACGATTTATCACAAAGGTCACAAGGATAGGGTTTCTCACCAGTGTGAGTCCTCATGTGACACGCTAAATTAAATTTTGTATGAAAAAATTTAGGACACAGGTCACATGGAAACGGTTTCTCCCCTGTGTGACTTCTCATATGTTTAACCAGAGCCAACTTGTCAATAAAAAAATCCCCACAAACTTCACACGAAAATGGCTTCTCGCCTGTATGAGTCCTCCTGTGGCGGTCGAAGTTGATCTTGGCTGCAAAGGTTTTATCACAGAGGTCACAGGGATATGGCTTTTCAGGTAGATGAACTCTAGAGTGTTCTTTTAAAGCGCCTTTACTTGTGTAGCTTTTCCCGCAGGTGGGACATGAAAATGGTCTCTTGTTAGAGTGCAGTTTAACGTGACGAACCAGACCTCGTTTGTTTTTGAAAGACTTATCACACAAACCACACGAGAACAGCTTCTCGCCTGTGTCCACTATGCTGTGTGTTATGCTGTGTTTTTTCAGGCTGCTTTTGCTTACGTAGCTTTTTCCGCAGATTGGACATGAGAATGGTTTCTCGCCTGTGTGGAGCCTCATGTGACAAACCAGATTTTGACTCTTGGTGAAAGATTTATCGCACAATCCACATGGGAATGAATTCTCGCCCAGATGGTCTCTGATGTGTGCGTTTAAGCTGCTTCTGTTGATGTAGCTTTTCCCACAAGTCTGACACGAGAATGGTCTTTCGCCAGTGTGATTTCTCATGTGACGAACCAAATGACTGCTAAAGCTAAATGACTTACTACAGACCTGACAGGTATGCGGTTTCTCACCAGTGTGGATTCTCATGTGAATTTTCAGGAGAGTTTTCCTGATTAAATGTTTTCCACATATTTTACACGAACGCATGTTTTTCTTTAGCTTTTTCACTTCAGACTGTTCAACACTTTCATTCTGATTCTTTGTCAGCTCTTCATCTACATCTAATACCAGGTCTTTATCTTTGCAGCCGTCCTTTGGTTGGTTTTCAGCTCCAGGGGAGTTGGACGGGTGGATCTGTTCCTGGTTTGGATCTGGTTCACTGCTGTATTTTTCCTCATGCATAAGAGTTTCTCTGAAGGAATCCTGCTTTGCTACAAGTTGATCTTCATCCTGATCACTGTAGAGTTCCTCCTCTTCTTGTTTAATTTGTACCGTTTCTAGTTCCTCCAGTTCTTCTTTAATCTGTTCAGGTTCTGGTTCCTCCTTCATCCCTGTGATCTGTTGGAGTTCAAGTTTATGCTGGAATATTTCATCAGAACCAGCAGAAACCTGAAAGGCGTCGGCATCCGTCTTCACTACAGACTTCTCGTCATGAAAGATGTCGAGCTCAACTTGTTCTTCTTTGATCGGTTGATATTGTGGTGCCTCCTTCATCTGGTTTAGATCTGGTTCTCTGTCTTCCTCTTTCATCTGTAGATCAGTCGTTGAGTTGTGGTCACCAACCAAGTTGCTTTCTCGTTGAATGAGTAGCCGATCACCAGCAACCACCCAAACGTTAACAGACATGATGCTGTTTGGGACCTGAAGGAATAATAAATTAAACACTTTAATATTAAAGGTTTTGGCAAAATGTATTTATATGAATTGATTTAGGTAAAAAAATGGTTTAAAAATACATCAAAACACATGAAAATGTTTAAGTATCAGGAGGTTCCAGTTTGGTATCAGGAGCAAAACTCATTATTTGCTCCTTTTCTTATACACTACAATAATTTTACCTTGTTTGTCTTACTGGACTGAGGTCTGTGCATTAGAGCAACACAGAGAACTGATCAAGATGAATGTAAGAATCACATAAACCTCTTTTCTTAAATCAAATCAAAATCAAATCAAATTTTATTTGTGTAGCACATTTCAGCAGCAAGGCATTTCAAAATGCTTTACATATAAACACAAAACCACAAAGTCATGCAACATAGAATAAACAATACATTGTTTCATATTAGTTTCAAATACAATTCTAAACAGATGGGTTTTTAGTCGAGATTTAAAGGAAGTCAGGGTTTCTGCTGTTTTAACAATCTAGACGGTTGAAATAGTATGACTACCACTTAGTGTTATTTAAATGATGAAAACACACAAATTCACAAACAACATATTCCCAGCAAACATTTAAAAGTCACAAATGTTTGTCTCTTACAAGGTGGAGTGAATTTATGGGGCAAAAATAAAGATTACTAAATGTAGAAAGTTAAAATAAGTAGCAGAATATCTGTGTTTTTGGAGTAAAACTTCAGAATGGGTTAAATGAGCAATGAAATCAGTTTCACAAATTGGAAGTCAGTTGCGTCATTTAGGGTTTTTTCGTTATACATGTTTTTTATGCGTTTGATGTTTTTAATGATGAAAAGAATTTTGAACTGCCTTGTTGCTGTTCAAATAAACTTAATTTTGTTTTCTTATTTCACTAAAATAAAAAATGTTATAACCTGACGAGTAGAACACATAAGTTTGTTCAATGTGAGACATAAATTGCATTGAATGGAGCTTAAAACCGCAGCACTTCCGCTCCCAGTACTGATTAACTTGTCGCTGTTTCCTCTCCCAATATGGCGGACACGCTGACGTTTTTTAGCACCTAGCAGTCAACGCAGAAGCTAGCAGTCATTTGTTGCCTTAGTTGGTCAAAAGACAGTTCTCTTACCGGGCAGTATTGGTTTTATTCCCTAGAAGAAGATCTGGCAGCCGTACAGAATCCAATAAGAGTCCAATAATCTTCCTGCGAAGTGTTTTTCGCGATTCTCTCTAACTAGAAGCTGGTAACTTCTCCTCCTGAAGCTGTTAGCTTCTCAGGAGGCTAACTGGTCTCACTGGGTGTTTGACTTCCTAAAACAGACAAACATCGACATTAAAGTGAGACTGTAAACATTATCGGAGCTCAAAATGAGACAAAATGTGAAGGTTAGCAAGGTTTAACCGAAGAGCAGAAAGAAACCAACGTTCAAATTCCTTCTTCTGCTTTTGGTTGTGGCGGTTGCCTAGCCTACCGAGCTCTTCTTCTGTTTAACGGCTTTTGGTGAGCAGCGTTCAGGTGAGCTTTACCGCCACCTACTGGAATTATGTGTAGATCGGGATGCTAAAAATATTACAGATTTATAAGCAATAACATAAATACAATGAAAAACAAAAAACAAAAAAATCTATATTGTCTATGTGATTCAGAGGTAGAGAGTTTATCCAAAATACTCGTTACAATTATTTGCCCTGTTTTTCTCATTAAACCAAATTTCTTTGGACTGCTCAAGAAAAAGTAAAAAGTATTTGTTAAAATGTACATTCAAGTTCTGAGTAACTGATCAAATTATTGATGATTTAATATTAAAAAATTACATTATCAGACAGACCAATATATAAAATGGAAATGTCGGTATTTTAAGGACAAAAACTACAATACTTCATAAAACTAAGTGAAATATAACATAATCAGGCAAGAGAAAATTTCTCCAAATCAGTTTGTTTAAATACATAACTTATCAAGCTTTTTTTTTTTTTTTTTTATCAGTGTTTTCTCCAAAGAGTTTTTGCAGCGCTAGTGGCTCGTATTTTTGACAGTTGGCAGACAGGAAACAGGGTGAGGACAGAGGGGAAGACATGCAGCAAAGCTCGCCGGGACCGGGAGTCGAACCTGCGACGTCCGCATCGAGGACTAAGGCCTCCAAACTCTGTACTCTTAAAACTACATTTTCTTCAAGAAGTTACTCAATTCAATTTAACTGAATAAATGTAACTATTTACTACTCAACTCTGATGTTGATTGTCGGTTGATGATGATCTACACAAAGCTGCTGCTCTGTGACACAGGGACTTAAATTTGATGCTGTATTGGAATAAAAATTGTTCCTAATTTTTTAAACTTTGTCTCTAAGTTTTCATGTCTTACTTGTTGTAATATTAATCAGACTTGAGTTTCTATCAAATGAAACCAAAGCTTGGTTCTATGTGTAATGAAGAGACCTTCATTACGGAGTTAATTTATTCAATGTATTGTATAGCACTGAAAAAAAAAAACATTTGCACTTTGTCACTATGCACTTTATTTAGCACTGCACTTTAAAGTAGATCTATAAATTAATAACATTTTGCACACAGGAAGTTTTAATTGTATTTATTGAGTATTTTAGTGATCAGAGTGTAGCCTTTGTTCTGGGCTCTGCACAGCTGCTCCTCATTGGCCAGTGGAGGTGGTTGACTGTGAAGAGAGGATGATTGTTACTCAGAGCAATGAGCTACTGGTGGGTAAAATTAAGCAAATGTGGTGCATAATTTATTAGGTGTGGAATGTGCTAATGTAGTGACTCACCTGTCTTTTTCTGTGTCCTCTCAGGATGTTTGGACAAATAGTGTCCTAAGGGGCTGGACAATGTTATAGGTCCTGAGAGAGACCATTGAGAAGAATGGGAGAGGGGTGTGTTGTTTTATGGTGTTTTAGTGAGGGTAAGGATAAAACATAAAAATATTTATAAAAAGGAAGTTGATGTGTTTATAGTAAAATGTATTTTATTCAATTAAGTGGAACAGGGTAAAATGGGATTCCCTTATGAATTTACAGATGGTTTGGTCCGTCACAGCTGGTACTATTTAAGATTGTAATTTTCACCTGTGAGACAGATTTTTGAGACACAGACAGTGAGATCTTTGTGTGAGACTGAGATTGTGATGCTGGGCAGAATAAACCTGCTGTTCCACCTAAACTCTGCTTCATATCATCTATCAGCACTGAAAATCCAGCTGAAAAAGGCCAACCTGTTACACTATGTAATCCGCTTACTGACCAAAACAAAAACACAGATCCTCTTCATTAGGTGAACTCACCCACTCTTGTCTTCATATTCTAATTTCATGCCCTCAAAGCATTTGACACATTGAATCCAAACTGTAAAAACAACAAAAATCATGTAAAACACTCAGCAATTGATTCCTCCTTTAATTGAATTCATACAAAGCAGAATACATAAAAAACTGCAGGTCTTTCTTTCAATGTGTAGCAGATTTAGCCAGGAAGTGAAACACTCATTAAGATTAAAAATCTCATTTTAATGATTCTTCTGGGCCTTTCAGCAGAAAAATAAGATCATTAAAACTTTTCCACAATAGTATGACAAACAGGCTGAAGCACTGTTAAAGTCTTCAATAAGAAATAAATATTTCTGTTTAGCTTTCATTTAATTTTAAGGGCGTTTTCATTCATTTTTATGGCAATGTCACAACAGCTGAAATGAGTCAGTCTCTGCCTTAAAAGGCAAATAAATCTGCAAAACAAAGCAAAGCAGTGAAAGTAACATTTATACTGTGAAACAAACTGGCAGCATGAACAATACAAACCAGAGTGGACTCAAACCGACGCCTTCAGGGAATCCACAGATTTACAGACAACTTGTAAACCTGTGGATTTACAAAGTTCGTCTACGTTGATTTGAGCTGAATGGGCCAAAATTCATGGGCATAATCAATAGATGAATGGATTTGGATATTTTAATACCATGAAAATCTAGAAGTAAAACTAAAAACAGAATTGCCCAGATTACAAATAAAACAACAAAAAAGTAGGTTAGTAGCTATGGGTCACATTCCTTCTACAGATGAAATAAATGATGTTATAAAAACTTTACCATCTTCTCTAAGGTTTCTTTTCACATACATGTGCAGTCAGTTTATATCTGGCAGTGAATAATTTACCACAGTGTTCACAGGAATACGACTTTTCTCCTGTATGTGTCCGGATGTGCATCGTCAGACTGTAGGGTTTGGAGAACTTCTCTCCACAGGTGACGCATGAGAAGCTCTGCTCTCTTCTGTGGCTCCTCAGGTGATCGTCCAGCAGAATGCTTTTGGAAAAAGATGCATCACAAACATTGCAGGCTAACAGCTTCTTGTCTGTGTGACTCCTCAGGTGTTTGGCCATACTGCTCCTGTCACTAAAAGATTCACCACACTTTTTGCATGTAAACTGCTTGTTGCCTTTGTGGGTCCTCATGTGTTGGGCAACGTTAGCTCTGCTTATGAATAATTTACCACACAGGTCACATGCATAGGGTTTCTCGCCGGTGTGGGTCCTTCTATGGCAGCCTAAATGAAATTTGGTATGAAAAGATCTAGGACACAGATCACACCGAAACGGCTTCTCTCCTGTGTGACTTCTCATGTGTTTAACCACAGCCAGCTTGTCAATAAAAAACTCCCCACAAACTTCACACCGAAACGGCTTCTCTCCTGTGTGAGTCCTCCGGTGGCGGTCGAAGTTGATCTTGACCGTGAAAGCTTTATGACACAGGTCACACGGATACGGCTTTTCAGGCAGGTGAACCTTGAAGTGTGCTCTTAAGCCATCTCTAGTGGCGTAGCTTTTTCCACAGGTGGAACATGAGAACGGCCTCTTGCCTGTGTGGAGTTTGCTATGACGATCCAGACCTCGTTTGTTTCTAAAGGTTTTATTGCACGATCCGCAAGGCAACAGCTTCTCGTCTGTATGGACTATGACGTGTGTTTCTCTGTGTTTATTTAAACTTTTTTTGCTTACGTAGCTTTTTCCGCAGATTGAACACGGGAATGGTTCCTCCCCTGTGTGGAGTCTGGTGTGATAAACCAAATTTTGCCTCTTGGTGAAAGATTTATCACACAATCCACATGGGAATGGCTTCACATGAAATTTTTCCGGTTTAATGGTCTCTCACCTGTATGGGTTCTCATGTGCCGAACCAAACCACTGCTGTAGCTGAACGGCTTACTGCACACTTTACAGGTATGCAGATTCTCATTAGTGTGGTTTCTCATGTGAATTTTATAGGCAGTTTTTCTGATGAAACTTTTTCCACATATTTTACAAGAACACATGTTTTTCTGGAGCTTTTTCAGTTTTGAACGGTTAACAATGTGGCTCTGATTGATTGTCAGCTTTTCATCTCCATCTTGTCCATCATTGCATCTGTCCTGGTTTTGGTTTTCAGCTTTACAGGAGTTTAAAGAGTAGATCTGGTCTTGGTTTGGGTCTGATTCAGTGCAGTATTTTTCCTCATAGAGAGGAGTTTCTCTGGAGGAATCCTGCTTCACTAAAAGCTGACCTTCATTCTGATGGCTGCAGAGTTCCTCCTCCTCTTGTTTAATCTGAACAGGTTCTTGTTCCTCTTTAATCTGTGGGGCTTCTGGTTCCTCCTTTGTCGCCATCATCTGTTCATTTGTATTTTGGAATATTTCATCAAAGCCAGCAGCCACCATGAAGGCGTCAGCTTCCTGCTTCACTACAGATTTCTCTTCATGAGAGATGCTGAGCTCAACTTGTTCTTCTTTGATGGGCTGACGTTCTGGTTCCTCCTTAATCTCTGTAATCTGCTGTGGATCTGGTTCCTCTTTCATCTCTACATCATTTGGTAAGCTGTGGTCATGAATAAAGCTGCTTTCTGGTTGAATGAGGAACTGACCACCAGCAACCACCCAAATATTAACGGACATGTTTGAGACCTGAAGATAGAACAAAACAAATTTAGTAATTTTGACTAAATGTATTTATATGCACTGTTTACCTTATAAAAACAAAAACAAACTGATTTCAGGTGTTAGTAGGGGCCAGTCCGTAATAATATGCCTCCTTCAGACCTAAGGGGTGGATGCTGGGCATCAATCTAATCAAACGAACTGGTCAGGATGTATTTTCTTGCATCCACTGAAATGAAGGCATTAAGGCCAAAGCTCTCCGTCCTGAAGCTGGACAGTCGTCTTCGGTGCTCAGCTCTGACTAAGATGCACCAACGGTTCCTTCCTATATTGTTGGATGAAGAAAGTCGTTTTAAAACATTCAAAGTGTAACCTGGTGAACTTTTAAAGAGTTATTGTATGTCCATAAAAATGTTTTGGAAGATATATTTAATCTGCGGCAAAAATAAGGACTATAAAACAATTAAGATTGCTAGAATTAGTTTCTGGAGTGAAACTTAAATGGCAGAATTAAATCAATATAAAAATGTGCTTACAAATTGGAGGAGTCAATATTATTTATGTTAATAGACATTCCTTTATGATTACTCGTTTTACAGCAAAACAATTTGGGATTTGTGAAACCTTGACAGTATTTGTGAAACTTCAATAAAATTTATATTACTATTAACACTTTGTTTGTTTGTTTCTTTTTTTCAAATTCAATTCTAATTCAAAACCACTTTATTAATCCCAGTGGGAAAATAAATGTTGGTGTAACTCAATAATTTTTCAGAGTTCTTGTAGATATTGATGCCTGTTGGAAGAAACATTCTTCTGCAGCAGTCTGTTAAGTGAAGTTTCACAAATTCCAAACATTTCCAAACAAATTCTGAATATTCTGCTATTAGAGCACAATATTCCAGTCCAGGTTTGAAGAGTCTAGGTGTTTTCGTTTTTAAACTAGGATCGATTAAAGATGGGAAAGGTTGTGAAAAATTAGATGGAATCGCCCTTTAGCCATTTCCCGAACCGGAAACCAACTTCAGCTTCGTCCTGACTCTTACGATACATAATTTTGTTTAATGAGTCGTAAATCGCTGTGTGAGTTGGACTAAAATCACAACACCTCCGCTCTGTTTAACGGTTAACTCGCCTTTGTTTACCCTCCTAATATGGCGGACACGCTCACATGTTAGCTAGGAGTCAAAGCGGCAGCTAGC
The DNA here is from genome assembly GCA_922788865.1 of Poeciliopsis turneri. Taxonomy (NCBI): domain Eukaryota; kingdom Metazoa; phylum Chordata; class Actinopteri; order Cyprinodontiformes; family Poeciliidae; genus Poeciliopsis; species Poeciliopsis turneri. The sequence goes on along the minus strand of CAKLNU010000637.1, from coordinate 87,407 downwards.
AAGTATTCGTTGTCTAATTTTGAGAGAAGACGGTTCTCTTACCAGCTAGCCCTGTTTTATTCTGTAGAAGAAGAGCCAATAGCCACACAGCGTCCAACAAATGTCCAATATTATCCTTTGTGAAAACTTTTGTTCGTTTCTCCAGCACGAAACTAGCTGCTTCTTAAGCCATCTCTAGTGGAAGCTAAGCCATGAGCGTTAGCTTCTCCGATAGCCAGGAGGCTAACTGGTGTCGCTCTGGGTGCCGGAGCAGCTCAAACAGACAAACACTGATATCAAAGTGAATCTGTTACCACAGCTTACAACGAGCCAAGATGTGGAGGAGGTTTTAAAAGAAGAGCAGGACGAAACCAAGTTTCTTCTTCTTCTGTATTATTTTTCTTCTTCTCTTGTTTCGACGGGTCCCAAGAAACCGAAGCTGCGTATTACCGACACCTGCTGGTTGGAGGACCGCTCAAAATGTTTTGCTCATTTACACCTTCATTATCAATTTTCAGATTTTTAATGAATTTTTCTAAACAACCTAATTAGACGTGGAATAATTTTACTTTCGGAATTTCTTTGTAGTAAATTTATTTAATTAAATGTTTCTCTATTTTATTTCTAAATTTCTCCAACATTTTATATCCAATGTATAAATATGTTCTTCTGTTTCAAGCAACAAAATGTAACCTGGATCCTCTGGATAAGGCCCAACTGCTTAAAGAATTACAAATGTAAACAATAGATATAAATTATGCAGAAAAACAAAAAGAAAATCATAAATTATATAATTGGCTCTGCTCAAATTGCCCAACTTCACCCAAAATCTCATTCAGATGTCTAATAACTTATACATAGTACTTATGGTGATTAAAGTTGATCCTAATAAATGTTGATCATCAAAAGAAAAATGATCTTAAAATACGTTTAAATGTTTAAATTGTCCACTCGGCTCTTACTATCAATTTTTAGAGTATTTCTCAGATCCCTCATCTAATTTAGTGTTAAAAGTGAAAAGGTCTTTACATGGGAGATTTTAACATGCTGACACTGAAAGTGATGACCAACATGTAGCCATTAATGCTACCTTATACCGAGTTGGCATGGCTGAAATTATTAACATACTTGAACCAAAAATGCAGTTAATTTAAAACCGAGACTTTTTGTTCACAAGCTTTGTTGTTCTAATGTCATTTTCTTTCTGTTAAGCCATTTGGAGGTCAATTCAGCATGTTTTTTTCTCCATTAGTTGGATTAATTCAAAGCAGTAGACCTATAATAAAACGTCTAGTATATGCAGGTATTTCTTTTTGTGTTTTTTATGTTTATGTTCTTTATTTAACCAGGAAGAAAAAAAGCCTGTGAGATTAAAGTCAAATTTACCAGAATCATGGGCTGTACAGCAGCAAAACAAGATGCAAATCAGAACATGTACATTTTCTTGCAATAAGAGGATCAACAGCCTGAAACACTGTAAATTATCAAAAATAATCATTTCCCTTTAACTTCTTTTAATTTTAAGGACATCCACTTGTTTAACATATTTAAGGAAACGCATTATTTATATTCAGAATTTATACAGAATAAATTGATATTTGCTGATATTGAGATTTAAATATGCAATGCAAACAAAGAGTCTTGAACTTTGAGGGATTCCATAAATCAAGCCCTTTATTTTGACCTGAATGAGTCAACAGTCATGGACATGAACAATAAATGGACTTGAGCTTTTTATTGCAAGTAATAACTATTTACCATGAAAATCTGAAAGTACAACAAAAAACTGAACTGCTCTAATTTAAACACATTTTTTAATGTTTAACATTCCCACTGTGAGTCAAATAAATGATGTTATAAAAACTTTACCATCTTTTCTAAGGTTTATTTTCACATACATGTGCAGTCAGTTTATATCTAGCAGTGAATAATTTACCACAGTGTTCACAGGAATACGACTTTTCTCCTGTATGTGTCCGGATGTGCATCGTCAGACTGTAGGGTTTGGAGAACTTCTCTCCACAGGTAACGCATGAGAAGCTCTGCTCTCTTCTGTGGCTCCTCAGGTGATCGTCCAGCAGAATGCTTTTGGAAAAAGACGCATCACAAACATTGCACGTAAACTGCTTGTTGCCTTTGTGGGTCCTCATGTGTTGGGCAACGTTAGCTCTGCTTATGAATAATTTACCACACAGGTCACATGCATAGGGTTTCTCGCCGGTGTGGGTCCTTCTATGACAGCCTAAATGAAATTTGCTATGAAAAGATCTAGGACACAGATCACACCGAAACGGCTTCTCTCCTGTGTGAGTCCTCCGGTGGCGGTCGAAGTTGATCTTGACCGTGAAAGCTTTATGACACAGGTCACACGGAAACGGCATTTCAAGCAGGTGAACCCTGCAATGCTCTCCTAAGCCATGTCTAGTGGCGTAGCTTTTTCCACAGGTGGAACATGAGAACGGCTTCTTCCCTGTGTGGAGTTTGCTATGACGATTGAGAGTCCGTTTGTTTCTAAAGGTTTTATTGCACAATCCGCAAGGCAACAGCTTCTCGTCTGTATGGACTATGACGTGTGTTTCTCTGTGTTTATTTAGGGTATTGCAGAATACGTAGCTTTTTCCGCAGATTGAACACGGGAATGGTTCCTCCCCTGTGTGGAGTCTGGTGTGATAAACCAAATTTTGCCTCTTGGTGAAAGATTTATCACACAATCCACATGGGAATGGCTTCACTCCAAGATGAGTTTTCATGTGTGCGCTTAAACTACATCTGTTGATGTAACTTTTTCCACAGGTCTTGCATGAGAACGGTCTCTCACCTGTATGGGTTCTCATGTGCCGAACCAAACCCACTGCTGTGCAGATTCTCATTAGTGTGGTTTCTCATGTGAATTTTATAGGCAGTTTTTCTGATGAAACTTTTTCCACATATTTTACAAGAACACATGTTTCTCTGGAGCTTTTTCAGTTTTGAACGGTTAACAATGTGGCTCTGATTGATTGTCAGCTTTTCATCTCCATCTTGTCCATCATTGCATCTGTCCTGGTTTTGGTTTTCAGCTTTACAGGAGTTTAAAGAGTAGATCTGGTCTTGGTTTGGGTCTGATTCAGTGCAGTATTTTTCCTCATAGAGAGGAGTTTCTCTGGAGGAATCCTGCTTCACTAAAAGCTGACCTTCATTCTGATGGCTGCAGAGTTCCTCCTCCTCTTGTTTAATCTGAACAGGTTCTTGTTCCTCTTTAATCTGTGGGGCTTCTGGTTCCTCCTTTGTCGCCATCATCTGTTCATTTGTATTTTGGAATATTTCATCAAAGCCAGCAGCCACCATGAAGGCGTCAGCTTCCTGCTTCACTACAGATTTCTCTTCATGAGAGATGCTGAGCTCAACTTGTTCTTCTTTGATGGGCTGACGTTCTGGTTCCTCCTTAATCTCTGTAATCTGCTGTGGATCTGGTTCCTCTTTCATCTCTACATCATTTGGTAAGCTGTGGTCATGAATAAAGCTGCTTTCTGGTTGAATGAGGAACTGACCACCAGCAACCACCCAAATATTAACGGACATGTTTGAGACCTGAAGATAGAACAAAACAAATTTAGTAATTTTGACAAAATGTATTTATATGCACTGTTTACCTTATAAAAACAAAAAACAAACTGATTTCAGGTGTTAGTAGGGGGCCAGTCCGTAATAATATGCCTCCTTCAGACCTAAGGGGTGGATGCTGGGCATCAATCTAATCAAACGAACTGGTCAGGATGTATTTTCTTGTATCCACTGAAATGAAGGCATTAAGGCCAAAGCTCTCCGTCCTGAAGCTGGACAGTCGTCTTCGGTGCTCAGCTCTGACTAAGATGCACCAATGGTTCCTTCCTATATTGTTGGATGAAGAAAGTCGTTTTAAAACATTCAAAGTGTAACCTGGTGAACTTTTAAAGAGTTATTGTATGTCCATAAAAATGTTTTGGAAGATATATTTAATCTGCGGCAAAAATAAGGACTATAAAACAATTAAGATTGCTAGAATTAGTTTCTGAAGTGAAACTTAAATGGCAGAATTAAATCAATATAAAAATGTGCTTACAAATTGGAGGAGTCAATATTATTTATGTTAATAGACATTCCTTTATGATTACTTGTTTTACAGCAAAACAATTTGGGATTTGTGAAACCTTGACAGTATTTGTGAAACTTCAATAAAATTCTAATTCAAAACCACTTTATTAATCCCAGTGGGAAAATAAATGTTGGTGTAACTCAATAATTTTTCAGAGTTCTTGTAGATATTGATGCCTGTTGGAAGAAACATTCTTCTGCAGCAGTCTGTTAAGTGAAGTTTCACAAATTCCAAACATTTCCAAACAAATTCTGAATATTCTGCTATTAGAGCACAATATTCCAGTCCAGGTTTGAAGAGTCTAGGTGTTTTCGTTTTTAAACTAGGATCGATTAAAAGATGGGAAAGGTTGTGAAAAATTAGATGGAATCGCCCTTTAGCCATTTCCCGAACCGGAAACCAACTTCAGGTTCGTCCTGACTCTTACGATACATAATTTTGTTTAATGAGTCGTAAATCGCTGTGTGAGTTGGACTAAAATCACAACACCTCCGCTCTGTTTAACGGTTAACTCGCCTTTGTTTACCCTCCTAATATGGCGGACACGCTCACATGTTAGCTAGGAGTCAAAGCGGCAGCTAGCAAGTATTTGTTGTCTAATTTTGAGAGAAGACGGTTCTCTTACCAGCTAGCCCTGTTTTATTCTGTAGAAGAAGAGCCAATAGCCACACAGCGTCCAACAAATGTCCAATATTATCCTTTGTGAAAACTTTTGTTCGTTTCTCCAGCACGAAACTAGCTGCTTCTTAAGCCATCTCTAGTGGAAGCTAAGCCATGAGCGTTAGCTTCTCCGATAGCCAGGAGGCTAACTGGTGTCGCTCTGGGTGCCGGAGCAGCTCAAACAGACAAACACTGATATCAAAGTGAATCTGTTACCACAGCTTACAACGAGCCAAGATGTGGAGGAGGTTTTAAAAGAAGAGCAGGACGAAACCAAGTTTCTTCTTCTTCTGTATTATTTTTCTTCTTCTCTTGTTTCGACGGGTCCCAAGAAACCGAAGCTGCGTATTACCGACACCTGCTGGTTGGAGGACCGCTCAAAATGTTTTGCTCATTTACACCTTCATTATCAATTTTCAGATTTTTAATGAATTTTTCTAAACAACCTAATTAGAATAATTTTACTTTCGGAATTTCTTTGTAGTAAATTTATTTAATTAAATGTTTCTCTATTTTATTTCTAAATTTCTCCAACATTTTATATCCAATGTATAAATATGTTCTTCTGTTTCAAGCAACAAAATGTAACCTGGATCCTCTGGATAAGGCCCAACTGCTTAAAGAATTACAAATGTAAACAATAGACATAAATTATGCAGAAAAACAAAAAGAAAATCATAAATTATATAATTGGCTCTGCTCAAATTGCCCAACTTCACCCAAAATCTCATTCAGATGTCTAATAACTTATACATAGTACTTATGGTGATTAAAGTTGATCCTAATAAATGTTGATCATCAAAAGAAAAATGATCTTAAAATACGTTTAAATGTTTAAATTGTCCACTCGGCTCTTACTATCAATTTTTAGAGTATTTCTCAGATCCCTCATCTAATTTAGTGTTAAAAGTGAAAAGGTCTTTACATGGGAGATTTTAACATGCTGACACTGAAAGTGATGACCAACATGTAGCCATTAATGCTACCTTATACCGAGTTGGCATGGCTGAAATTATTAACATACTTGAACCAAAAATGCAGTTAATTTAAAACCGAGACTTTTTTGTTCACAAGCTTTGTTGTTCTAATGTCATTTTCTTTCTGTTAAGCCATTTGGAGGTCAATTCAGCATGTTTTTTTCTCCATTAGTTGGATTAATTCAAAGCAGTAGACCTATAATAAAACGTCTAGTATATGCAGGTATTTCTTTTTGTGTTTTTTATGTTTATGTTCTTTATTTAACCAGGAAGAAAAAAAGCCTGTGAGATTAAAGTCAAATTTACCAGAATCATGGGCTGTACAGCAGCAAAACAAGATGCAAATCAGAACATGTACATTTTCTTGCAATAAGAGGATCAACAGCCTGAAACACTGTAAATTATCAAAAATAATCATTTCCCTTTAACTTCTTTTAATTTTAAGGACATCCACTTGTTTAACATATTTAAGGAAACGCATTATTTATATTCAGAATTTATACAGAATAAATTGATATTTGCTGATATTGAGATTTAAATATGCAATGCAAACAAAGAGTCTTGAACTTTGAGGGATTCCATAAATCAAGCCCTTTATTTTGACCTGAATGAGTCAACAGTCATGGACATGAACAATAAATGGACTTGAGCTTTTTATTGCAAGTAATAACTATTTACCATGAAAATCTGAAAGTACAACAAAAAACTGAACTGCTCTAATTTAAACACATTTTTTAATGTTTAACATTCCCACTGTGAGTCAAATAAATGATGTTATAAAAACTTTACCATCTTTTCTAAGGTTTATTTTCACATACATGTGCAGTCAGTTTATATCTAGCAGTGAATAATTTACCACAGTGTTCACAGGAATACGACTTTTCTCCTGTATGTGTCCGGATGTGCATCGTCAGACTGTAGGGTTTGGAGAACTTCTCTCCACAGGTAACGCATGAGAAGCTCTGCTCTCTTCTGTGGCTCCTCAGGTGATCGTCCAGCAGAATGCTTTTGGAAAAAGACGCATCACAAACATTGCACGTAAACTGCTTATTTGCCTTTGTGGGTCCTCATGTGTTAGGGCAACGTTAGCTCTGCTTATGAATAATTTACCACACAGGTCACATGCATAGGGGTTTCTCGCCGGTGTGGGTCCTTCTATGACAGCCTAAATGAAATTTGCTATGAAAAGATCTAGGACACAGATCACACCGAAACGGCTTCTCTCCTGTGTGAGTCCTCCGGTGGCGGTCGAAGTTGATCTTGACCGTGAAAGCTTTATGACACAGGTCACACGGAAACGGCATTTCAAGCAGGTGAACCCTGCAATGCTCTCCTAAGCCATGTCTAGTGGCGTAGCTTTTTCCACAGGTGGAACATGAGAACGGCTTCTTCCCTGTGTGGAGTTTGCTATGACGATTGAGAGTCCGTTTGTTTCTAAAGGTTTTATTGCACAATCCGCAAGGCAACAGCTTCTCGTCTGTATGGACTATGACGTGTGTTTCTCTGTGTTTATTTAGGGTTGTTCTGCGTACGTAGCTTTTTCCGCAGATTGAACACGGGAATGGTTCCTCCCCTGTGTGGAGTCTGGTGTGATAAACCAAATTTTGCCTCTTGGTGAAAGATTTATCACACAATCCACATGGGAATGGCTTCACTCCAAGATGAGTTTTCATGTGTGCGCTTAAACTACATCTGCTGATGTAACTTTTTCCACAGGTCTTGCATGAGAACGGTCTCTCACCTGTATGGGTTCTCATGTGCCGAACCAAACCACTGCTGTAGCTGAACGGCTTACTGCACACTTTACAGGTATGCAGATTCTCATTAGTGTGGTTTCTCATGTGAATTTTATAGGCAGTTTTTCTGATGAAACTTTTTCCACATATTTTACAAGAACACATGTTTCTCTGGAGCTTTTTCAGTTTTGAACGGTTAACAATGTGGCTCTGATTGATTGTCAGCTTTTCATCTCCATCTTGTCCATCATTGCATCTGTCCTGGTTTTGGTTTTCAGCTTTACAGGAGTTTAAAGAGTAGATCTGGTCTTGGTTTGGGTCTGATTCAGTGCAGTATTTTTCCTCATAGAGAGGAGTTTCTCTGGAGGAATCCTGCTTCACTAAAAGCTGACCTTCATTCTGATGGCTGCAGAGTTCCTCCTCCTCTTGTTTAATCTGAACAGGTTCTTGTTCCTCTTTAATCTGTGGGGCTTCTGGTTCCTCCTTTGTCGCCATCATCTGTTCATTTGTATTTTGGAATATTTCATCAAAGCCAGCAGCCACCATGAAGGCGTCAGCTTCCTGCTTCACTACAGATTTCTCTTCATGAGAGATGCTGAGCTCAACTTGTTCTTCTTTGATGGGCTGACGTTCTGGTTCCTCCTTAATCTCTGTAATCTGCTGTGGATCTGGTTCCTCTTTCATCTCTACATCATTTGGTAAGCTGTGGTCATGAATAAAGCTGCTTTCTGGTTGAATGAGGAACTGACCACCAGCAACCACCCAAATATTAACGGACATGTTTGAGACCTGAAGATAGAACAAAACAAATTTAGTAATTTTGACAAAATGTATTTATATGCACTGTTTACCTTATAAAAACAAAAACAAACTGATTTCAGGTGTTAGTAGGGGCCAGTCCGTAATAATATGCCTCCTTCAGACCTAAGGGGGTGGATGCTGGGCATCAATCTAATCAAACGAACTGGTCAGGATGTATTTTCTTGTATCCACTGAAATGAAGGCATTAAGGCCAAAGCTCTCCGTCCTGAAGCTGGACAGTCGTCTTCGGTGCTCAGCTCTGACTAAGATGCACCAAAGGTTCCTTCCTATATTGTTGGATGAAGAAAGTCGTTTTAAAACATTCAAAAGTGTAACCTGGTGAACTTTTAAAGAGTTATTGTATGTCCATATAAATGTTTTGGAAGATATATTTAATCTGCGGCAAAAATAAGGACTATAAAACAATTAAGATTGCTAGAATTAGTTTCTGGAGTGAAACTTAAATGGCAGAATTAAATCAATATAAAAATGTGCTTACAAATTGGAGGAGTCAATATTATTTATGTTAATAGATATTCCTTTATGATTACTTGTTTTACAGCAAAACAATTTGGGATTTGTGAAACCTTGACAGTATTTGTGAAACTTCAATAAAATTTATATTACTATTAACACTTTGTTTGTTTGTTTCTTTTTTCAAATTCAATTCTAATTCAAAACCACTTTATTAATCCCAGTGGGAAAATAAATGTTGGTGTAACTCAATAATTTTTCAGAGTTCTTGTAGATATTGATGCCTGTTGGAAGAAACATTCTTCTGCAGCAGTCTGTTAAGTGAAGTTTCACAAATTCCAAACATTTCCAAACAAATTCTGAATATTCTGCTATTAGAGCACAATATTCCAGTCCAGGTTTGAAGAGTCTAGGTGTTTTCGTTTTTAAACTAGGATCGATTAAAGATGGGAAAGGTTGTGAAAAATTAGATGGAATCGCCCTTTAGCCATTTCCCGAACCGGAAACCAACTTCAGGTTCGTCCTGACTCTTACGATACATAATTTTTGTTTAATGAGTCGTAAATCGCTGTGTGAGTTGGACTAAAATCACAACACCTCCGCTCTGTTTAACGGTTAACTCGCCTTTGTTTACCCTCCTAATATGGCGGACACGCTCACATGTTAGCTAGGAGTCAAAGCGGCAGCTAGCAAGTATTCGTTGTCTAATTTTGAGAGAAGACGGTTCTCTTACCAGCTAGCCCTGTTTTATTCTGTAGAAGAAGAGCCAATAGCCACACAGCGTCCAACAAATGTCCAATATTATCCTTTGTGAAAACTTTTGTTCGTTTCTCCAGCACGAAACTAGCTGCTTCTTAAGCCATCTCTAGTGGAAGCTAAGCCATGAGCGTTAGCTTCTCCGATAGCCAGGAGGCTAACTGGTGTCGCTCTGGGTGCCGGAGCAGCTCAAACAGACAAACACTGATATCAAAGTGAATCTGTTACCACAGCTTACAACGAGCCAAGATGTGGAGGAGGTTTTAAAAGAAGAGCAGGATGAAACCAAATTTCTTCTTCTTCTGTATTATTTTTCTTCTTCTCTTGTTTCGACGGGTCCCAAGAAACCGAAGCTGCGTATTACCGACACCTGCTGGTTGGAGGACCGCTCAAAATGTTTTGCTCATTTACACCTTCATTATCAATTTTCAGATTTTTAATGAATTTTTCTAAACAACCTAATTAGACGTGGAATAATTTTACTTTCGGAATTTCTTTGTAGTAAATTTATTTAATTAAATGTTTCTCTATTTTATTTCTAAATTTCTCCAACATTTTATATCCAATGTATAAATATGTTCTGTTTCAAGCAACAAAATGTAACCTGGATCCTCTGGATAAGGCCCAACTGCTTAAAGAATTACAAATGTAAACAATAGACATAAATTATGCAGAAAAACAAAAAGGAAATCATAAATTATATAACTGTGGCTCTGCTCAAATTGCCCAACTTCAAGAACACTTATGCCAGAATGCAGTTCTTCGACTTTAGTTCAGCATTTAACACTGTCTTTCCATCACAACTCATTGCCAAACTCACAGACCTCGGCATCAGTTCACTCATGTGCAACTGGTTGCTCGACTTCCTGACCAGTCGACCCCAACACGTCCGGCTGGACAATCACTTCTCATCCACCATCATCATAAACACCGCAGTGCCACAAGGCTGTGTGATGAGTCCCTTCCTCTACTCCCTCTTCACCCACGACTGCAGACCTGTCCATGGCTCTAATGCCATCATCAAGTTTGCTGATGACATCACGGTGATCGGCCTCATCAGAGACAACGATGAGGCCGCCTACAGGGAGGAGGTGGACCGTCTGGCTGAGTGGTGCGACAAGAACTACCTGCAGCTGAACACCGAGAAGACCAAGGAGCTCATCATGGACTTCAGGAGGAACGTTTTGCACCCGTGTGAATGATCATGTGATCAGCCAAGTACCTCTGCTGAATGAAACGTTTTCCACATATTTTACAAGAAGGCACCTTTTGGATTTTCTGTTGTTCTTTCTCAGTGCTCAGCTCTTCTTCTCCCTCTGATGTTGGAGATAAAGACCTTCCTCCCTGGGTTTGGTCTTCAGCATCAGGGAAGTTTGAAGAGTGAACCTGGTCTAAAGTCTGGTTCGCTGTGATCTATTTCATCATAAATAAGAATCTCTCTAATGGCCTCTTGATTCACTAAAAGTTTACCTCCATCCTGATCACTGTATAGTTCCTCCTCTTCCTGTTTAATCTCAACAGTTTCTAGTTCCTCCAGTTCGTCTTTAATCTGTTCTGGTTTTGTTTCCATGTTCTGCAGCTGTTCAGGTTTGCTCTGGAATGCGTCATCATAACCAGGACATACCATAAAGGTGTCGGCCTCCTGCTTGACTACAGATTTCATGTTACTAAAGTTGTCAAACTCAACATGTTCCTTTTTGATCCGTTGATATTCTGGTTAGGCCTGTCGCGATAAACGATAAGTCAATTAATCGCACGATAAATTAAAACTATCGACCTCATTTTAATTATCGGCTATATCGTTTCTTCCTGCCTTTTTCTCTTACTGTTGATGACACTGAATGAAAAAAGGCTCCACTCCGTTTCTCTCCACTTCCTCCCTTCCTTACTTCCTTAGTGTAATGCCCAGCGCGCTGCACCATCTGATGTCGCGGATTGTTGGCCTATTATCAAAACCTGAGAGACACATTAGCCCACAGAAATCCTCGGTATAACGGTTCGATCCAAACCATGTTGTGTCCAACAATGGACACAAAATAATAAGTCCAGTTCACTAACTTTGAAACCAGGCATTAATCAATTCCTTACTATAATCTACCTGCAATGCATGTAGCTAGTGTCAGTCTGACTGAATGAAAATCATTATAACTATCAGTGTTGTATAAAGTACTGAAATCTCGGAGTCAAGTAAAAGTATAGGTACCGCTCCAAAATGTGACTTTGGTAAAAGTAAAAGTCACTGACTGAAATGTTACTTGAGTTAAAGTATTAAAGTATCTGAAACGTCTTGTACTTAAGTATAGAAATACTGTAAAAATGGATGAACTCAAGTAATGTAATAAAAAGTATAAGTAAAAAGTAAAACAAGGCAAACGCAGTTTGAATGACATTTTTATATTTTTGGTAAACTTGTTAAATACCCTTAAAATAATGAACACAACCAAGTGCAGGCAAAATGAAACCTGCTAATAGATAAACCTGCAGCATCATTTAGTTAAGAAAATTAGGAGCTTTACCTAAACCACAAGGTTTAAATCATTAATAAGAGAAAAAAATAAATAAACTTGTAATCCAAAAAATACAATAATCCATGAAACAGCCAACACTCAGTACGTTCTGATGACGTCACCACATCACGCAACTCTGTCTCGGTGCGTCACGATCCGGAAACAATAAAGCTAATTGAAAATAAAGCCGGAAAATGTTTGAAAATGACAGATAAGGATTAATGTGAACTGAAGCGGGAACACCGCGTGTGACCCACGATGAACCGCGCCAGTTTAAACTGCAACAAAACCTAAGTTAGCGATTGTGTGTTTGTGTGTGTTTGCGTGTGTTTGTGTGTTTGTGTGTGTGTGTTTGTGTGTGTTTGTGTGTGTGTGTTTGTGTTAACGCGGTTCTTTAATTAGGTCGTAACTCGTGACGCTCCTCCGTCACAGTAACGAGTAACTAAACCACACATTGAAAATGTATCGCAGTAAAAGTATGCAATTAAGTTCGGAAATGTAGTGAAGTAAAAGTGAAAGTTATCAAAAATTTTCTTACTCGAGGAAAGTATGAGTACTCCAAAATATACTTAAATAAAGTAGTGAAGTATTTTTACTTCGTTACTGTACAACACTGATAACTATTTATGTCACGTTAACGAAGAACAGCTGAAAAGTTACCGGGTTTTCTGGTAGAAATTTCGCTCCAACTCCTCCCCTAGTTATTGATATTTTCTTTGCACGAACTGTTGAATAAACATTCATGTTGTTTCCGATGTCTGCTGGACTTCGGGTTGCACCGTGTCAGCTGTTCGGGATTCCCTCCGTGTTTCCCCTCAGAAAGCAGGAGGAGAATCCGCGCTTTCTGATTGGCTACCGGTCACATTCAACAGGCTGCGTCACTCTCCCAGTCTGGATAAATCCTTGATTTAGATCGGAGCGGCACAACGATCTACCGTAACACACAACACTAGTGACGATCTCAGAACGAAGAACGTTCTAAGATTGTAGTTCATGGGTAAAAAAATCCTGTAGTTTGAACTATTGCATCAGGCAGTCGGATGTCTCTCTATTTAAATCTAATGATTACTGAAGGCCAATATACTATACAGACTTCATAATCTGCACTCTTTTGGTTGAATGCAGTATTTATTTCCACTTTGGCTTTATGTTGTCTAGTTTTTTTTTTTTTATTTTGTGTATCAGTCCCAGTGTTAAGTGTCTTTTGAAAGTAAAGTGTATCTATCTTTGGCAGGAAATCGCATGTATTATTACGTAATTTCCATTAAATCAATATAGAAAGGTCTTCAAACAATATTATTGTTTATCACAATAATTTTTGAGACAATTTATCGCCCAGCAAAATCTGTTATGGTGACAGGCCTAATTCTGGTTCCTCCCTCATCTCTGTAATCGGCAGTAGATCTGGTTCCTCATGTTCCTTTTCCATCTCTACATCATTTGGTAAGTTGTGGTCATGAGTGGAGTTGCTTCCTGGTTGAATGAATAACTGATCACCAGAAACCACCCAAATGTTAACAGACATGATGCTGTTTGGGACCTGAAGGTAGAACAAAACAATATTGAAAATTAGGACAAAATGCTTTTACACAACAAACAGAGAAGATGAGGATCTAGAAATCACCACTTTGTCAGCAAAGAAATTCAGATTTTTCGCTGGCCTATTACAACTTTCTCCTTCATCATCCTCTTCATCTTTGTTGACCCAAACTCCCCTCTGTACAGAAAAGCCCAGATGACTGCATAATTTTACCATGCATGTATTTTTGTCTTTGTCTTTTGTTCAACTTGTTTAGAACAATAAATGCATAATATTTTATGATCCATGCAGTCGACCTCCAGCTGGCAGGTGTATTTTGGAGTTATAAAAATCTGCGTTTGTTTACCATAAGCCTTAAGGCGCTGTCAGCCATGGTAAAACTGCAGCACTTCATCTTTACTAACCGCTGATTCCCCTTTCAATATGGCGGCCATGCTGACGTGTTTTAAGACGTAGCAGGCAAAGCAGCTCCTGCCAAGCATTTGCAGTCACAGTTCGTGAAAACAGCTCTGTTACTGGACTGTCATGTTTCAGTATTTAGAAGAAATAATCGATCAGTTATGAAGTTTTATTAAAACACCATTTTCTGATCGGAAACTAGCTGCTGCAGCTCTGCTCAGAGCTAACTTTTCAGTTAGCTCGAGGCTAACCGTCCTATCAGGCTGTTAGAGCTGCTAAAAGAAAAAAACACATCACTGCGAAAGATTGTCTGCAAATACTATTAAAGCTCACAATGAGACAAAACGCGAACAACAATTTACATACAGCGAACGGAGCAGCAGACTCCCTTATTTTTCTTCTTCGGGTTTATTTAGTAGTTGACAAAAGAATTGTAAGTACAATACCACCTCTCACTGGACAGGATGTGTAAAAGCTGCATTCTGCCTCAATGTTTTTTAGACTTTGTAAACGCAATTTTTGTGTTACTTTAATAACACATTTTTTTTATTTTTTTAAACGGTCTTCATTTCTGTACTCAGAGTTTGGACAGATTTAGCCCCTCTTTCAAAACAGTTTCTGTCAATATGAGTTATCCACATATTATGCAGTACCTCTAAAAAATATTTATCCGTTTGGATGTTTTACCCATTTTATTACTTTACAAACCATGAGGAACCAAATTGGGCTTTTTGACAAAAAAAAAAGTAAAAAAAAAGAAAGAAAAAAGAGGAAGGAAAACTGATTTCTACAAAGTAATGACATGTTTTCAAAAATGAGACATCCAACAAGAGATTGAATCCATATTCACCCTCTTCAAGCCAGTATGTAGCAAATGCATGTTTGGCTGCAATACTGAACAGGTTCATAGGTGAGCAGTCAGGTAGTTTCTGACACTGAAAGATTTATCACACACTTTAGAAGAACACAGATCGTCTCCTTTATGTCAGAACTCCTGTGTGAGTTCTGACATAAAAAGCCAATTTATTGCTGGTTCTGAACGATTTCTCACACAGGAAAATGGCTTCTAACCTGGATAAATTTGGATGTGACTGGCTATGTAAGATTTATCAAAGATGTTGGTAGAGTCAGCAGAATTTTTCATTGTGTTTCCTGTGTGTGAAATAAAAAATATAAATCTATACTGAAACAAAGCAAACTAATCAAGGACATCTCCAAGACCCATCAGGAAATAATAATCCCATAAACTTTTCAGTTTCCAGTTAAAATGTCTTCATAATCCTCACAGGTTTAACTCAGATCTTTATTCGTCCACTAGAGGGGGGTGGAGTGCCAGAAAAATGATTATGTAAGTGAAAAATAATTAAACATGTCTGTTAAATTCTAAGAAAAAAACTAAAGTAATATACAGATGCAAGATCTATAATACGTCAATTCTTTACAACAAAACCAACCAGAAGTCTAAATTCCTCTCACTGCAGCAACATTTGTTGGGATTCTTTTTTTAGAAATGATTTGTGATAACAGAAATTTGGGAAAAATTGTATGGATCAGATATGTCAGTTCCAAGCATTTTTTTTATCTTTGAAAATTAAGATGACCACCAGATTAAAAAGGAAATTGGGGCAATTTTTATTTCAGTTTGCAGAATCATCCAGGTAAGAAGTTAACAAGCTAGACTCAATTTTTAACAACCTGGAGGGAAAAGGACCAGAGATGCACTAATGAGATTGTAATGCAGCAGCAGTGAGGCACTTTGAATTAGCTGTAAGTGGTTTTGTCATAGTTGCAAAATAAAATGCTCCTTTTGCTCATTTTTAGAAAATCCCCTGCATTAAATTTGAAACGTAAGCAGTTTCTCTCTGGGACTGAACGGCTCCTCACACATTTAAGATGGAGATAAATTGTGGCCATAAAGTTTGTTCAAAAGATTTTTTTATTTGAAAACATTTTTTGAAAATTAAACTGAAAGAAATTTGAACCTGAAAAGTTTGGATTTTTTAAAATTTTTTATGATTATTATTTTTGTGTTACCAAAATGTAATTTAAATTTACATAAAGTTGAGGTGGACTGGTGACCTGTCTAGTGTGAAACCATCTTACTGCTGGAGAAAGGCACCTGCACTCTCACGACCCCACAGGGAAAAAGCGTGTGTGATAATGGATATGTGAATAGTTGTTGCCTCTCTAACATGAACCCCACATCCGGCAGCAGAGCGGCACCGGGAGATGGATTTAGAAGCTATTCAACAGCTCAGACAGAATAAAAAGTTTTTATGTAATCTGCTAGTTATTTCAGGAAGAACTTCAACAAACTTAACAATTATACAGCTTCCCACCTGTGTGGGTTCTCATATGCTTAGCCATGCTGCTGCTGTCACTAGAAGCTTTACCACAAACATTACAGTAGTAGGGCTTCTCACCAGTATGAGTTCTCATGTGCTTAGCCAGATTGCTGCAGTCGCTAAAAGCTTTACCACAGGTTTTGCAGTGATACGGCTTCTCACCTGTGTGAGTTCTCATGTGATTGGTCAAAGGACTCCGGTTACTGAAGGATTTGCCACACACTTTACAAGAATAAGGCTTCTCACCTGTGTGACTTCTGATGTGATCATTTAAGTATGTTTTGTCACTGTAAGCTTTCCCACAAACTTCACAGGAGTAAGGTTTTTCTCCAGAATGAGTTCTCATGTGAACAGTCAAGTTACTTTGAAGCCTTTCCCACACACCAAACATGAGAAAGGCTTCTCTCCCGTGTGAGTTCTCATGTGGCTAGCCAAATGGCCACTGGCTCTGAAAGACTTCCCACATAATTGACAGGAATGGGGCTTTTCGCCAGTGTGGGTTCTCATGTGTACAATCAAGTTAGTTTTCTGTGTGAAACCTTTCCCACAGGTTAGACATGAGAAGGGTTTTTCACCCGAGTGGGTTCTTATGTGATCAGTCAGGTAGTTAGATTTAGTAAAACATTTACCACAAACTTCACAAGAAAAGTTTCTGTCTTGTACGATGTCGGTGTTTAGTTCTGGTTCACAGGAAGGCGTCACCATGAAGGTATCCGTTTCTTGTTTCACTCCTTGCTGGTCGTCTTCCTGGAAGGCACTGCCTTCAACTGGTTTCTTATCAATTTGTTCTGGTTCATTCTTTCTCCCCAACATCTGCTGGAGTTCTGGTTCACCGTGAAACGTTTCCTCACAAGTGGAAGTCAGAATACATTTGTCAGTTTCCTTCTTCACATCAACCTGCTCTTCATCCTGAATGATGCAGACTTCGATCTCTTCTTCTTTAATTAGTCGAGCTTCTGGTTCCTTCAGTTTCTCCTCCACCGCATCGCCTTCGTTACAGTCAAGAACGGAGTTGCTTGATTGGTTGATGAGAAAGTGATCGCCAACGACCTCCCATGTGATGACAGACATGATGCCGTGTAAAGCCTGCGCTAACAAGAGAGAATTAGGGCTTATTAAAGGGGTAAAGGTGTGAGATGTATTATTGTATGTTTTACTGTAAGCTCTACAATTTATTTTTTGTCTCGGTAGCACTTTGAGATTTCTTTGAAATATAAGGTGCGTTACAAATAAAATTAATTATTATTATTATTATAAAAACAAATCTATGAGATGTGAAGAAAGAAAATGTGGATATTCCACATATCTGATTTAACGCTCTGTCGCTGTTCTCATTCAGCGACAGTAAATAGGGTTGGGCAATATGGCTAAAAACACAATGATAAGCATTCATATCAGTTGATTTCGATAATTATTGGTTAGTTTTCTGTTTTAAATATCTGAACTACTGCCAAACTGAAGCCTGACCATTCCTCCTTTAATCACTGTTTACAGTCCAGGCTGTTTATTTTTCAGCACTCATGAGTTACCAGCAGGATGTTGCTAAGTAAAGAAAAGGTAAGTGAGTTAGTTGATTTCACCAGCCTTGCTATGCTAGCTGTGAGAGGTTGATCGGCTAAAGCAGGGGTCCCCAAAGTGGGTCCTCGAGAGCCGGCATCCTGCATGTTTTAGTTCTCTCTTGGTGGAAGTGACAACCTTTTCAGAATGTTGATGTTCTAGGCCTCCAACGAGCCATCATTTGATCCAGGTGCGTTAAATCAGGGAACGAACTAAAACAAGCAGGATGTCGGCCCTCCAGGACCCACTTTGGGGACCCATGGGCTAAAGCCTTTCCTCTGCCTACATCTCCCAGAATGCTGTGCGGTTTAATATCGGATTATTGTGACTAGTATATACTATCGTGCATGCTGCCCCTAGTGGTAGCTTCAGTCAATTCATCATAAATGAAAGGCTGTTGGTTTTAACAGATAACTGAACATTTGGACAGTTTTCATAAATGGTTGCTACACCTATATATTGTGCATATTAAACACATTTCTGTTAATATGCCATCAATAGCCAGAAGGTTATTTTCACTTGTATCCCTAGAGAGACGGTCAAAGTCCGGAAATGAATGAGAATAAACACTTATATTCCAAACATTTTATGTATTTTATGTAAAATGCAAACACTAAACTGTATTTGATCCTTTTCAAATTGCAGCGCCTCTATTCACTTTAATGCTTTACAGGCCCTCTTTCCTTTCCCAACATGGCGGAGACGTTGACGTGTCACAGCAGCTCGCAGCACAAGAAACTGTTAGCTGGGATTCAATGCAACAGATCGCCAAATATCGCTCTCTTACCGACTCTTGACGTGTTTGTTCGTCCGAGAAGGACTTGAGTAAATGTCCAATATTTTCAATGTGAAGTCTCCTTTTGTCGCATTTATCCTGAAAGGAAACGGTTAGCTTCTCTGTTAGCTCGGGGGCTAACAGGTCTTCTTCGGACTGCTGCTGCTGGTAAACCAGGACAACATCGGTGTTCAAGACAAACTAAGAAACACTATCAAAGCTTATAATGGTACATTAAACCATTAGAAGATGGAATAAAATAGCGAAATAGTGACGGAACTTATTCTTCATTTTCGTCCTCTTCTTGTTTTCGTACTTCTTCTGGTGTTTATTGTAAAAACAGCACCATCGTGCGCCACCTGATGGTAGGTTGCGTTGATTAGAACTTTCACAACGATAGGGTAGATGTTTATATATTCTTCTGGGTTTTTTTCCATTTTATAAAATTTTTCTTATTGGTTTGTTTGAAATACATTTATTCATTTGTGATATTAAATCAATCACGGAGTCCTTGGTATCTGACACCAAAATCAGCTTGGAAGCGCCAGGACTTGAGCTCTGTCCACTGCCCTTTCACTCTGCACTGCAGACCACAGTACCAGACCGTTAGCAGGCAACCCTCCTGGAGAGAGGCTTTTGGGTCAAAATGGGTAAAACGATTAATCTGTATTGTGTAATATCAACACTTTTTTAATGAGCTCATCCCTTTCACTCGCAGCCATTAATGTTTACCATGTTTTGATTTCTGTCGTTTCTGTTATACCATATACATCATTGCATTACTTGTAGGAAGTGAAAAAAGAGAGTTTTGAAAAACAGAAAATTGCAGAAAACTGGACTGAACAGATGAGTCTGAATCATGCAAGAAAAACCTCTTTGAAGTCATTTCCAAAAACATAAATAATGACCAACCACTTGACATCTTTCAAATTCAGTTCAAACCAATTAATTTATTTAGCCTCAATCACAACAAATGTTGTTTCGAGGAACTTTAGAAAAACGTCACTTTGTTTCAGTCACATATGTTATGATTTATAACTGACTGGAGACTAACTCAATTAATGATTAAAGGTCATTTAAAAAGTTTCTATTTTAAGAAATCCAGCAGATTGCCTCAGATTATTGACCTACAGCTTTCAATCCTCCTGGACGTAGTGACAACGTTGTGTCATCCATACAGCTGCCCCTCATACTGAGGAAGTATAAAGCAACAGTGGAGAGGAAAAACTCCCCTTAACAGGCAGAAACCTCCAGCAAAATGGGCGCTGTACCAGAAAAACATCAGCAACAGGACAGACAACAGTTAGTTGATGCATCAGTACCTCAGCTCACGCTCTCCTGAAGAAAGGAACTGCAGCCAATCAGAACCAGAAGTAGCTTCTACGGAGAGAAAAAAGCGGAGAAAGCAAAACGTTAACGGTAGAAATAACAGCAAATAGTACAATAGTAGAAGAAGAAAGCGAGGAAAATAAACACAGACAAGCAATTGAATGTTTTATGCCCAGGGAGAAACAGTTGAACACATGATAAGAAATATGATACCTTGAAAATATTTAAATGAGATATGTATATTAGGAGATTACGACATTACAAGTTCTTCAGTGTTCTTTGAATTAGATGTCAGAATCCAATGTCCACTCCTTACCAGCTGGTGGCACCAGTGGCGCACTTTTAAGTTGTTTGCTAAAGGCTAATAATTAGAAGAAGAAGCCGAAGCAACGCACGGTGAATGGGGCTACCTTTCAACCCCAAAAGCTAAAAGAAAGAAGATGAGGAAATAAAGTTTGAGTTCTTCGCTTTTTTAATAAAACAGCCATATCGCCTTCTTAGCTTTGTTGACATTTGAAACACGCCTTTAAGACATAGTTTCCTCTTGTTTTAGGAGCAACAGCTGCCTGATAGAGACGAGTTAGCCTCATGGCTAGCGGTCAAGCTAACACTATGAACAAGAAGCAAACAGTTTAGTTTTAGAGAAAAGGGGACAAAACCAACTGTTCACGGACATTACTGGAGGCTAACTGGCCTCCGCACTGCTAGCATCTCATTCTCCGAGGAACACGAACGAGATTTCTACGGTAAGAGAGCAATATTTGACGTGCTGGGACAGTAAATGTTAGCTAGCTTCTGGACGGAGACGTTGCCTTTCCGCCATATTGGGAGTGGAAACAGCGGGCAGTAAAAACAGAAAGAAACACAACAGTATACAAGAAACTAATTAAACAGTAACCAAACTCATACAATAATACACATTCAAATAGTTTTGAGAGCCTAGTTGTTGATGGAGTCTGGTATTAAATGTATATAACTCCACAGCTCCAAGGATGTGAAGCGAGGATTATAAACAAACTGAAAAGTTAATTTTGAATGTGCTTTTTAGGATACAGAAATCCAGTCAGTTAAAGCCACCTCACCTCATTGGTAGTTTCTCTGTATGAAATTAAGAAGCATACAGTCAATGTCAGGGTTTCTTCCAGTGTATTATTCGCCTGGCGGCCTGCCATGCTTTACTATATTATTATTATTTTTAAGAAATGTGATGCAGGTAAAACTACCACCTGAGAGATTCTGGGTAGAACAGATTTAGACTTCTTAAATTCCAAATGTAATTTTTTTTTATACAGTTTTAGTTTCATTACAGCTCTATGTTGTTTCTCAGCTAACTGTCTTCTTTTAAGTCTATATTTTGTCAGTTATTTAGTTATTAAATTAGCTGATGGTTATTTAGCTGAACATAATCAATCTGCTTTAATCGTTTCAGTCCTAAATCATAGAGCAGAGATTTAATCAGGCTTTTGAATCTGCAGCATTTAATCTTGAGCAAGCAACTCCAAATATTTCAGATTTACATAAAATCTTCTACTTAAAGTTCTGCTTCTTATCTCTGTTAGGTCTTCCACTCCACCATGTCCACTTTTACTTGGGAGGTTGTTGCTGATCGGTTTCTTGTTCACCAAGATATAAACTCCAGTCCAAACGCTCTAGAGATTAAAGTGGAACAGGAGGAACCGGAAGCTCAAGATGTCAAAGAAGAACAGGTTGAACTCTGCGTCTCTCCGGAGGAAGAGCTGCTTGTAATGAAACTGGAGACTGATTCCTTCACAGTGACCCCTGCTGGTGACGACATGATAAAGGAGGAACCTGAGCCTGTAATGGTTAAAGAGAACGAAGAGCAGCTTGTAGTGAAGCAGGAGACAGAGACCGTCACTGTGACTCCTTCCAGTAAACCAGAACCAAACCAAAACTTACTCCTCTCTGCAAGCATTTATGAAAACGAGCGCCAACTTCAACGAGGAAGCCATCAGAAAGATGCAAATGAAGGGAAAAAGCTGACATCGCAGAAGAAAAAATCGTTTTCCTGTGAGATATGCGGGGAAAGTTTCACTCAGCTTCGATACCTGACTGTTCATCTGAGGACTCACAAAGACGGGAAACCTTTCCAATGTGCCATTTGTGGAAAAGGTTTCACCAAGCAGAGCAACTTGACCGCCCACAGGACAATTCATACAGGGGAGAAACCCTTTCCCTGTGAACTGTGCGATAAATCTTTCAGGACCAACGGTCAGTGGGTCAGCCACACCAGAACTCACATAGGGGAGAAGACCTTTCCATGCCCGACTTGTGGGAAATGTTTCACCCATAAAAACACACTGAACAGGCACGTGCAGATTCACTCAAGTGGGAAATCTTTGTCATGTCTGACATGTGGAAAACTTTTTGCCAGAAAGACCACCTTGAATGTTCACGAGAGGAGTCATACAGGCGAGAAGCCGTATATCTGTAAAGTCTGCGGCAGTTCTTTCAATTATAGCTGGCATTTGTCTAATCATGAAATGATTCACACAGGCGAGAAGCCCTTCTCATGCGCGACCTGTGGAAAGAATTTCAGGGAGAAAGGAAGTTTGAAAACACACATCAGAGTTCATACAGGTGAAAGACCTTTCGTCTGTCGCGTTTGTGGAAAAGGTTTTGCTCAGAAGTATAATCTGACAGTTCACACGAGGACTCACACTGGAGAGAAGCCGTATTCTTGCAAAGCATGTGGTAAATGTTTCAGTGACAACAGTCATTTCAGGCAACACATTAGGTCTCAAAAAGATGAAAAGCATCTTGGGTGATAGGAAATCAATCCATCAAGCAATAATCTCGAGAAACCCAGCAGTGGGGCTCAAACGTTGACATTTTCACCATTCATGCTAAATTTTTACTGATGTTGAAATCTTAAAATGGGAAGTGTTAGGATTATATGATGGAAAAAAAGGGCCAGGCTAGGAAAAATAGATATTATGAGAATAAAGTCATAATTGCACAATGAAGTTACAACAATATGGGAACAGCCATAAGAGTAGAAGAATAGAGTGATTATATTCAGATTAATCATATTACCAGATTGAGGTTGTGTTTTAGGGGAATGAAGTAGGAAATGTTAGGAACCTAAATGTTACTGCTGATGGAACACAGCAGTAATTTTATTAGAATTCCTTCCTGAAAAGTAACTAAAATGATGAATGTCTTTTACTTTGATATCAGTATTATAAAAATGAAATACTTGATTTTTAAGCATTAAATTATTGTCAGTAGATTGAAGCATGTGACAGACTGGCGACCTGTCCGGGGTGACCCCGGGGTGACCCCGGGGTGACCCCGGAGAGGAGAGGCAGCAGACACTCCCGACCCCAATAAGGATAAAGATGAATGGATGATGGATGGATTGAAGCGGTTCTGCAAATGACTGAGTTTATTTCAGATAAAGAACCACATTGACTTGCTGAGTTGGTCATGTCAGATCTTTGCAGTCATTAAAACATTTTCCTGTAATATTTGATATCCTATTTGTTTAACAGATATGGTGACCTGATTCTTGTAATTTCAAACAAGAAAATCGGACCCTGAACTTTAAGAACTACTGAACTTCATTCTCAAAGAACGTTACCGCTCGTCATCTCAGAGTAAGGGGATTGTGTCTGGGCAGCGATAAATTAGTTTAAGATTCAGATATCGATTTATTTTATTGGTTTGATGTGTTTTCAAATTGCTAAATCCTATTTTTCTTCTTGAACATTCAATCATTTTATTGCTCGATTATTTTTTCTAATGGATGGTTTCAAAGCAGAATACAAAGTTTATTGTTCAGAGCTGGTTAAATGGAAAGAATAGGGATGCAACTAACAATTATTTTAAGAGTAAACTAACCTACTGATAATGTTTTTCCTTTTTTAGACTTTCCATCACTTTGTGACTGAAACTCACTTATGTTGCTTGTAAAAATGTTTTCACTCTAAAACTCTCACTGTTGTTCGAGTTTCCACACCATGACAGCACTTCTCTTTGCAAACAAAATAAAATGTGAATTTAAACTTTAACTGATTTCATTTTAAATAAAAAGTATATATTTACATCTGACAGACAGCAGTGAGCTGAATTATTTTCACAACTTGAAGACTGGAAATAACTTACAACTGATATTTGCTTTTAAACATATAATGATTAAATAAAAACTTTTTTCCCAAGCCATCTTCAAAACACTAGTTTCCCCCAAACAGTTAGTTATTCCTACATCAGTCCAGCGCATGCAGCTGTCCCAGTGCTGCATGTTTAAAAATCCACATTCATCTGTTTTGCTACTTCTACTTTGTTTAAATTGACTTATTAGCAAAAACAAGTAAATGAGTTGCTAATCTTTTGCTTAAACTTAACTCACCTGCAGAAACAGCTGCAGCTGCTTTCATGCCTTGCTGTCTGTTGTAAAGTCTGCATTTGTTTCCCTGATTGATTCCTCATCAGCTTTTAGTCTGATATTGTACTAAATCCCATCCTGATCTGTGACTTTGCTGCATTGTTGTTTTCTACTATTTTACTATTATAAATGAGTTTCTAAGTTTATTTTTTTCCTTTTTTTGTAGTTGTCAGGTTGCATGTTGATAACTGAGTTTGGCTCAACATTTTGACTGTAAGGTTAAACTATTGTGTTAATAAATTGTTATGCTTGGGAGAAAGTTTTGAGTTTATTCTGTGTGGGTGTCATGCGATGCATCAGGTGCAAAATGTTTCTCTGCATAACAAACAGAAACAGCTTCCTGGAAAACCACAACTAAACAAATGAAGAACCGAAGGACAGTAAATGCTTTTCCCAATAAAATGACCTTGTGTATGAAATAATCTAGAAATTCTGAATTTCAACAAAAGATATACATGTTTAGTTTGGATTTTGAAGTACTGGGGTTTTATGTTAATTTTTTTGAAGCAAAAATTATTGTGACATTATTGTGACACCAGGATGGTTCTGTAGCTGTGCAGAACCTCATTGGTCCTTTAGCAGAAATGCTCCTGTTCTTTTTTTGAACATTCTTTATTTAACAATATTGTGAATCCAACATATATGCATATGCACATTTATACATGGGCTTCCATAATACCACAAGAGAAAGACAGAAACAGACAGACAAAAAAAAAAAAAAAGGTCAGCAAACAGTTAAATCCATTTCGGTAATTTACATACCATACAAAAGGCCTCGTCACATGACGGGGAGGTGTACATATCCATTGTATTCCATTAAGAAAGAGAAATATACAAAGGGGGCTGACACATCTTTTTATAACCCATTGACATCTTTACCCGTGTGGCCATCCAAAGTGGGAAATAGCTGGGGTCCATACACTCAGAAACATGTCCATTTTTACATGCAGTTTTGCCGTTATCTTTTCCATTATATACACATTCTTCAATCTTTCTTTCCAATGTTGAAGGGTGGGAGGTATGGGCTTTAGCCAGAAAAGTTATCATTTTTCTTGCTACTAGTAACAGGATCTGTAAAAACTGGGCTTCCTTTTTATCTTCTCTTAAGGTCAAACCCAGTATATAATGCAGTGGGTTCAGTGGTAATGTAAACTTTAATATTTTTCTGATTTCTGTCTGAACCCCCTGCCAGAATGGAATCAGCACTGGGCAGTCCCAGAAAATGTGAGTGTGATCCCCAATCTGATTGCAGTTCCTCCAGCACAAATTTGTAGCATTTCTGTCATATCTTGAAATACTGAAAGGTGTTTTGAAGAATCTCATTTTTAATTTCCAGTCAAATTCCTTCCATCCTGGGCTGTGGGTGATCTTAAAACCTTTTACACAGATCTTCTCCCACTCCTCATCTTCAATAACAATATTCATTTCTAGTTCCCACTTTTGCTTTATGTCTGTAGAATTGTCAGAGAAATGCATCTGTAAATGTTTATATAAATTAGATACAATCTTCCTCTTATTATGGTCCACTACACATTTTATCAAAAATATTTCCACGGGCGATGTATTTTGTTTCAAGGTAGGCCATTCTTTGTGTGATAAAAGGTAATCCCTTAATTGTAAGTACTTATAGAAATCTTTTGAGCATAATCCATATTTATCTTGTAACTCTCCAAACGTCTTAAGAGTTTCTCCACTGAATAACTGATTGACTCTTATTAGCCCTTTCTGTGCCCATCTCTGAAACCCTGTATCTAGTTTGTTTGGAAAAAAGTCAATAATCTTGGCTATTTTTATTGTTAAAGGTGCTCCCAATTTCTTCCTCACCAGAGACCAAACTCTATATGTACAGTTAATCCACTCATTTTCAACGTTTAAATCCTTCCACTTTTTTCCCTCCATAAATGGAATGGCTTCAAGAGGTACCAGTGGGCATGCATTGTTCTCCAGAGTAATCCAGTTTGTCTCCTCATCCTGTACAAGCCACTCCACCACAACACAAAGTTGTGCTGCCCAGTACTACAGTTTCAGATTAGGTAGACCAAGGCCACCTTTTTCTCTTGGGCTTAACAATAATTTCTGTCTGATTCTTGGTTTCCTCCTTTGCCAAATAAAGTTATTAATAATTTTATCTAAAATTTTAAAAGTGGAGGCAGGTATCCAAACCGGGAGTGCCTGGAATAGGTACATTAATCATGGGAGCACATTCATTCTCACTGTTTCTATTCTGCCCAGAAGGGACAGAGGGAGAATCTCCCATCTAGCCAAGTCTGATTTGATTTGTGTGATTAATCTGCTATAGTTTCCATTAAATAGTTGCGAGGTTTGTGGTGTAATCATCACACCTAAATATTTGAATCCCCTCTTGGACCAGTTGAAAGTGACCTCTTTATCTAAACCAGTAGGCCATTTCCCCACCAACATCATAGCTTCTGACTTGGTTTCGTTAACTTTATAGCCTGAGATTTCTCGCCGAGAGCCAGCCGAAACGTCATCCTTTCTACAAGCCTTCATATTCTTCTTCTCTGTATTTTGACTAGAAGTCCGTCCTCTTGAGCCCTTTCCTTTTAATTTAATACTCATTTATCAATTTTCATTACTTTGTCGGCTATTTATTGTGGGTCTGGTGGAGCAGCAAAATTATGCGTCCGTCTTCTCCATTGCCTTCCCGGAAGTCCCGAAATGCTCCTGTTCTGAGGCTAAAAATGATTAAAACACACGTCTCCTTTCGTGGTGCAAAAGCTTCCTCTCCTCTTTCTTCATTGTCTGTTTTCTGTGCTCAACTAAATCATCAGGTTGTTTTCTGACTCCAGCTTTCAGAACAAGCAACTCAATAAATACATTTGAAACAGCAATGAGCAACTTACATATTTTAATTTGCATAAAAATATGCAAAATTATCCAAAAGTTTGAAGTGAAACATCATTGATCATTCTTACTCTATAATATGTATTCAAGTCAGAAAATTAATAGAAAAATACCTGAAAGTGATTTTAAAAACATTAGATCCCATCAAGCAGATTAACAAGCTATTTTTAATGCTTTTGGAGATAAAATGGGATGAAATTAATTTCTACCAAAATGTAAAGATCCTTTAAAAACACAGTTAAAGCAACTATTGCTGTTATTATTTTTGGTTCTTTAGTTCATGTTTCTTAGAAAGTGATGACTATGACTGTGGTGACCATTTCATTTCACCGTAAGTTGCATTATTCATGAATGTAGGGTATGTGAGGTGAACTTTAATGCACCACTGTGCAGCAGAGCATGTTGGGAAACCGCCTCACAGAGAAATCGCGATAATGTGGCTCCCTGCTGGGTTTGCTACCAACTATTCACAGGGGAAAAGCTCCGTGCTCTCCATCTAACGACTACTTTAAACGATATTCCATCCCAGGCTTCGGCAGTAGATCCAGCTTTCCTTCAACGCCGATTCCTTTCCGTTTTGTCAACAGTAGCAGCCTGTGGGAAGCCTGTTAGCCTCTGAGCTAACTGAGAAGCTAACTCCCCCAGGAGTTAGCTTCGTGTTTCACTGAAGCCAGAAACACGAACATTTCTTAAAAACAGAAAATAATGGACATTTATTGGATCCTGGGATGTTTAACGAGTTTCTCATTTAATTGGAAAACGAGTTTGATCGGTAAGAGGACCTTGTCTTTTCAACTATAGCAATACATGCTAGCTTTCCTATGTGCTACATTGGCGTAGCTGCAGCAACACGTCAGCTTGGCCGCCATCTTGGCAGAGGCAACTTCAGCCAAAGAAGTATTTAAGTGACCGGAGCTGCGGTTTTATTGGGACTAAAGGGAGTTTGTTTGCATTTTTAGTAAACTGTTATAAATCCCAAGCAAAATATATTACCTTGCTGTATATAGTTAAACACAAAGAAAAATAAATATTAACTTCTTAGTCCCTGAAGCTACAGCTATTTGAACAAAAATAATTTCATATTTGAGACTAAAGGAATAAAACAGACTTTTTAATCTGTTTTAATGATTAAAAAAACCAGATTAGATCTGGTTTTTTTTTTGTTTTGTTTGATGATTCAATCATCATTCTGGGTGACTGTTGATTGAATTTTCTTTTGTTGATGCTGCTATTGCTTTTTCATCATTACTGTGTTTTAAACACATCTCCTGGTCCACTTTTTGCAACATGAAATCATTATTACAAACTAAGTTCTTCTACATTTTAAATCAGCATCATGTCCCGAACTCTTCTTCTCCTGTTGGACCAAATCCTGTGATTTGGGCTGAAAACCAGAAGTGTTCCCTCCCCAAACAGAAAATAAACACTGTGCTTCATGGAATGGTTATAAAATGTTTCATTGCAAAATTAAGAGAATTGTTTTAAAAATGTGAGACTAAAGTCATAAGACTAGAATGAACTAATTCTTGGGAGGAAAAAAAGTAGTAATTGAAAAAGTTCTACATGATTTAGATCTGGATCACTGATTGAAGCTTTTCTTTGTTCTTTAAAATAATTTTTTCTTGTAATTTTACCACATTTCATGTTAATATTCCAAATTTATTCTGCTAATATTATGACTTTATTTTCACATTGTTTCAAATTTAATCTTGTAATTAAAAAAACAAATTCTTTACTCTGGCCCTGATTTGGGAAGTAGCGACGTTAAAAACTTGACATAAATAATCTGGTTTGATCTCATTTTAAAAGGTTTTCTCAATGAAACAAACATAAAAAGAAACTGAAATTTTGCAACTGAATACATCAGACTTTATTTTAAATTTTCAAAAGCTTTTAAATTACTTTAAATAATCTTTAAGCTTTGCTGTATAAATATTATCTAATATTTTTTAATATGTAATTTGTAGTTTTGATGTTTTCTGATCGATTTTTTAGCAATCTTAACGTTAAACATCTTCTATTTTTTCCTGCAGGCTGATCAAATGCATTTTCCGACAAGACCTCCAGTCTTTGGCTCGACGGACTAAATGTCAAGTAATGAAGGAGGAGCAGTCAGAACCAGAATCCCAGCCGATGGCGGCGATGAGCAGGGATCCAGAATCTCAGTCGATCAAAGAAGAAGCGGAAGAGTTTCGCCTTCATCAGGATGAAAAGAAGCTTTTAATTAAGCAGGAGATAGAAACGGTTTTGGTGACTTCTGTCCATGAGGACGTCGTCAACAATGTACTGCAACTGGAGCAGTTGAGGGAGCCTGGTAAGCAGGTTAAAGAGGAACCAGAATTGGAGCTGATTAAGGAGGAACAGGAGGACCAGGATGAAAAATGGCTTGTAGTGAAGCAAGAGATTAAAGAAGAGGGTCAACCTGAACCAAACAAAGCCCAACTTTTCTCTGTAACCCCCCCCTATGATGAGAACCATCAACAAGGAAGCAACCTGAAAACCTTGGAATCAAATGGAGATAAAGAGCCGAAGCCGAGAAAGAAGCGGTGTAAAAAGAACCTGCCTTCTTGTGAAACATGTGGCCAAATATTCACTCAACTTCGATACCTGACGGCTCACCTGAGGACTCACAAAGACGGGAAGCCTTTCCAGTGTGCGACCTGCGGAAAAGGTTTCAACAAGCAGAATAACTTGACCGTCCACATGAGAATTCACACTGGAGAGAAACCCTACCCTTGTGAACTGTGTGATAAATCCTTCAGAACCACCAGCCAGTGGGCCAGCCACACAAGAACCCACACAGGCGAGAAGCCCTGTTTTCTCCGACGCTACGACTTGAAGTCCACATGAGAACCCACACGGGCGAGAAGCCTTTCTCGTGCCATATTTGCGGGGAACGTTTCATCAGGAAGATCACCTTCAACTTTCACGTGAGAGCTCACACGAAGGGAAAGCCCTTTGCCTGCGAGGTCTGTGACTCGTCTTTCAACTACAGCTATGATCTGGCTCGTCACATGAGGATTCACACGGGCGAGAAGCCGTTCCCGTGCCTGACCTGTGGGAAAACCTTCAGGGAGCGAGGAAGTCTGAACGGACACATCCGAATTCACACGGGCGAGAAGCCCCATGTCTGCTTGGACTGTGGGAAAAGTTTTGCTCGAAAGCACAATTTGACTATTCACATGAGAACCCACACAGGCGAGAAGCCATATTCCTGCGATATATGTGGAAGGTTTTAACACTATACTGCTCAATCATGTCAGAACTCACTCAGGTGAAAAGTCTTTCTTATGTCCCTATTGTGGTAAAAGTTTCACCAAGAAATACACTTTGACTGTCCACATGAGGACTCACACAGGCGAGAAGCCGTTTTCCTGCGAGTCGTGTGGGGAGGCCTTCATTTCCAGAGGCAAACTGACTAAACATGTGTGTTAAATGAGCCTCTAGTGGGTTTTCCTTGCATTAGGAATGGATATCAAGCTTTGTTTACTCCAAAAAGAATAAAATATGATCCGTTATGACTGAACCTGTCTGGATTTGGAGTAACAGCACCACCTACTGGACAAGTAGTTTTATTGTTACTGTTCATTATTCAGGAATTGATTAGTTGAAGAAAAAAATCAGATTATGGAGAAATATCTGATTTTTCTCCAGACTTTTTCTTGTCTTCTGTTTTCTAAAAAGCAAAAATCTTATTAATGCTTAATAAATGTGTTTATATTTGTTTAAAATTAATAATAATTATCATTTTGGAATGACTGAGTGCACTTGTACAATGTAACAGTAAAAAAATACCTTTTTTGGACTTCAGTCAAATTCAAATCCCGGTTAAATTGACAATAAATTAAAAGTATTTTTCTCATTTTTATGAACAAAATAAAGGTACCAAAATTCACAAGCTGCGTTTTAGAGTTTGTGGTTGATATGTGAGGCTGTCCAGGTTACAGGTCTGCAGCTAAAGGTTCAGTTATATTCAAGTAGAATATCGGCTCCTCTGACAGAAGGAAAACATGAAAATAACCTTCAAGCAGATATTAAACATATTTTCATTAAGCCCACATTTATGTTTTTAAATTTTTTATTATTATTATTTTTGTTCTGATCTAATTTAAATGTTAAGTTTTTTTTAAACTTAAAATTTAAGTTTAATGTTAAGTTAAACTTCAGTAAGTGAAAAATTCTAACAGAAATAAAGGCTTTCAAGCATTTGAATATTTAATCTACTGTGTTTGACATGGTGTTCCTGAAATGAATGTATTTTTCTTTGATATTCTGATTTATTAAATTGGACTGTATTTTTTTATTCAACAGCTCAGAATGTAATAAATGTAATCTATATAAAGTGAACTTTAAATGTCAGTTCCTTTGGAGTCCATGCTGCTCTGAAACGTTCATTTTCTCCCACCGTTTGGTTTAATTACTCCAAATGAAACAGTAAAACCCTTTTCTTTAAAAACTTCGTTAGTCGGTAACTTCTGATAAGAAAATGTTTATGTAAATGTATTATTTTGAAGATGGACTTGTTTTTAATCATTAAACATACTTTATTTTTTTTCTGTTGTTTTATTACAAAACAGCATAAGTGTGACTAACATTAAATACCATCTGTTAATCCTTTCATTGGTGAATAATACAAATCATCTCACTGTAAATGTGGCTTGTTTCTGTTGGATCTGTAATCAGTTATGAGACTAACTGAAATATTTCATACACTAATATTAAATAATGTACAATACAAACCCCTATAACAACCTTGCAATTGTTTTGGACTCTGATCTTCTGACTCTTCTAACTCATTTTTGACCACTACTTTTTTTCTTCATTTTTTTGTATTAACCAATCACTCCTCCCTTATTTAACAAAATAATTTGGAAATTACATTTATGTATTGAGGCTAACTTTGCATATAACAATGGAAAAACAACCTTTATTTAAGGGCCACATAATTTTAATTTATAAACTTCTGACAGATCACTGAAAGGTGAGCGTTATGTAATAATGTTCTGCTGCTAATTGGTTTGTTATAGTGAATGTGAAGAAGACATGCCAAATTAAAGCTGAGAAAGATGATGAGTTGTTTCTTGTGTTTATGATACAATTGTTTTGAAAATGTACCAGCTATTTTTGCTTCTTTTCTGTGGAATATATAAATTAGCAAATTATTATTGATGGTTGAAAATGGTTTTTGTTTGAATACTAAATTATGTAACACAAGCATAAAATTGATGCTTATATAAGAGATCTTTTAATAAGGTTGATGGGACTACGGTGGGAATATTTATTGAAATCTTTTTGTCTAATAGTATTTTGTTATTGTCGATCCGGTACTGACCACAGGATGGCGGTATTGTTCCATCTCAGTCGGTTTATTAACCACAAGCAGAAACGCTAAATATAAGGTTGGTGCGGTTCTGCTCATCTTTGGAAGACGTTAAACATAATCACCTCTTATTTCAAGTGCGGACATAATTTCTAGTATTCCTTTAATACAGATTTATCTGTTTTATCGGCAACAGTAGCGTGAGAGAGGCTAGTTAGCATCCGCGCTAAGGGAGAAGCTAAGTGTTCGAGGAGAAGAAGCATTTTCCTTTTAAAAGCACAGGAGCTGAGAAAACTGCCGCATTTTCAGACACTGGATCGTTTCGAGGATTTTCCAGAGGGACAGAGACGAGTTTCGCCGGTAAGAAAGCCGTTATTGGCGAGCGGTGTCGAGCTAACTGCGGCCTGTCTGCGCTGCGGCAGCACGTCAGGCTGTCCGCCATATTGGGAAGGGAAGATGTGCCGCCATTAAAACGTTTTTATTTCACAAACATGTAAAGATTTGATCAATTGAAACATTATTTGTACATCAATTCTCTATTTTTCTAAATCTTTCATCATTTAACTTTGATTCAATATTTTGACCATAAAATTCAACAAATATATTCACAACACATACACATATAAGGCATATATTATAAAATATATGCAGGGATGGACAATAATTAGTTGCAGTTTCTTGAGCAAGTTTTCACAATATTGTTCTTGAATCAGTTGAATCAGCAGATGTTGGCTCCATTCAGCTTCCAGGTTGATACCAGCAGGAGATCAGCTCTTAAAGTATTACAGTTTAAATTTTAACAGTAACAGTTTTCAGTTCAAAACAAACAACAGTCACCAAAATCTCAGACCTCTAAGATCTAATCTCTCCACAGTATCAAATAATGAAACAAAAGACTGCTTGCTGCTGTAGAAACTGATGTGTTTGGTTGCTCAGTGATTTCTGCTCCCTGATTCCAGATCACTGCTGCGTTAGTGCAGTTACCTTTCCCTTGATGCAACAATATTCATATCAATTCAATTTCATTTAGGGTTAGACGATAATGCTTCTTTTTAAAAAGCTGTAAAGGCTTTACAGCTCTGTCAGCAGACAGAAGTGCTGCAGATCTCTAACATCCACCAGAACTTTTCCATCATTGTTGAGTTTAGGAGTAAAACTTTGCTTCAACAGCAGAAACACCAGAAACCTTTCTGGAGTTTCACTTTTATAAACTGTTAATGTTGGCTTTTAGTATTTCAACAAGACTTTAAGTACTAAACTTTCAGACCGTGGAAAAAAAGACAAAGCAACAGTTTTGTTTTATTATTTGCTTAATATTTTATTAAGCAAATAATATATTATTATATTAATGAAACCTATATTAATCAGAGTCTCTCAGAAGTAAACCTGGGTGATTTCAGTCTAATCAACATTTGGTGAGTGAAATATTAAGTTTGAGTATCGATCAATCAACCAGGTCTGGAGCTGGGCAGTAGTTACATTTATTAAGAAAACCTTTAGGAATAAATGAGTTTTGGGTTTGGAGTTACTGTCCACTACTGTTCACTCCTGGGTTCATGACGCGCACTGGGCCCAAAACCTCACAGAAGGAAAAATACTTGTATTGTATGTGGAGAAACGCTGGAAGGCTTTCAGTCTGATATACAAATGTACAGAAATCAACATGCAGGTGCTTTAAAAGCCATCTGTATAAGTTGTTTTATTAATGTTTTACAACATATTTTATGATTGTCCTTCACCTGATGTTAACTTAAAAACCCTCCAGTTCTCCTTTAACACCTTTTCACAAATCACCAGAGGGAAAAAATAAAAGTACAACAACATTGTCAAAGTTAATGTTTGACTAACTTTTATCTTTATTGGTTTTAAAGTCGGTCAAATTGTGTCACTTGGTTGAGTTAATGTTGACCATTTCCTCCGAACTTCACATTAAAGCTGACGCTCTTCTGTTTCAGGCCTTCCACCGCATCATGTCGACTTTGGAGCGACTCCAGTGTTGACCACAGCAGGAAGCCGAACCCCAGCCGATGACGGGGATAAAAGAAGAAACAGAACCTCAACCAGTGAAAGAGGAACACGTTGAGCTGTCCATCTTTAAGGATGAAGGAACATTTGCGGTGAAGCAGGAGGCCAGCAGCTTCCTAGTGAATCCTGCACAGCTCCAGCAGACGATGGAGACTAAAGAGGAACCAGAACCTGTAGAGGTTAAAGAGGAACTCTGCAGTGATCAGACTGAAGATCAGCTTGTAGTGAAGCAGGAGGCTGAAACCTCCATGGTGTCTCCTAGTTGTGAGCAAAAAGACAACAGTAAACCAAGCAAGAACCAACAGCAGCAAGGAAGCAACCAGAAAGACTCCGGATCAAGTGGAGAAAAAGATCTGAAGGCATATAGGAGACATCAGGACAGCAGAAATCACAGGGACGACGTGGACAAGTCAAAACCAAAGAGAGAAAGGAAAAAACTGCCTACTTGTGAAATGTGTGGGAAAAGTTTCACTCAGCTCAGGTACCTGACTGCTCACCTGAGAACTCACACAGGTGGGAAACCATTCAAATGTGCGACCTGTGGAAGAGGTTTCATTAAGCAGAATAACTTGACTAAACATGTCAGGATTCATACGGGTGAGAAACCATACCCCTGTGAATTCTGTGATAAATCCTTCAGAACCAGCAGTCAGTGGGATAGTCACACAAGAACCCACACAGGTGAGAAGCCCTTTTCCTGTCCCACTTGTGGAAAATGCTTCTATAGGCGCTTTGACATGACCATCCATGTGAGAACCCACACAGGGGAGAAGCCTTTTTATGTCAGATATGTGGAGAGCGATTCATCAGAAAGACCACCTTTAAAATCCACGTGAGAGCTCACACAGAGGAGAAGCCGTATGCCTGTAAGGTCTGCTGCTCGTCCTTCAGGCTTGGTTACGACCTGGCTCGTCACATGAGGATTCACACTGGCGAAAAGCCGTTCTCATGCCCGACCTGCGGGAAATGCTTCAGGGTAAGAGGCAGTTTAAATGAACACCTGAGAATTCACACGGGTGAGAAGCCTCATCCGTGTTTGACCTGTGGAAAAAGTTTCACCCGGAAGCGTAATCTGATGATTCACATGAGAACCCACACGGGCGAGAAGCCATTTTCTTGTGATGACTGCGGTAAATCCTTCTCTGACAACACTGTGCTGATCAATCACATCCGAACCCACACAGGCGAGAAGCCCTTCTCATGTCCTGTATGTGGAAAAAGTTTTGCTAAAAGATACACCCTGACGGTGCACATGAAGACGCACACACGTGAGAAACCGTTTTCCTGCCAGTCGTGTGGCGAGGCTTTCACATCAAGACGTAAACTGACTAAACATGTCTGCAGTTAATTCCTAGAACACCTGCAAACATTAGCATAAGGGATAAACCACTCGATCCTTTCCATGCTTGGAGTGGTACTGCTATCTGATCAATGCGGCAGAACATCTTCATCACCTCTTCATGACTAGAGCAGACGTTCTCCAGGACCTTCTTTGTCAGCTCCACCAGATTGAGTTTCTTAAAGGGAAACTTTTTCTCACAGAAAGAACGAATAGGACCTGAAGGCTTTCAGCTTCCTCCCAGTGCAGGAATCACAGGCCACATCTTCAGGTCCAGCATAGCGGTGGTCAGCAGGAGCAGCTTGGAGTCCAGTACTCTTCAGCTGCTCCACTAAAGCTGCTAGCATGGTGCTCTTCTGCAGGACAGGCCTTGGTGTGAAGGTCTGTCTGCACTGAGGGCAGTGGTAGATCTTCTTCTCCTCATTTTCATCCCAGTGGGTTTTAATACAGTTCATGCAGTAGCTGTGTCCACAGGGAATCGTCCACGGATCCTTCAGTAGATCCAGACAGATGAAACGAGAAAGTTTCTTGGTTCAGCTGACCTGCCTGCTGCACCATTTCTCCTCTCTGTCACACTGACTGTGTGAGTTTCATTTCCAGAGAACAGAAACTGGTTTGAGCTTTGATCCATCAATCACAGATCAATGCAGAGAAGCCGCAGCCAATCAGGTTTTACCCTCAGCAGATCTTGGCTGTGAGGCAAGATCTGAGAGCAGAAAGGAGAACGAGAGTTTGGATCCAGGAAGAGGAGGGCTGTAAAAGTCATGAAGTTTCTAGTTTAATCATCTTAACAACAAAACAACCGAGTCAACCAAACCTCAGCTCGTTAAACGCAATCTCTCCACACTATCAGAAAATAAAACAAAGCTCCATGATTGAGTTTAGGAATCAAACTCTGATTCATCAACAGAAAAACCAGAACATTGTCAGAGTTTCATATTTGTAAACTATCAATATTAACTTTTAGTGCTTCACAAAAACTTGAGATGATTTAGACGTTACAGTTTTTTCTGTTATCTGCTCAATATTGATCAGAGGGAGTAAAACTGTTGAGTCTAGAAAACATTTGTTCTGCAAAGCACTGAGTGTGAAATACCAGCTTCCATCTGTCAATCAGGTCCAGTGATGGGATCAAACTGCATCTACTACAGAAACTATTGGAGGAAAAAAACATCTAAAGTTTAGCATTTTTACAGCTTCCTGTGTTTTGGAATTAATGGTTGTGGCTAAAATATGAAATATTCCAATCTTTTGCCCAGTACGCTATTACATAAAATTAGTATTTTGTCTTTAAAACAAATAGTTAGCTTACCTTAGAGGAAAATTTAAATCAAATATCAAAATATTGGTATTGCATGATTATCATGGAGGAGGGAAGGAGAGACTGACGTCCACAAACAGTCAGCAGTGTTTGAATATAGACAGTTTATCTCTGCAGTCAGTGATAAACTGTTTATATATAGTGATAAAATAAATGTAACAATGAAACATTGTCGATTTCACGTGGTACATACTGAGATATTACATTGTAATAATCTATATTGTGATAGGTATTAAGTATACCTATTTATTATATATTTATAAAATAAATTATTTTATTATAATAGTTTATGCTTTAGTCTGATTTCATATTTATCCAAGATTATGATGATGTTTGAAATTATGTATTATTAAGACATTAAATGTCATGTAGACATATATTTATATGACCTACATTATTATTTATTATTATTATTATTATTATTGCAATAATTGTTACATTTGAACCCTGAACTATAATGTTGTGATGGAAGCACAGACACACACACACACACACACACACACACACACACACACGCACACACACACACACGCACGCGCGCGCACGCACACGCGCACACGCGCGCACGCGCGCACACACACACACACACGCACACCACACACACACACACACACACACACACACACACACACACACACACACACACACACACATTCTCTCACAGTCATAATAACTTTGTTTTTCTTCAGATAGTCTTGAATATAAATTGAATCTCTAGGAATTTGTTGCTTTTCTTTGTTTCTTCGTTTAACTGCTGATTAAATTGACCCTGTCGTTCAGAGGCTTCTCTTTTTCTCGTCCTCCTGGTTGGTAAACTTTGATTTGGTCCCAGGCTCCATTGTTTCTTTTACTTTTAGATCCTGAATCTGTCTCAGGTAATGTTTCCGAATCTCCTGCAGCTCTTCAACCGTGTTTTCAGCCTTGCTGTAATCGCGGAGCAGCTCAGTTTGACGGGACAGATCGTCTTTCAGGACGTGAAGATGTTTTTCTAGCTTTGTGTTAAGTTTTTTCAGCCTTTCTTTCTCTTGTTTTGCACTCTTGTTGATATATTTCAAGACAGGCTTATCAATTAACTGTTGTTCAATACTATAAAGCTCTTGCAAACATTCAGTCGTCTTTCTTTTTACTTTTTCCACTGTTTTACCTTTTTCTCTGATTTTGTCCTTCCAAGCCCAGCAGTAATCCTCCTGATTCTTCATCTCTTTCACAACATTGTCTTTAACCTTCATCAAGGTTTCCACTGAATTCTTAGTCTGTCTGTGATTATGATACAGTCCATTTTGATATGAAAGTTTGTCTTTCAGTACTTTAAGGTTTTTTAGCAGCGCTGTGTTTAGTTTTATGAGCCTTTCTTGCTCCATTCTGGAGGCTTTGCACTGAGATTCTAACATCTCTTTCTGGATTAATTCCTGCTTCATCCTTTTTGTCATCTCTAAATGTTCAAATGCCTTTCTCTCTAAATTTATCCGTTTTTTTTCTTCTGCTTCCCAGACATCTAACTCCAAATGTAATTTCTCATGCTGTTTTTCACAAGCTTTGCTCAACTTCACCTCGGCTTTCGTCAAAGTTTTGCAATCTCGTTTCTGGGACTGGCGGTCCTTGACGTTCTGAAGCTTTTCGTTCATTTCGATGAGTTCTTGGACCGCCGCCTTATTCGTTTTCCTCATTTCTTCAGGATCGAAGGAAGCAGATTCCTCCCTTTTCCTGAAAAAGTTCAACATTCTGAGATTTTTTTGTTTGAAAAGGAAAACTTCAGAGCAAAACAAAACGCAGATCAGAAAGATGAGAAATTGCAGGCAGAATACAGAGAATCAGAATATCAAAGGCATCTGTGACGTCATTGATGACATCATGTGTGCTGAAGCTGCATTAAAATATTAGTGAGCAATAAGCCAGACATCTAAATGACTTTGTGTTGAATTGGGAGGAAAAGCAATGATTAAAGTGAGGGATGTGGAGGGAAAGAAAATGTTCCTCAGCTGGTTTCCTCGAAGGCGACAAAGAAAAGGAAAGACAAAATTTGACCTTTTATGCTCTGGGTGTAAATATTTCCCCGTAGCACGATCAATTAAAGTATTGACGGAAAATACAGCTGAAGTTACCATTTAGCCTCTGAGCTAACCCAGAAGCTAACTCTCCGAGGTCAAACGCCAGTGATTTGAAACACTACAGTGGACATTTTGGACTTTTTCAAGACATTTTTCTAGTGAAAATGGGTCTTTAACATTTCCACTGACTGAGCTGCATAAACACGTCAGCGCGTCCGCCATCTTTGATCATCAATGGCAGCAAATCAAGTGAAATGAGCAGAAAAGCTGCTGGAATTACTGGAATAATTTATTTATTTATTTATAAATAAATAAATTATTCAAATCATCTATACAAATTTACATTTTTTCTCCTAAAACCTAAATCAGAATAAAAGTATATTTACAGAACAATTACATCTCAACATGTTTGTTAGCAAATCCTCTATTTCCATGTTTCTGACCCAGTTACAAAGTTTTGAGATCGATTCCATTGCCATGAACATGTTTGAATTCAATTATATTCTAGTTTAAAGGCAAACATTTCTAAAATGTATGTCATAACATACCAGGCTCTCACTTGTGTTCTGTTTGTTTTTGAGCTCAACTAAATCCAACACAATGTTTTATAGTGTAGATGAAAACCCTGGGATGAAGTGTGTGTCCAGGATTCCTCGTCTGAAGATGAGGATCGTTTTCCGGCTCACAATGATGAAGATTTGGATTTTGAAGGGCGTCAGCCTGAGAGGTAAGATGGGTTTTTCACACGGCGCTTCATGGTTTCTCTCAATAAATGTATTTCAAAGCCACACTGTGAAATCTAATCAAACTCCAAACACAATCACTGATTTTCTGTCATGTCTTACTTTCTCAGCGGTCAGCATCGCCGAGCCGCCGCCGCCTAACAGCAGCTGCTTCTCTTATAACAAACTTGGTACAAGGCTGGATTCATTTTAACATCTTGGACAAGTAAGCTTTGACTTTTTAACTTTTTTAATAATTCTTGGCTAATGGC
Source organism: Poeciliopsis turneri (assembly GCA_922788865.1). Taxonomy (NCBI): domain Eukaryota; kingdom Metazoa; phylum Chordata; class Actinopteri; order Cyprinodontiformes; family Poeciliidae; genus Poeciliopsis; species Poeciliopsis turneri. Next base: position 47,141 of record CAKLNU010000637.1, on the reverse strand, counting down.
AACCAATCAATCTTTTGTTGAACTCTTCAGAGCTTTTACTGCTACCAAAGAAAAACCTCTTATTCAGCCCTGATTGTTTTTTATTGAAGAGGCACAGCAAATAGTTTAATTTAGCAGCTTTATTGTGGTAAATTAAGAAATTTGTCTCGAGGATTTTAGGCAATCGGTACGCTTGAATATGAAGTCTCAGTCGTTGGCAGACAGCAGGCTCATGCAGTGAACACAGCCCGAGTGTGAAAACCTTAAGATTGTTTTAAGTTTTGTTCCAAGTAAAATAAAGTAACAACAGACAGGCCATACTCCTCCACAATTGTTGAATAATGGGATGATTTCATTCTATTTGACAATAAATATTCTTCTTTTATGCTTAGTGAAGACAAAGGTGATGACAGAGACGATGAGCCACCGAGAAGAGTCCTGATCTCTGCCTCATGAGCCTGAGACGTACGTCATCTCTTTCCTTTTGGAAAATGACTCATCTTTCAATGTTGTCTTTCTTTAACAATCATCCATCCATTTTCCGTCACCCTTCTCCCTAACGGGGTCGGGAGTTGCTGGTTCCTCTCCAGCTGTGTTCCGGGCGAGAGGCGGGGTCACCTGGACAGGTCGCCAGTCTGTCGCAGGGCAACACAGAGAGACAAACAGGACAAACAACCACACACACACTCACACACACTCACACCTAGGGAGAATTTGGGAAGGCCAATTAACCTGACAGTCATGTTTTTGGACTGTGGGAGGAAGCCAGAGAACCCGGAGAGAACCCAGCATGCACAGGGAGAACATGCAAACTCCGTGCAGAAAGACCCCGGGCCGGGAATCGAACCCAGGACCCTTCTTGCTGCAAGGCAACAGCGCTACCCACTGCGCCACTGTGCAGCAATCAGTCATATTTAATTCATCTCTAAGGAGGAACCCCAACAGAAGAGAAGAAGAAAACCCAAAAAGGCTGCTGGTGAGGGTCCGACAGCTTGGCATGGCAACGATGAGGAGGACGATTATCAACACCACTTCAATTTTACCCCAACAAGAAAACCAGGCCCCACCGGAGACCCGGAAACATCCCGGACCCGGAAACATCCCGGACCCGGAAACATCCCGGACCCGGAAACATCCCGGACCCATCTCTCTCTGTTTTGTTTTTCGGTGCTTCTGTGATACAAACACTCATTGATCATACAAATGCTAACGCCACCAAACTAAAGGAGGCAGTCCATTCGTTTGAATGGACGGCTCTTACAGAAAAAGACTTCTATGTTTTCTATGTTTCCTATGTTTTCCTGGCTTTTATTGTTTTCACAGGCCTTGTAACTGTGCGTCAGAGGTCAGACTACTGGAAGCTGTAAAACTTCAGATTCCCTTCTAGGACCATGTTGCAGTCTATTCTCTGGTCGCTGTACATTAGCAACCCAAAGGACGATGAAGAGAAGGAGAAGAAGAAAGGCAAACCCCTCTACAACCAGATTATCACGGCCTGTCAGGCGAATTTCCATCGGCTGCTGTGGCACCATCAGCAAAGACCTCGATGGATTTCCACGTACAGACAAGAATGATTTTTACCAGAGAGGACGAAGAGGGGCGATTTGGAAAGACAACCTGTTTCTGAAGTGGATGGAATTTAAAAAACCTTCAAAACAGAAGAAAAAAGGAGTTCCTTTAAAACAAGGCTGGTTAAATTGCCTTCAATTAATATTAACTGGGAAAAAATGTTTAATCTGAATTTAAATCATGTTGGACTTGAGAAAGGCTTCTTGAAGTTTAATCTCTAATCAAACAGCAAAGGTACATTTTAAATGTTTTAAAGTCTCGTTGACAGTCTGACTGAAGTGTTTCAGGACTGCCAAGAGTCCTCTGCATTGGAAATCAGAATAAAATTAAATGCAAAACTTCTGTAGAAAAACAAACGTTCATGTTTGAAGGCGGAACCTTAAGCACAGTTCCCGTTTCTGGTGTAAGTCTTCGTGTGAGACATCCGGCGGAAGTAAACAACAGGGCGCTAGCAGCGTTAGCTTCCAGGCTTCCTGCAGTTTATCGCTGTTTATGAGGCGGTTTCTGCTGCGTGAGCGGAATCTTCCAGTATTTTGCGTGATTAATCTCCGGTTCAGCATCAGGCGGGTTCCTGATACCAGCAGGAAAACCCAAATCATCTCAACCTGCAGGTACGCGAACTGCCCGGTTCTGAATGAACAACACAGGAAAGCAAAGAATATGATGAAACTAGCTGAGGTAACAAGATGAGTCAGTTAATTAATCAATTTGGTGTCGTTAGTCGACATATTCGACAAGTTCATATTTTTACATAGGAGAGAAATGTGGAGAAAATTTCGGCAGTTCAGCAACTTTTAAAACAGAAGCTGCCGAACTGAAGGTTTCCAATGAATATTTAGCTTTTTGTTGAGATTCAAATAAACTCATATGTTGCTGTGACTGGAGATCAACTTGAGACGGAGCTTAAAACTCCACATCTGGAAGCTTCTTTGCCCCGCAAGAACGTAACGTCTTTAGGTCCGCCATCTTGGGCGTGGCATACTGTCCTGAGGAATCCAAAATTAATCTGCCATTTTTCACAAATAGTTTTCATAACTACGATGTGATTGCTGAATCAGATTGTAAATTAATAACACATTTCCTAAGTAAATCATGACGCATAAAGAGAGTCCAAACAGTGTTTTGCAGTTGCTCTGCAAAGTTGTAAAAGTGTGGGGTGTGCGAGTTGACAGGATTATGTTCCAAGTCTGCCTCGAAAAGTCTGCAGTTAAATTATAAAATATTTTTCACACGTCACATTTTAATTCAACAAATTTAGGAATATAACCTAAAATGAAACCATAATTATGAATCATGATTTCACAATTAGAAAAACATAATTGTGTATTGAATTACACTTATTCTTCGGTCACAGAATTCAAGAGTTTATTTTATCATCTCGTGTTTTTCTTGTCCTGCCATTTTGTTTTGCTGTTTCTGCTGCTTCGTGTGGTATTTGCTGGTTGTGATTAGTTCTTTTTAATCCCACATTGTCTTGGTTGAAAAAGACAACTAAACACAACACAGTTTTGTGTTGTAAAAAAAAAGACAAATGTTCTTCATTAAACAGTTACTAATTTTCTGTTTTTGACTTCCTCAGGTCTTCCACAGCATCATGTCAGTTATTACTTGGGAGGTTGATGCTGATCACATTCTCATTAGCAAACAGAGGTCAAGTTCTCTGCTTGACCATGATTTACCAAACGGTGTGGAAATAAAAGAGGAACCAGAAGCCCAGGCGACTGAGACAGAAGATCCAGAACCTCAAGTGATCAAAGAAGAACAGATTGAGTTGTGCATCTTTCAGGATGAAGGGCAGGTTTTAGTGAAGCAAGAGGCTGAAACCTCCACCTCCATTGAGAATCCTGCTTATGGGGAAGCATTTCAGAACGGACCAGAGCAGCAGCAGATGATGGAGACGAAGGAGGAACCAGAGCCTGTACAGATCAAACAGGAACAGGAGGACTTCTGTGGTAATCAGGAAGAAGAACAACCAAATGTTTTTGAGTTTTGTGGTAATTCTTTAATGCAGCATAATGAGTTGGTTAATCACATGATACCTCAAGCAGATGACAAACCTTTCTCCTGCCTGACTTGTGGGAGAGGTTTCAACAAGCAGTACAACTTGACCGTCCACATGAGAACTCACACAGGTGAGAAGCCATACCCTTGTGAACTGTGTGATAAATCTTTCAGGAGGAGCAATGATTTGGCCCGTCACATCAGAACTCACACAGGCGAGACACCGTATTCCTGTCAATTTTGTGGTAAATCCTTTAACGACAATAGTCACCATTCACCTGAGAACACACACAGGTGAGAAGCCCTACTCCTGTGAAGTGTGCGGTAAATCTTTGACTGATAGCAGTCATTTGATCAAACATATGAGAACTCATACTCCCTTTCCCATGCCTGACATGTGGAAAAGGTTTCACTGCTCAATCTGACCTAACAGTCCACATGAGAACCCACACCGGTGAGAAACCCTTCACCTGTCTGATCTGTGGTAAAGGTTTTATCCAGAAAACTACCCTGAGTTATCACATGAGGACCCACACAGGTGAGAAGCCTTTTCCATGTGACCTGTGTGATAAATCTTTTATTCAAAGCAGTGATCTGGCCCGCCACCTCAGAACACACACAGGGGAGAAACCATATTCTTGTGACTTGTGTGACAAAGGTTTCACCAAGCAGAATAATTTGACTGTTCACATGAGGATTCATACAGGTGAGAAGCCGTATTCCTGTGAAGCATGTGGTGAATCCTTCACTGTCAAATTTAGTTTGACTAAACACAAATGTAAAAATGCCAACCAGGAAGTTCTGCGATAGCAGAGCTGCTCTCACCTGAGTGAAGTTGCCCCCTCACCTTCTTCAAGTTGGACTAAATTGGTGTCAAACAAAATTTTTTGCTGCACAAACATTTGACACAGCGATTTTGTTTGATTTCATAAAAGGGGGGGGGGGGCTGGTTGACCTTTTGTCCTTTAACATTTCATTAATATCTTCAAAGCCAAAGCAACACAAACAAAAAAATTTGCTGCCCAAACGTAGCACAAACACATGACACCAATTTTGTGTGATTTGATGAAGGTGGAGAGCAAATGTCACTCCGGTGTTGCTCTCTGATTCATAAACTCGTCAGGTTTATTGGTGTAGCACATTTCTGAAACAAGGCAGATCAAAATGATTTACATGGTTAAAACATAACACAATAGTCAATTTTGAAACATGCAGCAAACTACATTGTTTCAAATCCCATCATAAAAATCACACATAATCATCATCAAATATATTAATACAGGGGGTTGAAGTCAACCCTCCTCTGTTGGTCACAGGCAGGAAACCACTGCCTCTACTGGTGATCTCTGATTGGCCAGATGGGTTTCAATGGATGTTATGATAGGAATGTTTATAAATCTCATCAGAATTCATAACAGGTATATTCATGTTTTTATTTTGCTTGGTTTCCCCATCACTTTATTACTGATTGCTGTATTTTATATCTGAGGATTATTTTGTAACTTGCATGTCATGTAAAGCAACTTTTAAAAATGTTATTTCAAAAAGCTCACGGTTTTATGTGTTGATACAACATGAATGAAGCGTTAAAATAAGGGTTTTTATTATTGATTTGTCTTTCCTGAGTGTTAGAGGTGTCCTGCTTCAGATGATTAAAATATGTTGTGTGTGGATGATTAAACTATTTACATTCATTCTTTTTAATTGGTATTTTGTATTTTTTTTTTTTGTCTTTTCACCGACTTGTATATAATCCCCATCTCACAATCTGTACCCATTACTTTGATAAATGTTGAGTGTGAATAAGTTTACCTAAAACAGACCACAAGTAGTAAAAAAAATAGCAAAAACTAGTAATTCAAGTCAGAGTATTTTGTGTAGTGGTAATTCACAGCAAATATCTCACAAGGCACTTTATAAAAAGTAATTTCAATAAACACAAACACTGAGTTTGTTGGGATCAGAGAAGCAAGAGAAGGTTTTAAAAACTAAAAACCAAACAGTGTTAAAATATATAAAAGTATATTATACAGAATATTACAGGTCTTCCATATTCCATATTGGCATGTAAGCCAGGAGAGCTTGTTAATGAAACGTGGACAGTTTAATGGATTTTTAAAAAATATTCTAATTTTAATAAGAATCTAAGTTCACCCACTGGATTAAAATACGATTGGAGAAAGTCTTCCAAAATATATAATTATGATAATTTGGTTAACTGTTTAATTTTAATAAAATTGTTCAACATTTTGAAACTTATAACATCGAAGCCATTAAACATTTTATCATGAAAAATAAACATGAAATCGGAAACCAGGTTCGGTCTCGTGCTGGGGGCGGAACTTAAGGTGCGCTCTTGTTCCTGGTGTGCAACTCCGCGTCGGACAATCACAGGAAGTAACAGAAGGCTAGTAGCATTAGCTTCCAGGGTTTGTCCTATTTGTCGTCGGTCAGAAAGCGCTGTCTGCGGTGTAAGCTGGATGTTTCAGTAACAGTTTCTTCAGTTCTTCATCAGAGAGCGAAATATTCAACATCTTAGGAGGAAGAGATCCATCATCAGCTCAGTCTGCTGGTACCAGCTGGAAAACCCAAATCAGCTCGGAACCTCCGGGTATGTAAACTGTATGGCTCTGAATGAACTGACACTGGAATACAGAGAATAAGTTCAGGGAACTAGTTGATACCGCGGATGATTATATGGTTGCGATGGCTGATGCCAGGGCAGCCCGTCCTGTTTAGGTCAACGGAACCTTGATATACAAGGTACATTTATGAAACATTTAATTTACCTCGTTTAAATATTTGCAATAGTTTTGTTTCAGATAAGCATTCAGGCCTACATTTGTTTACTGAAACTGTTTTATTGTGACACACTGGATTGTCTGTGAGCATTAAAACATGTATTCCAATCAGATTTAAATCTGGGCTTTGACTAGGCCGCTTCCAAATCTAGATTTTGTTTTGCTCAAGCAGATGTTCTCCTTCAGGATCTTCTGAAAGATACCAGAATTATAGTTGCATTTATTAACCCAAAATGTATGTAATTGTGGTGTGAGTAAAAAAATTATAAAAGTGAACATTTACTGTTTTTCTGTTTCACAAATAGAACATTGGTTTTACAAAACCAATGTTATTTTAAAAACCAATGTTTAGACAGTGTTTCTCATTTTCTTTATAAAGAACTCAAACATTATTTGCAAAGCTGGAAATCTAATTTTTAACATGAAAGAAAATCTACTTTTTGAAAATTACTTTCAGTTTGACTGAACACCAAAACATTTATCACATAATAAGCATCGCAAAAATAAAAGCTTCTGCATTTTCCATAATGATCAGGACCTTTACTGATTTTTATTTATTCTATTTGTCACAAACATCTTCATTGAAATACTGACAGTTTTGGTGTCTACATAGTTTCATGTTGTTATCATTAAGGGAAATGAAATATGATAACTTATCCAAATATCTCAAAAGTTTGTTGTTGATGGTGTTGCTGTGGACAGGAAGGATCTCCTGTAGCAGTCAGTTTTCCAAAACAGCTGAATTGTTTTTACTTTATTAGCTAAATGTTCTTTTAGCAAATGAGGCAGAATGAAGCCTGCAGAGCTTTAAATGCAGTCCTCCTTATCGAGTCTTTAATGAGTTCTTGGAGTTATTTTAGGAGCCAGGTCTCCACTGTTCCTTATTTTCTCAATTTGAAAATAGTTCAGAAAAATAAAATAAAAAGATTCATTAAAATATTATCTACATTTTGTTTTTTCTCATTATCTATCAAAAAACTCAAAACTATTAATGTTGTCTGTCCTTCCAGGTCTTCTGCAGCATCATGTCTGTCACTACATGGAGGGTTGTTGCGGATCACTTTCTCATAAATGAAGAAAGGAACTCTACTCTGGATCAAAAGATGTCAGACACTGTAGATTTAAACACGGAACATGAGGAATCAGAACAACAGCAAATCAATGAAACGAAAGAGGAACCAGAACCTCAATCTATCACTGAAAAACAGGATGAAAAGTCACTTTTAGTGAAGCTGGAGACCAACGCTTCTATAGTGAGTTCTGTTGATGAGCACATAGTCCACAATGTACCGGAGGTGAAGATAGTCCAGATTAAAGAGGAACAAAAGCAAATCGGCAAGGATCTGGATGGACATTTTGTAATGAAGCAGGAGAGTGACACCTTAAGGTTGACTCCTCTATCTGAGAAAATCTTCCACCAAGAAAATACGGAACCGGAGGAGCCAAAACAGATCACTGAGGTGACAGAGGAACCAGAGGCTTGGCAAGTAAAAGACGAACAGGTTGAACTCTGCGTCTTTCAGGATGTAGGGGAAGTTTTGGTGAAAAGGGATGCTGGTTGCTGTACTCAGATTCCTCCCGTAGATGAAAAAGACTCCAGTGAAACAATTAAGAATCATCTACCATCTTCTACACCCCCTGAAGCTGAACACCAACAACAGCAAGTTGTCAATCATCAAGGCTCCGGATCAAATAATAAGAGAAAGCTGAAGGAGAAAAGACACAAAAAATACAGAAAACAAGGTGACAACGTGGACAACATGAAGCTAAAAAGACATAAAAAAAAATTACCTTTATGTGACGTATGTGGCAAATATTTCACCACTCAACAAATCCTAACTGTACATATGAGGACTCATACAGGAGAGAAGCCTTTTGCTTGCAAACTATGTGATAAATCTTTCATTAACAGCAGTAATTTGATTTGTCACATGCGAACGCACACAGGTGAGAAGCCTTTCTCCTGTGGGACCTGTGGGAAAGGTTTCCCCAGGCAACCTGCCCTGACTGCACACATGAGAACTCACACAGGTGAGAAGCCGTATCCCTGTGAGTTGTGTGAAAAAGCCTATAGAGATCGTAGTAATTTGGTACGACACATGAGAACACATTCTGTAACGTTTGTGGTAAATCCTACAGTGGCAGTAGTCAGTTGGCTTATCACATAACAACGCACACAGGTGAGAAGCCTTTCTCATGTCTGACTTGTAGAAAAGCTTTCAACAAGCAAAGCACCTTGACTGTCCAAAAAACCACTCCTGTGACATGTGTGAGAAATCTTTCAGATGGAGAAATGTTCTCAATCGACACATGAGAACGCACAGATAAGATGCAATCTTGTCATGAATTATGTGATAAATTATTTGCTGTCAAATTCACATTTATCATAAGATATTTTACTAAACTGGTGAAAATACTATTTGTTACTTAGAATCAGAATCAGAATACTTTTATTTTTATAACTTATTTTCCAAACAGTTCAAGCTCTATATTTTGAGTCGCAGAACCATCTATTGGTCAAGAAAAGAATAATTTTGAATAATCAAGCCTCTTGTAAAAGCGCTTGAGTATATTTCAAACTAAAACATGGCTTTAAATTTGGAAAACTGTGTGACTCCGAACAAATCAAGCATTTTCCAATGTAAGCCCCTAATAAACATTTTCTCCATATTTGTGCTCCCCCAGTAATACCTTAGAATAATTATATGAATAATTCCATTGTTGTTAGTGGTATTTGTTGCTCATTTTATCATAGCCAATTACATAGTTTTATATATTTTGATGAATTTAAAAGTGATCATGGCTCTGCTTCGTGCAATAATTGTTTTCACATCAACAGCAGTTTCCCAGTCAAACCAGCAGGTGTCGCCAGCGTTCAGCTGTCAGTTGATTCTAAGGTCAGTTCTCTTGTATTTGTGTGCAGCTGTTGCTTATGATCCTCAAACTGTTTCTATTTGATTTATTTAATTCATAGAAACTTTATTTTTTGCATTTTCATCATCAAGCTTGAAATAAATCTGTTTATCTATGATGTGGTTTCTGTTTACAGAGTCTAAAACCGGATTTTATGTTCACCCACTGGTTCACTGATTCTGTTTTTATTTGACCTTTATAATCTGTCATTAATTTCATTAATTTTGAATGAAGTTTTGCTCATATAACTTAATGCTTAGCAAATTAGGGTCAGTCTAAGTCACAGAGGTGAGTAGTGACCTTTAGGTAAGGAATAAAAATAAAATAGAAGCTTGTTCAGGTCACTTCAGTCTCAACTGATACAAATGTGGGAATAAAAATGTTAATTTAAAATATAATTAATTTATTATTCATTAAACTTGATAAAGTTTGTTTATTTGAATCAGGGCATCATTCCAGTCTTCTTGGAATAATTCGTCGAACATGTCTGTTTCTCATGAAGGAATGAATTCAAGCAGAAAACAAGGAATGATCACAACCCTCTCAACTCTAACAGAGTCTGAATATTTATTAACAAAATAGAAGAACATTACAGTTGAATTTAGAGCACAAAGAGGATTTTCACAGTGAGGAAAGCACCATTTATTTATCTTCATTATACAAAATGAAAACTTCATGGATGTGTTTCTACACTAGGTGGCGGTGTTCACCTGGAAGTTGCTGACTGTCGACCATAATAGAAAAGAAGAAGAAGATTTCCGGCGGAACAATGCGCAGCAGGCGATCAGTAGTATTGATTATCTGTTCTTTATATAATCTATATATTATAGAATCTATTCCACGGAGCCCTTATTTTAAGGCTGCCGCCATTTTGGATGTAGTTCTGTTTAGCCTCATTGTTGCTGTAACTGCTGCAGCTTCACTGCATTAACTTTAGTCTAACTGTCTGTTCAACTTTTCTGCTCAAACATGGCCACGACCCCCTGACTCAACTGACATGACGTCACATGACCATCAACGCAGCAACTGACCAATCCGCGGTCTCAGTTTGAATTCAGTGACACGCCACTTCCTGGAGGAACGGAAGCCATCTTTACCTCCGACAACATTGTCGGGGTTCCTGAACGCAGAGGTTTGGTGTAAAATAACAGGGAATTATGGTTAAACGTTGTCAGTGGGGAACGTGCAACTCCGACATGTACGGCAGTAAGGACTGCATTTAATGTCAGCACTTCTTATTTTGCTGTTGGTTTTTCAGCTTTTTCCTGAAGGCAAGCCAACAGACAGATTTCCACATCCGGTTTCTTTTGATCCCAAAGCCTCCAAACCAGTCAGGCGGGACTGGGACCGGGACTGGGACTGGGACTGGGACTGGGACTGGGACTGGGACTGGGACTGGGACTGGGACTGGGACTGGGACTGGGACTGGGACTGGGACTGGGACTGGGACTGGGACTGGGACGGGACTGGGACTGGGATCGGGACCGGTGCCAGTACCACGGATCCCCCGCATCAAAACAAGAAGACACACTTAATCACTTAGGGTACATGAACACCTGGTTTGATCCAAACCGTGATCCTTTGTAAGGTTGGTCTGAGTCACAGTTCACTGTTATGATTGTTTCAAACATCGGCTCCTCTAACGCTGTTGGGGACGCTGCAGAGGGGTCAGAGGTCACCGCAGGAGGCCGTGCTGATCTGTGATGCTGTTTAGCTGTACTGTGGTTCTGCTAATCTGTCTTCTGTTTTCTTGTTTTAAGTAGTTTTAAGTTATTTTTTCAGTACTCCATTTCATTTGCCATAGTTAGTTCATTAATCTTATTTTCCAACCAACTTTGTCATGAAATGTGTATGTATAACTTTCTTTTGTTTCTCACCAGCAGCTGATTGATCGGTAGGTAGAGATTATTTAGAGATAATTCAGCTGTAAAGTTACTTAGTGAAGCTATTTTGTGAATAAATTCTCAGACTTTATTGGAAATAAGTGTCAGTGATGACTCTTCAAATAAAGTTTCTTCTGCTTGTAGTTTTGAATTTATTACTTCACAAAATACTGATAATTCTTCATGATGGCTCAAAATTTAACTAAACAGTATGTAACTTAATAATTTAATAAATAATTATCAAAAAATGTTAAGAAGCCAAACATGGGTCTAAATTGGTAAAAGTATAAAAGTAAGAAAATGCACAATAAGAGTACATTTACAACACAGTAAATACAGCACTGCGCCCTGCGACAGACTGGCGACCTGTCCAGGTGACCCCGCCTCTCGCCCGGAACGCAGCTGGAGAGGAACCAGCAACTCCCGACCCCGTTAGGGAGAAGGGTGACGGAAAATGGATGGATGGATGGATAAATACAGCACTGCACAGTCATTAACAGTAACATACCTGGATTAAATAATCCCGAGCAGGGAGCTACTCTACTGGAATCTACTGTGCTAAGAACAGCAGGGATGTAAACGCTGAGTTTGATGGGAGCAGTGATGGATAGAAACTCAACAGCTGCTGGGTGGAAGGATCTGTGATGTCGCTCTTTTGTGCCCCCAGGATAAAGCGGTTTGTAACTGAAGGTCTGATGATATTTCTGATGGGAAAGATAGACTCCATCTTCACTGCATGTGATGGAGGCCAAAGCTGAAACCCAACTGGTTTGTTGTGTTTGATGTGTTGCAGCACTGACCTTCGCTTCATAAACATTACATCTTAATGTCTTTAAGGATTTTGTTTGGCAAAATAACTAATTTAGTTTTTGTCAACTTTATCTTTACTTATTTTCAGAATTATTATTGGAAAGTTGAATATGTGTTTGTGTTTGTTGCTGGAGGCGGAACCTAAAGGGTGGAAACTGTTTCTGGAGGAACTCTTTCCGTGTGGGACATTCGGCGGAAGTAAACAACAAGATGCTAGCAGCGTTAGCTTCCAGGCTTCCGTCGGTCAGAAGAGGATTTTTCCTGTGTGAACTGAACGTTCAGTGTCTGCAGTAACAACATCATCATCCATCACAGATCGACTGACTGCTGGAAACCCGGAAAAACCCCAGAACCTGCCGGTATGTTCACTGCACGGTTCTGACCGAACTGACACCGGAACACAGAGAATGTGATCAGGGACCAGCTGAACATGCAGGACGTGTCCGTGTTGTTCACATCGATCAATGATCAGGAACAATGAAACCAATACAAAACTGATTAGAACAACGAACATCTCAGCAGCTTGTAAAGCAGAAACCTCCAGTGATTAAATATTGTGGACTTGATCCTGTGGATGTGTTTAACTTCCTCCTGCTCTCCTCTGGACTCAGATGGATGTCTGGCCAGCAGGCTGAGGAGAGGCTGAATGCTGAGCAGGGTTTGGTACATAGCAGCTGCAGGAGGCTTTCTGAAAACAAGCTAACAAAAACCTTCTCCTGGACTCTGACCTCCTATCTAACAACCAAGTCAGTACAAACGTCTTGATGTGGTTGAACTCTGAACCCAGGAGACGTAAACGTTCTGTTGTAGATTTAGTGGAAAGAATGAAAAATCAAACTTGCAAAAGATGAGACAAGTCCCAGAAACAAACATAAATCCCAACCAGAGACAAGAGACGAGATGAGGAGACGTAACAAGACAATCCAGCAAGTAGTGACTGATAATAAGGAGCTTAAATCCTGGGCAGGTTGTGAGCTTGATGAAATACCAGGAGCCTCATGTGTACAGCGTACGCACAAAAACATGTGGCGTCATATTGTCGTATGAAAATCAACATGATAGGATATAAATGTCCTGTTGTTTCTGGTCCACAGGGACCTGCGCAGTTCGTGGACACTTTGTGGCTGAGATGCATCTGATAGACTGACATTAATGCCAAGAGAGATTTGAGCCTCACTTTAGTTTCCTTTCCTCTCAGAGGAAATAAAAACCCTTCACTGCCTCCCCAGACTGGTTGAATCTGTGTTGCTGTTAAGTTCCTGATCAGACCTTATAAGGCCAGAACATCCCAGACACTTCCTGTCAAACTAAAACATGAGCTTTGTTTAGTTACTTTGAGTTGGTTTTTGGAGCCAAGTTCCTTTTCTTGAGAAAAGCAGCTGAAGAGGAGAAACAGAAACTCTGAGTATAAAATATTCAAAGCATTTTACTGAGAATGTTAATGAATAAAATCTCTAGATTAACCAGTCTGGAAGGAGCAGTGAAGGGAAAATATTCTAATATAATTACATGGAGTTTATTTCCATTAAATTTTGCTATATATTGCATAACACATTACCTTCTGGTTTCATTCTAAATGTTAATATCTGTTTAATTTTTCTCCATTTATCTGTATTAACGTGTTAATAGAAATAATACACAGTGTGTAACAATGATGGCCTAATAAAGCCTCTGCAGCGGGTCAGAACAACCACAAGTAATCAGTTCCATCTGAAATTACAATTTGAGTTTTTGTGCCTTAAGTTGTTTACAAAACCTGAACTTTTACTTTCACTTGAATTTGGTTTGAATAAAGTTACTCAGTTAGATTTGAAATCATATCCATTAATGAGTAAAGATAAAACATTAAACAACAGCAGAAAACACGGCTTTGATCTTTGGTTTATATTAAGATCTCATGGTGGATCAATGAAAAGACAGGAGTGAAGAAAATTAGTTTGTTAACTTCTGAGAAAAAGAAAAACTCGCCGAGTTTAATGCATCAGTTTAACTATAAGTATGAGAAAGGCTGCAGCTTTATCATTCATTGTAAAATCGAATAATAGTTTAAAAACAAATGGAAATGTCAGTTTTATCAGGTACTTGTGATTATGATTTGCACTGACTGAAACTGAAAACAGAAAATCAGTTTGGAGTTTGTTATTTAAAACTGTTAGAGGAACAAACAGCTGACATAAGATTTTGGAAATTAATGCCCCATTAAAATACACGTATTTAGTGTTGTCTTTATTTATAAATTTGCTCTTTCAAATAAAAATACTTTGAGATCAACTATTCTCATATGGTTTGTGATGAGCATGGATTATGAATGCACACGATTCAGAATAAACCGGGACGTTTAATCCTGACTCAGCGCTCTGCTGTTCAACAAGCAAATGCTCCTGGATCTTTCAGATTATTTGTGGAAATGAGGAATTGTCTCATTTCCTCTAATATTCAATACTTTGTGATGACTCTACGCAAACCAAACATAAATCAATCTTGTCAAAATGTGAATAATTAAAATTAAAGGGTATCAGATGTTTTCCAATGAATAAATAACACCCAAACATGTCAGGTTTCATCTGTCGTACCAGAGAAGCTTCTTCATTCCATGAGACTGCTGACGTTCTGCTGCTCTTTCTGCCCCCAGGCCGTGAACTCTACAACCCGAGATGAAAGAGGAATCAGAACCACAGCAGATAACTGAGGCAAAAGAGGAACCAGAACCTTATTCAATCAAAGAAGAACTGATCGAACTTTGGGTCTTTGAAAATGAAGGGCAGCTTTTAATGAAGCAGGAGACCAACAACTCTATGACTCCTGTAACTGATGACGAAATATTCCAGAATGGATCAGAACTGCAGCAGATGATGGAGACAAAAGAAGAACTGGACCCTGAACTAATTAAAGAAGAACAGGAAGAACCAGAATCTATAGAGATTAAAGAACAGGAAGAACTAATACTTGTGAAGATTAAAGAAGAACAAGAAGAACCAGAACTTGTACATCTTAAAGAGGAACCAGAACTCAGGCCGATTAAAGTGGAACATGAGGATCTCTACAGTGAACAGGATGAAAAGCAGCTTGTAGTGAAGCAGGAACCTGAAACATGTATAGAATTTCCTACCAATAAGCAACAAGATAACAGTGAACCAGAACCAAACAAGGACCAACTCCCCTTTGTGAACAACCCGGAAGATTGCCAACAACAGCTGGAAAGCAACCAGAAAGACTCTGGATCAAGTGGAGATAAAGAGCTGAAACTTCAGGACAATAAAAACCACCAGGACAATGTGGACAAATCAGAACCAAATGGTTTTAAAACTAATCTGATCTCATGTAAGGTATGCGGCAGAAGTTTTGGTAGGTACAGGTACTTGGTATCTCACATGAGAATTCACACAAACAAGAAGCCATTTTTATGTCTGACTTGTGGGAAAGGTTTCATCAGGCAACCTGACCTAAAGGTTCACATGAGAACCCACACAGGTGAGAAGCCTTTCCAGTGTCTAGACTGTGGTAAAGGTTTTATCCAGAAAACTACCTTGAGGTATCACATGAGAACACACACAGGTGAGAAACCTTTTTCTTGTGAATTGTGTGATAAATCTTTCCGACAGAGAAGTGATTTGGCTTGTCACACAAAAACTCACACGGATGAGAAACCACATAGTTGTGAAAAGTGTGGCAAGTCTTTTAGAAAGCGTAGCGATTTAGCCAACCACACATTATCCCACACTGGGGAGATGCCTTTCCCCTGTCCTACTTGTGGAAAAGGTTTTAAACAACAATATAAATTGACAATGCACATGAAAGTTCACACGGGAGATAAACCATACAATTGCGAATTATGTGATAAATCTTTCAGACAACGTAGTGATTTGACTCGTCATCTAAAAACTCACAAGCGTGTGAAGTTGTCATCTTGTACAGTGTGCGGTAAATTACTAAGTGAGTTCAGTAGTATGCCTCGACACATGAAAACTCACACTGGGGAGAAGGCGTATCTCTGTGAAGTGTGTGATAAATCTTTCATACAGAAAAGTGATTTGGTTCGTCATATGCGAACACACAGGTGAGAAAGGGAATTATTGGCTGACAGATTATAACATTTCAGACATGGATTCTATTGCTCCCATTATAGCTATGGTGTGTTCATACCAAACACATTACGCGTGACAAAAACGCTTCCAGACATGTGAAGCTGTTTGGTATGAATGCACCATTCAGGCCGTGTCTAGTTTGAAGAAACTCGGTGTAGAAATGCTCTAGTAGTAAGAAGTGAGAGAAGCTATTTGTCCAGCGGGCTGAAGGTGAATGGATGAATGGATGAATGGATGAATGGATGAATGGATGAATGGATGAATGGATGAAACTCAGCTCAGTTCAGATCTTCTTGCTGTGTTTCGCTCAGGCTTTAAAAACAACAGTTTCTTTGAATCAAGGCTAAATACTAAATTATGTAGAGTTGTCTTTGATTAAGAACAACTGATCAATGTTTCTGATGTATATTTGCTTTATTTTGATGACGACATTTAACAAAATGTAGTTTATTGCTTGTTTCATAGTTGGTTATGGTGTTTTTATATAAATCATTATAACCCTTCATATGCACTATTTCTGAAATCCAGATTAATTGATAATGTAAAGGGTCAGTTGGGTACCTATATGTCTTTTCATGGACTTGCCCAACTTTGCGGTCTTGACTTTATTGTATAAAACTGATTCTGGCTGAATTAACAGTTTTCTCTCCTGAACTTCTGAACTGTTGTGTGATCATGAACTGTCCATATTCTTTCAATAAATTATCAGGAAAAGAATCAGCTTGCATCTTCCTTACTCCAACAAATATGCAAAGTGTTTATGACCTAACAGTTGACGACCCACATGATGACGTCGGGTCCTGCGTTGTTTGATACAACATAAAAATGGAAAATACAAACTTATAACACAAATGAACAAGATCCAACATTAATTAGGTGGAAAACTGTTTTAGATTTATTAGGTGTTCTGACTACAGATGTGTTTTCTGATGTAAATCAGACTTCATTGTGTTTTTCATAGAGAAGTTTAATTATGCAGTCATGATTCTGATATTATTTCAATGGTTCCTGTAATATGGGTCCATGTCTGTCCTCAAAGCAGCCCTGCTGAGTGAATACTTATGAGCAAACAGACAATAATGAACCAGAACCAAACAAGAACCAGCTGCTCTCTGCAAACGGACCTGAAGATGAGAACCAACATCAGCAAGAAGGCAACCAGAACCACTCAGGATCCAGTAGAGAAACTGATCTGAGTCCAGAGAACAGACCACAGGACAGCAGAAATCAGAGGGACAGTGTGGACAATTCAGAACTAAAAACACATAAAACAGATTCACCCTGCTGGAAAGTAAAGACCCGACAACCCGACAGCACTTGAGTTTGCACATGAGAATCCACACCGGGGAGAAGCCACATCCTTGTCAAATGTGTAGTAAATCCTTTAGAAATAGTGGGAATTTGCTTCGGCATGAAACGACTCACTCAGGAGAAAAGACGTTTTTTTGCGAAGTGTGTGGTCAGTCCTTCAGGTATGGTGGATATTTCACTATTCATAAGAGAACGCACACAGAGGAAAAACCATGTCACTGTAAACTATGTACCAAATCCTTCAGTGACTGGACTGGAATGACCAGACACACGGAAACTCACACCAACCACAAACCATATTCTTGTGAAGTGTGAAAAAAATCTTTCAAAAAGCAACATGACTTGTCTCGTCACCTTAAAACTCACACAGGTGAGAAACCATATCTTTGCAAACTGTGTAAGTCCTTTCAGCTCTCTTATTATTTGACCAATCACATGAGCTCTGACACAGGTCAGAAACCATATTGTTTTTGAAATTTTACACCTGGACCACAGGGGGAACCTTATTCTTGTGAATTCTGTGATCGATCCTTCAGACAGAGCAGTATTCTGACCCGTCACCTCAGAACTCACACCGGTGAGAAGTATTGAGACTTTCCCGTACTTCTCAAGCTGAACAATCAATGTGCCGTTTTGCTTTTCTGAAACGTCATGGAGAGAACACCAGGCCTCCTGGATGACGACGTTGCAGTTTCCATCCAGGAGTTTTTAGCCATTTGACATCTTCATAGTTATTGAAGATGTCAATAACTATGAAGATGTTATTACACATTCTGTAAATGTCTCTCAAAAATATTCATGTCGTCTGCGAATACAAAGACTAGATGCTGGTTTCAAGCAAAATATCAACATAAACCTCTGACCAATCACAACACACAGAGTCAGGCAAACGACTCGGTTTTCATCTGCAGTAGTTTTTCATTTCACCTGTTTGATGGTTTGGTTACAAAGCATACAGTTCCTATAGTGTGTGAAAACAGCAGCATAAATGCCAGGATGTGGTGAGTATTTTATATCAGCCTGATTTTTATTAAGTGCAACACTGGACTATTTTCTGCGCCTCTGGAATAACAAGCAACAGTGTAACGGATCCCTTCAAGAAGCTTCAATCAGATTTCAATCAAGTTTTTCTTCATTCTGGGAGAGAACAAATTAGCTTCCCCTCCAAATCCTCTCCTTACACTCCAGCCCCTCAGCAGCGCGAAACAACACTGTCTTCTAACAATTTATTAAGTTTTTTTTTTTTTTTTTTTTTTTTTAGACTCAACAAAAGTCAACAAAAAAGAAATCTCACAAAAATCACAAACTAAAAACAAGCTTTATTGGTAACGTGCACATATAGAATCCATTTTAACCAAACAAACCTAAAGAAGCAAAAATTGCCATATATACCGAAAGTCTGTATTTTGAATGGTCAGGAGCATAAAGCCCCATTACAGGAAGACCAGTTAATCTGGGTTCATTTCCTAATTCCATCCTGGACATTTTTCAGGGAGGTTTCAACAGGAAAGGATGACAAACTCTGGAGATTATTTATATTCCAGATCTGGATTATGGAAAATTAGTTTGAAAAATATTTCCAGAATTATTCCATATCTCCTTGTTTAAATGTGTTGTACTCTGCCGGTCAGCCTGCAGGCCATATGTCTATGCAGTGCAGTGATGTTCTTCTCTGGTTCCACATTTATATGGATAATTGGTGTCGGGCCGCATGATTTATCAGCATTGTAATAACTTTGTAATTGTAATAATTTCAGTATAAAACTGTTTTAAGTGTTGAGCCAGTGCCAACATGGAACACATTGGGACAGTTTTCAGCCAAGGCGGAACTTTACATGCTGTGGCGGAGTTTCTGCCGACAATCTGCACGTGGCACATCCACCGGAAGTAAACAATAAGTCGCTAGCGTTAGCTTTCAGTTTCTTTGTACTATCATCGCTAACAGGGCGGTTTTTGTTGTGTGAGCTGAATATTTTACTGGCTATAGTGACAAAAATCTTCTATTGTTCTGCATAGAGAGCGAATATCCACCGCCGTTAAAGAAATATCCAACAACCTCGTGGTTTAGGAGGAAGAGATGATCGGCATCACATCTGGTATGTTAACAGTTCCGAAAGAACTAAAAGCAGAATGAGTCCAGGGAGCCATTTTACATCTAAGCTTATTGTAGCTGTTAGTAGAGGAAAGATAGGTTTATATTTACTTCCGGAACCTTTTGCAGTGATCAGGCTGTTTTTCTGTGACAGATTTTCTTCGCCATGTTTTCCAGCTTAGACTTGAACCAAATCAGAAATTTACTCCCTACAATAAAAACATTTCGACGGACAAAAAGCTTATGGTTGAAGGAAGCTAAATGCAGTGCAGTTTATTCCAGAAAAGCTAAAGTCCATTTTACAGTAAACCTTGTTCTACTGCTCTTCATTCCAGGCTTTTCGCAGCAACATATCGGTTCCCACCTGGCAGGTTCTGGCTGATCATCTGCTTGGGACAGAGAAGAGGAACTATTGTTGAGAAAAGATCCTAAACACGGTGGAAATGAAGGAGGAACCAGAACCTGTGCAGGTTAAAGTGGAACATGAAGATTTGGAAATTGTGCAGGTTAAAGTGGAACATGAAGATCAATGCAGTGATCAGGAAGAACATCAGCTTGTCGCAAACAGGAGCCTGAAACATTTTCTGTGACTCCCACTAATGAGCAAAGAGGCAACAATGAACCAGAATCAAGCAGAAATAAAGATCTGGAACCAGAGAAGAGACATGAGGACAACAGAAATCACACAGAAAATGTAGAACTGGAAGACAATGCACAACTAAAAAGGTGTAGAACCACCTTGTTGTCTTGTGACATATGTGGTAAATTGTTATCTTCATGTCAACAGCTGACTGTGCATATGAGAGCTCACCCAGGAGAAAAGCCTTTCTCGTGTCTGATATGTGGAAAAGGCTTTAACTGGAAATCTTCCTTATCTATGCACTTGAGAACTCACACACGTGAGAAACGGTATGATTGTAAATTGTGTGACAAATCTTTCATACGAAGTAGTGATCTGACTTGTCACATGAGAACTACTGGTGAGAAGCCTTATTCTTGTGAACTGTGTGACAAATCTTTTAGACAACGTAGCAATTTGGCACGTCACCTTAGGATTCACTCAAGTAACAACCCGTAATTCAGTTTCATTCAGTTTTTTTGTCGGTTAACAACAAATGTCATCTCAAGCTGCTTTACAGGACATATTTTTGTACAGAAATGTATAGTAAAATCAACTAATTTCAAATAGATTCAAAATGACTTTTATACAATCCATTTCAATGATACTTATAAAGCTCTTAAAAATGCATAGATGACTTCTCTGTTTCTTCATTCTCTGCTAATTAGCATCTACATGGAATTGGTGTGTGTGTGTATATGTATGTATACTTCCATAACTTTCACATTTATTCAGAATTATACTTTCATCTATGTTGTAGAAGTACAAATTGTGCACATTAAAGTAGTTGATACATAACATTGATTTATATTGGTTGTGTTATTATGTGTTGTTTTGTTTGTTTTTTTGTCTGTTCAGAACAATCTGACAATAATATTTGAGATTTCTTATTTTCCTCCTGGACTGTCATTCTAAAATATAACAGTAAAGGTTGAAATAAAACAATCAAAATGCAACTGGATCCAAAACTATACAAAGGGTCTGAGAGAAAAACAAAAGGTGGAGCTTTGTAATAAATGTGTTCCGCCATCAATCTCTGACAGAAGGAATGAAGGGGTTAGCAGCGTTAGCAGTTAGCTGTTAGCAGTTAGCAGCGTTAGCAGTTAGCAGCGTTAGCTTCCATTGACAAATATCCTCAGTTCATCAGAGATGCTTCATCAACACATAATTCCCAGGTATGTTAACTTCCTGGTTTTGAATGAACTTCTGCTGGGATTTGGAAGTTAAATAAATGAAATTACTGGACTGTTCAGGTCTTGTGGTTCTGGCCTGCTCTTCATTACCAGAACCAAACATGGAGAAGCAGCATTTATCTTACATGCTAAGCTAATCTGGGACAAATTTCCAGAGAACAACTGAAATACTGAGTTGTGTTTATTTCTGTTTATTACAGAAAGCAAATAAACACAACTCAGTATTTCAGTTGTTCTCTGGAAATTTGTCCCAGATTAGCTTAGCATGTAAGATAAATGCTGCTTCTCCATGTTTGGTTCTGGTGATGAAGAGCAGGCCAGAACCACAAGACCTGAACTTTCTGTTTTTATCATGTAAAGCACTTTGATTTACCTTCCTATTGAAATAAACAAATAAACTTTAGTTATTTCATTATTCTAATATTTTAGTGCTGCTTTGTGTGATTTACAACATAAAGATGCTAGTCAAAAAATTAGAATATCATAAAAAATATTTAAATCAGTAATTTCATTCAGAAAGTGAAACTTGTTTATAATATTCATTTGTTATCCACAGACTGACACATTTCAAATGTTTTTTCTTTTAATGTTGATGATTATCACTCACAACTAATAAAAACCCAAAATTCAGTATTTCAGAAAATTTGAATATTATTTAAGACCAAAACAAAAAAAAGGATTTTTAGAAATGTTGGCCAATTGAGAAGTATGAACATGAAAAGTAAGAGCATGTTCAGCTCTCAGTATTTATTGGGCTCCTTTTTTCCAGATTACTGCAGCAATGCGGCGTGGCATGGAGTCCATCAGTCTGGGCCTCTGCTCTGCTGAGAGCCCAGGTTGCTCTGAAGGTGACCTAATGAGTTGTTGGGTCTGGTGCATCATATCTTCCTCTTCACAGTGGCTCAGAAATTTTCTATAGAGTTTAGGTCAGGTGAGTTTGCTGGCCAATTAGGAACATGGATGATCCTTAAACCAGGTACTAGTGATTTGGCCCTGTGTGTGGGTTTGAAAATTAAACCTGCATCTCCATAAAGCAGGAATCAGGAAGTGCTCTAAAACGTCCTGGTAGATGGTTGCATTGACCTTTGATCTCAGAAAACACAGTGGACCAACACCAGCAGACGACCTGGCACCTCAAACCATCACTGGAAACTTTGACTGGACCTCCTCTCAGCACTAAAAGAAACAAACATTTGAAATACATCTGTTTGTACATAATGAATGAATATAATACACAAACTTTGTTTTTTGAATGGATTCACTGATTTTAATCAAGTTCTTTGTGAAACTCTTATTTTGGACCAGAACTTGTAGTTTTGATGGAAACTAATCTAAATGACCTGGAAGCTAATTTGGCCCACATTGGTTCTCCAGAATCTGGAAACGAGAAGTTTTCTCAAAATTCACAGTTTTTTACTGAACTATTGTAATTTGTTACTGTTCTTTCTCTCTCTAATGACGTGTATTTATGTCATTTATTTGCTGATATTTTAACATTTACTGCCACATGTTGAGTCATATTGAAATAAAGTTTATAAGAATCCGTCTCTAAGATAATATGTCAGCCATGTTTATTTTACTGAGTTCATTCAGACCTTAAAATCATGTGGTTTATGGCGGCGGGCGGAACCCAGGGGCCAAAACTGTTTCTGGGGTAGATTTCCGCGTGACACTTCCGGCGGAAGTCAATAACAAGGCGCGAACAGCCTGAGCTTCCAGGCTCCCTTTGTTTACCGAAGGTTAGAAGGTTTTTAGATGTTTGAGCTGAAATATTCAGTGTCTGCAGTAACAATATGTTTGGTTCGTCATTAGAGGGAGAAAAAGCGTTTCTGCAGAAATATTAAAAACCAAACTGAGGCCGAACTTCAGCTGGACCCGAACCGTCCCGGAACCGACCCGAACCGACCCGGAACCTCCCGGTAAGCCCAACGCGCTCATTCAGCTGCTCTCCGCACAGAAACGGTCCAAACATTTCAGCTTCAGTTTGTTTATGATCATCTTTGAAACATAAATATTCTGCAGTTATAAACCCGATTCTCTGAGTTCAAGAATCTTTTAATCACTTTGTTGATGAATAGAAGCTTCACTTGTCATTCTGTCCAGATTGATCTTGAATGTCAGTAAAAGCACGTTTTTATTTTCTGATTTAACTTTGATCACTGATCAGGTTCTAACAGTGATATTCACTGACAGACTCAGCCTTGATGTACCTTTAATGCTTTCTCAGTCTAAAGAATCACCAGCCCACCCACTGCTGTTGTCCTAGACCAAGTACTGACAAATGGTGTTGAGTGTAAAGAAATGATACTTTGCCATAACTATTTCTAATAACATCTGAGTTTATTATAACTAAGTATTGAAAACCTATGAGAATGTATATCTTTATCCAGGGTTTCCCTCAGTGTATTGTAAGCCTGGTGGGCTGCCAGGCTTTATTCCCCCCTACTGCCCCAATACCACCAGGCTGAGCATTGCTTGTTTTTATTTTATTATTATTTTTAATGTTTAAAAAGTTTTTTTTAATACACGAATGACCCCAAGTGCCTAGCAGAGCAGAGTCATTCCTGAAAGATGGTTTATAATTCATGCCAGTGAAGCTCAGAGCGTCGACCAATTAATGGGCTCAAAAGATGAAAACAGCAAAAATAAAAAACAGCCGGAAACGTAAGAGCAGACATTACAAACACTTCATACTCCACAGCAGTTGAAGCAAACCAGTATCGGGTTGTCTGATTGGCCAGGATCTGAAAACTTCAAAAAGAAAAAACTACATTTGAAAATTAGAGTCACTACATTAAAGTTGTTCTGCGGTTCTTCGTTCCCCCAGGCTTTCCACTGCGTCATGTCTAACTGTGATGGTCCTGCTGATCAAATTCTCATAGCTGAAGAGAGAAACTCCATTGTTGACCAAAAGATGCCAAACGTTACAGAAATAAAGGAGGAACAGGGAGAACCAGACCTACAGCAGGTGGCTGAGATGAAAGACGGACCACAAGCCATCAAACAAGAGCATGTTGAACTGTGGACCTTTCAAGATGAAGAACAATTTTTACCCAAGCAGGAAACCAGATCCTCTCTGGTAACTCGTGAAGAAAAAGTCCTCAATGTACCAAAGGTAGAGATTAAGGAGGAACTGGAACCAGAACCTTTCAGGATTAAAAAGGAACCAGAACTTGTTCAGGCACAAAATGACCCAGAACTGATGAAGATAAAAGAGGATTTCTGCATTAATCAGGATAAAGATCAGCTCGTAGTGAAGCAGGAGACTGACAGCATTATGGTGACTTCTGCTAATGACAGTGAAGCAGAACCAAACAAGAACCAACTCCTCTCTGCAAATGGCCTCAAAGCTGAGGACCAACATCAGCAAGAAAGCAACCAGAAAGACTCGGGAAGCGGAGATGCAGATTGGAGCCAAAGTCTTGCGAATTAAGGGGCAAACGTCACAGAAAGCATCAGTACTTACCTGTGGACATGGAAAGCCACTCATACGAGCAGGCTTATTCTTGTAAGTTTTGTCATAAGTCTTTTAGACACAGCAGTAGCTTGACTCGTCACAGAATAATTCACAGAGGAGAGAAACCTTATTCTTGTGACACTTGTCAGAAATCCTTTAGATACAGCGGCAGCTTGACTCGTCACAGAATGAGTCACTGGGGAGAGAAGCTTTATTCTTGTGAGTTGTGTGCTAAACGTTACTAAAGCTAGCCTGAAAGATCACTACAAAACTCACACAGGAGATAAAATGTATCTTTGTGACTCTTGTGATCAATCTTTCATGACTGAGACTGATCTGGTAGATCACAACAGCACTCATGCAGATCAGAGGCCTTATTCTTGTGACACCTGTGATAAATCTTTTAGACACAGCAGTAGTTTGGCTCGCCACAGAAAAATTCACAAATCTTTCATGACTGAGACTATTCTGAAAGATTACTGTAGTCTTTCAGAAACCCTCACAGATGAGAAGCTATATCAGTGTGACACTTGTGATAAATTTTTCAAGACTGAGACTAATCTGAAAGATCACTATGTTGCTCACACGGGCGAGAAACCTTTTTCCTGTGACACTTGTAATAAATCCTTTAGACATTGCAGTAGTTTGGCTCGTCACAGAAGAATTCACGATGAAAGAAATTTGTTTTAATCTTATGACCAAGACTATTCTGAAAAATCATCATAAAATTCACATGAGAAAGAAACTTTGTCCTTGTGACATTTGTGATGAATCTTTCATGAGTGAGACGATTTTGTTAGATCACTACGCAGCTCACATGACTGAGGCGCCTTGTTCTTGAGACACCGCAGTAGTTTGGCTCTAAATGCGGAGCCTTAATGAAGCAATTCCCTACAAAGGTTGTTCTGAGGTGTTTTACAGAGCAAACATGTCTGATTTATAAAATAATCTTTTACCAAATGAGTCGTATCAAATTGATTCCATTCATCTGCATTGTTTCCCATTCAGTCTGTTATAATCCAGTGCAGTCAAGTTGAGTTTCTATCAAAGGAAGTCCAGTTGAATTCATTCAGTAGATAAATAACTGCAGCAATCCCACTAACTGAACCCCTGTTTGACCACAGGTGAAAGTAAATGTTTCTTTTTGAAAAAAAACTCCTAACATTGTCGCCACCATATTTTATATAAGCTCTTTTTTTAAAAAAGGTTTTATTGGCTCTGGTGGCCTTAATTTGAAAATTAATTGACAGGAAAGTGGGTAATGAGAGAAGGGGAAGACATGCGGCAAAGTTTGCCAGGCCGGGAATCGAACCTGCGACAGCCGTGTTGAGGACTAAGGTCTCTATGTGGGTTGTGCTGAACCCCTGCGCCACCACAACACCCCCAAATACACTCTTTTTTTAATACACTAGTAAAAGTTCAAATGTCTGGTTGAAGGGCAATAGCGACATATATACTGCTCAAAAACATAAGGGAACACTCAAATAACACAATATAACTCCAAGTACATTAAACTTCTGTGAAATCAAACTGTCCACTTAGGAAGCAACACTGATTGACAATCAACAATGATTTTGTTGTCAGCACATTCAACTTTGTACAGGACAAAGTATTCAGTGAGAATATTTCATTCATTCAGATCTAGGATGTGTTATTGGAGTGTTCCCTTTAGTTTTTTGAGCAGTGTAGTTGTCTGGACATAAACCATGGTGTCAGTTGACCTTTTTGGTTTTAATCAACGGAGCGGTGACAGAGTAATGGTGACTGTACATGTTGGTGCTGGATCCCAGTTTGTAGCCCAGTCCTCCTACACTGTCCTTAGTTGTGGAAAACTTTCCTGAATGGTTTAAATCAAGGTTTTTCAAAGTGTAGGACAGCTAGTTTTCCTTCAGAAAGCAAATGAGCATCTATCTTCTCCCTTTAATTTTTTTCATCGCATTTTATTTTTCTTTTACTGTTGATTTTCTTCCTGATGCTGTTTTGTTTTATGTAATTATTTTTTTGCTTATATTTTGGTAAAGGATCGACTTTTTGCAAAGTCCTCTATAAAAGCAGGTTTTGTTTTTTGCGTTGTGTCAATGTATCGTTTCAAATGGACTATTAAACATTTAAAAGATCTCGTATGATGAGTACAATCAATAC
This sequence comes from Poeciliopsis turneri, assembly GCA_922788865.1. Taxonomy (NCBI): domain Eukaryota; kingdom Metazoa; phylum Chordata; class Actinopteri; order Cyprinodontiformes; family Poeciliidae; genus Poeciliopsis; species Poeciliopsis turneri. The sequence goes on along the minus strand of CAKLNU010000637.1, from coordinate 20,286 downwards.
ATAAATGTTCCCTCACCTGGATACGGGTCACCAGCTCCCACTGGAGCCAGGACCCTCTGTATGAGGGGCTAAAGGTGTGTGTGTGTGTGTGTGTGTGTGTGTGTGTGTGTGTGTGTGTGTGTGTGTGTGTGTGTGTGTGTGTGTGTGTGTGTGTGTGTGTGTGTGTGTGTGTGTGTGTGTGATGTGGCTCCAGCTGATGGAGTCGGCTCAGTGCTGGATGCCAGTACGTGAACCAGCCAGTTTCTCTGGATGTTGGGGTCTTAATGGTTTAAGACCTGAAGTCCCTTTTACAAAGTAATAGAATTTATAATAATAATAATGATGATGACTGAAATTATTAAAAGTAAGTTTTTTGCTGTTGAACTCTATTTCTGATGCTTTTTCTTTTGAGTACAAAAGTTTTGCAAAGTTCTCCAGATTTTCTCTGTTCACATTTGGTGATCTGCGTTTCATATTTTGTTTTAAATAACACATTTTTTACAGTTTTGTAGTCAATATGGTATTTTTAAAATGACTATTTATACGTTTTACAACGTATCAATAAGCTCTTCTGTTTAGAATAATTATTTTCTTCCAATAATTGGTCAAAACAATAATGGGTTTAATTAGCTTTGATACATTTTTACAAGCAAAAAATTAGTTCTTTCAATAATTATATTTTTGTTAATATGCCCCTATTGTTTGTTCTTGTTTACTGCAAATAATGAGCCTTATTGTAATCATAATAATAAAAATCTATTCCTAAGATCATTTTGTTTTAATTTCACTCTGATAGATTTATATTCTGTTTCACTTTATAGCTATGTTTTTTATTATTATTATTATTATTATTATTATTATTATTATTATTATTATTATTTGTCTGTTATTGTTCTATATTAATGCTGACATTAATGATCTAAAAGCTCCGGGGAATAAAAACGTCTTTTCCTCCAGGCGGAACCAAAAGGGCCACAACTGTTTCTGTCGGAAAGCACATGTGCTACTTCCGGCGGACGTAAACAATGAGGTGCTAACAGGATTAGCTTCCAGGCTTCCTGCTGTTTAGAAGACTTTTCCTGTGTGAGGTGAATTCTTCAGTATTTCCAAAACCAAAATCTTCATCACCAGAAAGCGACGAGCTGCTGCTGCAGGACAAATCCTGAAAAACCCGGGGGACCAGGATGAAGATCCTCCAGGAACCCAAACCACCAGAATCTCCGGCGATGTTGACCTTTCTGTTCTGAATGAACTAATACTGGAGAACAGAGAATGAAATCAGGGAACTAGTTGATGTCGCGGATGAAGCAGATGATTTGTCTTCGTTTTATCCAATGGAGGGTGTTTGAGATCTGCAGGGATCATGGTTGAGATCTGCTGGGATCATGGTTGAGATCTGCTGGGTTCATGGTTGAGATCTGCAGGGTTCATGGTTGAGATCTGCAGGGTTCATGGTTGAGATCTGCTGGGATCATGGTTGAGATCTGCTGGGTTCATGGTTGAGATCTGCAGGGTTCATGGTTGAGATCTGCTGGGATCATGGTTGAGATCTGCAGGGTTCATGGTTGAGATCTGCAGGGATCATGGTTGAGATCTGCTGGGATCTTGGTTGAGATCTGCAGGGATCATGGTTGAGATCTGCTGGGATCATGGTTGAGATCTGCTGGGATCATGGTTGAGATCTGCTGGGATCTTGGTTGAGATCTGCTGGGTTCATGGTTGAGATCTGCAGGGTTCATGGTTGAGATCTGCTGGGATCATGGTTGAGATCTGCTGGGTTCATGGTTGAGATCTGCTGGGATCTTGGTTGAGATCTGCTGGGATCATGGTTGAGATCTGCTGGGTTCATGGTTGAGATCTGCTGGGATCTTGGTTGAGATCTATTCAGGCTGCAGTGAAACAAATGGATGAAACTCTTCCTTAATGTACATAACAGACTTAAGCACCAGTTCAGTTTGGACTGTTGAAATGTAAAAACCTTAAAGTGAATTAAAATATTGATATTTCAGCTCTTGTTCTTGATTTCTGTTGTTTTTGCAGCGTAAAAGTTTAACCTGAATCTTATTTCCATCACTTGGGCGATGTGAACGCAGGAGTCAAAAGGTGAAGCCAATTCAATACTGAATAGAGAAATTAAGAGATTATTTTTTCTTTCCATATTTCCCCTTCAAAGCTCAGATAATTTTAAACTCTCTTTAATTAATTTCTCTATGTTTTAACAACAACACCCTGACAGAGACCAGTTAGCTTCCAAGCTAACGGAGAAGCTAACTCAGAGTACAAGAGGCAACGAGAGTCGTCTTAAAGAACAGGTCAAAAGGTGTCAAGAATGACATGTTTTATGAAGTTACAGGAAATATTAGCTACAGGACAAATCCTGCTCCCTCATGTACATGCCTCACTTATGACACGTTTGTTCTCCCTGAATGGTGATGCTGTTGATATATATGTGTTTTGCTGCCTTTTGTTTGTCTTTGGGTTGTTTTTATTAGAAGTGGAAAATCTTTTCATAATTAATTGTATGACTGTAATATGGAGATCTATGCAAACAACTCAGACTACCCAGAAGTCTCTGATACCTGAAAGTGTTACTTCATTGTAGTTGATTTTCTGGCAAAACAGAATATAAATAATTTACAGATCAACTCTTTGTGAAGATCTTCATAAACATGTTTTACTGAATTGTTCTGCTGTTCTTCATTCCTTCAGATCTTCCACAGCAACATGTCTGTTTTCACTTGGAAGGTTCTTGATTGAGGCTCTACAATGAATGAAGACAGAAACAAAGTTGAACACAAGATAACAAACACTGCAAAAATAAAAGAGGAACCAGAACCACAGCATATTGCTGACAGGAAAGAGGAACTAGAATCCCAACCAATTAAAGAAGAACAGGTTGAACGTTTTATTGTTCATGATGAAGCGCAGCTTTTAGTGAAGCAGGAGACCAACAACAGTATGGTGTCTCCTGCTGATGAGGACATATTCTACAATGAACCAGAACTGCAGCCAGTAATGGGGACAAAGGAGGAACCAGGACCTGTAGAGAATACAGAAGATGATGAACCAGAACTTATTCAGATTAAAGAGGAACATGAGGATCACTGTTGTCATCAGGATGAAAAGTATCTTGACATAAACCAGGAGGCTGAAATCGTTATAGGGGCTCCTGCATCTGAGCAACAGGACAGCCATGAACCGGAACCAAACAAAACCAGCTCCCCTCTGCAAACCACCAAGGAGATGAGAACCAACATCAGCAAAGAAGCAACCAGGAAGGCTCCGGATCAAGAAGAGACACAGATCAGCAGTCAGAGAAGAAACCTAAGGACTCCAGAAATCACAAGGACTTTGTGAACAATTCAAAACAAAATGGACATAAAACAAGTTTGCCATCATGTGAAGTACGCGGGAAGTGTTTTGCAAAGCGCAAGTATGTGACTGTCCACATGAGAACTCACACAGGAGAGAAGCCGTATCCCTGTACATTTTGTGGTAAATCTTTTATTGACCATAGCACCAGAGCCAGACACACCAGAACACACACCGGTGAGAAGCCATATCCTTGTGATCTATGTGATAAATCATTCACACAACCCAATCACTTGGCTCATCACTTAAGAACTCACACAGGTGAGAAACCTTTCTCATGTCCGACTTGTGGAAAAGATTTCAGCCAGCAGTCTAACCTAACTGTCCACATGAGAACTCATACAGGGGAGAAGCCTTACTATTGTGAGCTGTGTGATAAATCATTCATCCAGCCCAGTGGTTTGGCTCGCCACCTCAGAACCCACACAGGTGAGAAGCCTTTCTCTTGTCTAACCTGCGGGAAAGGTTTCATCCAGCAGTCCAATTTGACAGTTCATATGAGAACTCATAGGAATAGGAAGCCACCATTCACAGTCCAACACAAATCTACTTCTTTTATGCTAACTAATCAGTAAAAATTTTATTGGTTTCAATGTTGGTCTTTTCTCAAAGCAACAATGCTATCTACTGGATAAATAAGGAAATAATCTCATTTAAGTTCTGGGAGCTTTTTTGAATAATTCATAAAAAAAGTCACTGGTAGATTCACATTCACAAGTAAAGCTCCACTTGAGAGCTTTACTTATGAACCACCACAATTTTAAATCATCTTAAAAACATAGCCAGGATAAATGTTTTTACAACAAGAAAAGGAAAACTGGTGTGTGCTTTTGCCTTCAGTACAGAAAGTAATTGTAATGGTGACTTTACTGATGTCTGTAAACATGAAGAAAAAAATAAATCAACCAGACAGCTGTCAGAGTCCTGACCAACACCAGGAAAATGAACTGTAATATTCTGCTGATCATCTAGAAATCACTGAATAATTTCTAGATGCAGACCCATCACATCTTCATAAAGCTGAAGGTTCAATGTTTCCAGAACCAGAACCAAACCAGGTGAGGCAGCTTATAAGGTCTATGCTCCTCAACATGTGATCCGAATCTGCCCTGGCAAGAGATGACTGAAGGATTTTGTTTCTTTGAGATGTTTTATCTTTTTGAAAGCAAAATGTTGAGCTTTTTGTTGAAGCACTTTAAATGTTCCTTTGTATGAATGTTGCATTACAAATAAACAAGGTTTACTCCTTACTGTTTAAATTTATTGAGCTGTTTTTATTTTCTTATTTTCCAGCATTTGAGGTTTTTAACCTGAAATTATTTCATCTGTAGAGAAAAGGGTTCTATGATATATGTATTCTTTTAAAGTGATTTACATGTATTATTTTCACTGCTGTAAGTTGGGAGCTACCAAAATAATAAAAATGTCTTTTTTTCTTGTTTCTCTACTGTTTATCATTTTTTTAATCAAATCATTTCGGTTTATTTTCAGACAATTGTTCCTGTTGTGTTTAAAGGTGTAATGATGCACTTTGATTCCTTTCTGCATAAAATGTTTATCTCACCACAGAAAAATTCAGTTTACCTGAATTTACCTGTTGAATGCGTGTTTCTGACGTTTTCCTTCATACGCTGCACCTGAGTGTACAGAGGTGCAACCAGGAGTCAGAAATAATGTAATTATTCTGAATTATAAACAAATAAATACACTTGAGCTAAGTCCAAAAGCATCTATATTAGTTTCCATCCCCAAACTCTGATAATGCTAACATGGTGAAAAGCTGATCATCTACATTCAGCACTTTTGCATCTTCTGGTTCATTGTTTCCATATTTAGTGAGCTTTTCTCTTCTCCATAATAGAATATACTTTTAAATGTTATTTATGAACGATGTAGAAGTACCATGTTATTCATATTATTAAGAGGTTAAACATGCAGGTTGACGAATGTGCCTTTGGATTTTTAAGAAAAACACAGTTTCATAGTATATGACAGTATTTCGCAAAGTTATTTGAACAAATAATCAAAAATTTCAATAAAATAAAGACTTTCTTGCCTGGATAAACATCAGAATTACCTGCAAAGCTTTCAAACAAGGTTTTTAGATGACATCAGTGTTTTGGTAACAGGACTTTAAAAATGCAGTTATCTTTAACATAAAAACTTAATTAAAACAGTTTAATGAAGTCACCTGCCCATTTTTAATTGTTATTTCCATATTACTATTATTATTCATTGTTTCTAAACTGTCGTTTCAGCGTGTTGTTCAACATTTATCTTTAGAATATTTGAAATAATTTAAATTAAACAAAAAACAATTAAAGGTGGGGGAGGAACTGAAGAGCAAAGCACTGTTTCTAGAGGACATTTCAGTGTGAGACATCCGGCGGAAGTAAACAACAAGCCGCTAGCTGCGTTAGCTTCCAGACCTTCTGTTTATCATCGGTTAGAGACGCTTTTTGTTGCGCCAGCTGATTGGCTGCTGCAAACTGAGCAAACACCTAGAAAACACCGAGCAAACACCGAGCAAAACACCGAGCAAACACCAGGAAACACCGAGGAAACACTGAGCAAAACACCGAGGAAACACCGAGGAAACACCAGGAAACACCGAGAAACACCAGAAACACCCAGGAAACACCGAGCATCAGCTCAGACAGCTGGAGACCCGCTGCAGGGTGAGCCGCTGCATGATCAAAATATGTGGTGGTATTTTAATGACATGTATCCATATGTTGAGGTGGAAATGTTTTTCTGAAAACGTTTCCAGTTTGGTAATTTAGTCTGTGTGGTGGTATTTAAGTATTAATACCGTGGGTTTGTAATGAGATGAACTGGTGGGTTTCCACCATCAAGGAATGTGTTTCACCTCCAATAATCACTTTATGGCCAAAGCAATGAGGGCACGTCCCACCGGGAGGAGAAAGACCCAGGACACGCTGGAGGGACTACGTCTCTCGGCTGGCTTGGGAACGCCTCGGGATTCCCCCGGAGGAGCTGGAGGAAGTGGCTGGGGAGAGGGAAGTCTGGGCCTCCCTTCTAAAGCTGCTACCCCCACGACCCGACCCTGGATAAGCGGCAGAAGATGGATGGATGGATGGATGGATGGGATGGATGGATGGATGGATGGATGGATGGATGGATGGATGGATGGATGGATGGATGGATGGATGGCCAAAGCAATGACCTTCAGTGCAGCTCATCCAATCAATTCATATTGATAATCATCCAAACTAAAGTCACCTTTCCACTGGATATTTTTTAAAATGCTCCAAAAAATTTTAATCATATCAGAAACAAATTATTTGTCTTATCTAATAGCTAATTAAGCAAATGGATTATGGATAAGGACTGAAAATACTAAAGAAATTGAAAGAGAGCAGAACTGACACAAACTAGGGGAGAATGACTGGAATCAGCGCCGCCTCTAATAATAACTGATTTCCCCAAAAGTAGGTGCAGCTGTTTATGTCTTCTGGATTGGGATTCATACACTGCTAAAAAAAATAAAGGGGACACTCAAACAACACAGTATAACTCCAAGTACATTAAACTTCTGTGAAATCAAACTGTCCACTTAGGAATCAACACTGATTGACAATCAACAATGATTTTGTTGTCAGCACATTCAACTTTGTACAGGACAAAGTATTCAATGAGAATATTTCATTCATTCAGATCTAGGATGTGTTATTTGAGTGTTCCCTTTAGTTTTTTGAGCAGTGTAGATTATTACAGCTGAGAATAATCCTCCTAATAAGAGAAATGCATCCCATGCTGTTTAATGGTGGTCCAAGCACTGAACCCTGCAGAACCCCATAGCCAACTGCAGCCAATCTGGACAAGCTTGTGAGAGCTACATTTAAAACTCTGGAGTTTATTTTTCAGATCAAAACATCTAAAATGGCATAATGGTGTAACTCTAACTTGACCAAAACCAAACTGTTTCTCTTAAACCAGTTCACTGCTGGTTCTACTTGTTCTGGCTTTGAACCAGTACAAGACCAAACAGAAAACTATTTGGTTCAGTTTTCTGAAACACAGTGGTAGGAGTTCATCCTATAAAAGTCTGTTTCCATCTTTGGATAAGATACTTCACCCGTCTTTCTTGCTGGTGGTGTTCAGTTGCTGGGCAGCTTCGCCTTCAGGAACCTGTGGTTGCTGCCCAGTAACTGTCCACCATCAGGGTGTGAAATGGAGTGTGAAACGCTTTGGGATCCTCTGGACATGATACAAGTGGAGGCCATTTCACCAAAAAAAAAACAAAAAAAACATTAATCTTCTGTTGTTCTTTGTTTCTTCAGGCCTTCTGCAGCATCATGTCTGTTACTACATGGGAGGTTGATGCTGATCAGCTTCTTGTAACTGAAAAGAAGATCTTAGTCATTGAGACAAAGATAAACATTAGAGAAATAAAGGAACAACAGGAAACAGAAACGCAGCAAGTGACCAAAATAAAAGAGGAACCAGAACCTCAACCAGTGAAAGAAGAACAGGTTGAACAGTGGATCTTTCAGAATGAAGGGCAGGTTTTAGTGAAGCAAGAGACCAACACCACTATGGTGACACCTGGTGGCAATGAACCAGAACTGCAGCAGATGATAGAGACAAAAGAGGAACCAGAACCTGTAGAGATGAAGGAGGAGCAGGAGGAGCCAGACGCTGTGCAGATTAAAGAAGAACCACCAGAACGGGTTCGGATTAAAGAACAGGAGGATATCTGCAGTGATCAAGATGAAGAACAGCTTGTAATGAAGCATGAAACCAAGACTTTTGTAATAACCTCAACTTGTGGACAAAAAGACACTAGTGAACCAGTACTAAACAAAGACCAGCTGCTCTCTGGATGCAACACTGAAAATGAGGGCCAGGAAGATTCAGGATCCAGTAGAGATGAAGACCTGAGGACAGAGAGAAGACCACAGGACACCAGAAATCACAGAGACAATATGGACAATTCAGAACCAAAAACTCAAAACACCAATTTGTCCTCTTGTGAAGTATGTGGTAAATACTTCACTAAGCGTAAGTACTTGACAGACCACGTGAGAACTCACACAGGGGAGAAGCCATATTCTTGTAAATTTTGTGGTTAAACACCTGAGAACTCACACAGACAAGAAACCACATCCCTGCGAACTGTGTGATAAATCTTTCAGACAGCCTAATGAGTTGGCTCGTCACTTTAGAACTCACACTGGTGAGAAACCTTTCTCTTGTCTGACTTGTGGAAAAGATTTCACGCAACAGTCTAACTTGACGGTGCACTTGAGATCTCACACCGGTGAGAAGCCATATTCATGTAACTTTTGTGGTAGCACTTTCAGATATGGTGGTCAGTTGACTATTCATGTAAGAACCCACACAGGCGAGAAACCTTTCTCGTGTCTGACTTGTGGAAGAGCTTTCACCAAGCAAAGCGCCTTAACTGAGCATGTCAGAACCCATACAGGAGAGAAGCCGTATCCCTGTAAGTTGTGTGATAAATCTTTTAGAAAAAGTAGTGCTTTGAATTTTCACATGAGAACGCATACAAGTGAGAGGTCATGAATTTTGAGATAGACTTTTTGTAGGAAACAGTTATTTAGTTAAAAACTAATAAATTGGTCGAAACAAGGAAGGAAGGGACAATTCAGCCCCTTCACTTTTTTGTAAAGTAAAACCATTTGTATTAATAATACAACAGGCAAAAAGATTTATCCTTGTGAGGCCTTTGCATGAAGTTGCAGTGCCATCTACTGGACAAATAAAAAGTAACATTTTTGCTAAATTTTGGCGCGTTTGGACAAATATGTGCAATTTAGCATTATGAGGGAGGTGGGAAACTGTTCATCCTCACTAAGGCTTCCAAAAATAACCTTCTTTAGCCGATGAGGCGAACACTGAAGCTAGAGGTATTTTCTCTATGAGGCAGACAGGAAAAAACAAGATGCCATAAAAACTAATGCTACTTATGTCTGAGAGAAACTTTAAATGGTCAGTAAAACATTACTGTTGATGTTCTGGTTGAGACGACTTTCACAGCTGCTCCATTCCTACTGTTACAAATTAAAGAAAAATTTACTAAATAGTGAAGCAACAAAACCATGACGGAGGATAAATGAGTGTAGCTGCCTTCTGCTACATCACAAAAGAAAATGATCACAAAAATCATATTCAGCAAAATGAGCAGATAGTAACTGTTCAGGACTGCTGCTCTCCGTGGACCAGATCCTTGTTTACACTGTAAAAATGGTTTTGTGTGGCTCAGATCCATGTTTGTTTTGAAACACAATTTATGTTAGTACAGAATGACCCTTTATTTGTCCCTCTGTTGTAACATTTGTTTGCATCAACAAGAAATTGATTAATGAATTTTATCAGAGGTTTGTTGCCTTCCTGTCTCCTGTAAATGGCAAAGATTTTTCAAATTAAAAAGATACATTTGATGTCAAAAATTATATTCCACATTTATTAAGAGAAAGCACATCTTTAAAAAATATCCAATAGTTCTGATTCTACTCATCAAATATCTGAATAGTTTGTCATCCAAATCACTGAAACCAGTTTGGTTTGTAATTTTTGTATCGTCCAGCTGTTCATCTGATTTTTTTTTTTATCTGACTCCTCATTACCTGACATTGTGTTGATGCTGGTTTTGTGATCTAACCGCAGATTTGAACATCTATGAATATTGAAAGTAACAGGCTAAGTGAAATGTTTTCACCTCAATATTCCTGTCTGCTGCAGCGATTGCAGTTTTCTGGCCGATCACCGATTACTGTTTTGTTTGAAAAGCCAAATTTAACGATTTGGCTTTTCAAAACAATACCATTGTTTTGTCTGAAATGTTGTTCAATATATCAGAAAAGTTTCTGAATTGGCAACAAATGGGTGATTGTTGTTAACTGTAAATGTGCAGATGTGAGCTGGTCGGCCGGTCTGTCGGTCACAGCTCTTTCACGGGAGAAAAGAAAAGCAGAGTGGTTGATTTTTAGACCTTTGCTGAGGTTGATGACATCGGTAGATAAGATCTGCTGCACATGTAAAAATCAGCCAATCTCCCAAAATTAAGGAAATCAGCACCAATGAATCGCCTGGCAGATAAATTTAATTGAATTCTTTATATTAAAAAACATCTACCTAACTATTGAAGTGAAGGATGTCTTTCGTGACCCTGACATTGCTGTTCCAGATTATAATCTCTGAAGATAAAATCAGGGGATAAAATGGGCTTCACATGTAAGTGTCGGCCAATCACAATCCCCCAAAATTCAGGAAATCGGCACCCACAAATCAACTGGTCAATAAATCAATTGGCCAATAAATGTATCCTATATTATACATCTATATAATGTAAACAGCACTGCCAGAGATGCAATTAGTTTATAGCAGGTGTCTGAATGATTTAATGATCGGATTGCTGATTGCATGGAGGCTTGGGCCCTGAGCAAAACGATGTTTTTAAAGCAAAATATAGATATAATGTATCTATATGGAGAGTGTAAATAAAATAAAAACTAATATAATACAAAAGTTCCATTTTTATTCAAGGAATTTTATTTATTTAAACAATTGTCACCTTCATGTACAAACTTGTTTAACTCACTGATTGTTGCAGAGTCTTCTTTTATATATATTATTCCAAAGAAGTGAATTCTGACTGGAATTCTCCTTTGCAGATGAAAAAAAATATCTGAATCCCGCGGAACTTGGAGGATGTACAATTTTCTAGCGCAGATATCCGTGTGGGACTTCCGGCGGAAGTAACCAACGTAGCGTTAGCAGCGTTAGCTTTTTTTCTGTATTTTACCAATTTGACGGTTGTTGCCGTGTGAGCTGATTATTATCTGATTATTTCAGTGTCTACAGTAAATATATGCGCTGCTCTTTGATGGAAAACCTGTTTGTTTTGTTCATTTTGCTCAATAAAGGTTTTTTAAAAAGTAGATCAAGACGACATCCGGCGGAAGTAAAACACAATGCGCTAACAACGTTAGCTTATAAGTTTCTTTGTGTTTATCGTCGGTTAAAAAGCGATTTTTGCTTTGTTGGCTTAATATTTCAGTGTCTACAGTTAAATATCTTCGGTTAATCATCCGAGAGAATTGATCAGAGATCGACTAACTGCTGCTGCTGAAGAAATATTCATCAATATCGATCCTCAGCTAAAACTGCTGGATACAACTGGAAACTCCAAGTCATCTCGAACCTCCCGGTATGTTGACTGCAGCTTCTGAATAAAATCACACCGAAACGCAGAGAATATTACCAGGGGACTAGTTCTCACCGCGGAGGAAGCAGGACGTCCGTGTTTCGTTTACATCTCGATGGTTTGTGTTTTTCTGGCTGTTTTGTTGGGAGTTATTGTTTTTTGGTGTTTTCGTGGTGTGAAACATACAGGAGTTAAATCTACAGGTTTGAATCGTCTGTAAGATTCGTGTTGATCTGCAGCTTCATTTGGACTTTATTCTGTGATTCATGGCATAAACCGCGCACTGAACAAGTATTTGTTGCTACACTTTATAATTTCTGCTAATCAAGCAAATAATATAAAAAATAACCAGAGTAGATAAAACGTACAGTTATAAAATTATTTTATTACATTAAAAGGCCTTCATTTTCTCATGCCATAAGATTACTAAGCTCCCATTAATCTTTCCACATTTATATTGATACTTTACTAATGTTTATTATGTTATTATTGGAGTCTTGCAACAAAATGTTGCTGATTATGCACATTTTAAATTTACAGTTGAATGAAAAATAAAGTCTTTATGCCAGATACCAAATTCAGATTTTCGACAGTCGGCTTTAGTAAATTGCACCAGAAGAATCCAGAGTTTCTGAATTATGATCCTCTGATGTCACTGTGGCTGTAAAATCAGACAGGTGTAAACATGGAGACTGACAAAAGATCTGTGTTTCAGGGACTTTGCTGGTTTTAGTGAACCTGATTCTAGTGGAGAAAACTAATTCCCCTGTTTTAGCAGAAGAAAAAGATTTTCTGAATTATACGGTATGACTTGGGAAACGACAGCAAAACTTTACACAAAGAATCCTTAATTCAGCTTAGAAATACTTACTATAGGTAACATTTCTTGTAATTTATATTTCTTTTAAATGTGACCAGCATTATATAGTTTGTTTGAAGAAGGGATAACTGAGGTGCAAAACATTATTTATTTCAATTGTATTTTTTTGTCTTCATCTTTTTAAGACCCTATAATTGGTCTTAAAAATTATTGACAGGATATATTGTCAATAATATCTTCCAATAACACTTAATGGTAACATAATTATTGTCTAAGAATAAGACAATTGCTCTGCTGAATGGCAGAAAATGTTCACCAATGTTCCTATTTTTCTTGCTTCTTTTTATATTTTCAGATCTATTGTTTGTCTAGATAGATGTAAAATAGATTTTAAAAGCTGTTTCATAGTGAAACGTTTTAGGATATTTATACCCTGAAATTATTTGCAGACTTCATCTAATGGGTTTTCACAGAAATGTCATTAATGTTCTGTTCTTCTTCCCTCAGGTTTTCCACGGCATCATGTCTGTTACTTCAGAAGTTCTGGTTGATGATTTTCTCATAAATAAAGAGAGACGGATAAAAGAGGAAGAGGAGGAACCAGAACCACGGCCAAAGAAAGCAGAAAAAATCCAGCTGTGGGTCGTTCAGGATGACGGACAGCTCATCTTAAAGCGGGAGACCAGCACCTCTACAGCAACTCGTGTTTATGAAGAAATGTGCCACAGTGAACCAGAACTGGAGCAGATGATGGAGACAAAGGAGGAACCAGAACCTGTAGAGATTAAAAAGGAACCAGAAGATCCAGAACCTGTGAGGATTAAAGAGGAAGAGGAGGAATGCAATCAGGTTAAATATCATCTTGTAGTGAAGGAAGAGCCGGAATCCTTTATGGTGACTCCAACTAATGATCAAAATCACAACAGTGAACCAGAACCAGACAAGAACCAGCCTGAAGATGGAAGCGACCAGAACGCCTCAGGATCCAGTAGAAACAACAATGTGGACAATTCAGAAATACAAGGACAAAAATCTGATTTTCACCAGTGTAACATTTGTGGTAAACGTTTCACTAAGCCTTACTACTTAACTGCTCACTTGAAAACCCACATGAAGGATAAGCCGTATTGTAAAATATGTGACAAATATTTTACCAGGCGATCGTACTTGACGGTTCACATGAGGAACCACTCGGATGGACCTGTACAGAAACTCTTTCCTTGTGAGCTTTGTGAAAAGTCTTTCAAACGGAACAGTCATTTAGCTTCTCACCTCAGAACTCACACAGGTGAAAAGCAGCTGCCTTGTAACATGTGTGATAAATCTTTTACAAAGAGAAGTAATTTATTATCTCATCTCAGAACTCACACAGGTGAACAGCCATATCATTGTGAACTTTGCGATAGATCTTTTAAACATGGTAGTAATTTATTGCGTCACCTCAGGACTCACACAGGGGGAGAAGCCATACCTGTGTGAACTGTGTACCCGGGACGTTTAGTTGCGGGTCCTGTGATAAATCTTTCATACATCATAGTGATCTGACGTGCCATATGAGAATTCACACAGGTGAGAAACCATATTCCTGTAAGCAGTGTGATCAAACTTTCAGATGGAGAAAAAGTTTAGTTCTTCACCTTAAAACTCATACGGATGCGACTGACAAAAAACCTTAGCTAGCTGCTGCTAAACAGTCAGTGCTTGCCCACTCTGCTAAAGGTGTCCACCCATTACTCCTCTGTTTGTTTGTGAAGAAATTAGCAGCTTTATAATAATGAATAATGTGAGGAAAAGTGAACTAACAGTGAATCTGATTGGATCCATGTATATAGTGTAAAATAATGTTAGAACAAAGTGATCTTTGATTCGTTTCCCAGTTGGAGCATTTCTGAGCAGTGGCAGCTTTCAAAGCAGCTCCTGGTATTTAGTCAAAACTATGACAGTAGAGCACATCACTGTCTGGCTCCTGTAGATATACACTAACCATTTATCAAAGATTGGAACAGCTTTTTAAATAAATGTTAAAATCCCATTTCCTTATAATTGTGTTTTATTAATACAGACTGGAAATAGATTTATTTTAGTTTTATTACAATATTTTGTGATTTTGATGAAGCTGTATGTTTGTTTTCATCGTGTAAAGAATCCTGACCTGCCTTCTCTTTTCTTGCTTCATGTTTATTTTGGACCTAAAATTGAGCTGAATCTCTTTAAAGAGTAAAAATATTTGTGTCCAAATCTGTCTGCTTATTTTATTCACTTCTTTTCTTCCAGTGAGGAAAAACTAGAGCAAAAGTTCTTACAAATATTTCTAAAATCAGTGATTTTTACTGCAAAAATATACAAAAAGACCAAGAGACACTGATTATAATTTATCTCTGCTTTCTGTCTTTCCTTTGTTGCAGTGGTTGGACCAGATTTTAACACAATTAATTTCAGATATACATGAATATGTTATGGGTGTATACTTCTTGTATTCTGGATTTTTTTTGCAGAATTTAAGTACCTCTTAATCCAGAACAGTAATAAACATTCATTTTTAGCTGTACATGACTGCAGTTTGTTAGATTATGCTTATGCTAAAGTCATTCTTAAAGTTGTTTGAGTCAATTGGCAGAAAATATATGTTTGTGTAGAGCAAGACTCAGAGACAAAATATTTGTAGTTGGAGAAAATTTAATTGTGATCAAAATTTCATTAGATTAGAAACTGAAAGTGTCAAGTTAAAGTAATGAGTTAAAGTAACAAGTTTTAGTAATGGTATCAGAAACAGAAGAAAAGACGATTCTAAAACATCCAACTGATTCTTGAAATGAATAATGACCGAAAGAACGAGATCGCGGATACAAGCGGCTGAAATGAGTTTTCTCCGTAGGGTGGCTGGGCTCTCCCTTAGAGATAGGGTGAGAAGCTCGGTCATCCGGGAGGGACTCAGAGTAGAGCCGCTGCTCCTCCACATCGAGAGGAGCCAGTTGAGGTGGCTCGGGCATCTGGTCAGGATGCCTCCTGGACGCCTCCCTGGTGAGGTGTTTCGGGCACGTCCCACCGGGAGGAGGCCCCGGGAAGACCCAGGACACGCTGGAGGGACTACGCTCTCGGCTGGCTTGGGAACGCCTCGGGATTCCCCCGGAGGAGCTGGAGGAAGTGGCTGGGGAGAGGGAAGTCTGGGCCTCCCTTCTAAAGCTGCTACCCCCGCGACACGACCCCGGATAAGCGGCAGAAGATGGATGGATGGATGGATGGATGGATGGATGATTCTTGAAATCATAAGTGAGGTTTTAGTCTCATATTACATTTTTAAATGTATTTATTTTTAAATGATATGTTTTGTCGACACTCATTGCCAGTTCGTGGCAGAATTGCACCGTTTATTTCTTTCACTACCTGCGACATGAAGAAGAAGAACAGGAGCTTTGCTGTCAGACTTCCAGGCTTCCTTGTTACCTTTTGTTATAAAGTGATTTTTGCTGTTTGCAGATAAATATTTCAGCATCTGCAGTAACAATATGTTTGGTTAATCATCAGAGAGCGACTCGCTGCTGCTGTTGGAGAAATATTTAAAAACATTTTCCATTAGGAGGAAGAGATCATTGCCACACGTTTCCTCCCACACAACCCACTTTCTGAATTAAAGGCCAAATTAATAGTTTTCTTTTGGTTGTTTTTGATTCACACAGAACCCCGACTCAACACATGGCTGTAGAGAGATGAGTTTATGCAAATAAAACTCAACTATCTGCATAATTCTCATCAATCAGTGTGTGTCATGGTTTCTTTTCATGTTGCCTGTGATTGGCTGGAAAGATGTCCATGCTGTCCTTCACCTCTTGCCTCATGACCAGTGGAGACAAACAAGCTCCTGTGTGAGGATGAGTCGACACAAAAATGGATGATTTCAAGATGAATTCACTCAAACAAATGTGTCATTTTACTCTGATTCTTTTGGGACTTTATTTGTCTGGAGGCTGCAGATGAAAAATAGTCTTCTGGCCAACTGGTGTTTTTACAGAAATGTAAATAATATGCACTGTCCCTGTAAAAAATAAATCGTTTAGTTTTATGTAAGAAATACTGTTGCATATTTGGCTTATGTTCAAAATAAAATCAAATAAGTCATGGGATGGAAACCTAAATGTTTAGCTGGAGGCGGAACTCAAAGGATGTTAACTGTTTCTAGTGCAAAGCTGCATGTGACACTTCCGGCGGAAGTAAGCCAGAAGGCGCTAGCAGCGTTAGCTCCAGGATTCATCCTGAATATCTGTGGTTAGAAAATGTTTTGCTGAAACTCTCAGTGTCTGTGTGAACATGAATCTGATTGGATGAAACCAGATAATGATCTGACGTCATTTGGAGGAGGATGATCAGCTCAGACTGTCGGATATCAGCTGGAAACCCAAATGATTTCGGAACCTCCCGGTACGTTGACTGTGCGGTTCTGAATGAACTGGGTCAGGGAACTAGTTGATGCCGCGGAGGAAGGAGACACGCGTGTGATTTGGTTGTTTGGGATTCTGTGTTTGTGACTTTTGACCCTCCGGGTTTCATGACGTCACATGGAGGACAGACAAGTTGACGGCTTTAGTCAACTTGATCCAGATGTGGATTCTGTTTTCATCCTTGTCTGATAAAATGTGCAACCAGAAGCTCCTGAGGCCTAAAATGATGCAGTGAGAGATATTTTGCAATATTATGTTTAAAAGCTATTTTATACGTTACAGTAAAGGACATTAGTAAAATATGAATCCTTAGTTTTTCCAGATTATATTAACTTTAAACATTTGCCGTTAACGTTCCACTGTTCTTCCCTCAGGTCTTGCGCAGCATCATGTCTGTTACGGCTTCAGATGTTCTGATGGATGATCAGAGACGGATAAAAGAACCAGAACCGCAGCCAATCAAAGCAGAACAAATTCAACTGTTGATCTTTCAGGATGAAGAGCAGCTTTTAGTGAAACAGGAGAGCAGCGTCTCCATGGCGACTGCTGCTGATCAGGAATTATTCCACAATGACCCAGAACTGGAGCAGAGGATGGAGACGAAGCAGGAGCCAGAACCTGGAGAGATTAAAAAGGAACCAGAAGAACCAGAACCTGTGAAGATTCGAGAGGAAGAGGAGGATGAAGATCATCTGACAGTGAAGCAGGAGCCTGAAATCGTGATGGTTTCTCCAACCATTGAGCAAACAGACAGGAAGCAGCTCCTCTCTGGAATCCAGGCTGGAGATCAGAACCAAGGAGGCGACCAGAACAGCTCAGGATCCAGTAGAGATAAAGATCTGCAGCCAGAGCAGAAAACCTCACGACTCCAGAAATCACATGGACAATGAGGACAATGCAGACCGAGAAAGGCAAAAATCCTATTTGGCCCTGTGTAGAGTGTGTGGTAAACGTTTCACTAAGCCTTACTACTTGACTGCTCACCTTCGAACTCACACTGGGGAGAAGCCACATAACCAACCCTGGTGAAAAACCTTTTCCATGTGACATGTGTGACAGATCTTTTAGCACGAGAAGTATTTTAACTTGTCACCAAAGAACTCACACAGATGAAAGACCATTTCATTGTGAGTTGTGTGATAAACTTTTCAGACGCAACAGTCATTTAGCTGATCACCTTAAAACTCACACAGGTGAGAAGCCACATCCTTGCAAACTGTGCGGTAAATCGTTTATACAGAAAGTTAATTTGGCTGATCACCTGAGAACTCACAGAGCCAAGAAACTGTTCAGCTGTAAAAGAAACGTTTTGTGCAGCATCATGCTCTGGTCTGCCATATGAGAATTCATACAGGTGAGAAACCGTATTCTTGTGAACTATGTGATAAATCTTTCAGATTGAGAAAAAGTTTAGTTTGTCACCTTAAAACTCACACAGGTGAGAGTGGCAGAAAACTATAGCTGCTGCTGACAGTTGAAATGTTTGCCAGCTCCACCAGAGGACGTCATGCAGAACCAGTCGGTCCAGGAAGCATCATTTCTCCCGTTACTCTGTTTGCTAGTGAAGGAATTGGCTGTGATGTAATAATGTGAGGAATCGTGAACAAATGTTGGAGGCAAACTGAAGAAAACTCAGAACTAGTACTGATAAACTGCTGGCTGCAGTTAATATCAGAAAATATGATGAAAATGTGCAAAAACTAATCAGGATGAATGTATTTCTACCATCAGATCAATGTTTCCCCTGATATCTATATGTATGTATGATCTTTGATTCTTATCTGCAGTAGCATTCATTTTGCAGTAATAACTGGTCCCAAAACCTTTAAAATCCTGGTGTAACTAGTTATTCCTCTTCTTTCCTAACTTTTCACCGAACCAGGAAAGAAGAGCTTCTAAAATCCCTGTAACACAGAGAACAGACTTTAACATGTTGGTTTATAAATCACACAGTGGCTTCGCACCAAAATACATAAATCACCTGTCGTCATATCAACCACTCAGGTTTCGGTTCAAGTTCCCAGAACCAAACATGGAGCAACAGCTTTCAGTTTTTATGCTGCACTAATCTGGAACAAACTGCCAGAAAACTGTAAAACTGAGTTCATTTAAATCAAATCTAAAAGTTTATATTTGCCTTTGATTTATAACTGGAACATAAATAGATTTTATTTCAGTATTTTACACGACATGTTTGATCATTTTGATATTTGTTGCGTGTTTGTCATGAACTCGTAGTAGCTGAACCGCTGTGCCATGTTTGCTGTTTACTGCACTGTTGTAAAGTTTCACAGGAGCTTGGCTCAATGGTCTGTGTGAAAACAAACATCTGAAAACCATTTCAACAATCTGCAGAAATCATCTGGGCATGAAAACTTCTGTCTCCCCAAAGCCTCTACTTTGACTCCCCCAGTTTCAATGTGCTAATATCTTCTGTTAGGCTGCACTGACCCTTCAAAGCATAACTTAATAAATAAGAGCACATCGTTTTAGAAAACCTTTTAACGGTTGACTTAAACCCAAAGTGTGTGTGTGTGTGTGTGTGTGTCCAGGTGACCCCGTCTCTCACCCAGAACGTTGCTGAAGAGGCAGCAGCTCCTCCAAAACGGACAAAGTGCAAAAAAATGGATGGATGGATTTTAATTGTTTATCTTCATTTCAGCTATTCTATTGCCATTAGGTGCCTTGTCTGGATATTAAATAAAGTTGCTGAATTTAATTACAGACTCCTCCAGTTTGTTCTGGAAACTTTATAAGTAATGTAATGTTTTTCAGAAACACCTCAGAACTACATTATCTATCTATCTATCTATCTATCTATCTATCTATCTATCTATCTATCTATCTATCTATCTATCTATCTATCTATCTATCTATCTATCTATCTATCTATTAAATAATTAAAATATAAATAGGAAAAAATATTTTCATGTTGATTATAATTGAAAAACAGCAAATCAATAGTTGATAAAAACCTAAATGCTTATAGTCGGAGGCGGAACTCAAAGGATGTGAACTGTTTTGACTGCAACTCTCCGTGTGGGACTTCCGGCGGAAGTAAACAAGGTGAAGCTAGTAGCGTTAGCTTCCAGGATTCCATCTGTAAATGTTCGGCTGGAAAACGGTTTTTGCTTTGTGAGCTGAGTATTCCAGTGGCAACATTAACGAAATCTTCGGTTCATCATCAGAGAGAATTAATGAGACCAACTTCCGGAGAAAAAATCAGCAGCATCGACCCCAAATCAGCTGGAAGACAGAAAATATGACCAAGGAACTAGTTAATACCGCGGAGGAAGCGGGACATGTCCGCGTTACCAGCTCCATGGTTTGTTTTCCTTATCACTTTGTTTCCAACTGAATGACTTTATTTATTTATCTAGTGGCTTTTATGCTGTGAAATACAAAACGAGTAAAATGTTTAAATCTATATAATCTGTAGTTCAGCTTCGTTATGAATGTTTCACTGTGATGGAAGAGATAAACAC